>CAMZMU010000043.1:5405271-6005271 GCA_947311845.1 Poa pratensis
AGCCGAGGAAGGACCGGACACCGTAAGCGGTTGGCAACGTCACAGACACGTTCACTAAGGTCTCCTTAAGTGGCCAACCACTAGAGCTTTGGGACATCGCAAAAGGGTACGGCGTGCAACTAGGGTGCATCCTCCGGGAAAATGCATCGATCAACACGTATGACCTCAGGAATCCGGAGAATGAGGCTTTGCGCAATGACCTCCTCAAGAAGCTTCACAAACGATATATTTTCCCGGCTGATGAAAACAAAAAGGTGGACAACTTCGCCATCACAAAGATGAACACCGCCTTGACAAGCTGGAGAGGCCGGGTGAAGGCGAAGATTCTTGAAAATGGTCTTAGCTGGGAGGAGATCAGTGCCAAAGAGCCGTACCTCGAGAAAGACGAGTTCGATATATTCAAGGTGTCCTTGTCATCTCCGGAGGCTGAAAAATGGACCGAGTGGGGGAAGAACATGCGGGCACTGAACTTAGGTAACCACCATTTGGGAAGCGGCGGTTACGTAGGAAAAAAGCCCGTTTGGGACAAGGAGGATGCCGAGGTTGCGAGACTTGGGAAAGAGAACCCGTGGCATAAAATCACGGACGAGCAAGTTAGGAACTTTGTTCGGTCCCGCTACTATCTGAAGCCGGGGACGGGGGAATTCGTTACCGACTATGAAGATGTGTTGGAATTCGAGAAAAAGCTGGTAAGGAACTTAATTACCGCGGATATCTCAAAGTCCATTTGCGTTGATTTCTACATGGGTTCACGTTTATTTCCTTTGTCCGCAGGCGGCTGAGTTGGAGATTGAGGCTGAGGCCGACCCGTCGTCCCAGGAGCCTCCGGCCGGCCCGTGGGACACGACTTTCAACCGAGTGATGAACGTTTACAAGGGGAGGGACAAGTCAAAGCCGCCGACGTCAGCTGGCCGTGTGACCGGCTTTGGTACGGCGATGAAGTTCACCGAGTACTACAGCACGGACACCGAGAAGAAAAAGGAGAGGAGGAAGCCGGCTAAAGATAGAGCCGAGGTTCTCGAGCTAAGGAAGAAGCTGGACGCACTAGAGGCCGAGAAGGTGGACTCCAGCGTGGTGGACAAGCTAGTGGCCGAGAAGGTGGACGAGAAGCTCCGGGCTTTGTTACCCCCCTGCATTGGTGCAGGGGATAACTGCTTGGCATGCGGGAGGTCAACAGGGGCCGATACACGTATCCAGCTTCGCCGGCAGCACCTCCAGCAATAACGTGTCGCCGGTCCTGCCGACCCCACCGGTGCCCCTGCCGTGGAGCAACATACACCAAAATGCACACGAGCGGCCGGAGATTGATAGGCCGGCCGCCGGCACCGGCGCCCTTGTCTCGACATTAGCCAAGCTCAACGCCGTCACCAAGGTAACTAATTAGTATGTGTGTGTGAGGCAATGGAAACATATATATGTATGATCATGAATATGTATGATACATTGTGTGTGAGACTATATATGACTTATCTCATGGTGCCCGCTATGTGTTGACTCCCAGGACATGCCTTGCATACTCCTGCATAGGGTGGGGGCCGACGGCGAGTTGAAGGAAGTCGCAAGGGCCTCGACCGTACAACCTTTGACCCGCGATATCCACAACGTCCGAATGAGCGAGCTCGTGATGAAAGTAAATGTGAGGGAGGTACTGCCTGAGTTCTGTGACAGCGGCCCCTTCCATAAGAAGTCGGAATTTTTCACGGAGGACGACAACACACACAAGTTCTTGCATGAGACCGGATTCCATTGCGTCAAGCAACTGGATGGCAGTGTGATGGAGGCCTACTATGCCCTCCATCACCTTAAAACGATTGTCCGGGATTGCGAGAAAACGAAGATTGCATCTAATCTCGCAGAATACACCAAAATGGCGGATGGTCTCACCGATGCTGATTATAGACAAGACTTCCATCGCATCCGGCTGCAGTTAACAAATATCATTCTCGACGATGTCATTCACGCCTCAGGGTCCTTCCACTTCCGCTTGGGTAGGATATATGTATTATAAAAGATAGCCTTGCTAAGCATTACTAGCTAGTGTGTACTTTTTTGTAGAAGTGCATGTGTAGGGTTATATATTATATATATGCTATGCTATGAAACCCAAATAGGATAGCCATATGATTTCCAACCATGACAACATTGATTGATCGTCTTGCCTCTCTACTTAGATGAACAAATTATACTCTATGTATATCACTAACCAATATATATCCCAATCCATCTTCAACGTTGTCTCAGAGGGCCATGGAAGAACGACTAGCGGCGCAGAATGACACCAGGGAGTGGAGGACGAAAGGGGGCATTCTACCGTTCCCGGCGCCGCTCAAGAAGAGGAAGCCATGATCATGCATGCTCCCGCGCGCTCTTGCTCACCATCATCGCCGATGTGTACTACATTTGATCCTAGTTAGGCGGTGAACACTTCATTTGTAATGTGTAGTGTGAAATGATGAACTTTTGTTTCTATCATAACTAATATATTGTGTAAATTAACATTCGGCACTTTTATGACTATGTGTATGTATCTCGGGCACACTAAGTAATATGTGTGATGAAATAGTGATTAATATGTGTCTGTTTATATACCTGTCAAATATATCTGTATTTCTGGATAAATCCTGTATATACCTGTATTTATACAGCAAAATGAAAAAAATACCTGTACTACTGTTTCATATTTCTGTGGCGCACGCTTTTATTTTTTTTGTGGCGCACCAGGCGTGGGTGCGCCACAGAATTCCTTTGCTATGTGGCCTACCGAGCTATTTCTGTGGCGCACGGCTTGGGTGCGCCACAGAAAGTGGGTTTCTGTGGCGCATGCCCATGGTGCGCCACAGAAATAATAATTTAGTGGCGACAATTCTGTGGCGCACCCAGCAATTCTGGGGGTGCGCCACAGAATCAATATTTGGTGCGCCACTGATAGCTGCTTTCCCAGTAGTGGTGATGAGCGTTATATGACACCGATGCCTCCAGCGCCTATGGTGTCACCATCTTTTTCGGTCTCCTTCTGGAGTTTGTCACCGGCGTCACCCGTTGCCTCTATCTCAGCCCTATGCTGTTAACCCGCGGATGCGGCATCACCTCTCCTTCATTATCTCCTGGTTTGTGGGACAACCCTAGCTTCTTAACACACCCCTTTTTATGGGAAACATCATAACTTTGCTGCGAGTATTTTATTAATTTTAAAAATAGTACAAGTGTTTTATACATAAAGAAGGAAGAGAAAAAAACTGTACAGGGAAAAGACCCCAAGGTTCAAATAATCTATCTACCCAAGCAGCAAACTGAAGATACTTTTTCCTTGTTGCTATGAGCCTAAGCCACCTTATCTTAACTTTGAAGATAGCGCTGCACCTATAAATTAAATGTTTGGCCCGAGATCTTGAAATATTTTCGCATTTCTTGTCTACATACCACCCCCTCCCTTCTTTTATCTGTTAATGATATTTTATTAACAGATTATGGGGGTGAATATGCATTAGTATGGTAGATTTGCGTTCTGTTTGTTGCGGCTTGGGTGTACGGACATATCTGTCTCGTTAATTAGGCGTGGTGATGATATGATAGACCACTTTTGATGCTTTAAGGTTATGTTCTGATGGCAACATTATAATACAAAGTAGGTTGTGTGCTTGAGAACAAACATGCCATTGTCACTTCCAGTAGCATTAGAAGCTGAAAATTCTAGAATGCACTATGATTATTAGGTGGCGGGACATACTATACCCTTCGTATTAAGGTTGATCTATTTCAGAGAAAATGTGAAGTAATATACTAGATACTGTAGCTGCACTTTCAAAAAATCTTCTGTTTTGAACTTTATCGGCCAAGTCCCCTGTGTCTTAGTATGAGGCACTGAGGCACACCATTTGTGATATGCTGAAATGAATTCAAGTGCCAACAAAAATAGATCAATATGATAAAATGTATCTTTCTTAGAGCTTGGTCTCTCGATCCTTCACTTTATTCGTTTTGTTGTTGCACTTGTTGCCGGTGTAGTTGTACTTGTTTGCACTTTTGTAATTTCAGCCACTAGCAGTTGGCCTTGGGGTCGTTTTCGTCAGCAGTGTCCCGCTAATTTCCAGAGAAAACCACTGCTTCGGATGAAGAACTAACACGTGCCAACTACTCCGTACAAAGAACAGGTAATACTATAGGACAACACAACTTTGTCCTTGAAGATCAAACTTGTACGGTAGCTGGCGTCGACATTGACTGACCGATCGAGAGTATCAACTATGAGATCATTTTTATGGAAAAGAAATAGGGAACAGCTAACGATCGTTTTGACCAACGTGCTGGCGGGTTAGCAGGAAGGTACCGTAGCAAATTAACAAGATTGGTCAATGAGCTAGACCAACTTGTTTACGACGTACTCCAGACTGGTCCGCTGCTGAAATAAAATACAGCTCCTGTCGCTAGCAAGCTCTTTATAGTACATGGAGTAGGTTTAGACTTTAGGTTACCGATGATGTAGACAGAAGCCTATAGGTATGGAGAATATAGTACTTTGATGATGTTGCATGCGTACGGTCCGTAAAGCCTGGAAGTTAACGGCATACACGACTAATGGGAGTTGAGACTTTAGAGCATCGATCACCGACCGATGCAGGCATGTTTGCAGCCACAATGCAATGATACTTTCTTGCGATTTATTTTCTACTCCTTCCGTTTGGAAAATGAAGTCTTCCATCTTATCTTATATATATTTACTAATTGGAGGCACCGTAGAAAGCACCACGTTAATCCTCAAAACCGAAGGTAATAGTCCATCCGATCACCATAATAGTTATTTACAGCCGTCGGATGAAATACATGAGGAGTCCTCACGTACTGTCCCACGCGCAAGGTTTTCTGGAAGCCTTTCCACGTGTCTAGCATCCCCCTCCCAAAATCGTTCGCTCAGATTATCTACCGAGGCATCAACACGTCGTCAAGAAACCCTAGCGCTGCTCTTCATCTTCCCCCTCCTTTCCAATCTCCATGCCGTTCTGAACTTTGAAGTTCCATCCACGCTTCAATCCATACACACTATCAAACCGGCCTCTCTCTCCAACCACTGAATATTCAATAAGCCAGACCACGCTTGAAGCCATGGTACAGCGCATGAGGAGATCGGTTGAATCTCTACAGCTTTCAAGTCCTGCCACAATGCAATCCACGATATGGAGGAAGAGGTGCGTCAGGTCAGAATCAGATCAGGCGGCAACATTGTTGGTCAGGCAGAATCAACAATTTGGTATATGCAGCGCTCCTTCCATCGCCCATACATGCCCTTAATTTCTTGCACAATGTCGCTCTCTCAACATCACGTTCCTCTTTATAGGAAAACCTTACAAGCATCAGATAAGAAACGAGGATGGGGATGAAGGTTAAAGCTGTTGTCTCTGGAGACATGTCAATTGACTTAATGTTATACTGGGCAAGGCTCTGCAAGCCTGAGCTACGAGGGGGAAATCAACATGTTCACCACGCATGTGCCTGGCTGCATTGCGAGCAGCGCAGCCAAACTTCATTATGGGGTCGACGAACTTGCAGGAGGGTGCCGTCAACGAACTTCTCGAGCTGCAATAGATTTAAGGGTCTCCATCAAGCGTCCCCTTCCCAATTCCAATCATCTCTCCTCCACGCATCCTGTTGGTCCTGCTTACCATGTGTTTGAGGTAATGTGTAAACAGAACACCTAATTGATGATTATTTTCTTTGATTGCAGTGTGGTAATTTTAAATATATTCAAAAGGAGATGACCTATATTTAAATTCTGAGGACATATCCTTCAAACCAATCTTAATGGTCCTGAACAAGTTCGTCTCCATGGTGGTTGCTGGATGAAAATTAATAGCCTAGCACTTGATTCTTATAAATTATTATATTGAAAGTGCAAGAGTTCGTATCTGCAGATTATTTATTGCAGTTTGGTATATAAAGTTATTTTCTCCTACGTGGAATATATCAGTTCAGATATTGACTGAAGGTCTCATGATCTGCATATTCTGTCATTCCATGAATTTTATTCTATGAGTAATTCATGGTCAACAAAGGTGCACTACAATTTTGCGTTGGTGGACAGAAACACGACACTATTGTTGTCATTTCAGTTTTGCATTTGAATGAAAAGCTCTGAACAGAATCACCATGCGTGGACCAAGACTCGAGACATGAAGATACTCGAGCTGAAGAACTATTTTTTACAAAATTCTGAAGGAGTATGGATAATATGTTGATGTGTTTCTGACGAAAATAAAGAAAAAAGAAGTCTGTACAAAACGTAATAAGGTAAAGGACTTATCCATCTGCCCACTTTTTTTGAGAAAATAAGTAACTAGATATATGGACGTTTTGCTCTTTTTTTTTTTTTGCATGGGACGTTTTGCTCATTACTGATCTAAATAGTTTACCTCAACCGTAGAAAAACCGACCAAAGCAAAGATATGTGCTTTATCCTCACCATTGCCTGTGAGGATTTGTTCTTTCTGTTGCTAAGCATCCTTTGCTGCTCCAAATAGAACCGGCCCTCTCCTTTAATATTTCAATTGTTCAGAACGCCCACTGTTATCTTCTGGTGCCTTCTCACGTACCCAAAATCATGCGAGGACTCGCAGCACCCCAGCGTGCTCTGACATCCTACATCACACCCATCAACTCAGCTGGAACGTTTAATCGAAATCAAACTTTTTATTTAGATGGAAAAAATAAAATTGTTGGCATAGCATCACATTAACATGAATTTGTGAAAATTCAAGCAACGAAGTCCTTGAAGCCTTTAACGTGCTCATTCAAGCAAGGATGTCTTTTTATGTGCTTCCAAAGCGATTGGCTGGAGTCGGCTCTGAAACAAGTTTCACTGATCTGAGGTAAGCAACGTGATGTCTTCTTTCTCATATGGTCCACGTGCTGATTATATCTGAAACTGTACTGTAGAAGCATTGGTCATCGAGGGATTTTTTACACAGACCTTCTGGAGTTTCAATTTGTTGTATAAATATGATCTTCTCTTTCCAGTCTGATCCATGTTTATCTGATAATATAAAATATTCATGATTTGACACATAAGAGGCATTTACACTGAGCTCTATTTTGATGTCATCTGCTCTACTTTGCTATTGCATTAATAAATGTTAGGAAACTGATTACCTCTTGGAGGCTTATACATGAGAAACAGTTTCTGAAGTGAGTTCATTTCTTATCAAGCACTATATATTGGTCGATGCAGGAAGGGAACATAAGTGATTATTTTAAAGTTAATCTTAATGTGCATGCTGTCTCTGTAAGTAAAATAAGATCGATGCCATCCATGTATTTTGTCTTGCTAACGTCCTGGGAATGTCCTGCGTACTGTTGTGTAGTTGTTTCTTGCATAATGAGCTTTGTGAGTGGTCTATTTCCTAAGGTCATAATGTGTTTAGGTAAAAGCCCATGGAAAAGGAGTATCATGAATTGCCCCTTGAGTAGGTTTGTTAAATATCAAATTGGTTTTTACATAACAATCTGGCTGCGACAAAGTCTCTGGGGTAATTGACTCGCAATAATCTTAACACAAGAAGAAAATTGTTAGTTTGATTAATTATTCAACTAACTCTTTACTATCAACAGAAGAATGTGTTTTGTGCAATGAACTACATATGCCGAAAGAGGGAGCGTTCATGACGCTTCTAGAGGGATTGTGTCCATGTTCAAGGATTTAATCTCTGTAAGTAACATAAATCTAATAGAAAAGATTGTAGTAAAAAATATTATATGGTGCAGATATCAAACTACTATTAGTGATAGGAATTCATAAATAAGTTACAGTAATATTGTTAGCACTATCAGATGTCTGACGGACTGACTGACTCAAGTCTCCTCTTTAATATGTATGGAACTAATTCCGCTGTCCACATGTTCCCTGTAGATTTCGGAGCTCATAAGCAAAGATTGTAAAACTACTATATGGAGTGCAATGAAGACTGTGGAACGCGGGATACTTGGAACTTTGCTTGGCATATTCAGTTCCAGACGTTTTCTTCTTTTTTTCATGGACCACTATATTGCAGAATCTTTCAATGATATACGATGGTGTTACACACTTGAGATATATAACAGTGTATGCTCTCAACTATAAATATATCCACACTTTTTTAAATATAATTAGTTTTGCACTATCAGTTCTTCTTTGTTGCAGAATTTCAAATTTCTCTTTTAGCGCAGGAGCTTGGAGAAAAGAAGCCGATGGAAAATTTTCAGCACAAACTGGACTCGGAGTATTTCACATTGAGTTCTCTTCCATCTTCTTTTTTTGAGGAAAAGGATCCGATACATATAAAAGGTAGCTCGAACACTTTACAGAAAGGCCCAAAAGAAACAGAAAAACAGAAAAAGGACCCCGAAAAGTGCAGAAACCACCCCCAAGCTACCAGGAACGATCACAATCGGATCCACCGCCGTCGCACCCCAAACTACTAGACGCTGCCGGCGACGCCGTACCGCCGTCCGCCGGGAAGAAGACGCCACCACCTTGTAGAAGGCCGCAGGAGCCATCCGCCGCAAGCAACGGAATCTAACCTCGCTGAAGGAGCACGGCCAAAGCGTCGTCTTCCCGCCTCCGCCCTTCTTCCAGTCGCCACCGCAGCGCCCAGGACCACCAACACCAGCACCCACCTCCGCGCGGCCGCTCCCCTCGCCACCACGGCCGGTCGGAGCAGAACCACCGAAGAAGAAGCCCACCTGCAACACCACCACCAAAATCGGATCGCCCACGACCACCTTCTTCTCCCCTCACCACCACGGTCGGCCGGAGAAACGAGAGAGGAAGCGAGCACCCGACCAAGAACCTTCACAACCTCCCCAGCACGAAGGCCAGAACGGAGAGCAGAGGGGAAGGACCACACCCACGCCGACGCCATCGCCTCCGTCTTCAACGACGCCGGGGGAACTCACACCTAGAAGAACCTAACTATAGCCTATCTACTCGCACGAGCAAGTACCCGAGCTCCCCCCCACCTCACGGCGCCGGAACGGCGGCCGGAGGCAGAGGGGAGCGCTGGACTCGCCGGCGAGAAGCTGGACGCACGAGTCGCCTTTCTCTCCGCCTGAGTCTACTGTAGCCGAGAGGATAAGGCTCGACCCCGTGTTGATAGTCCTCTAGTTCTCTTCCATCTTCATTTCTTTGTAGCCTAAAAATGTTTCTTCTCTATCTTTCTACCTGATTGTCAGTAGCTGTCCCACATGGACAAAATCTTATTTTAGACTGTCCCACATGGACAAAATCTTATTTTAGATACGAATGAATATTAACTAAGAAAATTGCAGTGTGCAACGCATGCTTCTGATCTTTTTTATCTACAATACCAATTATTTTATCCTGTAATGTCAAAGTAAGCTAACGGTATTCTACCATTGTACAAACTGATTATGGCATGAAATTTATAATGTTTCTACAAGTAGTTCACTTATGCATATTGATCTTCGTAGTAGCGAGACGTAAAAGAGATTGTCACCAATAATGCAACACTAGAAATTTACGGTGTACCATTAAGTTAGTATTTTGCTCAACAGTTGTGGTAATCTTTGTACTGCTTCGTGTAATTTTTTTCTTATTCTGATTAAATCAATGCACTTAGAGGACAGGTAACACTGATGAGATAATAGATCGAATAACCCTGTTCTCTATGCTTTGAAGATTAATACTACAGACTATGGCCTATTTACTAAGTAGTACCTCATTTGTTGCTTTTCTTTAGAATAAATGACAAACATAGAATAAATGATTCTATTGAGATTATAGTCGCTCACCTATTAAAAAATCAATAGTAATAATTCAAAGGTGTATAATAGATTTTTTCTATTCCAACTATGAAAATGCTCACTAACTAAATTTTGTTAAATTTGTCTGTATCCTATAATAACTAGCCCGTGCAGGTGCACGGGTTAACGACTAGTATATCCAAATTCGGATGTATGTGTACACTAAAACATGTCTACATACATCCGAATCTAGACAAATTCAAGACATCCTTTTCCGAACGGAGGGAGTATAAGACGTACTATTAGTTTTTTGAAAAAAGAATCAAAGTTTCTTAGTTTTACTATCAACCTCTGTGACACTAAATAAATTAATATTAGCTACGATAATTCTAATGGTGCCGATTAGGTGTTACAAATGCCAATAGTATTTTCTATCAACATGATCAAAGAATAACCTCAATTCAACTGTTTGAGCGGTTCTGTTGTTTGTGTACAACGAAGATGCATGAAGTATGCTTGAATTTCGTAATCTAATAGTAGGGAGGAAATCCAAAAAGGTGGATCTCATATATCACTAGTAGAAACAGGACCTTTGGTCCCGGGTGGTAGGGGCCTCTAGTACCGGAGTCCCACCCGGGACGCTCAAATCGGGACTAGAGGCCCTCCCCCTCTAGTACCAGGTTGCCTACCACCCGGTACTAGAGAGCTCCACGCGGGGCCTGGGCGGCGCGCGTGGCAGAGGACCTCTAGTCCCGGGTGGTAATACAACCCGGGACTAGAGATTCTCCCACGTGGCGGCTTCTGGATTTTTCATTTCCCTGTTGAATATTATGATTAATCTTGCAAAATATATGGTTCATTAATTATAAATCAGAAAATACATATAGCATATCAAAATATTCATAAAAGAAAGCTTTATGAGAATTCGATCATTTTTAATTGATTAATAGAGATCACAACCGGGACTAGAGCCCGTCTATTCGATTAATTACATAGAGATCATATATAACAGGGACTAGAGCCCGTCGTCTATTCGATTACATGGAGATCATCGTCGGGACTAGAGCCCGTCTATTGATCGGTGGCATTGTATTTTCCCTTTGTGTTTATGACATAGTTCATCAAAAATCCCGCAATTTCCTCTCCAATTGGTCGAAAGCGGTCCTTTAGTTGCAGGTCCCTCCGCATTCTATCCATCTATAAAAGAAGGGAGATCAATATGAATATCAATCATCATAACATAAATTATGAATGACACTCAACACAATTGATGGTTATAAAACAAAACTGTGAATATATTTGTTCACTTACTTCGATAAATGTCGATGGGTTCCGCTCAGAGACCAGCTGGCGAATCCACTCGCAGATGTAATATCCACACAAATTGGTCCCCAGTGGCTGCCTTTCCAAGTACTTTACGAGAATAGATTTCAATCAAATACTAATCAAGCATGGTATGACGATGGTATTGAAATGTGAATTAAAGAGATGCGTGAACCTAGCTCATACTACTTACTTTGGGGTAAACAAAACTAAGCCCCTCTTTGAAATCACCAGATGTACTCTCTCGGAAATCTTTCCAAACCCTGCCCGGCAAACAAATGAATAAATGAGTTATTAATTAGTTACTTGATATCTCAAGAATTGAACAAAAGAGACAGATATAATACGACAATGATTGAAAATACCCTTGGAGCACATCTTGAATATATTTGTACTTCTCTTCGGGCCACCGCAATGAGTCACGGATTTCAACTTCTGCTCTATCAACTTCAATGATTAGCAGAATGTAATGGTCGCTGCGCACGTTTTATATATGTCGGTAACTAATCAGTTACACTTAACATCGAGTAAGCAAAAACCAATGTGTACGAGACAGTAACACTCTTACCTCAAGTGGTAAGGAAACAATATCTTCCTTTTATAATTTTGCCTCTCTATGGACCAAAACAAGTTGTCCACCGTTTCCTTGTGGTAGCCCCGTAGCATTTTTTCATTAACTCGGGTGGGGTCAATGAACCCAATCTCAAAGATGCGTTTTCTGTCAGCTTCATCGCTCTTCATTCTGCATAATAGCGTAGTGAGTATAATTAGAACAGGCTATGTCCGAGCTAAGCTATAGACTTTATTTAGAAAATAAATGAATTGAATCACTTACAGACAATAGGTACTGATGATACTCAAGTCGTGAGCGTCAAGCTGGTATAACTGATAGAGTTCTTCAAGATAAATAGTTAACTCCTCTCTATTGTTGAAATGTTCATCTGTAACTTGCACAAGGAGCACTTTTCGATCTAACTTTGTGACTTCCATGTACCATTTATGCAGTCTTAGTATTTGTGTTGGTAGATTCTCGACCTGATCAGGTGGCAGTAGAGACTTCCCGTATTCCCATGTCCATTTATCAGGTGGCCTAAGGGAGGGGAGATCTTCTGCTTCCAGCTGAGAAAGTGAAATACCAAGTTCTGCAGCAAATTGCGTGCGGTAAGCTAAATCTTCCGCGTGCGCAGAGCCCATATCAGTGGCCACCTTGAGCGGGGAGATGGACTGATTTGACTGCTCTCCGAGCTAGGCAACATCTCTTCTCCTTTTCCCGCTGGAGGCGGGAGTTCTCCTCATACAACGTACATAGTCATCTGGCCTATTTATCGAAATTTGCGATGGATGAGTAAGAAAATCCGTAGCCCACTTTGTTTGATCTGTCGTATATACTTCCTTTGGCGGGGGTTTTCTTTTCGCAGCCATGTCCGCAAACTGTCTTCTCAATTCGGCTTGTAGCCACACGCTGTCTTGCTCTGGAGTCGTCTCGACGACGACGTCGTAAGGTCTCGGGGGAGGAACCTTCGGTACTTTTGGGAGGCGCTCAAGTCGGGGTTTGGGTCGGGAACCCATGGCGGCGGTCTTCATCCCCTTTTGACCCTTAGCCTTAGTGGGCGGAGGCGGTGGAGACGGCTGAGGAGTCGGCTGAGGCGGCGGCGGAGTCAGCTGACGCGGCGGCGGAGTCGGCTGACGCAGAGACGGAGATCGAGATGGACTCATGTCGTGGTGGTCGTCACTACCGTCATCTCGACTCGGAGGAGGCGATGGTGGCCTTGGTGTCCAGCCTGGAAACTTGATCAATTTCTTGGGCCATAGAATGAGTCTACCCTGGACATCTCCCAGTGTCCTCTCATCATCACCTCCAGGGATTTGAAGTTCGAGTGATTCAAATCCGGGTTAAACTTGATCCATGCCGACACGAGCATAGCCATTTGGAATCTCATTGCCACGATACAGTGCTGTAGATTCACAAGTTAAAGCATAGCCGTCCGCCGCCTTCATGGTTAAGTTTCTCACTGCCTCATGTAGCTCACAACTTGTCTTCTCAGTGATAAAATCCACGGGGTAGGTTTGGTTCGATTAAACGTTGACTATCTTGCAGCTGCAGCTGATGAGTTGCCACTTGACTAGCTCGCTCGCGCCGCAATTCATCTAGTTTCTTCTGTTGTTCGCTCATCATAGTTTCTACTTTGCTCAACCGGTCAGAATGCTCCTGCTCCTTTCTCTTCTTTGCTCTTGCTCGACTTCTATAAGATTCACGGTTCTCGGGAAACCCTTCATTCCACGTCACACCTCCCAAGCCTCGAACATGTACTCCTTTTTCTTTAGTACCGAGGGCCTTTGACAGCTCGTCGTATTCTCTATCGGGAAAAAACCTTCCCTCATGAGCATCGGCGATTGCATCAAGAATTGTTTGCCGGGGTATAGGAGTTTCTTTTGTTTCATCAATTATTAAATCACCTGATGCGTCATACTCCGCCCCATGAGCAAGCATCCAATTTCTGACCCTATGGGGCCACCTATCTGTAACTAGAATGATTCCTTTTTCGCGCATAGTGGCCTCAATCAGATCCCACTTAGGCTCGGCAGCTAAGTAGCCACCTCCACCCAACTTATGGTGATATTTCTTTTTCGCTGCATTCAACTTATTCGTTTATGATCTTTGCTGCGCTAGTTCTGAATCCTTGTATTGCAGAAATGCCTTCCAGTGAGCCCGCTGCCTCTCTAGTGTTCCAGTGAAATCTGGAGCTTTCTTTTTCTCGACCCAATCACGATATAATCTGTTCTTCCAGTTATTGAATTGTTCAGCCATCTTCTTCAGAGCCCAATTCTTGACATTGTTCGTCATGGCTTCTATCCTTTCGGGACAATCCAACACCGGCAGGGTGAAATGTGCTCTGAGCTTCTCCCAAAGCACATTTTTAGTTCTGATGCTGACATAATAATTGTCTCCCTCTATGTTTTTTTGCTTATTCCATTTCTGAAGGCTGATCGGAACATTGTCCCTGACAACAACTCCGCATTGATGCACAAACTTAGATGCGCTCTTTGGGGGCTCCAACGGTTTGCCATCTGCAGAGACTACATCAATTCTGAAATGCGCATCTGTTCCCAACCCTTTGGCATGGCCTCGTTTACTAGATTGGGTTGATGCAGAGGTCTAAAAAGAAGAAACATTTGTTAATATATATATATACAAATAAATTTTTGCATCTGATCAACAGAGGCTTAATATACCTCGCCGGACTGCGGGGGTTCACCAATTTGCAAGTCGTCATTGCACTCTGTGCTCGTTTGCGCTTGGTCGCTTCGTTCCAGCTCCATTCCCTGACAGGACTCGTTCAAAAACTGTGAGCCATATTCTTCTGCTCCACTGTCTTCAGCACCATCCACGGGTTGCCGGATAAAGTCTAACAACACTTCTTCCCCATCTCTGCTTTCGAAGGGAGGAACATCTCCATCCATTGCTTAACTAATACAAAAGAAAAATAAAACAATGATAGCATTAGCAGAATAATTCAAAGTAGGGAATTTTACAAATATGCAAAAGTATCGCTCATACATCTTTATCCAGTTACATAGCTCGGGTCCATTTTTATTTAACCCTAATACATCACGAATAATATCACTAATACATTCCGCCTCTCACATGCATTAACCTTTCAAATCTACCCTAATCCATTTTTATTTCTAACACTAAATTTCTACACTTAGCACAAATCTACACCAAATTCCTAACACTAAAACAAAAATTCCGAACACAAAAATTCCTAACATCTAGTACCAAATTAACTAACACAAAAATTCCTAACACTAAAACTAAAATTTCTAACCCTAAAATTTGCTAACACTATTTATGCCTAACACTAAATTACACTAAAACTAAAATTTCTAACCCAAAAATGCCTAGCACTAAATTACACTAAAAAAAACTAAACTAAAACTTAACTACCTCTTGCGGCGGAGGCCGGAGCGGCGGAGGGCCTCGCGGCGGAGGGCCGGAGCGGCGCAGCGGCCTCGCGGCGAAGGGCGGCGACGGCGGCGGAGGGCGGCGCCGGAGCGGCGGAGGGCCTCACCTCGCGGTGGAGGGCCTCGCGGGCGTCGGAGGCGGAGGGCCTCGCGGCGGAGCGGCCTCGCGGCAGAGGGCCAGAGCGGCGCAGCGGCCTCGCGGCGAAGGGCGGCGACGGCGGCGGAGGGCGGCGACGGAGCAGCGGAGGGCCTCGCCTCGCGGTGGAGGGCCTCCCGGGCGACGGAGGCGGAGGGCAGCGACGGCGGCGGAGGGCGGCGACGGCGTCGAAGGGCGAGGGAGCGCGGCGGCCGGTGGCGGAGGAGCGATTTTGGCAGCTGACAGCGTCGGACGGCAGCGGCGGCGGCGCTGGGGCGCGAGTTCGATCTCCCGGGTCGTGGTTTGACCCGGGTTGGAGGCCTGGGAATTTATACCCAGGGACCTCTGGTCCCGAGCCGAGCCACCACCCGGGACCAGAGGTGTTTTAGCAAACGCGACCCCCAGCGCGCACAAACGCACCTCTAGTCCCGGGTGGTGGCTCCACCCAGTACTAGAGGTCTGTTTTTTGCGTTCAAGGGCCCAAATTTTAAATTTTTGCCCGCAAAATGCCCAAAAGCGAATTTGAAAAGTGTTTAAATATTAATTTGAATCACTTGTGCATACTTTTGAATCTGACAAAAATTTCAACATGAAAAGTGTTTGAATTTGAATAACTAATCCAAAACAATTTTCTGCTTTCTAAAATAATTATTCTAACTATTCAAACTATTAACCATTTTGCCATTTTCAATAAAAAAATGCATTAACTAATATTGTTTGAATTTGTAATAATCATCTCTTTATTTTAAAAACATACTTAACAACATCCCACACAGTTACATAAAAGGATACATTATTACACATCACTAACAGTTACATTACTACATAAACGGACTTGCTGGCCGATCGGAGGCCGTAGGGTTAGGGGGAACGGCGGGAGGAGCCAGCCCCGTTCGTGGCCGCCTGGTTCTCGCGCGCACGTTTGCGGCGTAGGGCACGAGCCATGGAGGATGAGTCTTTCAGCGCCCAATCCAGCTCGGAAGCGTCCTTCGCCTTGAGCTGGCAGGAAGTCATGGCTCGCTGGACACGGTCATCGCGGACGGACTGCAAGGAGGCTTCAATGGCCTCCTGCATCTGCGGCCCGCCGCCCTCTTCCCATGGTCGCTCCAATCGAAATCATCGTCATCGCACTAGTACAGAACGACACAAAGGATACCCCTCTATGGAAACGGAAAATAAAAGGCGACAATGTTTGCTACAGTATACTCACAATGGCAACGGTTAAGTAATATGTGCGCGACACAAAGGAAACGGTCACTCAAATTTCACCGTATCCTATATATCAGCCACGGTTAAAAAGTCCACCCGTATGCAAATGATGTGGACCCAAAAAGCCTGTTTACACATCTCCAATAAATAGTCCACGAAACCTAGTCCTCACACAGCCGCACGCCTCTTTCTCTCGATCTATCTTCTGCCTTATCCTCTTAGCAGCCGCACGCCTCCTTATCCCCTTCTCCCACTCTTCTCATAGATCTCGCTGCGGCCGGCCGCCCGGCGATGGGGCGACACTCCGCGGTGAGATCGGCTCTGGGTAGGGTGTTGGGGTTGTTACTGGACGGCGGCGGCGCTGGATTTTGTCCCGGACAAGGCTACCACCGGCATTCTGAGCTGCTACGTAGCTGTTTGGCCGTGGCGTGCGAGATCTCACTGTTGCCAGCGTCGAAGCCTGGATGCGCTGGATCTGCAGCTGGTCAACCACCGTGGATTCAATCCTCTGATTTTTTTCCGGTAGCAAGCACGAGGTAAGGATAAGCCAGATCTACAGTTTTATTAGCATATGCATGACTCGTGTGATTTGTTCCTTCCCAAAGATTTTCCTGCTCTGGTTTTTTAATCGTGTGGTTTGCTCCTTCCCACAATTTTTTTCCTGCTCTCACATTTGGTAGTACGCATGCGTGGTTAAACAAAAGGTAGAACTTTTCGAATTTGGTTGTATGCATGTTGAGATTCCTCCGGATAACGTTATATTTTGTTGTGCGTGAAGGATTTGATGCTTCTGTATGTATACCGTATCAGGTTAATCACGTGTAGGTTAGACCAGTATGCTAATCTAGTACTATTGATTTTCTTGCTTTTTAATTGATGAACTATGGTATGATATTTAGCTCAGCTTTGCTATTTGCATGTCTGCAGAACCTGGCATGATGATGCGAACATCCCTCCGCGTACAGCATCGGCCTAGACATTTCCACAAGCTTCTGACTCGACATATATCTCTTGTATTTTGGAAGCAGGAGATGTATGTATATTGCTGCTAATTAGTTGTAGTTTTTTTGGATTCCCTGTAAGAGGACACTAGGTGATGTTTGTTTGGGTAGTTTGAATCTGTCTTGCATTTTGAATCGCGTGACCTAGTAGTAAAATGATGTAAAATATTATGTATATTGACTTGTATACACTACGGAAGACATTTGTGCATCATTTATTGCTACCGTATGCCACCGGCTAACAGCCGGTGGCCTGGCTTTTTTTTTATATTCCTGGCGCTCAAAGGAAACGGTTAAAATAACCGTTGTATATGGAGGGGTTCACATCAGTATCAGACGCGGGGCAACGGACCCATTCTCCGTCACTAATGAGGGTTTGCGCCCGTTGCCATAGTGTCGCTCTGTACTAGTGTCGTCCTCCTCCTCGTGGGAGGTGCGGCGGCGACTGGTGTAGGTGCGGCGGCCAGGTCACCCTATGCGGCCGCGGATCCCCACGCCACCCCTGCGGCGTACGCATCCTCGTCGGGGTCAGGGACGTCGGACCACGCGCACTCGTACGTCCTCCGCACCTCCTCCGGCACCGGAGCAGGAGGCCGGTAGCAGGGCATTCCTCTCCACGCCGGGCTCGTGGGCATACGGCGGGATAGGCTCCCGCGGTAGCGCCCAAGCGCGCTCTGCCGAGCACGCTCGACCTGGTCCAGAAGGCGCTGCGGCGGGGGTGGTGGATCCATCTCGTGGATACGCGCGATGCCTTCGTGACTTAGGATTTACCCCGTCGGCGACAATACTACATATATATAGATCTCGAGGGCACAGCGCTGGGGGAGGACACATGTGACCAGGGCAGCACTGGGGTAGGACACGTGTGACCAGGGCAGCGCTGGGGTTGGACACGTGTGACCAGGGCAGCGCTGGGGTTGGACACGTGGCCAGGGCAGCGCTGGGGGATGACACGTGACGGACCCGCCTTTGGTCCTGGTTGGTAACACCAACTAAGACTAAAAAATCACACGGATCGTGTGTTTCTTTCAAGCGCTTGTGAGCCGTTGGATCAGGGGTGTGTTTCATTTAAGGGCTTGTGAGCTGTTGGATCAGCACTATCACCGAATACAAAATCCTTCAGTTCGTCGACCGAATACAAATCATTCGGATTCCCTGCATACATCCGACGGTGCATTTGACATGCGGGCACTCACGAGCCACCGTCGGGATGTATGCAGGGGAAACCGTGTGTTTTGTTCCAACTTTCTCGAGCGCTTGTAAGACGTTGGATTTTTAGACCAAATATCAATGTTTAGAGTTCTCTTCTGAGTTTTCAGAACACAGTTATACATAAAAGTTTAATACATTATTACACATCACCAACAACATCCCTATCTAGTCTTCACTTTTTCTTCGTGTGTGTCCCTTTCTTCTGATTGCGCCGTAACCATGGACAATCTTCTTCATTTAACTTCATGCTTGGGTCAGTGTTCACTTTGAAGGGCGGAATTTCATGAAACTTATTATAATCTTCTGACATGTCTGTCTTCTCCTCCACTCCCACGATGATTCTTTTCCCTGAAAGAACTATGTGGCGCTTTGGCTCATCGGCTGATGTATTCGCTTGCTTATCTTTTCTTTTTTTCGGTTTGGTAGACATGTCCTTCACATAGAAAATCTGAGCCACATCATTGGCTAGAACGAATGGTTTGATGTCGTACGCAAGATTCTTGAGATCCACTGTAGTCATTCCGTACAATGGGTCTACATTTACCCCGCCGCCTTTCAGGTTAAACCATTTGCACCAGAACAAAGGGACCTTAAAAGAAGGTCCATAGTCAAGTTCCCTATTTGCTCTATGTAACCATAATATGTGACCGTGACCTTTCGCCCATTGTTGTTTGTTGAATCATCAAAGCGGACACCACTGTTTTGGTTGGTGCTCTTTTTATCTTGGTCGTTTGTGTAAAATGTATTCCCATTTATCTCGTACCCTTGGAAAGTCCAAATAGTCGAAGATGGTCCCCTAGACAACAAGTACAGCTCATCTGAGACAGTGTTGTCATTGTTGAGATGTGTTTCCAACCAACCGCCAAAATTCTCCACGTGTTCCTTTGTAACCAAGGAGTCATCCATCCCCGGGTTGTTGGAGCGTACAATATCCTTGTGTATCTGGATATACGGAGCCACCAAACTGGAATTATGTAGAACAGTGTAGTATGCTTGTGTGAAAGAATGCCCGTCCCTACATATTGTTCATTTCCTTCCTAGAGTGCCTTTTCCACTCAGTCTACCCTCATGTCGTGATTCAGGAAGACCAATCGGCTTAATGCCAGGAATAAAGTCAACACAAAACTCAATGACCTCCTCTGTTCCATAGCCTTTGGGGATGCTTCCTTCTGGCCTAGCACGGTTATAAACATACTTCTTCAAGACTCCCTGACGAGGTGTACCCTCATCAAATCCCATGGTTAAGGACCTAGGGTTGAGATTATGGGGAGAGAACGTGGTACTGGTAGTTTCGTCGGCTGACAAGCAGAGGCAAAGATTTACCCAGGTTCAGGCCCCTCGGGTGGAGGTAAAGACCCTACTTCCTGCTTGTCTGGTATTAATTGTGGATTATGCGGTTACAAGGTGGCTCCGGCGAGACGACAATCTCGCAAGAGCTTTGGTGGTTCGAGTATGGCTTGGTCCTAGATCGGCACCCCTCCCAGCCTTTAAATAGGCTGGGTCTCGGGAGTTTGTAACCGACCTAGTTTACACATAAGGAAAGTATAAACCGACTATGTCTATGTCTAAACTTGGAAGTTACTCCATCTTGTTGGGCCTCTCGTCTTGGGCTTCGAGTCGTATCTTCGCTAGTTGGGCTTTTAGTCATCACGTGCACCAGGTACCCTCACGGTAGGGTACCCGAGATGTATATCCTTGTCAGTAGCCCCCGAGTACTTGTCTGACTCGAAGAATCGGGCATGGACTCGTTCGTAAGTGCACGTCATATGCTTAGCATTATAATTGGAATTCCTGTATGAATAGCACATGTTGGCTATGTCGAGTATTTCATCGACTGTGGTTTTTGCTTATGATGATCAAGGGATAATAGCTTAGCAGGCCCAGTTCACTCGACGGATCGGGACTGGTTAACTACACATTTGGGTAACACCTTACTAGCTTTCAATCAAACTCGAGTCCCCGGACTCGAATCTGGAACAAACTGGTCAGATTCGACTAGGCCGCTGAGGTCTTACTGAGTCGATCTGCAGTATAACTTTGAATTTTACCCAACGCGTCCGTCGGGATTTTTCATCATGTCTGCTGACACGGAAAGTATAAGGATTGACGTTGCTGGAACGGTCCTTAGCCCAGCTCGAAAGTTCGGCGGGTCTTACCTTTGCACTATGCGTGCAGCATCCGAGGTATTTGCGACGGACGCAACTCGGGAATGTTTCGAGTATGATTTTACATATGAACACAGTCGATATATTCATCGACTGACACTTTGACACTATTTTATCGGGTGCGCGACAGCGCTCCCGATGGGAGTAGCCCCCGAGATTGTGCTTTATTGATTGCAATGAAGGATAATCTCAAAACCATCTTCTCTACATTTGTTAGTCGAAGAAAACCTTTTGCCATAATTCTATCGGGTGCGCGTCAGCGCTCCCGATGGGAGTAGCCCCCGAGATTGTGCTTTATTACTTGTAATGGAGGATAATCTCAGAATCACCCAGTCATGATCATCTTTAGTCGAAGAAATTTTTGATACGCTCCCGATGGGAGTAATATGCATTTGATCGTAGAGACAGTCGAGTGACCATACACTCGACAAACAATCGAGTGATTAATATGCTTTGGGCGAACCCGACATCTTTTCTGAACAAATTTGCTGCAATGACGTCAGGGATGACGTTTTATGGCGACTGCGCCACCTGACACGCGGTGGCGTGCGCTGTGCTGCGAGAGATGGGACGTGACACGTCTTGTGGGCCCATTGTACAGCCGTTTGGACTGGATTTGACCGTTCAGGCACGATTTCTCCGGAGCCATGATGGTAGTTCCTAGATTCCCGTGCGTAGTGGGCGGAGTGGCCGGCGACGGTTGCCCTCCGTGGCTGCCACGTGTACGGTTAGATTTGCTTATGTGCCCACGATCTCGCATCGACGGTGCGGATTCTTTTGCTTTTGAGGTTAAAAAGGGGACGGCGCGTAAATAGTGTTTTTACTTGCCATTTGCTCTCCGCCGCCGCTACTTCTTCTTCCTCCTCTCGCATCGCCATTGCCTCAGAGCAAAGCTTGTGCAACCACCACCGCGATGACGAAGCCTACCACCCGAAGGGGCAGGAGTGCTGCATCGGCGGACAGCGCCGCGGGAGCCGCTGCCAGTGGCTTGAAGAGGGAGAAGGGCGCGTGGACCAAATCCACCTGCAGCAAGAGGATGCTCGCTGGCCTGCGGAACGACGGGCTGATCCCTGAGGACACCTCTCAAGTTCGCCTCCCCGGTGCCGAGGTAATCCCGCGCCCAGGCCCCAATGAGCGGGTCTGCTTTGTTGATTTTGTGAACAGGGGATTCTCCTTCCCTGTTCACAACTTTCTTCGTGCACTGATGCACGTGTATGGAGTGCAATTGCACGATTTTACGCCCAATGGGCTTTTGCACATTGCGTGTTACTTCGTCCTTTGCGAGTGCTTCTTGGGCGTCGCACCCCACTTTGGTCTGTTCCGCCGCATCTTCAACGTCAAGCGCCAGCACAGCACCAAGGGACCTGGTGGTTTTGGAGTACAGGCTCGACCTGATGTCGAGTACTTCAAGATCAACTTCCTGGAGTCTGTGCAAGGATGGCGCCAGAAGTGGTTCTACATCAAGGATGTGACCATTGGCGACCAAACCTTCGGGTTGCCTTCCTTTGACGCAGACGCCCTGGTGAAGAAGAGGCCATCATGGATTGCCCAGCCGACCGGAGTCGAAGCCGAAGAGGCTGACATTCTGATGGAGAAGGTGCTGAAGCTTCAGACCACTGCTGGTCGAGAGGTCACAGGGATCCATCTGCTAGCCATTATGGCCAAGAGGCGAGTGCAGCCTCTCCGAGCCCGAGTGCATGCTTTGTGGGCATATGGTGGGGCTTCTGATCCAACCCGCTCACGCGCAGTGGAGCTATCTGATGCGGAAGCGGAGAAGTTGGTAAGGAGCCTTACCAAGCTTACTGATGAAGATCCCTGCGAGATGAACTCGCCTGTGCCTCCTTATGAGACCAGCAACCCTCTGCCAGAGGTAACAGTTGATACTACATCTCAGTTGATATGTTATGCATGTGTGATGTTGAATCCTTTGTTGTTTATGTGTGCAGGGACACAAAATGTTTGAGTCAATGCCTCCCTTGCCAGAGAGCGGCCCAGTGCCAGACAATGAGCCACTCGAGGCAGATTCTGATGATGAGATGGCTTCACTCGCCACCGCACACACGCCAGAAGCCGATGAGGGCGATGCTGAGGTGCAGGGCAAGCAGAAGCGGTCGCGCGACGAGGAAGACACCGCTGACTCGGAGGAGAAGGAGGAAGACAAGACGGAGTCGATGACGGCGCCACTCGAGGTTCCCCGATTCGCTCGCTTCCCCCTCGACCACCGAAGAAATCGCGCCCGAGCATGGGTGTGCTTGCACCTGGTCGATTGTGCGACCTTACTGAAGAGTAAGTATCATGTGCATATGCTTTGTAATGTTATGAATAATACCACCTTGTATACTTATAATGTGTGAAACAGTGTTTCCTCGGATGAGGATATGCCTCCGCCACCTACGGCGGAAAAGAGCAGCGCAGCGTCCACTGCACGGACGCTGCCACCAGAGCAGCCGCCTACCCCGGCGACTCCTGCCGCTACAGCCACAGCTACGCCACCCCAGCCGGAGGTTGCAGCAACTGAGAGCGGAGCTGCGGCTGCAGGTGTCCCTGCGTCGACTTCTTCCTTCTTGGAACACGTAAGTTTGTGCTTGCCATAGTTTTAATCCTCATCGAATGCGAAATTTTTGCCTATACTCAGTTATTGAGTTGTGAATTTGCCCATGTCGTGTACTTAGGCATTTGTGCGAGAGTTGCTGAAGGCTGGTGCCCAGTATGTGCACAAGGAGACTGAAGCCGCCACCCTGCAGCAGCAACTCGAAGTTGCAAAGAGTGCGTATCTTTTTATGCTATCACCACTTGTTGAGGGTGATTTCTCTTGCAGTCTGCTGATCATGTGTATCTGTTTGTGCAGAGGCCGCCGCTGAAGCGGCAGAAAATTTGAACAACGCCACCCGTCGAGTGGCTGATCTGGAGAAGAGGCTGAAAGCAGCCGAAGTTAGGGAGGAGTCGGCAATTGGTCGACTCTCTGCCGCCAGCACCAGCTTAACTGGTAAGAATTTTTGCTCTGTTCCTTAGATGTTTGAGGTTTCTGATATATGGTGCTGATTATTTTGCCCATATGCTAGGCGTGATGGATGGCCCGACTGCTACTGGCAAGCAGAGCCTTGGCACCTCACTTGATGAAAGTGTGGCTGTCTCGGAGGCTACCAGTAGCAGAGCAGGGGAGATGCTAACGCAAGCGGCGAGTGCCCTGGGCGCCCTCCATGGCAGCTTCTTCCCCGGCGAGGAGCTACCATCTTCCTTTGCAGAACTGGTTGAGCTATTCAAGCCTGAAGGGACTGCCGTCGCTGACTTCTGTCGCGAGCAAATGGTAAGTGGTGCTCAGACTACTTTTCTCATGTTGCTCGCGCACGGAGTCGAGGCAGATTTTGACGCAGCCACAAAGAAGTTTCCACGGGGTCCTGATGGCAAAACCGTCGGGCTCGGCACTTGGATGGAAGCCGCCAAAACATATGCCCAACAGCTGGTAACAACTGTTGAAGAAAGGGCAGCCAAGGTCCAGGCGAAGAAAACTTCCTCCAAGAAGTCGACGACTTAGCCAGTGACCCCTTTGTTTGACTAGGTCTAGGAATTGCGTCACTTTGCTTTTGCTATATGTAAATTATCAGACATCGTATCTGTCTTGTTATGAAACATGAACTTCAGTGATCGGGAGGCGCAGCCCCCGAGCCTTTTGTTTGAGCTCTTTTATGCTTCCTTATGCATTGAATTATTCTGACTGTAGAACCGAGCTTCTAAACCATCGACTGGCCCTGTTGTGGGTGGTTCTTCGAAGTCACGAAGCGTTAATGACCAGAAAATTATGGACTTTCTTCATCAAAAGCTTTCCGAAGTTACTCGCGAGCTGAAGGAAACGCAAGATGCGTATGCTGAGTTGCAGTCGAGGTCATCCCCAACTACAGAGCGAGAAGCCTTTTTGCTTGAGGAGTTGGAGAGAGTAAATCTGCAACTCGAATGTAAGACATCTTTGGATCATCGAGATCTATTCTTTGCAAGGTGACTCGACTGGGCGATGATGAGCCCTTTGCTTTTGCGCAGGTGTTTGTTCTGACCCAATAAAGGAGGAGGCACGAATTCAGGATCGACTCGATGGTCATGCGAGTAGCACTGATACTCCGCCCACCCCTTCTGGTCAGATAGGGCGAAGAGCGCCATTTTGGTAAGGCTTCTGGACCGGGCTTGGCGCACAGCCATTCGACTGGAGACTTGTAGGTTGGCTTTATTTCGAGTCCACGAAGCTTTGTTTCCTTTGAATGAGCAACCGCAGGGCCTTGTGGCTTTGCTGAAGAAATTTCGAAAGGGCAAGGTGATCAAGAAGTTTGTGCGTGAGCAACTGATTAGCGGGGCTAACGTTGCTCTTGCCTTTGTGCGATCGCACCTTCCGCACCTTGATTTGAAAAGGATTGCGATGGGACCCGCACCCTTACCAGGTGGTGGTCCTGTGCCGATGGAGGAGCACTACCAAGAGACACGAGTGGACGCATTGGTCCTAATCCATCGTGTGCTGAAAGAGGAGGAAAAATGGACCGAGCCCAAGGAAGAACCTGTTGAGTAGGTTATGTGTATTTGAGGTGACTCCAAAGTGTAAAACGCAACACTTGTTATTATTGTACATTATTTGTTTACATGTATGCAGCCCCGAGCCTGTTGAGCGGGGTGTATGAAGCAACATGCTGTAAAATTAGGACTGTCCAGCCCCCGTGCATTTTGAGTGAACTTGATAGAAATATGTTAAAGGATCAAACATAAGCTGCACAGCCCCCGACTATTCGTGTGCGGTTATGAATTTTTGCAGTACTTGGAGCTTCACTTGATGCTTCTAGGCTCAACTTCCCGAATAATTGAGTGGGTTGAGCAACTTTTGTGTTTATGTATGATTTTTATGGCCCAGCCCCCGAGTATTCGAGTGTGGCTGGGGTATTATGTTGTGAACAAGAGCAAAACACATGCTTTTTGAGATAGAGCAGCCCCCGAGTGCTCGGGTGATGCTAATTTTGCGAGACCAAGTTATGCGAGTAGTAAGCTGAGAGAAATATGAGGAATCATGAATTATATTCTGACGAGGTGTACCCTCATCAAATCCCATGGTTAAGGACCTGGTTGAGTTTATGGGGAGAGAACGTGGTAGTACTGGTAGTTTCGTCGGCTGACAAGCAGAGGCAAAGATTTACCCAGGTTCAGGCCCCTCGGGTGGAGGTAAAGACCCTACTTCCTGCTTGTCTGGTATTGATTGTGGATTATGCGATTACAGGGGAGCTCCGGCGAGTTTGATGATCTCGCAAGAGCTTTGGTGGTTCGTGTATGGCTTGGTCCCAGATCGGTACCCCTCCCAGCCTTTAAATAGGCTGGGTCTCGAGAGTTTGTAACCGACCTAGTTTACACATAAGAAAAGCCTAAACCGACTATGCCTATGTCTAATCTTGGAAGGTACTCCATCTTCTTGGGCCTCTTGTCTTGGGCTTCGAGTAGGCTCTTCGATATTGGGCCTTAGTCGTCACGTGCACCAGGTACCCTCATGGTAGGGTACCTGATATGTATACCCATGTCATATTCCATTTTGAATATTAAGCTGCAGGCCGCTCATTAAAAACCTTCCAGTCCCCTTAGGTACCCTTGTAAGGAAAAGAGCGCGTCTGAAACCTGCAGCTATCCGACATATGTGCCTATTACATTGTGCGACTGAGCAATCTAAGCATAGAAACGGCGCAGCTGCGCAACGTTCCAAGGATTATGCGAGAGTTCTCCTGTCTTCGCGTGCTTCAGTCTGTATGCTCCACCACCAATGACCTCGGTGATGATGAAGGGTCCTTCCCATGGAGAAGCGAGTTTGTGCACCTTCTTTTGCTTCAGTCGAAGTACCAGGTCGCCAACCTCGAAGGACCTGGTACGCAGTCGACGGCTGTGGTAGTTGCGGAGGTCCTGCTGATAAACAGCTGTGCGTGCGAGCGCCGTGTTACGTGCTTCTTCTAGCAAGTCGACTGCGTCTTCGAGTGCCTCGTCTGCATCTTCTTCATTGTATGCTTCGACTCTTGGTGCGTTGAACCTTACGTCTGATGGCAGAATTGCCTCTGCGCCGTAGACCATGAAGAATGGAGTGAATTGCGTTGAGGCGTTGGGTGTTGTGCGTAGGCTCCATAGCACAGACGGGAGCTCTTCTACCCAAGCACCCGCAGCCCTTTTGAGTGGCACCAGGAGGCGCTTCTTGATTCCACTTGTCACAAGCCCATTGGCCTTTTCGACTTGGCCGTTTGATTGCGGGTGCGCCACAGATGCATAATTGAGCGTGATATCTTGCTCTTTGCAGAAGGATTTGAATTCCTCAGCCGTGAAGTTTGTACCGTTGTCAGTGATGATGCTATTTGGCACACCAAAGCGGTATATGATGGATTTTATGAAATTGACTGCTGTAGTGGCAGTCGAACTTGTGATGGGTACTGCTTCAATCCACTTGGTGAACTTGTCGACCGCCACCAGAAGGTGAGTATGCCCTCCATGGGAGGATTTTTTGAGTGGCCCAACCATATCGAGCCCCCACTGGGCGAAAGGCCAGGCCAATGGTATTGTCTTCAACGCCGATGCGGGTGCGTGCGGCTTTGTGGCGAATTTTTGGCAGCCGATGCACCTTTTGACTATGTCCTCCGCGTCTTTGAGTGCTGTGGGCCAGTAGAAGCCTGCGCGAAAGGCTTTGGCTACGAGTGATCGACTGCTGGCGTGATGCCCGCAAGTACCTGCATGAATATCACGAAGGATGGCTTGGCCATCTTCAAATGCTATGCAACGCTGGAACATACCTGATATGCTGCGTTTGTAAAGTTCACCGTTGATGACAGTGTATGCTTTAGATCGTCGAGTGACGCGTCTTGACTCTGTGAAGTCTTCGGGTACCTCGCCGCGGAGTATGTATGCGAGGAAGGGTTGAGTCCAAGTTGGCTCGATGAGGAGTACCTCGACTGGTGGGTCCTCTGTGCTAGGTGTTTTGCTCTTGGCTGGTGCGGCTGATGCAGGAGTTGCCCGCTTCTTTTTGATTGATCTGTGCTCGATGCGCTCGAAGAAGACACCAGGTGGCACTGGTGCTTTGGTCGCACCAATGTTGGCTAACTTATCTGCTTCTTCATTGCTCTCACGCCCTATGTGCCGCAACTCGCAGCCTTCGAAGCTGCCCTCCATGATGTTGTACAGGTCACGGTAGGCGATCATGTTATCTGCGATTGCGTCGCAGGCCTTCATTGTTTGCTGCACCACCAGATTCGAGTCGCCGTAGATCATCAGTCGAGTGCACCCGAGGGCTTTGGCCATCCTCATGCCATGGATCAGAGCCTCATATTCTGCTTCGTTATTGGATGGGAACTCGAATCCCATTTGCAGGATGTAGCGGAGCTTGTCGCCTTTTGGTGATATGAGGATGACACCTGCGCCTGCGCCTTCGTTTTTCTTCGAGCCATCAAAGTACATAGTCCAGGAATTGGACACATCTGGTGCTCCTGGGAGCTGAGCTTCAATCCACTCGGTGTGGAAGTCGGGTAAAACTTGTGCTTTGATGGCCTTCGGGTAATCATACTTGATGTCTCTTGGTGCTAGCTCGATGAGCCATTTTGCTACTCGCCCAGTTGCATTGGGGTTTGTGAGGATGTCCCCGATCCCTGAAGTGCTGATTACAGTGATCGGGTGCTCGGAGAAGTAATGCGTCAGCTTCCTTGAGGACATGAACACGGCGTATGCCAGCTTCTGATAGTGCGGGTACCGCTGCTTTGATGTGGAGAGCACTTCACTCAAGTAATAGACTGGACGTTGTATGCTTTGGGCGTGTCCCTCCTCCTGCGTTCGACCACTAGAACAGTGCTCACCACCCTGTTAGTTGCAGAGACATATAGGTATAGTGGCTCGCGTTCCCTTGGTGCTACGAGGATTGGAGGGCTTGTGAGGACTCGCTTGAGGTCCGTGAAGGCTGCTTCGGCTTCTGGCGTCCACTCGAACTTATCTGCTTTCTTCATCAGTCGATAGAACGGGAGTGCTTTTTCGCCTAGCTTGCTGATGAATCGACTGAGCGCTGCTACTCGACCCGCCAATTTTTGCACGTCATGGAGCTTTGAAGGCCTTTGCATCGTCAAGATGGCCTGTATTTTCTCCGGGTCCGCCTCGATTCCTCGAGCTGAGACTAGATACCCGAGGAGTTGCCCGGCTGGCACGCCGAACGTGCACTTCTTCGGGTTGAGCTTGATGTGGAAGCGTTTGAGGTTTGCGAATGTCTCTCGCAAGTCATCGAGTAGTGTGTTTTCCTCTCTTGTGGTGATGACGATGTCATCTACATAGACCTGGACGTTTCGCCCAATTTGCTTCTTGAGGCAATCTTGCATCATGCGCTGGTATGTTGCGCCTGCGTTCTTGAGCCCGAAAGGCATTGTGGTGTAGCAGTAGACCCCGAGTGGGGTTATGAACGCCGTTTTCTCTTCATCTTCTTCCTTCATCCTTATCTGGTGGTAACCCGAGTAGGCATCCAGGAAGGACAAGCGAGCGCACCCGGCGGTGGAGTCGACGATCTGGTCGATTCGAGGTAGTGGAAAGTGATCCTTTGGACAACACTTATTGAGTGCTGTAAAATCTACACACATCCGAAGGATATCTGTGTGCTTCTTCTCTACGAGTACGGGGTTGGCCACCCATTGTGATTTCTTGATCTCTCTGATGAATCCTGCTGCGAGTAGCCTGTCGACTTCGGCTTCGACTGCAGTTCTTTTTGGGCCGGATATGCGGCGCATTGTTTGCTTGACTGGTTTAGCATCTGGAAGTAGCTGGAGAGAGTGCTCGGCGAATTCCCTGGGAATACCTGGCATGTCTGCTGGACACCATGCAAATATATCCCAGTTCTCACGGAGGAATTCGACGAGCGCGCTTTCCTATGCGATAGGCAGACTCGACGAGACATTGACTGTCTTGGTCGGGTCAGTCGGGTGCACCTGATGCGATCTTGTGTCATTGGTGGCATTGAATGCTCTGTCGACTGCCACCTTTTTGTGCTCTGGCATAAGTGTTCGATCGTTGGAGACCGCTAGATCAGCGAGTGTTGCTTCCATGCCAAACATCTCAGAGATTTTGCTGAATTCTCGGTCACAAGAGTCAGACTTTTGGAAGTTCCCCTTGACTGTGATTACTCCTTTTGGTCCAGGCATCTTCAGCTGGAGGTATGCGTAATGTGGCACCGCCATGAATCGAGCGAACGTCGGGCGTCCAAGTATAGCATGGTATTGTGACTTCCAGTCGACCACTTCGAACTCAATCGACTCTGTCCTGAAGTGGTGCTTGTCCCCGAACGTTACGTCGAGTTGTATGGTGCCTCTGGGCTTATTGCTTTCCCTGGAACGATACCGTGGAAGGTATTTGAAGATCTTGGCAGGTTTTCGACTGACCTGTTCATTTTGCGGAGCGTATCTGCGAAGATGATGTTTATGCCGCTCCCACCATCCATGAAGACCTTGGACATGGCGTAGCCTCCAATTTGCGCGTCGAGTACCAGAGCAGAGTGCCCTGGCGAACAACCGATGGAGGGTGGTCCTCTTTGCTGAAGCTTATTGTAGTTTCGGCTCCCTTCAAGTATTCTGTTACCGCAGGAGGTGACATGACCGCCATGTTTACTTGTCGAGTGCGAAGTTTTTGCTCCCTGTTGGAAGGTCGACCTTTCTGTATCATGTACATCTGCCCTTGGGGTGGAGGGTACTGTGGCTCGTCCACCCGAGGTATGTGCTGTATGGCACCCGCGAGGTTTCCGCCTGCAGCAGGCTGTGGTGGTGGAGGTGGTGCCATCAGAACAGGCACGTTGTTTGGCTGAGGCACGGGTGCAGGTGCTTGTGCGGCTGCTGCCTTTCTGCGATTTACGTAATCAGTCGCCATTTGGTCGAACTCCCTGCAGTTTCTCATCGAGTGATTGGATCGCAGTTTTCCGTCGTCCCCCTTGTACAGGTGGAATCTGCAATCAGCGTCCATCTTTTCTTCGAATGATCGCTCAGATTGTGCCCGTGACTTGCGCCAGTCCTTCCTCTTGTAGCTATCACTGCGTTGGCCGGTCTCGGCTGTCTCGACGATCATCTCGACTGTCCCGTCGATCTCTCGACTGTCCGTCGATCTTCTGATCGCTGGTCGCTTCTGTCTGGTCATTGCGTGGTGTGGAGAATCCAGCCGCCATGAATTCGGGTCTATCGTCGTCGTAATGACGTTTTGAACGCTTGCGCCTTCGATCGTCCCTGTATGAGTCTCTGCGGCTTCGACTGCCGCTTTCATGATTGTCACGGGGTGAGGACCCGCGTGTGTGCGCGCCATATCTTCTCCATCTGCCCACTCAGTCGCGGTCATCAAGAGGTTAGCCACAGAGGTTGGCTTTTTGCGACCGAGTGCTTCTTTGAGGTCTGCCTGGCGAGTCCCATTATGAAGGCATCCATGGCCATGTCTTCTGAAATTACTCCGACTGAGTTGCGTATCTCAGTCCATCGTCTGATGTATGACCTCAGCCTTTCGTCTGACGTTGCACGCAGGCCCGCAGTTCCTCGAACGTTTTTGGGCGCTCACACAGAGGCTCGAAGTTTTTGATGAAGTCTCGCGGAAGTGATCCCACGAGTCGTATTTGATGGAGGTAGGGCCTTGAGCCAGTCGCGGGCTGTGCCTTCGAGCATGAGTCGTATGTATTGCATGGCTGTGGTGTTTGTGCCTCGCTGGCACGCGACAGCCAGCCTGTAATCTTCCAGCCACCCGGAAGGTTCCTGTCGACCCGTGTACTTGGGCTGTTCAGATGTGAGTTTGAACCCTTTGGGCATCCGTGTCTCGCGGACGCGTCGAGTGAAGCACAGAGCTCCATGTGGCTCAGGCTCTCGATCAGAGTATGAGTCGCTACTGTAAGATCTGCGTGACCTGCTCCTGGACCTGCGCCTTCGCGAGCCGCTTCTTTCCTTCGAGTGGTGGCGACGACCACTGTGATTATGCTCTTCCCGAGGCGCGTCGACTAGGGCACGGTCTCGACTCCCACCTGGAGTTCTTGGAACTTGGCGTATGGCCTTTGCAGCTAAGGCGAGTGATTTGATCTGTTGGCGGTGTAGTTTTGCATTGGGGTCATCCGCTGGGGCTTGATTGCCTCCAGGTATGCTGCAGCGGTGTAGAGAGCACCTGCTGCTGTTTTGGGCACCGGCAGTCCTTCCTCGTCGTATGTCATGAAGGAGTTGCCTAAGTTGCGGGTGAGTGCCGCCTTCTCGCCTGGCGAGAGGTGTGACAACCTTGATCTGGGTCTTGTGTCTGCTCGCCCGGTGGAGCTCAGGGAGAGCTGTCTTCTGCGCGCACTCGACAAGCTAGCTTGCTTTTTGCGTTCTTCGAGTGTTGCTCTTATCTGCTTCAGTCGAAGTGACTCCTGCCAGTTGAAGTACTGGAAGGTCAACATCTCTTCTTGTGTTGCGTCTGCTGGCATCATTGTGCACTCCTTGATAACTTTATCTGCTTTTGCTGCCATCTCAGCAGTGATTGTGAGGGTTGTGGCTCCGTCCGGCATAGTGACTGTGCACGGGAATTCTGTAGGCCTGCGGCTGGCCGCAGTCTGATGTTTCTGCGGCGATGGCGACGTAGACCTGCTGGGTATCACCCGAGGGTATGTATGTGTGTCTTCGAGTCCTGTCATGGACTCGACATCGTCATCAAGCTCATGTCTGAGTCGATATGCCGTCGAGTGGTCCGTCTGGACGGATCTCACAGTTGATGTCTTCATCGCCTATGCTCATCTCGGCGTCGGAGTTGTTATGAATCTCGAGTCGAGGTTGTTGTTGTTGGTGCAGATCTCGGAGTCGACGTGGTTGTCGATATGAGTTTCGAGGTCGTCGAAGTCGCTGAGGAGATCCCGCAGTCGAAACTATCCTCGAGTGGGAGATCAGCTCGGGATCGTTTGTGCGATATGCTGATTCGGCCTCCTCGCCCTGGAGTTCTTCAATGAGCTCGCGCATCTCTCGTGTGGACATGGTTGTTGCAGACGAACAAGCTTGGAGGGTCGACGATGGTATGGACACAGTTGAGGGATCCGCAGTCGAAGGAGCCGCAACCGATGGAGCCTCGGGTGCGGAAGTCGCGAGTTGGCGTGGATCCGTCAAGTCCTGCACACCAAGCTTGTTGACGAAAAAATTGAACGAACCAACGGTTAAACCCAAACCTGACTCGAGATCGGAGAAGGCCTCCTGGAATCCTGGCGAGTGTGGCTCGAAATCCATCAGAGGATCCGATGCGCTTTTTGCGGGTGAAGCTGGCGTGTTGCCGTTTGTCGAGTGAGCCGGCGAGTTGCCGTGTGCCGCCTGAGTCGGCGAGTTCTGGTTTGTCGATGCAGCCGGCGAGTTGCCGTTTGTAGATCCGATCGGCGAGTCGCCGTTTTCCGATGGAACCGAAGAAACCGCGAGTCCAGCACTATTCTTTCCCACAGACGGCGCCAATTGACGAGGTGTACCCTCATCAAATCCCATGGTTAAGGACCTAGGGTTGAGATTATGGGGAGAGAACGTGGTAGTACTGGTAGTTTCGTCGGCTGACAAGCAGAGGCAAAGATTTACCCAGGTTCAGGCCCCTCGGGTGGAGGTAAAGACCCTACTTCCTGCTTGTCTGTATTGATTGTGGATTATGCGGTTACAAGGTGGCTCCGGCGAGACGACAATCTCGCAAGAGCTTGGGTGGTTCGAGTATGGCTTGGTCCTAGATCGGCACCCCTCCCAGCCTTTAAATAGGCTGGGTCTCGGGAGTTTGTAACCGACCTAGTTTACACATAAGGAAAGTATAAACCGACTATGTCTATGTCTAAACTTGGAAGTTACTCCATCTTGTTGGGACTCTCGTCTTGGGCTTCGAGTCGTATCTTCACTAGTTGGGCTTTTAGTCATCACGTGCACCAGGTACCCTCACGGTAGGGTACCCGGGATGTATATCCTTGTCACTCCCATTAACCTCTCAAAGGGAAACATATTGTGTAGAAATATAGGACCCAGAATGATAATCTCGTCGACCAGGTGTACTAGGAGATGTGTCATAATATTGAAGAAGGATGGTGGGAACACCAACTCAAAACTAATGAGACATTGAACCACATCCTTCTGTAGCCTTGGTAGAGTGGCTGGATCGATTACCTTCTGCGAAATTGCATTGAGGAACGCACATAGCTTGACAATGGGTAGTCGAACATTTTCCGGTAGAAGCCCCCGCAATGCAACCGGAAGCAATTGAGTCATAAGCACGTGGCAGTCATGAGACTTTAGGTTCTGGAACTTTTTCTCTGCCATATTTATTATTCCCTTTATATTCGACGAGAAGTCAGACGGGACCTTCATACTGCTCAGGACATCAAAAAATATCTCCTTCTCTTCTTTGGTAAGAGCGTAGCTAGCAAGACTTAGACGTCCTTTATCCGTCTTCATTGGATGCAGGTTGTCTGGGTCTTTCATAAGTTGCTGGTCTTGTCGTGCTTCCGGCGTATCTTTTGTCTTCCCATGCACGCCCAAGAAGCCTAGCAGGTTCACGCAAAGATTCTTCATCAGGTGCATCATATCGATTACAGAGCGGACCTTTAGGAGTTTCCAATAGGGTAGATCCCAAAATATAGACTTCTTCTTCCATAGGGGTATGTGTCCATGAGCGTCATGCGGAACAGACTATCCGTCAGGACCCTTTCCAAAGTTTACTTCTAAATCCTTGACCATATCATATATAACATCACCAGTAGGGAGGGGTGGCTTCGTCCGGCAATCTGCCTCACCTTTGAAATGCTTGCCTCTCTTTCTTACGGGATGCTGCGTTGGAAGAAATCGACGATGCCCCGGGTACACATTCTTGTTGCGTAAATATGTACTTTCAGTCTTATCTAAACAGTGCGTGCATGCATTGTATCCCTTGTTTGACTGTCCTGAAATGTTACTAAGAGCAGGCCAATCATTGATGGTTACAAACAACAACGTTCGTAGGTCAAATGGCTCCTGTTTGTACTCATCCCACATATGTACCCCTTCATCACGCCCCAACTGTAAAAGTTCTTCAACTAATGGCCTCAGGTACACATCAATGTCGTTGTCGGGTTGCTTCGGGTCTTGGATGAGCACTGGCATCATAATGAACTTCCGCTTCATGCACAACCAAGGAGGAAGGTTATAGATACATAAAGTCACATGCCAGGTGCTATGACTGCTGCTCTGCTCCCCAAAAGGATTAAAGCCATCCGTACTTAGACCAAACCTTAAGTTCCTTGCGTCACGTGCAAATTCCTTGAACTCTGTATCGATTTTTCTCCACTACGACCCATCAGCCGGGTGTCTCGACATCTCGTCGCTCTTGCGGTCTTCTTTGTGCCATCGCAACAACTTGGCATACTCTTTGTTTCTGAACAAACGTTTCAACCGTGGTATTATTGGAGCGTACCACATCACCTTGGCAGTAACCCTCTTCCTGGGGGGCTGGCCCTCAACATCACCAGGGTCATCTTGTCTGATCTTATACCGCAATGCACCGCATACCGGGCATTCATTCATATTGTCGTACTCCTCACCGCGGTAGAGGATGCAGTCATTAATGCATGCATGTATCTTCTGCACATCTAATCCTAGAGGGCAGATAACCTTCTTTGCTTCATACGTACTGTCAGGCAATTTGTTATCCTTTGGAAGCTTTTGCTTCATTATTTTCAGTAAATTCCCAAATCCCTTGTCAGATAAACCATTCTCTGCCTTCCATTGCAGTAATTCCAGTGTGGTACCGAGCTTTGTGTTGCCATCTTCGCAAGTTGGGTACAACTTTTTTTGTGATCCTCTAACATGCGCTCCAACTTCAACTTCTCAAGTGCACTTTCTACTTCGATCTGTGCATCAACGATGACCCGACGTAAATCATCATGTATGATGGGCTCATCTGGTACCTCTTCATCTTCAGCTCCCCCCGTTGCATTACCACCGTATTCAGGGCACATGTAGTTGTCATCGTTCTCTTCTTCTTCGTTGTCTTCCATCATAACCCCTCTTTCTCCGTGCTTGGTCCAACAATTATAGCCGGGCATGAAACCAAACTGAATCAGGTGGATGTGAAGGGTTTGTGACCGAGGGTAATCCTTCTCATTCTGACATTTAAGGTATGGACAACACATAAAACCACCCCGCTTGTTTGCCTCAGCCACATTGAGAAAAGATTGCACGCCTTGCATGTACTCGGTAGAGCGTCGGTCAGCGTACATCCATGGATGACTCATCTGCATTATATAAGTATGTCAAACACAATCACCGCTATTCATTAACACAAGTTCATCACATTAAAACCAAAGTAGAGTAGTGACCAAATGTAATACATAGTTCTCATAAAACATACATTTAAACCAACATACAACTATCCAAAAAAATTAAATCCAACAACAAATGCGATCAAAATCGCAACTAAGATAATTATTGAACCAACAGCATAATGATACCAAGCCTCTTGACTAATGTCATAACTTCTAATTTTTTTTAATCTTTAAGCGCATTGCATCCATCTTGATCTCGTGATCCAAGCGCATTGCATCCATCTTGATCTCGTTAGCATCCACGACGTCGGCAAGCTTGAACTCCGATTTCATCTTCTCTTATAAGCATTGGAGATAAAGATCTTCACTTCTTTTCAATTTTTCTTTCAAATCATTGTTTTCTTTTTCAAAAAACTCGACAATAGGGTCGGTTGGAATTTCCGGTTCAACTACCTCCTAGATAAAAATATATCTATGTCAAGTTGGTCGGCATAATTGTCATAAAACAAAATGAAAGTAATAGTTATAAAAGTATACCACATCCGAATCATAGACCGGACGAGGGCCGACGGAGACGGATATCAAAACCATGGCACTATACATATAAAAAACAATTTAAGAAAATTATACAACTAATAACTATGCGTAGAAATCATAAAACGAAGTTTTTGTTAAATAAAATATAAAAAACAAGAGGCTCACCGAGGTGCTGCCGGTGACGGGACGGCGCGGGCGACCGACGGCGGTGAGGACGGGGACGACACTAAAACCCACAAATCATACTTTAATTTGAGCTCAAATTGCATATAAAACAAATAAAATCCCTAACTTAGACATTTCATCAAACACCTACCATGCACTACAAAAATGAAATGAGCCAAACTAGTAAGGAAATGAGCTAAAATGAGCAATGCCGGATGAAAGGATCACGTTGCTAACCCTTGGATAGATGGGTGCCGCTAATCTTGACAAATCGTGGAAAAAAATGGGGATAAACTCGAGCTAGAGAGAGGAAACAATGGAGGAAATGAAGATGAACTCGAGCTGAAAAATGGAGGGCTGCTCTCGGGGGTGGAAGATGATATAGTGAGAGCAGTTGTCCCGGCTTGTATCACGACCCGGTACTAAAGCTCCACCTCTAGTTCCGGGCCGTGATACAACCCGGGACTAGAGATTATCGCGCGGGCCCTCCTCTGCGGCTGCCTGCCGCGGCACGTCTAGTGCCGGGTGGTGTCACGACCTGGGACTAGAGGTGCCCACCGACCCAGGACCGGAGCTGCGCCGCCTCGTAGCCGTTGAACCGGGACTAGAGCCACACTCTAGTCCGGTTCGTAAGCCACCTGGGACTAGAGCCAAATGTGGCTCTGGACCAAAGGCATGGTTTCCACTAGTGTATAGGGTTCGGCAACAAGGAACGGCGTGAAAAGGGACACGCAAAGAAAAGGAGCACGTCTCTCTCCGTGGGTACATATATACGAGTATACGACAGTGCCGGGAGACCACATAACACTACTGTACAAGTCGTTGATGCCTTGGTCTTGGTCTTGGACTACGACCTGTTAGTTGTTACTGTCCTTGGACGACTTGTCTGGTTGAATTAATGCAACGGTGACTAAACGATTCTGGAAAAAGAAAGTACATTTGTAAGAATATCTAATTATAAATAAAAATCCTAAAATCTACACCCGTAAATTTTATCGTGAAGCTTCATAAAAAACAACACATTTGCGTTTTCAGAGAACAAAAAAAAAGAAATGTGGGTGCTTTAAAAATAGAAGTTAACAGTCCACTTTTGCTCCCAAAATCTTAAAAACATACAAAGACTCGGACATTTTCATGTCTATTTTTGTTTGTGATTTTCCAGCGACTAATTATCTTCCATGCCCATGGGCACATACACTCGCCTCTTTCATCGGCAAGAAGCCAAGAACTATCTCCTCGATTTTGGGCTACCATGGAGTTTTTTTTTTTTTTTTTTTTTTTTTGAGTACAAGGGAATACAGATCACAAACGAAACCAAACCAGCAGTACAACCTCAAAAACAAGGAAATCTAACCTAGTTCTTGAAGGTCCAGCTCCACCGCCGCCGTCTCACCACGGTGACCGCCGACCGCGCGCTGCCACCGCACTCCACCCGAGCCGGCGCACGCAGCGAACCGCGGCCAGGAAGCCGCCGACGAGGTCGCCGTCTTCAGTCAACCGCCTGGATCTTGGCGGAGGCGACGAAGCTGGAAGACCACCAGAGCACGCCATCGCCTTGGATCTGCGCCACTGCTCGACGCCGGAGACGCCAAAGCTCGACGGAGAAGACGACTCTGTAGATCTGACATCCCGATCTCCTGCACCCTCAAAAGCCACCACCGGCGCCGGAGAAGAGCACCGGTGCAGCGGAGACGCCCTGCAGCCCGCCAGCACCGTCGAAGACGCCGCCGTGGAGGGGAAGCCGCAGAGCATCAGATCACGCCGGCGTCGCCCTTCCCACCATGGCTCCGCCGCTCGCAGGCCCCGAGCTACGCACCGGAACGCAGATCATGGAGAGTCCCCGCTCTCCCGCCGCCGGAGCGGCCGTCGGAGGACGGGAAATCTCCAGATGCGCCGGCGGGAGCTGGGCGGCGCGGAGTCGCCTCCCGTCGCCTCTGTCCACTGTAGCGCGAGAGGGTTCCAGAAATAGATGGGAGGGCTACCATGGAGTTGGAGAGCACAAACTAGCATGACCACTTTAACTTCGTTTGGTCAATGAGCCCGCCCGCTAAACCTGTTTGCGGAAGCCACATCATGTTTCTAGGTAGTTCTTGGTACCAATTGATTAATGGAGTTCATATCTATATCTTATCTCGTATAAGTAGGTTGGCAGCCCTGCCCTGATAGTAGTTCCAGCTGCGGTTGATGTCGATAGCTCAAATGATGCCAATAGTGGGCATTGGCTTTAGATCACACCGGTGACGCAGCCACGTAACCGTACACTAGCTCGCATGTGCTATTGGAGAACGGGTCAACTCTTCGTACGGTACTCTGTACAACTTAGTTTTTATTTCATTAGATATGCAATGCAATGCAATGCAATACACGTCGTGGTGACTCATTCAGCTAGCAATAAGGTAGTGCAGCTTTTGGTCAATGATTCCGAACACTAACAGCTGTTTTGTAGAAATAATAATTAACGAATCTGAACCGAAATTAATTCGCGTCTTTGTCTTTGTTGATCTCTAGACATATTCCAATTGCAAAATCAGATGGCTGAAAATTAGAAACAATGTATATATATATACTATGGCTGATCGATCGATGATGAGGCAAAGGCAACCACCATGATCCGTACTGTTGCTTAATGTGCACCCAGAGTCAACTCTTCGATCGATTGCAAGGTTTGGTTTGTACTCGCGGTTGGTCGTAGGAGCTGTACCTGTGACACAGCCAATCATCCGGGCAGGACTGGCTAGGCGAGAGAGTCCCATCCTTTCTGAAAACCTACCGCTCGGGTCGCTCCCTCCCGGGCGACTCTGGCGGCGCCCCTCTCCAAAACCAGCGCGGCCGATCCCATCTTCCGCCGCCTGGCCGCTGCCGCTGCCCTCCCCCGGCGGTGGTAGCGGCTCCCTCCGCGTCGACGACGGCGGCTGGGATGGCGAGGTGCGGATGCTGGTGGTCCTTGGGAGTGGGGGAACGCCGGTGGAAGCGCAGGGGCGGCACGGCTGTTCCGGCCGGGGCCTGAGGCCCTCCGGCGGTGCGGCGGGTAGGAGATGGCGGGCGCCCTCATCGCGTCTAGGCGCATGGCGGCGAGCTGAATCGGGCAAGATCTGGGCTAGATCCAATCGGGCCAGAAGATTCGGCCACGGCCGGGGCGGCGGGTTTGGTGGTTCTTTGGAATACCGGTACTTGCTGCCCTGTGCTTGGCCTTCCTTCTTCTCCAGCCAATCCGTCATGGAGGCGACCGGCGGTGTGGGGGCCTGTCGGTCTCGCGAATAATGGCGGTGGTCCTTGATTCTTATTCGCGCCAAGATGAAGATCTGCCGGATGTTGGTCACCATAGAACTTGCTGGACGGTCGTGTTTCGGAAGGCTCCGCCGGCGAACTCCACTGGGCGATTCATGCCTGGAGATTGCTGGATCGGATGGTATTCGATCGTGCGCACCCGTGTTTTTTCTCTGACCGTTTGGTTTTAGAGGGAGCGCTTCGAAGCTCTGCTGGCTGTTAATATCATGGAGCACGCTTTCTCGTTCCATGGTGCTGGCGGAGAATGACATGGAAGGCGAGATCTGAGGACTGGCAATGGTGGTTTGATTCTTTGTGCTGTTGAAGAATTGGCTTGGTGTTTCATGATTTGGAGCAGCGGCATGTAAGTGGGGGCGACAACATACGTGAAGCCCAACGTCCTACCTTTCAGGGTGAAAATCCAAGGTCTGACCTTAATTGGTTGTGCCTGACAGTGGTCTTGTTGAAGACACTGTTCTGAGAGCGAGGACTATCTTCAGGGTGAAAACCCAAGGTCTGGCCTTAATTGGTTGTGCCTGGCACTGTTCTTCTTGAAGGCGTTGCTTTTGAAGAATTGGACATCAGGTGTTGTTTTGGTGGTGGTTGTGCGGCTGCTGCAAGGACTGTAACTCTTTAGCGGGACTTTTCTTTTTATTTCTTCTTCTTATTGTCTTTTGGCTGTGTGCATCCGTAATGGCTTCGGTTATTGCGTTGTTGCAGAGGCTGGGTGCATGTTGTATCGTCTCGATATTAATAAACACTCTTTATTTAAAAAAGGAGCTGTACCTGTACGTTTTGATTGCTAACTCTTGTACACCATCAGCTTGCACATCTCAAATTCTCAACCATATGTAAGCTTATCATATACTACATCGTAAGTAGCTTAGCAGACTAAATCAATCGTAATTACTTGTAGGTACCTCTTAGTTAGTTAGGTTGGCTTCATTGATTCAGATACACAGCAGCTAGATGATGCATGAACGAGTATAACACAGTACTACACTACGGGAATGGAACGATACGCCGACGGCATATAACACAGTACTACATTACGGGAATGGAACGATACGCCGACGGCTTCCAGCCGTCGGCACAGGACTGTTTGCCCTCGGCGTACGTATACGCCGACGGCCGCCGTCGGCGTATGGCCCTCGGCATTAGACGCCCTCGGGTCAGCCAGTTTAACCGTCGGCGTATAAATTGCCGTCGGCGTATACATACGCCGAGAGCAAGTCCCGGCCGTCGGCGTAAGAAAGCCTTCGGCTCAGGTCTAGTGGGGTCCACGTCAGAATCTGACGACGTACATCCTACGCCGAGGGCTAAACCGTCGGCGTATAGGGTACACGTGTCGTGACCCGGGAGCTCTTCTGGCATCTATACGCCGAGGGCAAAGCCGTCGGCATACGTGTGACCATTTGGTCACCTGATAAGCCCTATGCCGATGGTTTTGCCGTCGGCGTATGGGTGCCAGATTCTTTTTTTAAATTTGCTGTTGGCAGCTCGTTTTTAGCAAAAATTACTGCACAATAATAGCAAAATGACAGCAAACAATATCAAAAGCAATACCACAATAAGATCACACATAGGCTAATTTAAAAATGACAACAAAGAATATCACAAATAAATAAGATCACAAGCAATATCATGAAGCAAAGTGCTAGGTCATATGTGTAGATACAACACATAGGGCTATCATCCTACATCTAGGGCGGCGACGGCGACGGGGTGAACCCCATATCTCTGCCGGTGAAAGTAGGCGACCGACGGACCGACGCATCAGTAGAAGCCCCAGGAGAAGGAGAAGCAGCAGGCGAAGCAGCAGGCGAAGCACCACGTGAAACACCAGGGCTAGGACCACCGGAATGTACGGGTGTGATCTCACGGGAACCCGGCGACAGACCACCATCGCGATCAAACGGGATGATCTGATGAGAACCCGATGTGTCACTACGAGAAGCAGAAGCAGAGTGTTCGGTCTCCGAACATCCCGTTCCCTACATGTTTGAGCAAGAGTTAGCAACTTGCGAGGCAAAGGAAAGAGGTAACCGGTGGTTTGGCAAAGAACTTACCGTGGTCGATGAGTAGTATGTGAGAGCGAATTTTTCCCTCGACGGAAACCGTGGGCAGGGCCCCGGCCTAGGAGGCCGTTCTCCTGGCACGGCGACCCGCTCTCCAGTGCTCATAAACGTCACCACCGACTGCAAGATAGTTTAGATGTCAGACGTTGCAGAAATAGAGGCTCAAACTAGGGGAAGTGGGACTTGTCATGTTTTGCAAAAATAAAGGCTGAAACTTACAGCTGACACCAACTCTTGGTACGAGTCGTAGGCATCACGACTCCGCTCCCACTCTTCATAGGCGTTGTCATACTCGGCATGAGCTTCAGCATAGGCCGCCTCGAAATCGGGCTACAATTTCAAAAATAGTGAATATCGTCAACTTAGCCATGCAGGAAGAAATGTCAGAAAGAGGATAAAAATGACAAAAACTTACATCGATGGAGGTGGCGGTGGATCGAGGAGGCGGGATGACGGAGATGTCAGCAGGGAGGAGGGTAGCTTTGATACGCGTGAAGCTCGAGCGAGGCCTGACCTTGGTAGGCAGAACGCGCGTACGGCCATGCTGCAATCCGTGCCCCGCCAGGACCACCGAATTCTCGTCAGTCTCCTCGCGAATGGGGTCATCCACCTCCGGGTGAAAATGCTTGACCACCTTGCAGTAGGCATCCAAGTCCTCCTTGGCTTTGCCGTAGTACTGGGGAAACGAGGGCTGAGGCAGACTTAGATCGAGCTTCTTCTCCTTCATCAGGCGCCACGTTTCCAAGTCAGTTTTCGGCTCCCCGGTATCGGCCTCTTGCATCGTGAAAAAAAATGTTATGCGTATCAAGTAGGAACACAAGTGGGAACATGACGGGAAATAAATGCAGATCATTCCATATATACCAGCTTTTCCTTGAAGCGGTCGATGTTGCGGTTTCCCGCACTGTGTGTTCCTCCGCTGCCTCGGTTTGCCTTGTTCCGCTTGCTCACGACGTCAAAGTCGGGGTCGCCCCCGACCCACCTCGTAACCAACGCCTCCCATCCATCTTCTCTGTTGTCGGCCCAGAGAGGGGCAACCTGAAAATGTAATGCTCAATTTCAAGAACAGATAATGCAATGGCAACTTAGCAGCAATATAGAATCACATTGACAGTTACTTACCGACATGTAATCCTCCTTCGTCAAATTTGGCCGCTTCTTGACATTTTCCGCCTTCGTGGTGGTCTTGCCCTTCTCAGCCAAGAAGGTGTTGGTGGATGTTTGCTTTTGGTTGTACCACTGCTGTGGTGTCAACCACACACAAGCCGCAAGCAAAGTCTTATCCGCGGTTGCCTTATGCTCCGGGAGCACACGATAATGCCGCTTCAATCATGCATAACAAAATTGTGAGATTGAAGAGTTAGCACGGTGGGGTCATGAACTATGAATGAAACTTGAGTAATAAGCCTTACCCAAAACTTGTTGATCACAGCGTCAGAAGCTTTCCCGAAGCCCGTGCAATCGGCAGCCTCATAGTCCGCCCAATAATAGGCTAGCTTCTTCTCGCCGCCGGGGACTGGCTCGTACATGCCCGGCCAATACTTCCTAATCAGAGCTCCAAGCATGCTCGCAGGGGTGCGGGGAGGCTTAACCTACCATTTAAAATTGCTGCACAATAATCAAACATTAGTATATGTTCAAAATGATACATGTTCAAAATTACAAAATTTGTACACTTACTCAACGCCGTTAGGCTCAATGAGGGCTTTTGCCTCCTCGGTTTTAGGCTCCTTGTCCTCATTGGGGACTTTCGCTTCCCCACGAAGCCGCACCTTCTTCGGCGCCCCCTCCACCTCCACGCCCGTCTCGTGGGTAGACTCTGTCTCGTCTCTATAATCCGTCTCCGGATCGTCTGTAGACTCCACCTCGAACTGTAACTCGGAAGCCACCTCGCCAGAAGCGGAGGGCAACTCGGAAGCCTCCACCTCCAACTCTACTCCGCCTCCAACTCGTCCTCCACCTCCAGCTCGTGCTCCACCTCCAACTCGTCCTCCAGCTCGTCCTCCACCTCCACGTCGTCCTCGTCCTCGTGCTCGTCCTCGTCCTCCTCACGCACCCTCGTCCTCGGCGTAACGCGAGTTGGGAACGAGTGGTCGCTCACTACGTCTAACGAGTGGCTTCTCTTGGCGCAACATAGAAGACAAGGTCGCCGCGTTCTCCTTGCCATCGCTCATATTGTTCAATCACCTGCATTTAGAAAGGGAAAACATGTAAGCATCAGGTAAGATTCCATATATGGAAAGAATGTCATATTGGTCACTAACATAGGTCACTAACAGTACTAACATATGCCATATATGCTAAACAACAGTAACAAGCAAGCAAGTATGAAACACATTTTTAATAACAAGGCAATTAAATTCCTTTATCTTTATTTGAGGCAGAAACTACACTTATACTAATTATTACTCCTAGGTTGTTCTGTTAATCAAACAACTAGCAAACATTTATCAAACATTTAGAAACTACTCCAATTTAGAAACATTTAGAAACTACTCCAAGCAAGTATAGAAGTGCAGTTCAAGTGACATAAAAACAATTGTTCCATGAGTAACTGCAAATATGCATGTGCCAGGTCAGTATATGACTAGTACATGAGCTGACACTTTCGATAAGGAATTGTGCAGTGTACTTAAAAAGTTAAAATGATGCTCAGTCCAAGTAAAGGTCTGACAAATTACAGAAGACAAGCAACTACACAAACTGCTACAACACATTGTAATTTTGAACAAAAAAATGCAATTGCAAGAACTATTTTTTGGTGCTGGGTTCAAGTGGCTGCAATTGAATTATGATTTCTACTCTGCTGCCATGTAAACATCTTAGATGGTTCGCTACAGCTACTACACGATTTCAGCTAGCTACAGCTACTACACGAGCAGAGAAAGAAGACTAGAAGAGAAGGGCGGAAGGGGATACCTGACACGCCGGCGTCGATCTGGGGACTGGGGCTGCGAGGAGACGAGGCGGACGAGCTGACGCCTGACTGCCTGGAGGAAGAGGTCGTCGAGGTCCCGGCGTCTCGTGCGGCGGATCTCGTCTCGCCGCCGGCTAGGGTTTAGTGGCGCCGGTGGAGGTGGGGCGTCGGGGGCAGCAGGTGGAGAGCAGCGGCGGGGGCGGGCAGCGGAAGTGGTCACGAGGTGGGGCGGCCCTGGGGCATCCGGCGGCGGGGTGGGGCGGCGCTGGGACGGCCGGCGGCGGGGTGGGGCGGCGCTGGGACGGCTGGGGTCGGGGGCAGCAGGTGGAGAGCAGCGGCGGGGTGGGCAGCGGAAGCGGTCACGAGGTGGGGCGGCGCTGGGGCATCCGGCGGCGGGGTGGGGCGGCGCTGGGACGGCCGGCGGTGGGGTGGGGCGGCGCTGGGACGGCTGGGGTCGGGGCGGGGTCAATTTGCGGCTGGGGCACGCGATTTCGATTATTTGGGGCTGGGGACACGCGATTTGGCGATGTATACGTGCGATTATTTGGGGTTGGGGCCTATGCCGACGGCTTTGCCGTCGGCGTATGGTTTTGCTTTTTTTAAAAGAAATCAAATATTATTTATATAATGTATAAATTTATCTCTACTATATAATATTTTTAAAGGTAATGGGAAAAACAGGGTGAAATAAAATCTCTACTATATAATATGGTTTTGCTTTTTTTTTAAAGAAATCAAATATTATTTATATAATGTATAAATTTATCTCTACTATATAATATGGTTGGTGGCTCACAGAGTGATCCAACAGCTCACAAGCCCTCAAAACAAACACACCCCTGATCCAACGGCTCACAAGCGCTCGTAAGAAACACACGATCCGTGTGCTTCTTTCTTATTGGTGGGATTCTCACTATATATATGTAGTCATGGCCGTAAGACGTCACTTCGATCCAAGCAGCGGTAAGACGTCTCTGATGATCTACAACCGCCCGGCAAGACATCTCTGATGATCTGCAACCGTTTGGAACGGTCGCAGGTCATCAGAGACGTCTTGCCGCTGGTTGCCCAAAGATGCCTCTCCGAGTGACGCTGGAATGTTTTGTGTGAGTGAGTGAGTGACGCTGGAATTCCGGGAGGGGGGCTATATATAGGGTACGTGTGCTTCTTTAGTCCCGGTTGGTAACACCAACCGGGTCATGTGGCTCACGAAGTGGTCGTGATACTGCTGATCCAACAGCTCACAATCCCTCAAAACAAACACACCCCTGATCCAACGGCTCACAAGCGCTCGAAAGAAACACACGATCCGTGTGCTTCTTTCTTATTGGTGGGATTCTCACTATATATATGTAGTCATGGCCGTAAGACGTCACTTCGATCCAAGCAGCGGTAAGACGTCTCTGATGATCTACAACCGTCCGGCAAGACATCTCTGATGATCTGCAACCGTTTGGAACGGTCGCAGGTCATCAGAGACGTCTTGCCGCTGGTTGCCCAAAGATGCCTCTCCGAGTGACGCTGGAATGTTTTGTGTGAGTGAGTGAGTGACGCTGGAATTCCGGGAGGGGGGCTATATATAGGGTACGTGTGCTTCTTTAGTCCCGGTTGGTAACACCAACCGGGTCATGTGGCTCACGAAGTGGTCGTGATACTGCTGATCCAACAGCTCACAATCCCTCAAAAGAAACACACCCCTGATCCAACGTCTCACAAGCGCTTGAAAGAAACACACGATCCGTGTGCTTCTTTAGTCCCGGTTGGTAACACCAACCGGGTCATGTGGCTCACGAAGTGGTCGTCATACTGCTGATCCAACAGCTCACAATCCCTCAAAAGAAACACACCCCTGATCCAACGGCTCACAAGCGCTCGAAAGAAACACACGATCCGTGTGCTTCTTTAGTCCCGGTTGGTAACATCAACTGGGTCATGTGGCTCACGAAGTGGTCGTGATACTGCTGATCCAACAGCTCACAATCCCTCAAAAGAAACACACCCCTGATCCAACGGCTCACAAGCGCTCGAAAGAAACACACGATCCGTGTGCTTCTTCCTTATTGGTGAGATTCTCACTATATATATGTAGTCATGCATGGCCTCCATTGGCATAGCACATCTAAACTCATATCTGCAACCTCATCACTCTCCCATGGCTTCCACCGTACCCACTCTAACCTACTCGGAGGCGGAGGCGCTTTGCGCCTCAAACTACCCCTGCCCGCCCGGCTACGACGTCCCCGCCGGCTGGAGGCTGAGCACCGGAGGCGTGTCGGTCCCTCCTGTCCCTCAAGGTTTGGCGCGTCGGGCGGCCATCACGAACCACTACTACCTCGAGCTCACTCCGGAGCAGCGGATGAATCCCTGCTGGCATCCCGACTACCGCCCGACTTGGGACGGCTTCTTCAGCAATCGGCGTGAGAGGGCACTCGCCAGGTACGAGGAGGATGGCCCACCTCCTTCGAACTTCAACGAGGCCGGCCGTCGGCTGTGGTGGAGCGGCCGGACTCTCCAGAGCGTCATGAACTACATCACGGCCGGCGATAACCCCCGCCTGCGGTACCCTCACTTCCAGTCCAGGCGCCGGCGACAGCGCCGCCCGACGACAGCGACGACGACGGCGGCGACTACGACGACTACGAGGACGAGTATTATAGGCCTAGACAGGAGTATGACTAACCTGAGCCACATCGTTGGTTAGGACAAATGGTTCGTCTATGTACCCAAGATTGTTGTCATTCCCTATTGCTTGTCTATCTACGACGACGATCGTGTAAAATGTATTTTTTATCTCTGCATTTCCAACTAATGATCTTTAGCATCTGAATAAGTAATCTGGTTTTGAGTTTGTTATGCAAAAGATAAATGATCAGCGGTGTGTGTTTCTTTTCTGCGCGCTTGTGAGCTGTAGTATGCCCAATCAGGAAGAAGCACACGGATCGTGTGTTTCCTTCGAGCGCTTGTGAGCCGTTGGATCAGCGGTGTGTTTCTTTCGAGCGCTTGTGAGCCGTTGGATCAGCGGTGTGTGTTTCTTTTCAGGGCTTGTGAGCTGTAGTATGCCCAATCAGGAAGAAGCACACGGATCGTGTGTTTCCTTCGAGCGCTTGTGAGCCGTTGGATCAGCGGTGTGTTTCTTTCGAACGCTTGTGAGCCGTTGGATCAGCGGTGTGTGTTTCTTTTTAGGGCTTGTGAGCTGTAGTATGCCCAATCAGGAAGCAGCACACGGATCGTGTGTTTCCTTCGAGCGCTTGTGAGCCGTTGGATCAGCGGTGTGTTTCTTTCGAGCGCTTGTGAGCCGTTGGATCAGCGGTGTGTGTTTCTTTTCATGGGTTGTGAGCTGTAGTATGCCCAATCAGGAAGAAGCACACGGATCATGTGTTTCCTTCGAGCGCTTGTGAGTCGTTCGATCAGTGGTGTGTGTTTCTTCTCAGGCTTGTGAGCTGTAGTATGCCCAATCAGGAAGAAGCACACGGATCGTGTGTTTCCTTCGAGCGCTTGTGTGCCGTTGGATCAGCGGTGTATTTCTCGAAGGAAACACACGATCCGCGTACTAGTTCCTGATTGGCTAGCTGGAGGGAGTCACTCGGAGAGGCGGGTCTATAAGAGAGGCAGGAGTACACTTCACATCCATCATTGGCAGTACACGGGTAGCAGAGAGCAAGATTTCTGAGAGGCAGGAGTTCCTAGAGCGGAGGCTGAAGGTGAACCCTCCCCTCGGTCGGATCCAAGCAGCGGCAAGGATCTCTAATGATTAGCAACATTCCCAACACTTGTTCCGACGGTTGCAGATCATCAGAGACGTCTTGCCGCTGTTTGGATCGAAGTCCGATTTGCCGTCTCACGACCACGCAATGATTTGCCGATTTGCCGGTCAGAGTGGCCACTGGAGAAGGTAGGCAACTTCGATCCGACGTGGTTCTGAAAGGGGCATTTGATATGCAGGCACTCTCTAGCCACCGTCGGGCTGTACGAGACATATTATTATCTATGTACCAGACTTATATCTTAGTTGCTACTACTCTGTTTCGATTAATGATGATGAATAAAAACATGCACTACTCGTTTGTGCCGGTGCCAATTCTGAGAGACAAGATTCGCGTCATCATTTTGTGTGGGTGGAGACCGCTACTCGGTGTAGCAAAATACATAAAAATGAATAAAAACAAATAAAAAATGTTAAATTTAATTTATAGGTAGAAATAAATACATAAAATTGAAGATGGGAAACCAACTTTTATCACAAGGTTTCCCCGGTTGGCCCGACGTGAAACTGTGTGAGATCAATTTCATGACGTCATTTTATGTGGGTGGAAACCGCTATTCAGCATATCTATATAAATAAAAATGGATAAAAAGCATATTAAACTTAACTGACAATAATAAATAAAATACATAAAATGAATATTAAAAAAACATGATAGATGTGCTGACGGCTAAGCCGTCGGCGTATAGATATACATAAAAAATGAATATAAAATAAAGACTGAAAAAGCATATCCACATACGCCGATAGCTTTTGCTATCGGCGTATGGATATACATGAAAATAATGTTTTCGGAAATCCAAAAACTGACATATACGCCGACGGCCGAAATTACGCCGAGGGTGGTCGTCGGCGTAGATTATATACGCCTACGGTTTTGTTTACGCCGAGGGCCACCTCGACGGGCTGCTCGCGGCGGGCCCTACGCCGACGGCCCCGACAAAAAGCCGTCGGTGTATATTCGTGCCGTCGGCGTAGGAGGCCATTCCCGTAGTGCTAGTTAATTTTGGTAAATTAGTCCTCTCAACGTTTTTTCGTGCTATAACATAACTTAAACTAAATTCACTTCCAGCTCCTGCGTGTGCAAGAGCTAAGGCTAGTACAGTAAATCTCTGCACAGTCAAACTCTAATTTGCACTGTTTTAACAGCACAGTCCTACAGATCGGGATCGAGGTTACCCACAAGTAATTACTCCCTCCGTTTACTTTTAGTATGCGTTCTGACTTTTCTAAAAAAATTCCTTTACTTTGCGTTGTGTTGTTAATTCCCTAATATGCCCCCACGTTGGCGTGTGCAGCTCGCCATGCGTGCCTTTGATTGCAGCGGAGGGAGGCGAGAGCAACCAATGCATGCATGGTTTTCAGGGCAGCTGTACATGCATGGATTTAATGCATCAGGGATAAATTGGTCCATACAACCTCTAATTTAGCTCATCGCATGCTTACCTTGGTATCCGTTCTTCACCCAGAACGCAGACTAAAAATAAACGGAGGGAGTAGCTTTTAGCTGTACTTAGCAGTATCTAACTCTGAAAATGGTGCAGTCAAATCGAATAAACCCTACGGTGTCAACTCTCTCTTGCACGGGGAGAGCGCGTACCGGTTCGCTCCAGGAAAGTAGGATCGCACAGGCGATCAAGGAGGCGAACGGGGGTTCCCTTGCGTGCCGCCGGTTCCCTCTCTCTCCGTCGGCCGCTCCGGCGGCGGGAGGGAGGGGGAACCTCGGGTCTGTCCGCTAGGCGGGTGCGTGGTAGGGTTAGGGTTGAGGGAGACGCTGCCGAGGCCGTTGCGGTGGTGTCGCGTCGGAATAAATCTCTCTGGGCTCCGTTCGCGGTCAGGCGAGGCTTTTGTCTTCGTCTAGGAGCCAGCGGGGTGGGGGATCCCCGGATCTCGTCGAGGTCGCGGGCTATGGTGTCTGGAGGTCCATCGGCACTGGCCGGTTGGGTCCTCAGATGAGCGATGGATGCATGGAGACGAAGACCCTTCTTTCTCCTTGTCGGTATGATTTGCTGCTGCTGTTCTTCTCCTTCCTCTGCGCTGATGCTGGAGGGAGATCCTGCTTTGCCCGGGCGGATGGCCCAGCCGCGGTGCTGGACCGGTCGGATGACTCGAGTTCTCTTCCTTCCAGAAGGGACACTTTTCGCGGTACTCAAAGCCAAAGATGGCGACGGCTGTTGCAGGTGTGTTGGATTGGTGTCCATGCCCTCTCAGCGCTGGTGTCAAGGAAAGAGGAAGCAGCGTGGCCGCAATTGTACCATGGTTGAAGATGATGACCTGCTTGCGCCTGGTTGCAGATCTTTCTGCTGCAGGGGTCTTCTCTCAAGATTCTGGGATGATGACACAGGGCTCCGGAGATCTTCATGTGTTATGGTTGTCTTAAGGTGTTCTAGGTGTTCATGGTCCTCTGTGATTGTGTTACAGTGTGCTTGTAAGGGTCAACAACTTTGTATTATTTCGTGATATGAATACAGAAAATCTCAAAAAAAAAACTCTCTCTTGCACGTTCCTGTACTTGCAACATTTAATGCCCTGCACATATATTAATACTCAATATAAGTTCATCAGAACAGATGCACGATCCTTTTTGTTCATTGGTTGCACAACGTTAATTAAGATTAACACAGGAACGTTAAGGGAAATTTGGGGAATATCATCTGTTCGAGACTCATCAAGGGAGAAGTTCCCTTCATCCGGAGCCCCGAACAGACCTTTGTAATATTCGGTCATGTAATTTTCCTGTCCCTGGATCAGAACCTCATCTTGATTCAGAGAATGAATAATTTTCTTCCTATGTCTACCATTAACGATGTTATGAAAGTATCCTGTATTCGAATCTACTTCAAAAATGAATTGAGCATTTAATTTTTGGTACCATTTAAGTTTCTCTTCTCGCAGTAGATGTGTTATCTGAGCATCTGATTGACCTCTTGCGTATATAGAGGCTGTCCTTCCACGATTTGATCGAATTCATCAATCATGGCTGAGCTTTTCCTTTTTAAGCATACCAGCTATATGCTGAGCCCAAGCTCGAACATATCTCTCCAATATCAAAGCTCCCTAGGATTGGAGCTTGGAGGTTGAACCACGTTGCAGCCTCTCATTGGTTCCCTCTAAATACAATGGTGTACATCAGATTAAGGTTAGAATAATAATATTTGTTGGTTTAGCTAGACATAAAATTTAGCGATGAATTTTTTGACCATCGCAAATCGCAAATGAATCTACGCACCGCTCTTCTATTAAACCATCTCTAATAGCTTACATATTTTAGGGTTTAACTACATTTTAGGAAATTTGAGTCCAAAAAACCTTACTCCAACAACTGTAATGGATGCAAATTTTGTCCAAATTTATAGAATAATAATATTTGTTAGTTCAGCTAGACAAAAAATTAGCGATGAATTTTTTTAACTATCGTAGACGAATCTACGAACCGCTCTTCTCTTAAACCATCTCTAATAGCTTTCATATTTTAGGGTTTAACTACTTTTTAGGACATTTGAGACCAAAAACTTTACTCCAACAGCTGTATTTGATATAAATTTTGTCCAAATTTGATTAGTGCAGTACAAAAAAACATCTTGTGCTGCAAAATAAAACACTCGGGCTGCTGCTATATGGAAAAAGGGCAACGTGGTCACGCCAACTGCTAATTGAAAGTTTCATGTTGCCCTCCCGCCTCTTCTCTGGTGAACGCGCTCCCACCTCTGCCATCGGTTTGGCTTCGAACTGGCCGCTCCATCACAACTCTTACTGATTACGCCGTGAATTCACCACCTTTGCTCGAAGGCACATTAGGGATTCAAGCTTGAGGGTTGTGTTGCTCTCCCCCCCTCCACGCGGTCACCATCGCTTCTTGGTTGTCCATAGATTCGGTTGAAGAGCCACTCGAGCAGCCCTCCTCTCCTCCCCTCCTCACCGTGCCTCCTCCTTCCCTACAAGCACGCGCACGAGCGGTGCATGCAAGCTCTGCCTCCGGATGCACCTTGACCAACCCCGTCTCGCTAAGACTCCTTTGCCTCCATGCACCAGGTTCAGGACTCGCCTCGTTCGGAGATTAAGAAATTTGAAGTTGTTACTCTTGCATTATATGGTTATGAATCTGTACCTGATCATGTATGTATGATCGACTAATTTTATTCAGACAAGCATGTCATGTATCGATCACAGCGATAGTACCTTTGAGCGCAGCAAAGCGCGCCATGCCCTTCGAGTGCAATTGATGCATCACGTCTGGCGCACCAGAACGATTGGGGTTTTGAATTTTGCCACTCGAGGGCTTGGGTGATTCGTCCGGCAGAGCCGTCCTGGTTTCGGTGATCGGCAGATTGGATCGTGCTGCAGAGGTAGAAAGAAGGTGTGTACTCTAGTTTTTAAGTATACCACTAAATTTGTTACATACCCTTCTGAACTCAGGGAGGAGTACGTTTTGAACATTGCAACCTGCTTAATTACTCCTGCAGCCAGATCGATCATCTCAATCCTACACAGAGTCAACTCTTTGATCCCACACCTAAGTAATTGTCGTGCAGTGACGTACATATATATAGCTTATCTCATATAAGTAGGTTGGCAGCCCTGATAGTAGCTCCAAAGGGCAGCTGTAGTTGATGACGACCATCTAGATATAATTTGTGGATCAACATTGTTGACTTTAGATCACACCGGTGATACAGCCACGTACCGTACACTAACATGCTCGCATGTGCTTTTGGAGATCGGGTCAGCTCTTGGTACGGTTCTGTTCACCTCCATTAGATTACTTCATTAGACGACATGCAACACATGCATCAACTACAGCTAGCAATCAGTGGCGGAGCCAGAACTTCAACGTTGTGTAGTCAATGCAAACTTGTGTAGTCAAATACATGTATTTGCATAATTTTTATTATTTTTACATGGTTTCAATCTATATTAGCCAAAACAATGTGTAGTCATTTGACTACACAGTTCATGTGTGGCTACGCCACTGCTAGCAATGAGGTACTACACGTCTTTGTTGATCTATAGACAAATCTCGACCGGTGCCGACTAATGAATGGATCGTTTACAATAAGCTGTCCGTGCTAAATTATGTGTCGCTGAAACAAGTGTATCTAAACGCAATTTAGTGCGTATATTCACCCATTTCAATGACGACTAATTTCGGACGAAGGAAGTAGTACGGAGTACCATGGCTGATCGATGGATGACGAGGCAACCAGTATGTTCCGTCTGCACATGCTTCTGCATCCAGATATAGTCAACTCTTCGATCGGTATCCAGCTGTGGTCGTATAGGAGTTGTACGTTTTAGTTGCGCATGTGCAATGCACTTAATGGTAATCTCATCTTGAATTCTCAACCATATATAAGATTATCATATAGTACTTGGTAAGTATAGCTTAGCAGACCTCATGAAATACATGGATTTCTTAGGTCCCCCAGCTAGCTTACAGGACAAAATCAATCGTAATTACTCTTAGTTGGTTAGATAGGCGTCTTTGATTCGGGAACACAGAAACTACGTGATGCATGAGCGAATATAACACTAGTAGTAGTTATCTTTGGTAAATTCGTTAGCACGTACCCGCCGGCCTTAAACTAAATTCACTTCCGGCTCTCCCTGCATGTGCAAGAGGTAGGCTAGACAGTATATCTCCGCACAGTCAAGTCTAATTTGCACTACTTTTAACAACAAAATCGTACAGATCGAGATCGAGGTTACCGAGAACTTGCCTGTGGTAAGATGGTTAGGTGGGTGGTTGTACCCCCAGCCCACCAGAGTTCAAACCCCAGGTTTGACGCTGGTGTTTCTCATTTAAGGCGGAATATTCTTCAGTGGGAGGCGACGTTCCCGTCGACAGCGAGGCGCCCGTGGTGACTTCGTCAATCTCAAGACTCGACCCGCCGGCTCAGTCTCTCGGAGGTGCTCATAGGGGTAGGGTGTGCGTGCGTGCGTTCATAGGGGTGAGTGTGTGCGCGTGTATATGAGCGCTTGCGTTGTACTGTGTTTCGCAAAAAAAAAAAAAAAAAAAAGATCGAGGTTACCTAGAAGTAATTTAACTTTCATCTGTACGACCCCGTACGTTTTTGCAGTATCTTTTCAGTTGTGCAGTCAGATCGAATAAACCCTACGGTGTCAACTCTGTTTTGCACGGTCCTGTACTTGCAACATTTAATGCCCTGCACATATATTACTAGTACTCTATATAGGCAGTCGTGAGATAAGTTCAACATGACAGATGCACGATTCCTTTTTGTTCACTAGTTGGACACCCTTAATCGAGATTCACACAGGAACGTCAAGGGAAGGTACATGTACGATCTAGACAAAACGAAACCCGGGAGCATATGCCAAAGAATATGCCAACCAGAAGCAGTTCCTGCGTCCTATAAATACAAACCCTCTTTGCAGTCTACTCGAGCACAAACCCAACACCATTGGAACCTTAGCACTCACCGGGGGCCTCCAAATTCGTGTCCGACACCCCCATGGAGGCCCAATTGAGGGTGCCGGACATGTGTCCGGCCACGTTTTCGGGCGCGCCCACAGCGGCGCACCCCAAAGGCCCACCCCCCAAAAGCGAGCAAAGGCTCGAACACCTTGCGGGCATTCAAATCGACTAAAAAAAAACTGAAATTGATTCAAATTTCATTTATATTTCTTATATATTACAAAGATTTAGAATGAAATTTGAAAACGGCAGCCCTAGCCCTAACCCTAGCCTAGTCGTCGTTGCAGCTGTCGTCGTCGTCGTCGACCACGACGTAGGCAGAGGAGGAGCCGGCACGGCTGGTGGACGCGTCGTCTTGGCGGCGCGGGGCACGGCTGCAGGAGGTGCCGCCGGAGGAGGACGAGGTCGCGCCGTTGCCACCGAGGTGGCGATGGTGGTCACCGAGTCGGCGATGGCAGCCAGGAACCCCGGCGAGTCGCCGTCGTGCTCATTCCGCAGCGGGATCGTCTCCACCGGAGGCGGCGGCGTCTTGGGGCGGCGCAGGTAGAGGCGTCCGCGCGGTGGCGAACGCCGTTGTTCGCGGCGTTCGCGGATGACGATGCCGCCACCACCTCCACCTCCTCCACGACGCGAGCGTGCCTCCTCCTTCACGGGGCGGCGAGCACCTCGTTCTGCTCGCGCTCGAACCGCCACAGCCACGCTCCCCAGTTGTTGTCGTCGAGCTTGGGGAGGGTGCGCTGATGCGGGGTCAGCCAGGACCGCCGCCGAGCGATGTCGCGCCGGATCTGGTCCAGCGTCTCCGGCGGCGCCGGGACGGGCCTGCCGCCGTGGGGGGACGTGCGCCACCCCGAGGGCAGACGGGAATCCGGCGGCACCAGCAGGCCGTAGCGGTACAGGTCCCACGCCTCGTCGGTGGAAATCGTACCCCCCCTGCGCCTGCTGCTGCCCGACTCCCAGTTGTTCGCCATGGCGCAGGAGTGCGAGAGGAGTGGGAGTGCGAGAGGAGTGGGAGGCGAGGGAGACGACGGTGCGGCGAGGGTGAGGCGAGGGCCAGGGTTTTATTGGCGAGGTGAGTGGGCGGTGCCCGCGCCGGCGTAAATGCATTGCGTGGGAACGCCACAACGCCGGCGCGTGGACTGCCGAATGCGCGCCCCTCATAAACACGGCGGAACGGCCTCCTGCACGGCTTCATTAACACGGGCGCGGGGCGCTGTGTGTATGACGGGCGGGCCAGCCCTGTCAGAGCCCATGTCCGCCCCATGTCCGGCACTTGGAGGCCCTCTCGGGGGTGCCGGACACGATTTTGCTCGGGGCGAGGCATTGGGGGGTGCCGCTGGTGGCGTTTTTTGCCGTCCGGACCCCAATGGGCCTTTGGGGGGGGGGGGTCATTTGGAGTCCCCCGGTGGAGATGATCTTAGTCTTAGCTCCTCTTTGCTTCTTAGTCCACAGTGTAGCTCTCAGAGCTCCAAGGAGAAACCGAGCGAGGAAGAAGAAGCTTTCTTTAAGCCTCGAGAGAAGAGGATATGGAAACAGAGGTCAGCGCGGCGAGCGTGATGACGACACCGGTCGAGTTCTCCCTTCCGGTGGACTCAGAGCACAAGGCCAAGTCCATCAAGATCTTCTCCTTCGGCAACCCGCACATGCGTGCCTTCCACCTCGGGTGGATGTCCTTCTTCACCTGCGTCGTCTCCACGTTCACCGCAACACCGCTCATCCCTATCATCCGCGACAACCTCAACCTTACCAAGGCTGACATCGGCAACGCCGAGGTCGCTTCCGTCTCCGGCGCGATCTTCTCCAGGTTGGCCATGGGTGCCATATATATGTGATCTCCTTGGCCCACGCTACGGTTGTGCCTTCTTGGTTATGCTGTCCGCGCCTGCGGTGTTCTGCATGTCCGTCATCGACGGTCCTGCCGGATACATCACTATACGCTTCCTCATTGGTGTCTCTCTTGCCACCTTCGTGTCATGCCAATACTAGGTGAGCACCATGTTCAATAGCAAGATCATCGGCACAGTCGGTGGCTTGACAGCAGGGTGGGGTGATATGGGTGGCGGCGCCACACAGCTCATCATGGCTCTCGTCTTCGACGCCATCTTGGCATGTGGGGCGACGCCTTTCACAGCATGGCGCCTCACTTACTTTGTGCCAGGAATGATGTTGGTGGTGACGGGCTTGCTTGTTCTCACCTTGGGACAAGTCCTTCCCGATGGCAACCTTAGGAGCCTCCAGAAGAACGGAGACATGAACAAAGATAATTTTTCCAATGTTCTCCGGGGCGCCGTCACCAACTATCGCTCCTGGATCTTCGTCTTCATATATGGCTATTGCATGGGTGTCGAGCTCACCACCAACAATGTGATCGCCAAATACTACCACGACAGCTTTCACCTCGACCTCCGCGCCGCCGGCACCATCGCCGCATGTTTTGGCTTGGCCAATATCTTCGCGCGGCCCATGGGTGGCTACCTCTCTGACCTCGGTGCCCGCTACTTTGGCATGCGTGCCCGGCTCTGGAACATATGCATCCTCCAGACTGCTGGAGGTGCCTTCTGCATTTGTCTGTACATGTGTTCTCCTTCCTGTCTTAATATAAAGACACACGACGCTTGCCCGTGTTCTTGAAAAATAAATAACGTGTATTAGTTTTTAAAAGTCATCATGAAGAGATTCGCAAAAAAAAAGTCATCATGAAATATACTTCATTATCTTGTTTATTTAGCACCGTAAATGTTGTTTTTTCGCTAAAAACTTAGTAAAAGATAGTTAAGATAGAAAAGAGCAGAGGTATAGTATTACATATATAGCTCGAGATAGCTGTCCATGAGACGATTCAAGTAATTATGGGAGTTGCAGTGTTTGTGATAGAGGCTGCTTGTAGTCTGCAGGTTACAACATTCATAAGTACAATCAACCGTTTGACGAAGTACACGCTTAGACCTCCTGGCTAGCCAGTAGTAAAGTACATGCAAGCGCAGACATGGATCTCATGTATAGCTTATCATGTATAAGTAGTTTGGAAACAAGGAACGGGCGTGGAAAGTGCAAGGAGGATAAAGGAGCACACATTTCTCAAGTTAATTAAAACCTCGACGAACACACTACGAAGGTGGCTTCCTTCTTCTTGGACTACTAGTTGTCATTGTCCATGGAGATACTGTCTAGTTAAATTAGTGCAAGTGTGCAATGGTGACGCCGATGACCTAGCTTGAATTTTTATTTAATTAGATGGATAGTACTTTATTAGGATCATCTTTTGTTTTAAGTCTGATAAGCTCCCACTAGTAGAAAACAGGTCTTTCGTCCGGGCCTGGGCCCGGACTAATGGTCCGGACACGTCGCCGCGAAAACGCCGAAGCATACGGCACCCATTAGTCCCGGCTCGTTAGGGCCCAATAGTCCTGGTTTGAGATACAAACCGGGACTAAAGGGGTCCGTGGCCCGCTGCGGCCTGGTGCCCACCTTTAGTCCCGGTTTGTATCTCAAATCGGGACTAATGGGCTGGCCCTATTTATATGGCAGCCCCTCTTCCCTCTCTCTTGTTTTTTTCCTGGTGGGAGGTGGTGTAGGTTTGTGCTAGTTTTTTTTTCTTCATATGCACTAGAGGTGTTCGTGAAATGCCTGTTAGAGCGATGCCACTTGAGTTCACACAAGACAAACATGATATGAGGTGCCCGAGCCACACTTAAGCTTCCTCCTCTTTGTTTCCAAGTGTCCTAAAAGGTTAGCAACTATTTTCTCGTTTAGAGCGCGGTATTAATTTTAGCATCGTGATTGCGTTTGATATATAGTTCTATGATGCAGATGAGCCATCCATGGATGTACGGTGACCGACGCTCTGCCGCTTACAGAGAAGGCGTGCGTTCTTTTCGCCTTGCGGCCGAGGCGAACAAGCGGCGGGATGGCTTTATGATTTGTCCATGTGTTGAATGTCGGAATGAGAAGGATCACACTTCCTCAAGAGTCATTCAGAGCCACCTGCTTCGGTCCGGTTTCATGTCCGGCTATAATGTTTGGACCAAGCACGGAGAAAGAGGGTTATGATGGAAGACGGCGATGAAGAAGAGAACGATGATGACAACTACCGATCTATGTTCCCTGAATACGCTGATACCGAAATGGAAGACAATGAAGAAGAAGAGGGTGAAGAACGGGCACCAGATGAGCCCGCTGATGATCTTGGTCGGGTCATTTCTGATGCAAGGCGAGGCTGCGACACAGAAAAGGAGAGGTTGCAGTTCGAGCAGATGTTACAGGACCACAACAAATTGTTGTACCCAACTTGTGAAGATGGCCAGAAGAAGCTGGGTAGCACACTGGAATTGCTGAAGTGGAAGGCAGAGACCGGTGTGACTGACTCGGCATTTGAAAAGTTGCTGGTACTAATGAAGAAGATGCTTCCAAGAAAGAACGAATTGCCCGCCAGCACGTACGAAGCAAAGAAGCTTGTCTGCCCTCTAGGATTAGACGTGCAGAAGATACATGCATGCCCTAATGACTGCATCCTCTACCGCGGTGAGAAGTACGAGAATATGGATAAATGCCCGGTATGCACTGCATCGCGGTATAAGATCAGAAAAGATGACCCTGGTGATATTGAGGGCGAGCCACCCAGGAAGAGGGTTCCTGCCAAGGTGATGTGGTATGCTCCTATAATACCACGGTTGAAACGTTTGTTCAGAAACAAAGAGCATGCCAAGTTGTTGCGATGGCACATGGAAGACCGTAAGAAAGACGGGATGTTGAGGCACCCCGCTGATGGTCGGCAGTGGAGAAAAATCGAGAGAGAGTTCCCGGACTTTGCAGGTGACGCAAGGAACTTATGGTTTGGTCTAAGTACAGATGGCATGAATCCTTTTGGGGAGCAGAGCTGCAGTCACAGCACCTGGCCCGTGACTCTATGTATCTACAACCTTCCTCCTTGGTTGTGCATGAAGCGGAAGTTCATTATGATGCCAGTGCTCATCCAAGGCCCGAAGCAACCCGGCAACGACATTGATGTGTACCTAAGGCCATTAGTTGATGAACTTTTGCAGTTGTGGGCCGAACCAGGTGTACGTGTTTGGGATGAGCACAAACAGGAGAATTTGACCTACGAGCGTTGCTGTTTGTAACCATCAATGATTGGCCTGCTCTTAGTAACATTTCAGGACAGACGAACAAGGATACAATGCATGCACGCACTGTTTAGATGAGACTGAAAGTATATATCTGGATAAATGTAGGAAGAATGTGTACCCGTACAATCGTCGTTTTCTTCCGCCCAGCATCACTTAAGGAAAAAAGGCAAGCATTTCAATGGCAAGGCAGAAACCCGGACGAAGCCTGTCCCCGTACTGGTGCTGATGTATTTGGTATGGTCAAGGATTTAAATGTAATCTTTGGAAAGGGTCCTGGCAGACAACCTGTTCCGAATGACGCTGACGGACACACCCATGTGGAAGAAGAAATCTATATTTTGGGAGCTACCCTATTGGGAAGTCCATGAGGTCCGCTCTGCAATCGACGTGATGCACCTGACGAAAATCTTTGCGTGAATATTCTAGGCTTCCTGGGCTTGTATGGGAAGTCAAAAGATACACCGGAAGCACGGGAGGACCAGCAACGTCATAAAGGACGAGACGGCATGCATCCAGGGCAGTTTCAAGGGCCTGCCAGCTACGCTCTTACCAAGAAGAGAAGGAAATCTTTTTTGAAGTCCTTTTCAGTATCAAGGTCCCGTCTGGCTTCTCGTCGAATATAAAGGGAATAGTAAATATGAAAGAGAAAAAATTCCAAAACCTAAAGTCTCATGACTGCCACGTGCTTATGACGCAATTGCTTCCGGTTGCATTGGGGGAATTCTACCGGAAAATGTTCGACTAGCCATTGTGAAGGTATGTGCATTCCTCAATGCAATTTCTCAGAAGGTAATCGATCCAGAAAGTCTATCAGGGTTACAGATTGATGTGGTCCAATGTCTGGTCAGCTTCGAGTTGTTGTTCCCGCCATCCTTCTTCAATATTATGACGCACCTCCTAGTTCACCTAGTCGAAGAGATTAGAATTCTCGGTCCTGTGTTTCTACACAATATGTTCCCCTTCGAGAGGTTCATGGGAGTCTTAAAGAAATATGTTCATAACCGTGCTAGGCCAGAAGGAAGCATCTCCAAGGGCTATGGAACAGAGGAGGTCATTGAGTTTTGTGTTGACTTTCTTCCTGACCTTAAGCCGATTGGTGTTCCTGAATCTCGGTATGAGGGGAGGCTGACTGGAAAAGGCACACTAGGAAGGAAAGCAACGGTATGTAGGGAGGGATTCTTTCACTCAAGCACACTACACAGTTCTACACAATTCCACCGTGGTGGCTCCGTATATCGAGAACACAAGAATATTCTACGCTCCGAAAACCCGGGGAAGGCTGACTCCTGGATTAAAGGGAAACACGAGGACTTTCGGCAGTTGGTTGCAGACACATCTCATGAATAACACCACTGTTGGAGATCAGCTGTACTTGTTGGCCAGGTCACCATCTTCGACTATATGTACTTTCCAAGGGTACGAGATAAATGGAATACATTTTACACGATCGCCCAAGATAAAAAGAGCACCAACCAAAACAGTGGTGTCCGCTTTGATGCAACAGACGACAATGGGCAGAAGGACACATATTATGGGTACATAGAGGAGATATGGGAACTTGACTATGGACCTACTTTTAAGTTCCCTTTGTTTCGGTGCAAATGGGTCAGCTGAAAGACGGGGTAAAGGTAGACCCGCGGCACGGAATGACAACAGTGGATCTCAAAATCTTGCATACATGGACGAACCATTCGTCCTAGCCAACGATGTGGCTCAGGTTTTCTATGTGAAGGACATGTCTACCAAACCGAGAAAAAGAAATCAGCAAAAGAATACATCGTCCGATGAGCCAAAGCGCCACATAGTTCTTTCAGGGAAAAGAAACATCGTGGGAGTGGATGACAAGACAGACATGTCAGAAGATTATAATAAGTTTCATGAAATTCCGCCCTTCACAGTGAAAACTGACCCATGCATCCTGTTAAATGATGAAGATTCTCCATGGCTACGGCGCAGAAGAAAACCACAACACTAGATAGGGATGTTGGTGATGTGTAATAATGGCTATATGCAAATACAAACCGTATGTTTTGACTATATGCGAATGATTTGTATTCGGTCGATGAACCGAAGGACGTAGCTAATTAGGAAAGCCGAATGATTTGTATTCGGTCGATGAACTGAAGGACGTAGCTACTTAGGAAACCCGAATGATTTGTATTCTGTCGATGAACTGAAGGACGTAGCTACTTAGGAAACCCGAATGATTTGTATTCGGTCGATGAACTGAAAGATTTTGTAGATAGAACAAAACATACGGTTTGTCCTGCATACAGCCCGACGGTGGCTCGTGAGTGCCCGCATATCAAATGCACCGTCGGACGTATGCAGGGAATCCGAATGCTTTGTTTACGAAATAAACTACAATGAGTACAGAGTGAGTGCCAAACATGTCCGAGAGGTGGGCTATATATAGGGTCGTGTGGCTCACAAAGTGGTTGTGCTAGTGCTGATCCAACAGCTCACAAGCCCTCAAAAGAAACACACCCCTGATCCAACGGCTCACAAGCGTTCGAAAGAAACACACGATCCGTGTGCTTCTTCCTTATTGGTGGGATTCCCTTTAGTCCCGGTTGGTAAAATTTGCGCGGGAAGAAAGTAGCCCCTTTAGTCCCGGTTGGTGGCTTGAACAGGGACTAAAGGTCTGTTTCTTCCCGCGCTTTCCACCGCTTCCCGCCTGCGTCTTCCCACCATTTCTCACTATATATATGTAGTCAACACTCTCATCACTCTCCCATGGCTTCCACCGTACCCACTCTAACCTACTCGGACGCGGAGGCGCTTTGCGCCTCGAACTACCCTTGCCCGCCCGGCTACGACGTCCCCGCCGGCTGGAGGCTGAGCACCGGAGGCGTGCCGGTCCCTCCTGTCCCTCAATGTTTGGCGTGCCGGGCGGCCATCACGTACCACTACTACCTCGAGCTCACTCCGGAGCAGCAGATGGATCCCCACTAGGATCCCGACTACCGCCCGACTTGGGACGCCTTCTTCATCAATCGGCGTGAGAGGGCGCTCGCCAGGTATGAGGAGGATGGCCTGCCTCCTTCGAACTTCAACGAGGCCGGCCGTCGGCTGTGGTGGGGCGGCCGGACTCTCCAGAGCGTCATGGACTACATCACGGCCGGCGATAACCCCCGCCTGCGCTACCCTCACTTCCTGTCCAGGCGAGCGCCGTCCGACGACAACGATGACGACGGCGGCGACTACGACGACTACGAGGACGAGTATTATAGGCCTAGGCAGGAGTATGACTAACCTGAGCCACATCATTAGTTAGGACAAATGGTTCGTCTATGTACCCAAGATTGTTGAGATCCATATTCAAAACACTTTTCATGTTGAAAGTTTAGCGAGATTAAAAAATATGCAAAAAATATTAGTTAATCTATTTTTTAATTAAAAGTGGCAAAATTGTTAATAGTTTGTAGAGACTAATTTTGGATGTACATAAGTTGTTGATTTGACAATTTTTTAGAGACTAATTTGAGCTGATTTGGACGATTAAATCAATAAATATGAAAGAAAACAGAAAAAAGGAAAAGGAAACAAAAAAGAAAACAGAAAACAGAAAAAAATCGAAAAGCCCATTAGTCCCGGGTGGCATTTCCAACCGCGACTAAATGTCCGCTGGGCTTCGCGCCCAATTTTTTGCGGCCCGGAGGGACCTTTAGTCGCGGTTCGTATTACCAACCGCGACTAAAGGGTCTTTAGTCGCGGTTCGTATTACCAACCGCGACTAAAGGTCAGTTTCGCGGGGATTTGGGTGGCTGCGGCCGAAATTTTTCGCATTCTCCCCCAAATCGACGTCTCTCTCCGCCTCCGACGCCGCCGACGCCCCCGACGGTGAAGCCCTGCTCCGCCGCGCCGTCGATCTGCCGCTCCGCTCCGCCGCCGTCGATCTGCCGCTCCGCACGCCGTCGAGCGGAGGAGCCGCTGCCCGGGGTGCTGCCCCCCTGCCGCACGCCGTCTGCGGCGCCGCCGTCGCCGCGTCGACCGCCCCTCCCCTGACTCGCGCTGCCGTGTCGCTGCCGCCAGAGGTAGGTCCTCTGCCCCCTCCTCGCTCGCTCTCCCCCGTGGTGGCGCGTGGTGGCGGCCACGGGTGCCACGGTGGTGGCGCGTGGTGGAGGCTACGGCCACGGCGTGGTGGCCGCCACGGCCACGGCCACGACGTGGAGGAGGCCACGGCCACGGCCATATTTTTTTTTGGAGGATTATAGTGTTTTTTTTTGAATTAGTGACATTGTTAGTGTTATTAGGAAATTTAGTAAATGTTATTAGGAAATTGTTAGTGTTAGTAAAATTGTTAGTTTTGTGTATGTTTGTTTTGGAAAGATGTTAGTTTTGCAACATTCTTGTGTAATGCTAGTGTTAGCAAATTTCATAAGTTAGCAAAAGTTAGAAAATTTAGCAATTTTTGTGTAGCAATTTTGAGATGCAAATTTAAGATGCAATTTTATAGACGCAAATTTAAGATGCAATTTTATAGATGCAATTTTTTAGATGCAATTTTATAGATGCAAAATTTTATAGATGCAATTTAGTACTAATTGTGAATAATGCAAAATTTGTGTTTGTGTATGCTAACCTTAAGATAGAGATAGAGATAATATTATGCATTTTGAAATAATATTGTGTGCATTTTGCAGAAACTATGGATCTACCTAGTCCAATCCGCAAAGACCTAACACAGGAAGAAATTCTCGAGAATATAATCCACGACGCCCCAGGTGCTGATCCAGCCGAATCTCGGTCGTCGTATCTGAACCCCTCCGGGGATGGAATGGAGGTCGACCGACGTGAGGATGAAGCCGACGGCTCCGATGATGGAGAAGGCGATAGCTCCGATGATGGAGAAGCCGGTGGACCCGTAGGGGATATGACCTCCGGCGAGGTATATATATGAAGTTCGGCGATCAGTAGATGCATTACTTGAGTTGTATATATGGAAGAAGTTCCCCAGGTGTTATACGAAGACGTTCCCAGGTGCTGCAGCAGGATATGGAAGAAGCTGCGAAGTTGGCGACCGCTATGGGTGTGAGTGTTGCTGAATTGCTAGGTTCCCAAGACGACAAGTTACCCAAGGCTGATGTAGTCCCTACATATGTCCCAGGGAAGCTTTGGTCCACAAAGGGAAGTTGAAACAACTGCCAACACAAATGCGGAATTTGCATGAATGGTATTTGAGTGTGGTAGGGGGGGGGGGGGGGGGGGGCAGAACAATGATCGTGGCGAAAGTCCCACATGAGTACTTCTTCCGAGCCGACGAGGTCCATGTTGAGTTTTCAGAACTCTTCCAGTTATACAATTTCGACGCCCTCGACAAATCTCTCATGAGTTGCTATTGTCTGTAAGTTGTTGAATTCATTGTCTACATAAAAGTTGTTCAGTTTTTCAGTTGTTCAGTTCATTGCATGTAATTATCCTCACTATATCCTTTTGTACTCTATTATGCAGGATGAAGATGCAGGAATGTAAAAGAAGGATCTATAGTGTTGGGTTCATTGACCCAGATAAAGTACATTTGGTTACGCTAACGACGAAACCCGACGAGACGGTGAAAAACCTTCTAAGGTTTCTAACGGAGCAAAATTTCTGTGACCACATACTGTTTCCTTACAACTTCCAGTGAGGGTCTTACTCTGTTGTACACATTCACTTTTACTTACTCGATGTTAAGTGTAATTGATGAGTTACTGAAGTATATATAAACGTGTGCAGGTTCCACTGGATTCTGCTAAACATTCGAGTTGATAAGAGAATAGTTGAATTCATTGACCCATTAAAGAGACACCTGGAAGAATTCCGCAGCATGCAGGACATGCTACAGAGGTAATTTTCGCGCTATATCGGTCTCTTTCGTTGATTTCATGAGATATCAGGTAATGAATAACTCATTCATTAATTCATTTTCTTTGCCGGGCAGGGTTTGGAACCTGTTCAAGAGTGTGGTGACGGGTTCCTTTAGTGAGAAGCTGACGTTTATTCCGGTCTCGGTAAGTAGTACGAGATATGTCCGCGCATCTCTTTACTTCTAGTTTCAATAAAATTATGATGCTAGACTATTATTTTGATTGAATTCTATTCTCGTAAAGTGCGCGAGACAGCCACCGGGGACGAATCTATGTGGATACTACATTTGCGAGTTCATTCGCACGTTTACCGCTGAGCACAATGATTATAGACTCGACGTAAGCAATACATTCACAACATTATTTTATTACCGTCACTTTTTGTTATCATGATTGATGTTCATATTGATCTCCTTTTCTTATATAGTTCAAGAGAATGCGGGATCAGCTCCTACCAGAGCAACGCGTACTAGGAATTGCAGAGGAACTGGCGGAATTTTTGTTGAAAGAGATGGTAGACGACGCCGGAGAATTTAGTGTGAATAGGCGCTACTGATGATCCCGGCCGTGTAATCGAATAGACGGGCTCTAATCCCGATAATTGTGATCTCCATGTAACTATCAAAATTGTATATATTTGTATGCTCGATCGTAAGACAAGTTATCTTATATATGGACGAACGTGTACGGTATGTGGTAGCGTAGAAATACGAAAACTATTTTGAAGAAAGAAATAAATAAAAGAAAACAAATAAACCCTAAACCCTAAACCCTAAAGAAATAAATAAAAGAAAACAAAATTATCATTAGTCGCGGCCCGTTATATGAGCCGGGACTAAAGGGGTTGCCCCCAGCGCGCTCCGCGGCGGCCACGTGGAGGGCCTTTGGTCCCGGCTGGTAACAGGGCCGGGACTAAATGTTGGGCCTTTAGTCCGCTTGGCCTGTCCCGGTTGGCCAACCGGGACTAAAGCCCCTCACGGGCCGGGACAGAAGGGCATGTCTCCACTAGTGTCCTCTAGGAGCCGCTAAGCGTCTATTTTAATCTAGGGTCAATTCTGTCTGAGTCTCGTTTTATACATTTTCATCGTCCATTATTCCTAATGTGATAGGATTTGATAAACATGTTGATGATCCAATCATTATTTTTTAAGATCATTTGTAGCAAGTTAGAAATTTGAATCCACTATATCTCTTTGAGAAAATATCTGGGCTGGGGATAAAATTTCAGAAAACTAAGGTGTTGTTGACTCAAAAAGTTGATGTGAATTTACAATTTTGTTCTGATATGTTCAGTTGCCAAAATTGAAAGTTTTTTTTTTTGAGAGCCTCTCCTAAGCATACAAGCTGTAGTATGCCAAAATTGAAAGTTGGACAGCTAAAGAGTCTGACATGTTCTGCAGGTACTCGTCGATACTTGTTAGTAGTTCAGCAAAAACTTTTGAGCATGTTGCTCGTTCCCGCCCCATATTCGTATGGGTTTCTTTTCCTTCATGTTGTTGTCTTGTATATTTTCTTTGCTTTCCCTGTCTAAAAATCTAGATGCTATTTTGTTATTGCGAGATAACGGAACATGGACGCAACATGTAGATGTATTGTGAAAAATCCTTTTTAGAAATTTTGAATCTTTACTTAATGCACCTCCTGACGCTCACGGTTAGATATATATGTAGCTGATATAGAGATGCGAAACGAATGAGAGTTCAAACTACAGGGTGCACACATGTTTGTCGCAAGAATAGCTGTACTATATAGAAACTAGCATACGCTTGCATGTGTAAGAAACACACTACCACGTTCGACACTGTTCATTAGCGAAGCACGACATTTTCGTATTTCGCGTGTTGTAGGTCTTGAACGACTCATCTGCTGGCTGCGATATATTTAAAACTAGAACAACACCCCCGCGCGTTGCAGCGGGTATCTTTTAAGAAATCTAATAAAACATATGAAACTTGATTTTGACTAAGGAAATACGCAAGATTTAGTTAGTCATAGTAGTAAAGAGGTTAAATTTTGTAGACATGAAATGTATGTGTTTTTATAGTTTAAAGATCGTTATGATTTAGGGGTGTATCTGAATAGTATAGATAAGATTATATCAACGGGTTGAAAAAACGGATGTTGTTGATGGTGTCGCATAATATTTCTATTTTTTGAGTGATACATATAGAATAACCTATAATTTCGAATAATAGCCATATGATTTCATCATTGAAATAATTAGCAAAACAATTACTAGCAAAACTAATTCCGGTGTTCTACTTGCAAAAAGAATGATGTGGAAAATTTGATGGGCTAAGAAAGATGATGTGGATGCATGCATGTAGAGATGGAAAATAATTAATTAATATTAGTGGGATGACATGGACAATTGATTGGCTAAAAGAGCAAGTGATGTGGATAGTTTGCATGTGGAGATAGAAAAATACTAATTGCACTTAGTGGGATGGAAAATAATTAATGAATATTAGTGGGATGACATGGACAATTGATTGGCTAAAAGAGCAAGTGATGTGTATAGCATGCATGTGGAGATAGAAAAATAATAATTGCACTTAGTGGGGATTTTGCTTTATAAGAAGTATAGATAGAACCTTACATCTTACTCATATCAACTTAATTGTGCTCCACGGCAAAGAGGTGTCATTTTCCTTCGGATTTCACAAGTGTTTCAGAATAGACATAGCAGAGTAATTTTTCTTAAATTGCAAAATATTGTTCATTGAGATTTTCAAAATTGGGTTCGTAAAGTTTGCGGAAGATATATCATGAAACTTAGAATGTGTATCCTCAGATATGGAGCACAGGTTAATTTGATGAATATTAAGCTTCTTTATAAATAAATCCTTACCACATAATCGATCCTCGTCGATGGACTGGATTATCATCATCTGTTGAATAGATACAATCCTCAGACTACTCCGCACTACTAGAAAAAGTACCTCTAGTCGCGGTTCCAGAGCCCCTTTAGTCGCGGCCTGGCAACCGCGACTAAGCAGGCGGGACTAAAGCCCCCCCCTTTAGTCGCGGCGGGTTCCGAACCGGGACTAGAGGTCCCTCCACGTGGGGGACGTGGGGACGTGGTGTGTTGGGACCTTTAGTCCCGGTTGGTAGAACCAACCGGGAAGGGTTTTTGGATTTTTTTTTTTTCGATTTAATTGCAGGGTTTAGGGTTTATATATGCCGGGGTTTGGTTATAGGTTCCCGTGTCCCATGTCGTAACCGTGGTTTCACTAGTAACCCTTCCCGTAACGGTAACCGGTAACCGTTACGGTGACGGTGACCGTTACGGTGACGGTTACGGTAACCGTTACGGTAACGGTGACGGTTACCGTAACGTTTTCCACGTCGTAACCGTTCCCGTGTCGTATGAAGTCGATGCACATATTTATAACACATACAATTAAATTAAGTAATACTTTTAGATCGTAGTCAAGAGTTGATGCGCCAAGAGTTATCGTAGTACAAGAGTTGAAGCAAAACAACAAGTTATTTACACGCTTTCAACGCTTTCATGCTTTCAGCATCGTAGTACTCTCCTTTCTCCGATAAGGCCTCCGAAAGGTAAAATCCCGCCAATTCCTCTCCAATTGCTTTGAAGCGGTGCTCGAATGGTAGCTTGCAGCGCTTTTTTGCCAACTCTGCACTTTTCATATTCCATTTCTCGGTGACTAGTACATGTACATACTCGCAAACGAAGTATGCACATAACTCAGTTCCCTTTGGTTGCTCCAAGCAAGACTATACAAGAATAGATTTCAATCAATAATAATGAAGTATGCATGAGAATGTTGTGTGGACGTAGGTAGCAGTACTTACCTTGTTCAACTTCCAATCCAGCTTTTTGGGCCACCCACCTGCAGGATCTTCCTCGACAAACCTTGCCCAAACGCTGCCCGACAAAGAACATTCACAAATGATTTATTCGTTAATGACTTGACATCAAGATATGAATGACAGAGGCGGTAAGAAATGAATGTACCTTGCTAGTAAGTCGAAACAACTCCTGTATTTGTCAGGATGATACCTCAATGAGTCAAGTGAATGAATAAGTCCTTTGCGATGTTCAATGACAAGAAGAATCCAGTGGTAGCTGCGCACAGTCATGCATAACTCATCAGTTAAACTTAACATCGGGTGAGCAAATTAGAATGTGTAGAAGACACTAAAACTTACCCGAAGTGGTAAGGCCAATATATAGTTCTTTTGTCGCGGTATCGCTTGAACACCCTTAGCAAATCATCCGGTGTGTTCTTGTTATACAAGGGATTTATTATGGTTTCTTCGTTATATTTATCCGGGTCAATGAACCCAATGTCATGCTGGTTCAGCTTTTTGAGCTCGAGCATCTTCAATCTGCATAATATAGCACACAAAAGATTAAAGTGAGAATAATTACAAACAATGAACGAGACTAGGTAAAGACTTAAATAAATCACTTACAGGCAATAGGAACTCATGATAGATTTGTCGAGTGCCCGCAGATTGTATAGCTGAAAAAGTTCGCTAAACCGAACAATGTGGTTGTAGTCTTCTAAGAAGTGCTCATCGTCTTTCCTACATTTCAGAACGACAGAAGCTGTCCCTTTCTTTGCGGCTTTCAAGTACCAAAAATGGAGAGCACGCATTTTTGTTGGTAACTTGCATTTCACCAAAGCTTCCCCCATAACAAATTTACTTACTGGTGGAGCTGTTGGTGCAGTCTCAAAGTTCAATCTCGAAGCATATTCGTCTATAGGAACTTGCGCTTCGGCGGCAAGACGACGGATTTCCTCTAAGTCAAACACCATCGGCGCTTTAGGGTTAGATTGTACTAGTTGTTTTCCGCGCTGGGGAACTCGACTATCTTTGTTCGTCGGCGGCGGGACAATTAGCGGGGGGACAGAACGTACGGGTTGTTCTCCGAGCTGGGGAACTTGTTTACCTATCTTCGGCGGCGGTGGGACCGATGGTGCTGCTTTTGTAGCTTCCTTCGGCGGCGGGTCCGATGGTGCTGCTTGTTTATCTTTTGCCGCCGGCGGCGGGACTGACTCTGCGTCTTGTTCACCTTTTTTCGGCGCCTCCACCTCTGTCACCGCGTCATATGACTTTTGAATATAACGGTCATAGTCAGATGGCGGCTTCTCTGGAGGGACATATAAGTTGTCGATGACTCGATTACAAGCCTGTGCAGTATAGCCGGCGGTAAAATTTGGCGGCGGCACTTTCGGTGCGAACAATGCTTTATTATACTCCGCCACGGCTGCTTCGTTTTGCTCATGAGTCTTCTGCCAAGGTAACCTCGGATCAGGCGATGTGGCCCTTTTAGTTCGCCTCCTGACCGGGGAAGACGCGCGCTTTCTCCGGAGAAGCGCTACGGACACTTCCTCACGCGGTGGCGGAGATGGAGATGGACTGTGCTGACTGAGATGGTCCTCTACATCAATTTCCGGTGGGGGGTCCCTGTCACGCGGTGCCGGAGATGGATGTGTCTCATCGATACCCGGGCAGGATGGGCTTTGCTGAGTCGGTGGCTTTGAGAACTTGATGTATTTCTTGTTCCACTGGACGAAACCACCCTTGACATCGTACAATGTCTCCTCACCGTCACCTCCAGAAATCTCAAGAGCCAATGATTCAAATCCCGGCGCAATTTCATCCACCCCGACAACAGCATAGCCAGGAGCAATGTCACCATTATGGTAGCTTGCTCCGGCGTCACTCGGTAAAGCATAGCCGTCCGCCACCTTCGTGGATATGTTAACCACAGGTGCATGTAGCTCACATGGTGTCTTCTCCGTGACATCATCCACGGGGTAGTGAGCATCGACATCTATTTGCGTGGAACCCACGCTGCTTCTAAGCTGAGATCGAGCATCCATGGGTTGCTGCTGCTGAGACGGCCCTGTCTGACTATTAATTGACTCCATGAGTTGCTGCACCTTGAGTTCCAATTCCGTTAGCCGCTCTTCACCCTTCTTCTTCTTTCTTGCACGGCTTCTATAAGTGTCAGCGTGTTGCGGATACGCTTTCTTAATGGTGACACCGCCGGGCATGCCTCGTAAACGTCCCCAGTGTTCAGGATTCCCTAGGGCCCGTGTCAGCTCGTCGTCCTCTCTATAGGGTTTCCACACACCCCGTTTAACTTCCTCTATTACCTTTTCAATCTTCGGGACGATTTCTTCTACTTTTTTCTTGAATTTTTCAACCTTCGGGACAATTACCCTGTTTCCTCGTCCAACGTTGCGCCATGCGCGAACAACCAGAATTTGGACCTTTCGGGCCAGTAGTATGTCTGTGGAGTGATATCTTTAGCAAAGATTTTATCTTCTAAGGCTAGCCACTTAGGAATGGCTGACCTGTAGCCACCTGTCCCCAAGTTATGGTGGTGAACCTTATTCGCGGCATTTGCCTTATTTATGTTCGATCGGGCCACAGCCGCATCCGATTTCTTATACGCCTTAAACTCTTCCCAGTGATCTCTTATCTTCACTAGTTTTTCTTCACTGAAATCTGGATCAACTGTTTTATATTTTGCCCATAATGTTTGCTTATATTTCCGAAATGCGTCGGCCATCTTGGAGAGAGTCCACTGCTTGAGTTTCAACTTCGTGGTGGGTTCAATATCATCCGGGAGGTTAAATGCTCCAAGAGTGTGTCAAAGCACAAATCTTTCAAATGGTTGTGGACATAGCAGGGGTCATCCTCGGCAACGCCCGCCGGCTTATTCCATTCTGGTATGGAGATCGGGACCGAGTCCCTAACAATAACTCCAGCTTGACTTATATATTTTTTGCGGTTCTCTGGGGGTTCCACCGGATCGCCCTCTTCATCAATTTCATAGATCGGTAACTTTGCATCTTTGCTCGTCATTCTTTTCGTGCGGCCTCGAGGAGCTTGATTCTTAGCCTTTTTATTCGAGGTGGAGGCCTAAAGTAAGAAATATAATGCGTTACTAAGTGCAATACAAATCAGTTAATGCATTTTGTGATCAACAAAATATAGAATTCATATATATACCTCGAGGTGGAGGGTGTTTGAGTGGCGGGTGTTATTTCTTCTTCATCTAAAAGACCCTCACCAGAGTCCATCAGAAATTGTGAGGCAAATTCCTCAAAATCAAGATCTACACCGGCACCGGCGCCTTCTCCACCGGCGCCTTCTCCACCGGCAGCATCTTTATCGCGATGCTCAAAAATACTCTGCATTAATATGTCTTCATTCTCCTCGTCTCGCACATAGCCAGGCTCCATAGCTCAATGTTCCTACACTCAATAAAATTTGCATAAATTTGCATGTATAAATTTGCATTTATAAATTTGCATCTATAGTTCTAACACATTGCTAAAAATTTGATCAAAAGTTCTAACACAAAATTGCATCAAAAATTGCATCTAGTTCTAACACTAGATAATAATTAACCTAAATATGCAAAAAAAAAAATTGCTAACACATTGTTAAAAATTGCAAAATTACAAAAATTGCTAACACTAGATAAAGTTTCCAACACATTGCAAAGTGCTAAAGTTTCCAACACATTTCTAAATTTCATAACATTATTTCCTACACTCAATAAAATTTGCATAAATTTGCATGTATAAATTTGCATCTATAAATTTGCATCTATAGTTCTAACACATTGCTAAAAATTTGATCAAAAGTTCTAACACAAAATTGCATCAAAAATTGCATCTAGTTCTAACACTAGATAATAATTAACCTAAATATGCAAAAAAAAAAGATTGCTAACACATTGTTAAAAATTGCAAAATTACAAAAATTGCTAACACTAGATAAAGTTTCCAACACATTGCAAAGTGCTAAAGTTTCCAACACATTTCTAAATTTCATAACATTATTTTCTAACACTAAATTTCATACAAATTAACTAGAAATTTCATTGCTAACAACCTAAATTTGCTTACACTGTAATATCCTAAATTTTCTAACACTAGATAATAACCTAAAAATGAAAAAAAATGAATAAGAAAAACAAACCTGAGGAGATGGGGCTTGGGCAGGGGAGGCGATGGGGCCGGCTCGGGAAGGGCAGCACGGCGGAGCGACCGGAGCGGCGGTGGCGTGGGGCTCGAGGTCGGGGAAGCTCGACGGCGACCCTGGGACGGCGGCTGGAGAAGGCGACCGCGGTGCGGCGGGCAGCAGCACGCGGCCGGAGGCGGCGACACGGCGAGGGCAGCAAGCGCGGGGGCCGGAGGGGGCGGCACCACGGCGGCTTGCGGTCGAGGTCGGGGAAGCTCCACGGCGCCCTGGAGACGCGAGCGGCAGCACAACGGCGGGGCAGCACGACGGCGTGGCGGAGCAGGGCTTCACCGTCGGCGTCGGCAGCGTCGGGGAGCAGTTGATCTTGTTCGATTTGGGGGAAGTTACGTAAAAATTTCGGCCAAAGACACACAAAACCGCGCCGAATCGACCTCTAGTCGCGGTTGCTGGCTGCAACCGCGACTAAAGACCCTTTAGTCGCGGTTGCAGCCACCAACCGCGACTAAAGGTCTCCCTGGGCCGCCAAAATTCTGGCGCCAAGCCCGGGGGACATATAGTCGCGGTTGCTGGCTGCAACCGCGACTAGTTGGGCTTTTTCTATTTTTTTTTGTTGTTTCAGTTTTCTTTTTCTGTTTTGAATGTTTTAAAGGTGTTACTGATTTGATTTAAAGGTGCCAAACTGGTTTTTGATCAGGGGTGTGTTTCTTTTCTATTTTTTTTGTTGTTTCCGTTTTATTTTGTTGTATTTGTTTTCTTTTATATACTTTGATTTAAGTTCTTTTCCTGTTTTGTTTCTAGTTTCTTTTCCTGTTTTGTTTTAGACCTCGACGCTGGAAGGTGACGCTGGAATGTTTTGTGTTTGAGCGCCACTTCGATCCAAGCAGCGGCAAGACGTCTCTGATGATCTACAACCGTCCGGCAAAACATCTCTGATGATCTGCAACCGTTTGGAACGGTCGCAGGTCATCAGAGACGTCTTGCCGCTGGTTGCCCAAAGATGCCTCTCCGAATGACGCTGGAATGTTTTGTGTGTGAGTAACCTGTCTGAGGAGGGGGGCTATATATAGGGTACGTGTGCTTCTTTAGTCCCGGTTGGTAACACCAACCGGGTCATGTGGCTCACGAAGTGGTCGTGATGATACTGCTGATCCAACAGCTCAAAGATCCCTCAAAAGAAACACACCCCTGATCCAACGTCTCACAAGCGCTTGAAAGAAACACACGATCCGTGTGCTTCTTTAGTCCCGGTTGGTAACACCAACCGGGACTAAAGGCGGGTTTTTGAGGTCTTTATATATTGTCGCCGACGGGGTAAACCCTAATCCACCATTCCTAGCCACGAACGCATCGTCTCCACGAGATGGATCCGCCACGTCCGCCGCAGCGCCTTCTGGACGAGGTCGAGCGTGCTCGGCAGAGCGCGCTTGGGCGCAACCGCGGGAGCCTATCCCGCCGTATGCCCACGAGCCCGGCGTGGAGAGGAATGCCCAGCTACCGGCCTCCTGCTCCACCAGGTGCCGCCGCACCTCCACCTGGCGCCGCTGCACCTCCACCAGGCGCCACCACTCCTCCCGCGGAGGAGGAGGAGGACGACAACTTCGACTGGAGCGACGACGGGGAAGAGGGTTGTGGGTTGCAGATACAGGAGGCCATGGAAGCCTCATTCCAGTCTGTCCGCGACTACCCTGTCCAGCGAGCCAAGACTTCCTACCAGCTCAAGGCGAAGGAGGCTTCCGAGCTGGATTGGGCGCTGAAAGACTCATCCTCCATGGATCTTGCCCTCCGCCGCAAACGTGCGCGCGAGAACCGGGCGGCCGCCCACGGGGCTGGCTCCTCCCGCCGTTCCCCCTAATCCTACGGCCTTCGAGCCAGCAAGTCCGTTTATGTAGAATAATGTTGGTGATGTTGGATCAGGGGTGTGTTTCTTTCAAGCGCTTGTGAGACGTTGGATCATGTGTAATAATGTATTAAACCTTTTATGTGGCTCGTGAGTGCCTGCATATCAAATCGACCTTCGATCCACAGCGGCAAGACGTCTCTGATGATCTACGACCGTCCCAAAAAGTGTTGGGAATGTCGCAGATCATCAGAGCGCCTTGCCGCTGCTTGGATCGGACCGAGGGGCATGGCTACCACTTCCACCACCACCACCACTCCCACCTCCTCGGCAATTCATCATTGCGTCACCCTAATCCAGTGGCTGGATTCAACCTACCTGAGGGCTTGTGTTTCCAACAGCGTCGTTGTGTTGTCCTTGTTCACCGTCCTACAGGAGGTGGCTCCAATGGCTGGCCGGTGAACAAGGACGAACACAATAATGCCAGGGAACATGCCAGCAGGTAGGCTAAATCCAGCCATTGGATTCGGTGGCGAAGGTAGACGCTCGTTGTGTGCCGTTCGCTGCAGGGACGCCGCTATTTATAGGCGATTAGAAAGTGTACCTGTGGATGAGGTGGGAGTGCTGATCCAACAGCTCACAAGCCCTCAAAAGAAACACACCCCTGATCCAACGGCTCACAAGCGTTTGAAAGAAACACACGATCCGTGTGCTTCTTCAGTCCCGGTTGGTGTTACCAACCGGGACTAAAGGCGGGCTTTGCGGTCACGACTCGTGTCCTCCGGCCACCGTTTCCCGCCAACGTTTCCCGCTATCGTTCCCGCCACCGTTTCCCGCCAAATGCTTTGCAATTTCAAGTTGAAAAACAAATAGAAAAAAGGACCACGGCACAGAAATGTCGCACGGTTACATAAAAGGTTTTATACATATTAATTATTACACATCACCAACAACATCCCTACCTAGCTAGTGTTCACTTGTTCTTCGTGTGTGTCCCTTTCTTCTTATTGCACCGTAGCCATGGACAAAATTCTTCATTTAACGTGATGGTTGGGTCAATTTTCACTTTGAAGGGCGGAATTTCATGAAACTTATTGTAATCTTCTGACATGTCCGTGTGGTCCTCCACTCCCACGATGTTTCTTTTACCTGAAAGAACTATGTGGCGCTTTGGCTCATCGTATGATGTATTCGCTTGCTTATCTTTTCTTTTTTTTGGTAGGGTAGACATGTCCTTCACATAGAAAACCTGAGCCACTTCACTGGCTAAAATGAATGGTTCGTTCTCGTACTGAAGATTCTTGAAATCCATTGTAGTCATTCCGTACAGTGTGTCTACGGCTACACCGCCATCTAGGTTGAACCATTTGCACTTGAACAAAGGAATCTTAAATGAAGGTCCATAGTCCAGTTCCCATATCTCCTCTATGTAACCATAATATGTTACCTTTTCCCCACTGCAGCCATCTATTGCATCAAAGCGAACACCACTGTTTTGGTTGGTGCTCTTTTTATCTTGGTCGGCCGTGTAAAATGTATTTCCATTTATCTCGTACCCTTGAAAAGTCAATATAGTCGAAGATGGTGACTTGGCCAAATAGTATAGCTGTAGTTCATTTGTGGTGACATTCATCAGAAGTTTCTGTAACCAACCGCCAAAAGTCTTGAAGTGTACTCCATCAATCTCATCTTCTGGGTATTGGGAGCGTAAATAATTCTTGTGTTGCTCGATATACGGAGCCACCAAGATGGAATTATGCAGAACTGTGTAGTGTGCTCGAGTGAAAGAATCCACGTCTTCACATATGATTGCTTTCTTTCCTAGCGTGCCTTTTCCACGCAGTCTCCCCTCATGACGCGATTGAGGAACACCAATCGGCTTAAGATCAGGAATAAAGTCAACACAAAACTCAATGACCTCCTCAGTTCCATAACCCTTGGAGATGCTTCCTTCTGGCCTAGCACGGTTATGAACGTATTTCTTTAAGACTCCCATAAACCTCTCAAAGGGGAACATGTTGTGTAGAAATACAGGACCGAGAACACGTATCTCTTCCACCAGGTGAACTAGAAGGTGCGTCATAATATTGAAGAAGGTTGGTGGGAACACCAACTCGAAGCTGACAAGACATTGGACCACATCATTCTCTATATCTTTTAGAGTAAGCGGATTGATAACCTTCTGAGAAATTGCATTCAGGAATGCACATAGCTTCACAATGGGTACTCGAACATTTTCTGGTAGAAGTCCCCTCAATGCAACCGGAAGTAATTGTGTCATAATCACGTGACAGTCATGAGACTTTAGGTTCTGAAACTTTTGCTCTTTTATGTTTATTATTCCCTTTATATTCGACGAGAAGCCAGATGGAACCTTCATACTGCGAAGACATTCAAAAAATATTTTCTTCTCTCCTTTCGTAAGAGCGTAGCTCGCAGGACCTTGATGATTATCAGAATGATCGCCGTCTCGTGAATGCATACGTCGATGGGCCTGTCTTGCTTCCGGTGTATCTTTTGACTTTCCATACACGCCCAACAAGTTAAGCAGGTTCAAGCAAAGATTTTTTGTCACGTGCATCACGTCGATTGCAGAGTGAACCTCTAGCATTATCCAATAGGGCAGCTCCCAAAATATAGATTTCTTCTTCCACATGGGAACGTGGTTCTGAGCGTCTTTCGGAACAGATAGTGCTCCAGCACCCTTCCCAAAGATTACTTTTAAATCCTTGACCATTTCATGTATAACAGAACTAGATGGTCGAGTAGGCTTCCGCCGAATATCTTCCTCACCTTTGTAATGTTGGCCTTCCTTTCTTACTGAATGCCTCGGTACAAGCCATCGACGATGGCCCAGGTACACAATCTTGTTACCTATATGTATACCTTGAGTCTCACCTAAACAATGCGTACATGCATTGTATCCCTTGTTTGACTGTCCTGAAATGTTACTAAGAGCAGGCCAATCATTGATGGTTACAAACAAGAGCGCTCGTAGGTCAAATTCTGTTTGTCCGTGCTCATCCCACACACGCACACCTTCATCACTCCACAACTGTAAAAGTTCTTCCACCAATGGCCTCAGGTACACATCAATGTCGTTGCCAGGTTGCTTCGGTCCTTGGATGAGCACTGGCATCATAATGAACTTCCGCTTCATGCACAACCAGGGAGGAAGGTTATATATACATAGAGTCACAGGCCAAGTGCTATGACTGGAGCTCTGCTCTCCAAATGGATTAAAGCCATCTGTACTTAGACCAAATCTTAAGTTCCTAGCGTCATCCGAAAATTTCGGGAACTCTCTGTCGATTTTTCTCCACTGGGACCCATCAGCGGGGTGTCTGATCATCAGGTCTTTTTTACGTTCTTCTTTGTGCCAGCGCAACAACTTGGCATGCTCTTTGTTTTGGAACAAACGTTTCAGACGTGGTATTATAGGAGCATACCACATCACCTTGGCAGGAATCCTCTTCCTTGGACAACCTTGCTCGCCCTCAACTTCACCTGGGTCATCTCGCCCAATCTTAAACCGCAATGCACCGCATACAGGACAAGCATTTAAATTTGCGTGCTTGCCGCGGTAGAGGATGCAGTCATTAATGCATGCATGTATCTTCTGCACCTCTAATCCTAAAGGGCAGACAACCTTCTTTGCTTCGTACGTACTAGAGGGCAATTCGTTTTCATTTGGAAGCATCTTCTTAATTATTTTCAGCAAACTTTCAAAGTGCTTGTCGGTAGTACCACTCTCTGCCTTCCATTGTAGCATTTCCAGTATGGTACCGAGCTTTTTCTGGCCATCTGTACAAGTTGGGTACAACAATTTGGTGTGATCGGCTAACATGCGCTCCAACTTCAACCTCTCGTTTTCACTTCCACAGTCCATTTGTGCATCATGAATGGCCTGACGAAGATCATCGTCAGGCTCATCTTTTTTTTCATCCTCTTCAACTTCGTCTTCCCCCATTGAAGTACCACCGTGTTCATCGAACATAGGATAGTTGTCATTATCCTCTTCTTCTTCATTCTCTTCCATTATAACCCCTGTTTCTCCGTGCCTGGTCCAACAATAATAACCACGCATGAAACCATTTTGCAACAGGTGTTGGTGAAGCTTGGCTGAGGAAGGGTAATCCTTCTTATTCTCACAGAGACTGCATGGACAACACATAAAACCATTTTTTCGCTTGCTTATCTCGGCCACAGTGAGAAATTCATGCATGCCCTTAAGGAAATCGTCAGAAACTCGGGAACTGTACATCCATTGACGTCTCATCTGCATTATGCATGCCAGTAATGAATAGATAAGTGACCATAATAATTCTTACAAGTTCTTCAAGCAAAGTAGAGTGGCGACAAATGTAATACATTGTAGCATTAAATATTCATTAATTTAAACTAACATAGAACTATCTACGACGGTGAGGACGTGAATGTTGTGACACTGAAATACAAAAACATAATTTAGTTTAAGCTCAAACTGAATAAACAAAATTGAGCTAAATAAGCAGAATGAGCTAACTTAGGCATTTCATCAAACACCTACCTAGCACTAGAAATATAAAATGAGCTAAATAAGCTAAACAACTAAAGAAACGAGCGCCGGAAGAGAGAGTTTGCAGTTGCTAACCCTTGGATAGATGCACAGCCGTCAAATCTTAACAAATGGGGCAAAAAATCGTGGAAGAAATCGAGCTCGGTGGAGAGAAAATGGAGATGAAACTCGAGCTCAAAATGGCCATGGCTGGCTCGGGGTGGAAGATGTAGTTGAAGGACCTGCAGTCCCGGTTCCAGCCACAAACCGCGACTAAAGGGTCACCTTTAGTCGCGGTTCCAGCCACGAACCGCGACTAAAGGTCCTCGCGCGGGCCCCGCGCGGCCCCTGGCCGCTAAAGCCGCAGGCGGAGGACCTTCAGTCGCGGTTCGTGGCTGGAACCGCGACTAAATGTCCCGCACCAACCGGACACCTGTCCTAGCCGTTGGAGATGTCGGAGCCGGAGCCCTCTAGTCGCGGTTCGGAAAGGAACCATGACTAAAGGTCCGGCTCTATTGCCTCTTTTCTACTAGTGCCGGTATTCCCGCTACTGCAATGATGTGTTCGCAAGCAATCTTCATTTTCCCGAAGAAAATGAACCTTACATCTTTCTGCCTGTCCTCATCCCCTTGGAAAAATACACCTCGTCCGGTAGCAGTTGCTAACAGCTACGATCAGCACAAGATCCAGCACCTTGACTTGGAGTTGTATCACAACTGTTCAAGTACGACTTGTCCTCGGAGATCAAACTTGTCTTGTACTCCTACGATCGAGAGTACCACCTATGAGATTGTATCTAGTAAACCTACTGCTAATAAAAATGCACCTCATGTCCAAATGCAATGCATCTTTTGCTAGAAAAGATAGCTAGTTGCCGATGAGTCGTTGCTGACTGATGGGAGTTTGGATTTTCAACAATCATCCACCCATGCCGGATTGCATATCAAATGCATATAGTACAAACATATTTTTAATTATATGATTCCAAAAAAAATATTTTACATTAGAAGTGTTGATTTTTCTATAGATTTAATTTCTTTTACGAAGTTTGACGTCGACTAAACCCAGAATATGTAGTAATTAGAAACGAAGACAGTATCAGCCACTACTTTGATTAGAATTATTTTGTTTATTTTAAGGCTAAAAGCAGTCGATCCTGCCATCCGATTAGATAGAAGAGAGGTTTATGTACATAATAGCAAACCGAATCAAATGATTCAGAAAACAGAGATCACAAAGCCAAAAATATCTCTAGGCCGCATCTCCCGGGTCCTGCGTGTGAGCAAAAGCCCTATGATCAATCTCCTCTCACACAAGATGCGCCACCATTGTTGGATGGAGGGGCACATTTCTGAAAATTCTTCTGTTCCTTTCTTTCCAGCATCCCCACATGGCGTAGATGAAAGCCCCGCTCGCCTTTTGGTTCTTCTCTTTAGGGACGAAAGGTAGGAGGTCGAAAGTTAGGTTTCCTTTCATCTGTTATTGAGCCATAGGAACTGGAAATAAGATACTCCCGGGTCCTGCGTCTGTAAATGAGCAGGACTTTGGAGTGCAAATGATGTTGCTACATCTTGACACCAACATTAGGGTAAGTGCCAAGTACGACAATGCAGCCTGCATAAGCAATACACCTCCATGTGCGACGAGCCAATGCGTCCAATTGCAGCTAGGGTCAACTCTTTGCAAGGCCTTGTACTAAATCAAGATGATAGCGACACTTCACCAGCCATGCTAGATAGGTGATCGAGATGTCAAACTAATGAGAGTCCAGGCTGCAGATCACAGATCCACGTACTACTAAAAAGATAGACGCTGCCTGCCGTGGTGACGTCCTGGCAACCAATCTTCATTTTCAAAGAGTAAAATGTTGCTATCAACTTGACTTGTACTTCCATGATTTACTCACTCGATCGTTGAAGCCAACAATTTGCATGTAGTCAGTGATGGCCGGCTCATTTGGACGCTACCCAAGATCCTCTGACTTTCTATATATACCGTACCGCACGGAAGTTTCCCGGGTACGGGGGTCCGTACATGTTGCTGTGGCCTAGCCTTTCCGCTTGTATTTATCTTCGGAGAACGGCGACACCTTGTCCGGGAGTAGTTTTTCGTGGAGTAGAGACGGCGGCGATCGAGACAAGCACCTTGGATCTTGGAGTACACAAATATGATATCGTCACGCTGCATAAATTGACCTTGCAACGTTAGTCAATGAGAGAGATAGCTGCACAGGGTCCGAGCATAGGTTATACCGATGACGATGTGGCAAGGATTAATCAATGCTCTCCATCTAGCAGCCGGCCGGTACCGAGACCGTATGTTCTTGCATATGCATCTACAAGCCGCTAGAGTCAACTTTCTAATTTGCATGTGCTTGTGTGTGTAAGAACTTTGACAAAATTAACACACGCACTCCCTGACACACACCACGACAACCACCGTAGATCTTCCGGTCCTTCTTATCACCAATTATCGCAGAGCTGTAAACCTTGACAAGATGCATGCACTTGTAGATGTCAATATGTACATGTCACTAGTTAGATATATAGGTCGGATCATGACCTTGATGCCTCTGCCAGCTAATGAGAGCTCAGGCTATAGATCACTGGTCAATACACAAGTAGTTTATATACACAATAGTCCGCATATGCTGCTCTACGCTTTCATGTAGTGCAAGAGGCTACGAGCTACTCTTTCCGTCTACAATTACAAGGCGTGAGCGTATTTCAAGGTTCAGTTTTGGCCATCATTTTCCCAAACAAAACGTGTGTTAAATGATGTAAAACTTATACCATCGATTTCTTATTCAAATAGAAGTTTCAGTGGTATATGCATCTGAGGATAGTTGGTCAAATCGATGGTCAAGTTGAAGTACGCTACGCTATGTATTTGTGGACGGAGGAAGTAAGTAACATAAGAACCACAAGATCTTAATTTTCGAAGTTATATTTACGAAGAAATCTAATATGGCCATTCAACACGTTTTTATACCATAAATGATCCTTAGGTTGTTCATTTGAATGTATCATATTAACTCTGAGGGGGTTAGTTTTGTTAAATGTGTTGCATAGAGGGGTAGATTTGAAAACAAATCGTGCCCCAGATCAATGAACCTACAACTACTACGTCCAAGTTGTAGCACCACCGCTCAAGTACGACTTGCCCTTTTGACCTCAAAGATCGAACTTGTGGATGGTCGATGGGACCTTAAGAGTATCACCTATGAGATTGTATGCATATGTAAGCATACTACGTGTTAAAATGTACATACATTTATTAACAGAGCAAGCGATCACTTCGGCCAACCTGCTGCTTCTTAATCGCTAAACTTGCCAATTAACAATGAGTAATTTTCTAGTTAGCCCACCAATTAAACTTGTTTAGTACACCCTTCAGCTCATAATTAACCTACCCGCAAATAAAGATACACGCTATGTCAAGGTACTGTACAATGCATCCTTAGCTAGATAGCTAGGTCTTGATGATTCCATGCGATTAATGTGAGTTGAGATTAAATTGATCACAAACCCATGTTTGATTTGCGTACCGCATGTATATGATATAAAAACATATTTTAATATAGTTCTAAAAATAATTATTTTACATTATAGATGGTGATATTTTTTCTATATATATTGATCAAAATCTACAAAGTTTGACTTAGATTAATTCCAGAACGCCTTTAACTATCACATATCTACAACTTTGACGAAATAGGTCGTAGGCCCGCTATATAAATATAGCAAACAACCGATACAACAGACAACGTTAGGACGGCAACAACATACACCCAAAAGAAAAAAGAATAAAAGAAAACAGGATACAAAGGCGGATAGACTAAGCGAAAGTGACCTGCAACCGCTGCGCTCTCTCCATAGAAGTACCACCATGCTCCTATCATCGAATCGTCGAATACCAAGCAGCACCTTTAAGAAGAGCTCCGCCTCCGCCGGCACCGCCCGAGCAGAGCTCGGTAGCGGGAGGGGAGGAGAGGGGCGAGGGCGCGGCCGCGCCGGCCGCCTTGGGGGCGGCACGGGGCGGTTACTGGGAGGGAGGGTTTCGGGGAGAAGTCTGGTTTCGGTCCTATAAAAAAAAACGTAAAGGAAAGTGCAACTTTTACGTATATGCAACTTTAATCAGAATCATCATTTTTTGTGTGTAGGTCGTAAGTTAGGTTCTGATGCGTAGATGAGCGCTGTGAACTGAAAATAAGATGCAATTGATCATTAATGTCGCTACCTCTTGGGCCAACATTAGGTTAATTACCGGTACTTCCTCCGTTCCAAAATACTTGACTTCTACTTGTCTACATATGTATGTATCTACAAAACTGAAATATGTCTAAATACGTCCGTATGTAGACAAATGAAAGTCATCTATTTTGCAACGGAGTGAGTACAATGCAGCCAAAATAAATACTTATGTGAAGCCACCGTAGTCCGTATTCCTCCATGTGTGAGGAGCCAATGTGTTAATTTTCAGCTAGATAGCTCATGGAGATGTCAAGCTAATGAGAGTCCAGTCTACAGATCACAGATCGATCCACGTCGCAACCAGTAGTGACCACCGTACCGTACCGTGGTGATGTCTTGGCAACCAAATCTTCATTTTGAAACAGCAAAAATGTTGCTATCAACTTGACTTACACCACGTCTATGTAATATATTCACAAATCGAGGCCGGCGATTACTAGTCAGCAATGTTGGCCGCCACGCAATATCGATCGATCCCTGACTTCCCGGTCCGTACAAGTTGCTGCGACCTAGCTACTCCGCTTGTCTTTAGCCTTGAAGTACTGACACCTTGCCCGCCGGGAGTTTTTTCTTTTCAATGAACAAAGTCCGGGAGTAGTGACGGCCGGCGACGATGGAGACCTTGAAGTAGGAAAAACCATGATATCGTCACACGCTGCATTGATAAATTACAGTGCACCTGACCTCACTCGATCCTTTTCACCAACGTTGGTCAATGAGAGAGCTGCATTAGGTTACTGATAACTAATAATACTCCATCTAGCAGCCGGCCTGGTAGTACGGAGACCGTACGTTCTTCCATGTGCATGCATCCACGGGTCCCTAGAGTCAACTCTCTAATTTCCATGTGCATGTAAGTGTAATAACTTTGACAAAATGTCTATTACATGTCCCGACAACCACACCGTAGATCTTGCGTGTGGAAGGCCGGCCGGGCTAAGCGTATGTCAACTCTCTTTACTCGATCGGTTAACCACATTGGGATGCTCGTTATGATCAACCAATTTATCTCAGAGTTGAAAACCTTGGACAAGATGCATGCATACTTGTATGACCTGTCGATAGCTGACCTTGATGCCACTGCCAGCTAATGAGACTATGAGAGTCCAGGCTATAGATCATAGGTCAATGTATCAGTACATTAATTATATGCATAACAGTCCACAAATACTCCCTCCGTACACAGTAATTGTGCTTTTAGCTTTTGTGATAAGTTAAGCCTTTTAGATTTGATCAATTCTATAAAAAAAGTTATAGCAATATTATAGCATAAAACTAGTATATTATCAAAATAAATTTCAGTATGTATAAATTGATATTAATTTGGTGGTGTAAATATTACTATTTGTTATATGAAGTTTGACAAAGTTAAAAATGCTTATTGCCGTATTGGCCTCAGTTATGTGGTCTCTCACGACTTTCTCACAATGCAAGATCTCCGAACAAACGGTTCATAAACCATTATCTATAATACTATAGCAAAATACAACGGTTTTTTATGTGCCCCGATGTCTATTAAAGCCTAACCATGATGCAGGCTTATATCGTTCGCGGAGGCGGAGGGGTCTGCTTCTCGGATACTCCTCTCTTGGCTCTTCGTTAACGATGGCTAGGACAGGGCAGTCCACCTAAGGTTGGAAGGAGGGACGCCGTGGGGAGGTAGATAGATCGATGGAGTGTAGGCTACGACGATTAGGATTTTGCATAGTCGGAGGAGAGAAGATTAGAGACGACATAAGGAGGAGAAGACTGAATTGTTTTCTTGCCTTAGCGGTGGCAATTTTAGTTGTAAATAGTAAATCCCCAGATTTACCGAATCCCCATATCCTGAAAAATTCGAAGACTAAATTGTTTTTCAAATCCTGGATTTCAGCTTCACGGACTTGCCCTGTCGGGTCAACTCTGCCCAGGATGCCGCAGGGTCTAGAGGTGGAGAATTACCGAGCACGTCCATAGTTTGTACAGTTTTTTCCGCAAGAGTATGTTTTCAACTCTTTGTACGGCAGTATTGAACTAAATTAATTTGTGTAGGGTTGATCTATCATATATGGGCATCTCTAACAGCTGCCCTATTTTAGCCTTCGTGCCCTAAAAAACCGTTTTTTAGGGCACCGGAGGACAAAAACACCTCTCCAACAGCTGCCCTATCACGTGCCCTATTATAGGGTTGCCCTATAATTTCATCCTCTCTGCCCCAAATATGGGGCAGAGACGGGCTGCGCGGAGGCGTGCCCTATCCTTTCCTTTTCCTGGCGCAAGCACCAACTGCCACACGAAAAGTTCATTTTCCTCCCGATCCCCTTTCTGCCGCCACCGTCGCCGGCCGATTCCGCCCCAATCCGGCGAAATTCCGCACCGCCTTTCACCGGAACGGAATCCACTCGGCGTCCCCCACCGATTCACCACGTCGCCGGCCATTTCTGCCGCCGCGGCGAGCTCCTCGGGGTGGCCGAGCGGCCGAGGCGGAGGTTGCGCGGGCGGAGGTCGAGCCTCTCGTCAACGCCGTCGCCTCTCGGGCGCGCTCTCCCCGTCGCTGCGGCGAGCTCCTCGGAGTGGCCGAGCGGCCGAGGCGGACGGGCGCAGGTAGCGCACGGCGCGCGGGCTCAGGTCGGCCTCCACGTGCTTGCGCTCCCCTCCAACGCGCTCTCGGGCCAGCTCCCGGCCGCCATCGGCCTCGACGCCGACCCCGACGGGTGTGTCCTGGCCCTGCGCGACGATGCCTCTGTGCCAGAGCGCGGCGACGAGGCGGCCGCCACCACCGTCCTGGCCCTACGCGATGACGCTTCCGTGCCAGAGCGCGGCGACGCCGCTCCCGATCTGGTTCGCAACTAGCTGGCTGCTGCTCCCGATATGTTTTTTATTTGTTTGTCAGTGCAAAATTAAATTTTATTTGTACAATTTGTTGTCAGCAATTCGTGTTTAGGATTTTCTAGTCAAAGTTTAGGTCGAATTTTCAAATTTGGGTCAGTTTCTCCAAGTTTATGTTAGAAATGTAGTCGAACTTTTTAAATTTTAGTTTGAAATTAGCTATGTATGCCCTAAAATAGGGCAGCTGTTGGAGAGGAGGTGTCCTATTATAGGACAGCTGGTAGAGCAGAAAAAAGTTTCGTGCCCTAAAATGCTAAAACAGGTGTCCTATACCAAAAACAACCCTTCTATTATAGGACAGCGGTTAGAGATGCTCTAAGTGGTTGCAGTCCCGATAAGTTCCAAGAGAAAGATCGTTGGAGATGATCTCGATAGTTGTTGATGCCAGATCATATAGTGCACATTGACTTCGTATCACACTGGGTGATCGATGCAGCCACGTACGGTACAGTGCTCGCGTTTGTACTTGGTGATCGAGTCAACTGTTGGTACGGTTCTGTACAACACATGCAAGCCTCAGTAATAAGTAATAAGTATTCGTACAGCTAATTGATCGTTTTGTACCAACTAATTATCCTAGTCTGGCCAATGATTTCTAACATTTTCTTTTTTTTTGTGTGAAAATGACCCTGACATTAAAATAAACGCCGAACAGTACAAAACATTTAAAAAAACAAAAAATATATTGAAATCCTTGAGATGCCCTTCGTCTTCAACTTTCAGACCGTGTCGACGGCACGACGCCGCTCCTCTCTGAGCCAGCCTAACGTTGTTAATTGCGGATGGGAAATCGTCGAACAGGTTTTAATTAGAAGACCACATCTATCCCGAAGCCGAAAAAGTAGCAAGAACTGCCGATGAAGCTCCTTTATGATCCGGAGAACGCCACCGCTAGAAGAAATCCTCGAGACCATACCACTCTCACAGGCTTCTCGACATCGCAGCCGAGATGGGACTGAAGCCGGGAGACCTCATTAAAACGAGGTGCCACCGCTGCCATCCCACTGACGAGGGCCGAGATCCACTGCGCCTTCATGACCCGAAGGATACAGAGGCGGGGCAGATCGGCGGCAGCACCGATGGGAGGCGAGGGAAACCTAATCGCTGGAGCGTTTCAAATCGGTCTCTCTAACATCTTCTTTACTAACTAAGCTGGACAGAAATTAATATTACACATCTTTGTTGATCCCAGGACGGATCGTGTAGAATATATGGCTGATGGGTCGATGACGAGGCAGCAACTATAATCTGAAGTCTGAACTACTGCATGTGTATAACCTGCAGGCTGACCGATCGATGCCGAGGATACGGTATGAGTAACCTGCAGGGGTAGAAATCAAGCTCTCTGTGTCAGCTCTTAGCTCTAGGATCAAGTACGTTTTAGTACAACCAAAATCTTCCACCTGCAAGTTTTTTGCAGTCAGATCGAATAATCCGTACAATCTGCACCTTTTGCAATCAGATCGAATAATCTGTATAGTGTCAACTCTTTGCACCGTCCTTGCAACAATTAATGCCGTTCATAGTATATTAAGTACTAAGTAGTTTGGCAGACCTGATTAGTTCAAAAGGACAGAATTAGTTGAGAAACAGAGGGGAACGTCAAACATATAACTAATCGTATGCATCAAGTTGAGGAAAATGTTGAGACGTTCTAGACAAAACGAAACCCCGAGGGAATATGCCAAAGAATACTTCAAGCTCAAGGCTCAAGCTGTTCCAGTACGCTATAAATACACGACTCATTGTACTCTCTCGAGCACAGACCTAACATCATTGCTCTCTTCAAGCCTTAGCTAGCTCCACTCCACTTGCTTCTTAGTGCACACCCAAGCTCTTCGAGCTCCAAGGAGCTAGCAACCAAGCTAGGAAGAACAAACCTTCCGGCCTCTTCAACAGAAGAGGATATATGGAAATGGAGGTCGGCACGGCTGGCGCCACGGCGGCACCGATCGAGTTCTCCCTCCCGGTGGACTCGGAGCACAAGGCCAAGTCCATCAAGATCTTCTCCTTCGGCAACCCGCACATGCGCGCCTTCCACCTCGGCTGGATGTCCTTCTTCACCTGCGTCGTCTCCACGTTCGCCGCCGCGCCGCTCATCCCCATCATCCGCGACAACCTCAACCTCACCAAGGCCGACATCGGTAACGCCGGGGTCGCTTCCGTCTCCGGCGCCATCTTCTCCAGGCTGGCCATGGGTGCCATTTGCGACCTCCTTGGCCCGCGCTACGGTTGCGCCTTCCTTGTCATGCTCTCCGCACCCGCGGTGTTCTGCATGTCCGTCATCGACGGTCCAGCTGGATACATCACTATCCGCTTCCTAATCGGTGTCTCGCTTGCCACCTTCGTCTCGTGCCAGTATTGGATCAGCACCATGTTTAGTAGCAAGATCATCGGGACGGTCGGTGGCTTGACGGCGGGGTGGGGCGATATGGGTGGTGGCGCCACGCAACTCATCATGCCTCTCGTCTTTGACGCAATATTGGCATGTGGTGCGACGCCTTTCACGGCTTGGCGCATCGCCTACTTTGTGCCGGGAATGATGTTGGTAGTGATGGGATTGCTTGTGCTCACCTTGGGACAAGACCTCCCCGATGGCAACCTGAGGAGCCTCCAGAGGAATGGGGACATGAACAAAGACAAGTTTTCCAATGTTCTCCGGGGCGCCGTCACCAACTACCGCACCTGGATCTTTGTCTTCATCTACGGCTACTGCATGGGTGTCGAGCTCACCACCAACAACGTGATTGCTGAGTACTACTACGATAGCTTTCACCTCGACCTTCGCGCTGCCGGCACCATCGCCGCATGCTTTGGCTTGGCCAACATATTCGCATGCCCAATGGGAGGGTACCTGTCGGACCTTGGTGCCCGCTACTTCGGCATGCGAGCACGACTCTGGAACATATGGATACTCCAGACGGCCGGTGGCGCCTTCTGCATTTGTCTCGGTAGCGCATCATCGCTACCGACTTCAGTCACATGCATGGTTCTCTACTCCATTTGTGTTGAAGCAGCATGTGGCGCCGTCTATGGTGTCATCCCTTTCGTCTCACGACGCTCCCTCGGTCTCATCTCAGGCATGAGTGGTGCCGGTGGTAACGTTGGCGGCGGTCTAACACAATTCCTTTTCTTCACGTCGTCGCAGTACTCCACTGGCAAAGGGCTCCAATACATGGGCATCATGGTCATGGTATGCACACTCCCTGTCGTCTTTGTGCACTTTCCACAATGGGGCTCCATGCTCCTCCCTCCCACGGCCGGCGCCGCAGAGGAGGACTACTACGGTGGCGAGTGGTCGGAGGAGGAGAAGAGCAAGGGGCTCCATGGTGCCAGCCTCAAGTTCGCCGAGAACAGCACCTCTGAGCGGGGTAGACGCAACACCGTCCTCGCAGTACCTTCGACCCCACCGAACACCACGCCTCAACATGTATAAGAGTCGATCTACATTCGTGTTACCTCCCTATATACTGTGCACGCTTAGTACATCTCCCATGGGTCGAGGCGACGCGCCCTATTAGGATGGTGTGTTTTTCACCACGTGACTTTGTGGGCGCTACCCAAAACTCATCTTAGAGGAGGCCTTAGTCTCTCAAGGGTTTGTAATAATATATATGTTGTAAGAGATTACTACAAGAAAATACATCCTGCCTTTTGTCTCCTTCATTTTATTGAGAACTTTCTCGGCGTCGTTGGCCATTTGAGCGAACAAATGGAAGATAGAGGTTGGCAACGGTGCAACTGACAACTTGATCTCACGGTCAGTTGTTGTGGAAGATCGAACTTCTCCGCTAGCTAGCGTCGACGAATCGAGAATATATCAACCCACCGTTCAAACCGCTAGCTAAATCCCTCTAAACTTGTCCAGTTGCTGAAATAAGATACACCTCATGTCGCTAGCGAGCCCATGAAATATGGATTACTTCACTACTAGTAGTACGTTGACACTTTATGTTACTGATGATGACGGTGCATGAATGTGACAAAACCTTTAGGCTTAAATTGTGGCCACACCGTTCGTTTTTGAATTTTGACCAACCGTGCATATATGCCGTGCCAATACAGTGCATCTTACGTAGATCAATGCTAAATATATAGCTCCGGCACCGGATGATTTGAGGATGCCCCAAAAGAAAAGAAAAAAGAGCACACATCTTGACGCAAGGTTTTACTTGTCATTGTTCTCGGACAATTTGTCCGGCTTTTTTTTAGAAAAGGGGAGAAGCCCCTACCTCTCCATCACGAGGGCTGAATAAAGGCAACCATGACGCAGATGACCCTTAATATTAGGACTTTGGTATCTAATTGTCACAGTTCGTACTGTATAAGTCCGCGGCTATACGTAGCCCAGTCAGGAATACGGGATCATCCTTTTGTCCTCTTTTGCGAGGTCAGACGTTAGGTTAGCTTTGGCCAGTAGTTAGTGAGACGCCAACATTAGGTTATTGATTACTGGCTAGTAACCAAACTATGATTCTCCGTACTCCTCCATGTGAGAGCGGAGCTAGCAGCTAGGGTCAACACTTTTGCAAGGGTTTAGTGCCGGTGATGATAGATTGATAGCCACAACTTTATTTCAAGGCTTGGTTTACACTTCACCAACCATGTAATCATGTTTAGTAATTAGTATTGCTAATAAAATGTATACACATGCCTTTCAAAAAAAAAAAAGTATACACATGGATCCTGTCGGCCGTTGCTCGCAGCTAGCTAGATAATAGGTGATGGACATGTCAAACTAATGAGAGTCCAGGCTACAGATCACAGATCCGCCATCTGCTTGGTTGCATGTGTAAGATATACGCTGCCCTACGTACGTGGTGATGTGTTGGCGACCAATCTTCACTTTGAAATTGTTGCAAATTGCAATCAAACTGACTTTTTTTTTGCGGGAAAAATGGGAGTTTTATTCATTGGTAACAGGATTACAATCTGCTAATACAATATTTTGAATGAAATCTGGCCCGTGTTGCTCCCAACAAGCGGTGCTACGGGCTGTTCTAGCATAATTAGCAAGAGTATGTGAAACCTTGTTTTGTGAACGAGCTATCTTCGACGGAATAAACTCCCTCTCATCCAAGAGCTGCTTGATCTCTGAAACCATATGGCCATAAGCTGATCGTGTAAGGGAATTGTCTGTCAGGGTAGACAGAGCCCCGACGGAATCAGATTGCACCACCACCGGGGAGTTAGTATAGCGAAGAGCCAGTGACATCCCCTCAAGAACTGCATGAAGTTCTGCCTGTAATGCATCATTGCAGTTGAAGATGAACTGACACGCTGCAACAATCAACTCACCATCGCTATTCCTGAGAACCATGCCAGCACCAGACGAACCATCTGCAGCAGAGAAGGAACCATCGACCGACAGAGCCACACGTCCTGGACTAGGTGCATTCCAAGGAGGATCAGGACCACGTCTGTCCATGTCCCTAATGGTGCTGTGATATACCATAGGCACTTTCCCTTTCACGATTTGCTCGGTAGTACACTTTTTAATATTATGGAGGGAGCACATGTAGCTGCTTAAGAAGTCCTTTGACACTTCCGTAGAAGGAATTTTCTTCCCATGAATCAGTTCATTACGCAGACTCCAAATTCTCCAAACAATCATGATAATCATGTTACGAACCTCCTTTGGGTGGGTTGCAAGGAGGTGCAGCAACCACTCATTCCCAGTATCCACTATATGTTCCTTCCTCGGAATGGGCCATAAATCGCCCATCGCGTCCCAAATCTTAGCAGCATTATCACAAAGTGACGAGGGCATGGAATGTATCCTCATCAGACATGCCGCAGAGCGGGCAGGTTGCTAGAGTAGATAAATGGCGAATTTGCTTACACTTTGTCGTTGCCAAGGCACCAGAGGCAATTTTCCATGCGTTCACACGCATCTTGTGTGGAACTTCAGCCTGCCAAATCAAATTCCAAGACGGCCGCACGCCATCAGGTCGAGAGCTCGAAGCACCTGAGGCCACACAATATTCATGTTCTTCCATAGCCAACCGATAGGCGCTGCGGACACTGAACAATCCTCTCGGATCTGTGAACCAAGCTAGGAAATCCTGTTGTTTTTTTTTTTTTTTTTGCGAGGAAACCAGAGCAATTACAGGAAGAGCATTACAGAAAGATCCTCAAAGAAGATAGAAAATACAAAACCGTCCTTCTGCAACCCGGAGATGTCAACGATGAGCAGAACGTGCCGGTGGCGCGCCGCCGCCGCGTCTTCCTTCAAGCCTTGGAACAGAAGACGCCCCCAGGCGGACGGGAAGTCGCCGGACCTCGAACTCCATGGAGCCTCCATCCAGCTCCCGCTTCTGACGGAAAGAGGTACGAATACCCTTTATAGCTTCAATGTCAACTGGCAGGAAGTGCTTTCGTAAAAGATCAAGCTTCCACTCACCACTCTCAGTTAGGAATGACGAGACTCTATTAAAGCGGCAATCACCCGGGATATAGGTCTAAGTGAGACTAGTCACAATGGGGAGTAACTTAGACTAGTAACATGCATATGTTACTAATCTAAGTTACTACCTCCATAGTGGGGAGTAACATGTGTGTAGTGTCATATTTAATAGGTTATACACTCATCTTGCCTTGAAATGTGTGATGTTATGGTAACATAGCTAGTTACCACACCCATCTCTCTCCTCATTAATTACCCGTCACATCAGATTTTTTGCCTATGTGGCACTGATGTTACTCCTATGTTACTCCCCATTGTGACTAGTCTGACGGGCCTCTGGGGATCCATGGGTCATACGGCCTTGTAATTTACACCTTCCATCACATCACTTGGACGCTAGCTAGTACTACTATTACCCATGAATCCATGATACTCCTCTGACTTTATGTCTACCGGACTGCGCGGATCTTTCTGAATAGGTCCGTACAAGAATCTAGCATCTGTTTGTCCTTGGACACCTTGGACTGATAGTGCATACTATGTGCAGCCGGAGAATAATTATTGTTTTCACCAACTTGTGAATAGTAAAACCGATGAGCGTACGTTAGGTCACTAATGGCGTCATTCCGTCACGGTACCGCGCAAGATCGTATGTTCTTGCAGGTTCATGTATTGTACTTCCTCCGTCCACTAATAACTGTCTCAAGTTTATCAAAAAATGGATATATCTAAACATGAAACATGTATGGAGACATCCACTTTTTGACAAACTTGAGACACTTATTATTGGACAGAGGGAGTGCGAGGTAGTAGCTAGAGTCAACTCTTTGCATGTGTACGCGGTGAATCACCTGTGCTCGAGCCTATATATCACTACTCCTCATTCCTGGATTCCGAGTTTACCGTGTATATTGTTCGGACTTGTTTGTGCAGCAATCCTCCCAGGTACCGCAATAAAAAGTTTGTAGATAGGTGATCTTGATGACGGCTAATAAGAGTTTGCAGGCTCTCTGCATGTCCCACGCAAAAAAGGAAAAAACAAATCTTTGCATGTATCGATTGTGAGACACATAAGGTGACGTTCGAATTTTGCGAGCACGCCAGTCAACACCTCCAATGACACTTTGGCCATTTTAGTGCGAGTCTAGGGTTGTAAGAGGGCAAATATCGAATATCACAAAGGTTCTTAATCCCAACAAAGCAAGCACCTCATTACTCTGCATTGTACCCTGTCGACCGACCAGTTGGGTGTCGCCGCCGCCCGTGGTGCCACATTCATAGAAGTGCATCGGGTTCACATGTATCTTGTATGTTCCATCGACGCCTTGCCATCGACCGAGATCCCAATTCAGAGCAGCCGGTTTCTCAAAAATTACCAAAACTTGTACTACATTTTTTTCTTCTATTTCACCAAGGTTCACAGTTGAAAAAACCAAGGCATGCACATCTATCAAGAGTTTAAGGTATTGCACGCTCTACATTGGAGATGTCCTTGGTTGTTCACGTGTAATATTCACTACCTAAAATTCCCTGCTAAATCGAGCTCGTTTTTTTTTCACATGTCGCAACAATGGGTTCGGCACAGCAGAAAACTAGCCCATCTGTTCCAATCTACTGATTCTAGCCCAGCGGGGTAAACATTCTATGGACCGTGCTTCAACTGACCGATCCCACCACCACACGATCCTCTCAGAAAAAAAAAAGAATCATCGTGAATCTCTCTGGCGCCGCTGCGCCGCCGCCGTCGCCATGCTCCGGCTGCGAAGCTGCGTCGTTTCCCGGATCCTCTCCCCATCCCCCACCTTCCCCGTCACCAATCTCCACCGCCTCCTGTCCGTCACCGCGCCGCCCGCTTCCCCGTGTCCGCCCATTTCCCCACGCCAAGGCTTCGCCGTCGAGGACTACCTCGTCGACACCTGCGGCCTCACCCGAGCACAAGCCCTCAAGGCCTCCACGAAGCTCTCCCACCTCAAGTCCCGCGCCAACCCCGACACCGTCCTCGCCTTCCTCGCTGGCCTCGGCCTCTCCAGCGCGGACGTTGCCGCCGCCGTCGCCAAGGACCCGCAGTTACTCTGCGCCGGCGTGGAGAGGACCCTGGCCCCCGTCGTCGTGGGGCTCACAGGCCTCGGTCTCTCGAGTGCTGACATCTCCCGCCTCGTCCACCTCCACCCCAAGCATTTCCGCCATAGATCCACCGTCTCCAAGCTGCACTACTACCTGGTCCTCTTCGGGTCCTCCGGGAACCTCTTCCGAGCTCTCGAGAAGAACTCATATCTTCTGAAAAGCAACCTCGATAAGGTGGTCGAGCCCAATGTCGTGCTCCTGCGGGAGTGCGGGCTCTGTGATTCTGATATTACCAAGCTGTGCTTCACTACCATGAGGGTGCTGACCACAAACCTGGAGCGTGTCCGGGCGATGGTGGCATGCGCCGAAGGTCTAGGTGTGCCCCGTAGCTCTGGGATGTTCAGGCAAGCGCTGCACGCCGTCTCATTCCTAAGCGAGGAGAAGATTGCTGCCAAAGTGGAGTACTTAAAGAAGACGTTCAGGTGGTCTGATGCCGAAGTGAGCATTGCTTTGACTAGGGGTCCAATGCTGCTGAAGAGGTCTAAAGACATGCTGCGGCACAGGTCTGAGTTCTTCATCTCCGAGGTGGGGTTGGAACCGGCGTACATTGCTCATTAGCCGGTAATGCTCTATTATAGCATGGAGGGCCGGCTCAGGCCCGGCACTATGTTCTAAAGTTTCTAAAGGAAAAAGGGCTCCTAGGCCGAGACTGGAGCTTCGCTGCTGCACTCACAAAGACAGACGATGTTTTCGTGCAAAAGTACATATGCCCTCACAAGGAAGTTGCACCACACCTTGCTGAAGACTATGCAGCCGCTTGCAGAGGGGAAATGCCAACTAATTTCCAATTTACATGAACAAGGAAACAAGGCTATGAAATTCGGTTAGTGTGTATGGGGCAGTAAAGTTTTCACTCTGCGTAGTAAGCTGGTAATTCTTGTTTTTGTATGCTTTGCCTAACTGGATGTTGGTTGTCTTCTGTAATATATAGTATGCCTGTTGCATGACAGTTTGGTCACTAGCTGATTTCTTATGGACCCCTATATGTTGATGTTGTCGTTCCTGGATATGTTTGTGTTCAAACTTCATTGAAGATCATGAAAATTGTATGTGTGGGTTGGTCAATTTTCGGATGAAAACATAACCTACAAAACAAGAAAGAATAACAATTGCGTCTTTTCCATTAAAAATATTACTAGTATGTTCTGCTTCCATGCCAAGGTATATCTAGCAGTTACATTTTCATTTGATTGTCTTTTCGGTTCTATATCATATATGAGCTAGATTATGCTTAGAAATAAACTTCTAATGGGATTCTGTTTTTCATTTTGCCTTCTGATTTCCTTAACTTTTTTCCTTATATGTTCCTCAGTACCATAGTTGACCTTACTTTACTTTGGAATTTTCAAGATCTGAAACTGTAACCAATCTGGGACTAAAGCATGATTTATAAATGAACTAGTCTTTTAATTTACATTTGTCATTAATCATCGGAATTAAACCAACGGAGCTGCCATGAATAACACGGACATCCAAAGAATGATGAACTAATATTTGTTGGTTGAACATAAGAGAGAAAATAATATGAAAATTGTTTAGTGCAAACTACATCTTGGACCAAGGCTAAAGTTATTTGTTCATACCTGTCCACTCTTCAGTGCTTGCATAGTCCCTTCACAAAACATATGTTTTTGCAGCAAAGTTAGGTTTAAGAATCAATTCCGCACATATGTGGTGGGCTGCAATGACCACTGTTCTTAGAAACACAAAATCGGATTTATGTACTAGGCCCACAGAATTGTTTTCCTTAGGCAAGGTCAGTACATGTCTTCTGGGGTGATTATTGAAATACGAAGATGTAATTTACAACTTGGCATTTTCTTTTGGTGTAAGATAGTTTTATCCTGTAATGCTAATGCGTTTTTCTTCTGCAATTGCTTGCTGATCACATTTATATCCTTGTACTTACATTTTGAAGTCCATAAATTGCTCCATGTCAATTGGTATATTTATCTCTTTCTTTCGTACATTGGCTCCTGGAAGAGCTTCTGGTAACGTCTGCCAATTATTTGCTATGGTGGCCAATTCCAAATGGTAAGTTAAATTAGTAGCGACATTGAGTTACTTGTAAGCTGAGTGGCCAATTCCAAATTGCAATCGATATTGTTACCTGCTCATAAGCATGTACAAATTGCAATCTTCATCTCTGTTTGAGAAGTAAGGATGAATTCTTTTGGACTTTGGATTACTTGAGTTGGGAGCTATGTACTGATTAATCGTGGGCAAGTGAAGGTCCTCACCGCAGCATCCTCCACGTCATACCTGACTGATGTAGTAAGCGCATGACGGTACAAGTTTGGTTTTAGTGCGCCAGGAGGAAACTTGCTGATAACTAGCAAGCTTAGTGTGCTGCCTACTAGACTGTACTGCCCAAGATGCACTGTCCTGAATTATTTAGGACACTGTCCTGAATTATTTAGGACAGTTATTTGTGTTGACACTTTGTACGTAGTTGTACTTCGGATTGCGTGAGTTGGGAGCCGTGTACCAGTCATGTCTGATTAGCGATGCCTCATTCTGTAACCATCCTAGAATTTTGCCATGTCATTTCTTACTGAAACTACGCTGAATTTACATTGACAGGAACAACGACATCACACTGAACTTGGGTTGTTGCTGTCGAGCTGCAGGGTGCCACGGGAAGACGAACATGTACAGGACAGAGTGGTGCGCCGGGCGTTGGACAGCAGCTCCATGTCAGTCAATCGACCAGCAATGGAGATGCTGTATCGACCAGCACTCGAGTTTGGAGTGATCCAAGTTTGAACGAGTTGTTGTGCCAGATCTTGTTGACTTCTTGTACTTCCGAGTTCTCAGCTCTTGTTGACTTCTTGTACGTCTTGTTGACCTTGGAAATTTTGAATTAGGATTTACCCCAAAGTTCAAAGTTTGGGAGTGTTTTTCGAATTGCGATTTACCAACACTTGTTTCATGACATGCCTGCCTACCAGGAAATGTAAGTCGGACAAGTTTGGATTGGTGCGCCACCAAGAAATGTAAGTCGGATGACAAGGGTTGGCAGCCGTGTACCAGTAATGCATGCCCATGCATTATTCTGTAATCATCCAAGAGTTTTGCTCTAGTTCCTTATTTGATCTGTTGCTTCTTTATGATGTCTGACCTATGCTTTCCCTGTTTAGAAGCTAGTGTGTCAATTCCAAGTATTTGAATGATAGTATTGTACTAATTGATGATAAATGCGTTATCATTTCTAATTCAAACCTTACTGAATTTACATTGACAGAAACAACGACATCAAAGCTTAATCTGGGTTGGCGTAGAGACTGAATAATGTAAACTTTCTGTTTCTGGTCAGCCTAGAGACTGGAGTTTGGAGTGATCTTAGTTTAAACAATTTCAACTCAAAGTTGTTTCAGAGTATGGAGCTTCAGTTCTCAATGTCATACTCCTGATGGGGCTCGACGCAATCTGTCTACCATGAAGGTTTCTGTAAATAAAATGGAGACAAAACATTTCTATATCCAGAGTGTCGAAGATAACTAGGGACGAATCAACCAATCTGCGCTTCCAATCAAGTCACATCAAACTCACCTTGATGAGTTAAACACGTCACCAACTATACATACATATAGAGGCATTTGTGAAAAAAGGTTCTGCTAGCTGACAGATAGAAGTAAAGTGTATCAGGTTTACAGTACTTGAGATTGAGATTAAAATACACAATTGAAACGATAGTAACACTGAGTAAAACTTCAAGGTAGCGGGGCGATTAATAAACTTACAGAGGAGAGGTAGATTCATGAAATGCATGTCCAATTAAACTGTTACAGAGGGATGTTTCAGGCGCAAAAAACAATTTAAATTTGAATAACACATGATACTATTCACTTAGCTATTTCTGTTTTTTCGCACAGGTCACATTTGATCAGGTTTTTGGATGAAAATTTGTGGATGCAGAAGATACAACATAATCTGTATCCATGATTTGTTTCACAATTGCATCATAAATAGTTGTACAAGCACAGCCACTCTAAACTCCTTTTTTTTCACCGACGTATACCATGAAAAAATGTAATTTGTTTTTTGAGATGCGAAATCACTGGTTTTAACCAATTGAGATGTGCTCACCACCCTTGCCGGCTGGTAAAAAAATGTTTTTTTTTTGAAACAACAATGCAAGCATTTGTTTTTAGAGGAACAACAGTGCAAGGATGTGCAGGAGAATATATGATCGTGGGCCTTGACTACGACGGCCCAATAGGCCTGATAAGACATGTCAAAAAAATAGTCCTGATAAGCACACACCGGCAGCCCGCCACGCATCCGCAACGAACCACTCCAGTTCGCAGCTGGCCTCTGTCCTGTCGGACGAGTATTCACCGGAAATCTTCCTGTTCCCGCCGCCGCCGCCGCGCTGTCGCCGGTGCCAGCCATGCTCCGCCTACGAAGCTCCATCCTCACCCATCTCCTCTCATCTTCCTACATCTCCTTCCCCAGCAACCTATCTCTCCACCGCCTACTCTCCGCCACCGCCGCGCCCCGCATTTCCCCAAACCCTAGCTTCGCCGTCGGGGACTACCTCGTCGACACCTGCGGCCTCACCCAGGCCCTGGCCCTCAGGACCTCCGCGAAGCTCTCCTACCTCAAGTCTCCCTCCAAGCCCGACGCCGTCCTCGCCTTCCTCGCCGGCCTTGGCCTGTCTAGCGCCGACGTCGCCGCCCTGGTCGCCAAGGACCCCAAGTTCCTCTGCGCCGGCGTAGAAAAAACCCTAGCCCCAACGTCGCCGAGCTCACTGACCTCGGCCTGTCGAGTCCAGACATGGCGCGACTCGTCTTACTCGTTGGCAGCGACTTCCGCTGTAGATCCATCGTCCCAAGCTGCAATACTGTCTGCCTATCTTTGGGTCACCCGAGAACCTCTTTCGGGTGCTCGAGCGCGGATCCTACCTTCTCTCTGGCACTTCCCTTGATAAGATGGTCAAGCCCAATGTCGTGTTCTTGCGGAGTGTGGGCTAAGTGATTGCGAAATTGCCAAGATATGCATCCCTGTGCCGAGGATTTTCAACACCAAACCCGAACGCGTCCGGGCAATGGTGGCGTGCGCCGAAGGTCTAGGTGTGCCCCGTGGCGCTGGGATGTTCAGGCAAGCGCTGCGGGCTGTTGCATTCCTCAGCCAGGACAAGATCGCTGCCAAAGTGGAGTACTTGAAGAACACGTTCAGGTGGTCGGATGCCGAGGTGGCCATGGTTGTCTGTAAGGCTCCAATGATTCTGAGGAGGTCAAAGGAATCGCTGCAGCTCAAGTCTGATACCCTCATCTCCGAGTTGGGGTTGGAACCAGCATACATTGCTCATTCTCCGTCACTTATCCTTTGCAGCCTGGAAGGCCGGATCAAACCTAGGCACTATGTTGTAAAGTTTCTTAAGGAAAATGGATTGCTAGATCGCTATTGGAGCTACAGTTCGATTGTAACGGTAGGCGAGAAGGGATTCGTGGAGAAGTTCATACGCCCTCACAAGGAAGCAGCACCACACCTCGCTGAAGACTATGCTGCTGCTTGCAGAGGGGAAGTGCCCGCTAGATTAATGCTTGCATGAACCAAGACCCTGCCGTGAAGATTTGTAACTGTGTATGCTGCTGGTTCCGGATCTTGACGACTGGGCAGGCAATTCGGCACACCAGTTCTTGCATTTTACGGATTGCTAAGATGTAGCAGGTTAGCAGGAGAGCAGGTTGTAAATCTTGACAAGAACAGATAGTGGTCAGGAGCTCTGGATGGTTCCAATTGTGTATCTGCAAGAAATTTCTAGGATAAAGGATAGTTTCTGTGTGCAGGCGTCGGCACACCAGTTCTTGCATTTTACCTATTACTAAGATGTAGCAGGTCTGCAAGACAGCAGGTTGCAAATCTTGACAAGAACAGGCAGTGGCCAGGAGCCCTGGACTGCTCCAAGTGTACCTGGGAGAAATTTACAAGATAAATGAGACTCGACAGGATCTGCATGTATGGTGGATGTGCTGCTCAAGGCCTTCAGAAGTTTGGTCCCTAATGGAAGCATGAATGTAGCATTTAGATGCAAAGGAGGCTCTGTTTTTGAGTCGAGCGACTAGTCGAGACTAGTCGACGACTAGTCGATGAGTCGAAATATAAAGTCGACTCACAATCTCGACTCGACTATTTGGTTGAGTCGAACGACTCAGTCGACTAGTCTCGACTAGTCTAGATTTTTGAGTCGAATGTGACTTAAAGTTGGCCCCACCTGTCATGTTTTGGCCAATATTGCTTGCCCAGTTCCCGTGAAACCTAGATGCCCCAATTTTCCTTTTCCCCCCGAGCCAAAACAGTTCATGGAAAAGAGGAAGGCCTTGGACACTGGATGGAGATGCCCAGGTTTGTATTATAGACTATTAATAAGTATATAGTTATATACAATTATACATATAATATGGCAATTTTATAATACCTATTGCTAAATGACTCATGTCGACTAGTCTACCATGAGTCTTGACTAGTCACGACTAGTCAAGAGTCGCTACCCCCGAACGACTCGTCGATTCGTCGACTCGAAAACCTTGATAGGAGGTAAAGGAGGGATCTTTAGCTGACATTAATTAGTAGGATTTTTAATTTGTAAGCGAGATGGCAGATAAAGCATATGTAGAACTCGGCGTAAGCACAATTTTTTTTCCTGTGGGATCTCATTGTGTGTTGCTAGTTGGTGACCTTTGAATATTTTTCTAAATCTCTAAGCAGATCGAGCCGGGTGAGGCGAACAAGCCAGATGAGAAGAATGGTGGTCAGAGATGGCAAATGTCCTATATCTCTCATTGATTAGCTTAGAACTTGTCTCTTATTTCAACATAAGACCCTGCAACCCCCATAGCTTGTTTTTTGAACTATATGGATTGCTTGGTCACAACTTTGTCGACTAGGCACTGGATTAAAATTTAATCGATGAATAGAACACGAGATCACAAACTCACCCTACAGAGCCTGTTATTTGTGGTAGAATCCCTAGCATGGTTTGATACTTTGTGCTGGTTAGTTATAAGAAATTACTCCTGTGTTCTGTTAATTGCAAGTATATATTAAAAAAAATTGTCGGCAAAAATTAGTATTGAGCAAGCCATTCTGCATACTTTCATGGTTTTTAATGCCTGGATACATCTTTTCTCCTTTGTATTTCTTTAATTTCGGAACTGAAAAGTTCTACTCAGTCACCTTACCGAATCTGAGTGTGTATGCATGCAAAGTTTGTGGAAAGTATTGCCAAGGAAGAGGCTTTAAATCACATGCATACATCACATGTGTTCATTAACCTTCAAACTGATCAACAATCTGTCACTCCGACTTATTTTCTGTTGCACTTGACATTAGGTATTGTCACATTTGCTGACTGGTATTCACTTCTGCATTTGAAATCTTGACAAGAAGACAAATTGACTATATGCATTCTCGAAAGAAGTCAAGATAGCTTCAGTTTGTACAGAGGAAGGTGCTCCCCAAGAAATTGGATGCACTTTCAGATTAGTAGTAATTGTAGCTGGTAGTAGAGAGATGTACACCTAGAAGTTTGGCCCCTAAAGGAAGCATCGATGTAGCCTTTAGAGGTAGGAGAATAGAGAGGGTGGGAGCTGCTCTGAGTCATCATCCTGCACATAAAATTCAGTAGTGTTTGTCACAACAGTATCATTTGTAACTGAGATGGCAGGGCAAGCATTTTGGAAAGCTTCGGTGTAAACACAGCTTTTCTGCATGTGAGCCATCATATAAACCTGATCTCACTGCGAGTTGCTGTTTGGTGACCTTTCAGTATTTTTTCTGAATCTGTCAGCAGGTCGAGCCAGTGGGGTGAACAAGCCAGAGGATAAGAGTGATGGACATACATTGCAAAGGTCCTAGATTTCTCACTGATTGGCTTAGAACTAATCTCTTATTTCAACAAAATAAACTTGCAATCTCTTGTCTCTTTACAGGCTAAAAATGTGTGACCACCCCTTGACAAGATTGATCAGCGGATAGCGTCTTCGAAAGGGCTTCCCATTTCAAAGGGAGGGATGGTAGTGCTCGTCAAACCAACTCCAACCTCAGTACCATTCTATATGATGACCATGAGTGACATGTCGACATGGGTTCAAAAGCACTTTGACGGTCGCCGGGGAACCTCAGTGTAGCAGCGGTGCAGGTCGAGTCAATTGGAGGTAAGTCCGCGGTCCTGAATCTGTTTGTGGCTTAGCCGTGCACGGCATTTCGGCTTCGCTCACCCTCTGTGGCTTTGTTGGTTATGACAAAGTTCGTTTGGCATTGGCATGCATACACAAATTCTGACCGGTGATGGGGTGATGGACGGCTTGTCGGAAAGCACCCTGACCTTCTTGCCATCTCAGTGCTGAGAATCCCGGTAGGTGGCTGAAGGGATGCGTGGCGACTAGTGGCTACATGACCTGCGGAAAAATCTAGGTATCAGGTGTGCACATCCCACAGTTAATCCCATTTGTAACATCGGTCCACAGGATAACTCTAAATGATGGACCAGAAAATATTGTTTAGCAATTTTCAGCCTCCGCTAATTACTCTGCCTAGAAACGCCTACTGGATTCAGTTCATTGGGTCAACAAACAAAAGGTTCAATTCCTTATTCTGAAAATATTGTGACCCGACCAAGTGCAAATTCTTCATTGTTAGAGTAGTAGTAATTGTAGCATTGAAAGTTTGTCCCCTGAAGGAAACAATCAATGTAACCTGTTTTTTTATGTACCTACATGGATTATTCCTCCCAGGAAATTGAGATGTTTGTGCTCATGTAAATATTCAACTCTTTCTTCAGGTACATCTTCTTCAGATATCCAGACAGAGGTTAGCGAAATAGTTTTGCTTGTTCTTGTTCATGGGTTCTGTCCACTATGCAATCAAAAAGGCTGCCGAATGTGTACTGATCTAGAGACAAAATTCAATCTGATATTGACACTCAGTGCAAATCTTCACGCCTAAGAGGTGAATCTATAGAATATATTTGTTCTTTAAACATTCTTAATTTTTATCTCAAAATAAACTTATTTCTGTATATTTCTACCAATATATTTGAAAATGTACATGGTACGCTGGAAGGCAGCGGGACAAAAGCTTGTGAAGATTTACAATAGAAATTAGTAGGCTGTTACTTGCATGAATTGTACTAGCCAATTCACTTGTGCTACATGGGCTCTTCTTATTCCTGGCATCTTGTAGCTTGCCTATCCTTTGAGATCATTGAGTAGAAGGGCATATGTGTTCGCCATCCTGAGACCTACCATTCCCAAACGATTCAACAAAAACTGTATTGCTCTCTTGATCATTTAACGTTTCAAGAAGTGGGAACTCATAACCAGCATGATCAACTAGCTACTACTCTGCTGTACGTGCACCCATGTCGCCAACCTTTCATTTTACTAGATGACCCGTTGCGCCACTGGCGCAGGTGCCGAAAGAAAGACTGTAGGGTCACCTTAAGTATTATATATTTTATGTATATTGTTGTCTGTGTTCTATATTCGTACGTGGGTATTATGGATCGACAAGACAATTGATAAGATGTTTTTAAAAGTGGATATAAATTGGTGAAAACACATAAATATACAACTTAATATAATTTAAGGTAATGTTCCTTTGCATAGGTCACTTGGTTTTGCGAACTGATGATATATATATGCGGCGCTCTTTTGAACTTGTCATGTTGCAGATCCAACATTAGAAGCCACCTTCTCAAATAGCTCAAGTTCATCTTGATCCTTTTAATTGGTCACCTTGCCCTAAAGAACGGTTATTAGCTGTCAGATCAGAGATTTCGCGAGAGAACGAAACCATTTTCTTAGCAGCAAGAAGCATCTCCTTTTTCAAACTGCATTCCTTTATATCAGGCGCAAACAAACATCAAATAAAGCAGAGTAATGCAGCAAGCACATAACGACAACCGGTAGATCAAAAACACATGAGCAGGTAGTTACTTGAAACCTAAGATGGTAATAATAAGAACGGCTTTCTAAAAAGTCTAAATTATCATTTTCTTTTACTACCATTTGCTTTCCTTAGAGTTGAGCAGCTCATTCCGATCAATTATATTTAAAAAGCATAGGGAACCATGCAATATGAGAAATAAGGGAGGGAACCAAGACCTACAGCAAACCAACACTCCATATTAAGCATAGGGAATCCAACTATATGTAGCTCAAAATATTTGAGATGGTCTTTTGTCCAAAGCACAGTATACCTCCAAGGACAAGGAATAAAAATAGAGCATATGAAACTGACCACGCGGAGAGAGGTGGGAAGCATAAACATATCTACAAAAGCCAAGCTGGAAGGACATACTATAACTCATTAAGTGGCTAGTACTGGTACTAAGGTCAGGGCTTCTTTAGCCGTACCTAGGTTCATCTGGCTTGACCACAAATGGAAGCATCCTAAAAAGAAGCCAAGCTCATCTCTAAGATAATAAATGAAGCCAAACTGACATCTTAACATTTTAGAAGCCAAGCTGGCATCTGGACATACTAAATAAATAATAAATATCGATAGTATTTCATAACATGGAAATTTTCTCTGCTAGTAATCAAACAGGGAACGAAACTGAGAAAGTATGCACGCAGAAGGAGCACATGCATGTCAATTTCAGATATGTGTATGAAATTAAGCAAAATATTACACGATCTTGTTTATGAAATTTACACCATACAAACTGCTTAGGTCATAGCATTACCTTTTGGCTATTTTGTTTTTGGCAGAAAAACAAATTGAACTTCGCCTTTGGCTAAACAACGAGGAATAAGAATGTAGAATAAGACCAATAATTGGTAGCTGAAATAGAAGGTTTGTGAGCAAATTAACATTCAGTTAAATGAGTTAAAGCACAACTGTATTCGGGAAAATAATTGCAAATATACAACTCTAAGAAGCAGCAAGTAATCTGTAGAGAGGTATAACTTCAAGTGACTGGAATAAAGGAGACAATGATTTGTAGAATTAAAGGTTCGAAAGCAGTGACCATAACACAACTAACACACTATCTTCACACTTCAGATTATATACTTCTCTATCTCTTTTCTGCACACTGCAGGTGGTACATCTCTTCACACCTCAACTTTCAAATAGCTAGACTGCATCCAAGATACGGATAATCAGAATCGTAAGAAATTACATATTATGTTGTCCCATTTCTGGATTTTTTAACAGCAGTAGAAATTTCCCTTTATTTATCCGGGCTGACAAAAAAGGAGGAATACTATTTAAGTTAAAATAATACAAAAATGCATTGTTATATCTATTTAAGCATTTTAGAAAGATGTGTGTGTCACAGTAGAAGAATGCGCTACATTTTAATTAGCAATCTATAAAGCAGGCCATCAAATTGTCAATTAATGGAACAATAGTGTTAGGTGTTGGGCAAGCAGAACAATCTATAATAGCTATCAATCATCATCGGAAGAATTTCCCACATCTGAAATATTGATGTTGGGCAAGCAGAACCTTTTGGTCTCAGAGGTGACGATCTCAGGTTCCTTCTCTACAACGTCAGCTGCAGCGGCATGCACAACAGCTTGAACAGAGGGTCAGTAAGCTGGGAAAAAAAGTCAAAAGCGGAACACCATGGAACCACCATTGTACACATCTTTTCCTGCGGGCAAGCAAGAGAAAGCATACCCATCAAACAGAAGCAAGGAAGTGGAAGGAAGCAACATCCAAACAGAAGCAGTTCTCGCAGTCACAAGACTCGCGGTGATACCGAGTTGCTGGTATATGTACAAGGCCATATGCCGCTGATGACAACGGGAGGAGTGGCGCTGCTGGAGTGGCGTACACAAACTGAGCACGAACCAAGCCACCCTCCTACAAGAAAAAAGATGGAAGTATCAGAAATCAATTCAGGCAGTGAGTAAAACTCGTAGCAGACCACCCTGTATGAACTGTAAAATTAAGAGAAAGAATGCCCATGCGGACATGCCATGAAGTGGAGGAACAAATATTGTGACTCTGAAGTTTAAGAAGGGACGAAGAAGACAAACATACTAACTTAACAAGAAAGAAAAACCCCAATTTATTGTTTTCTGTTGCTATCTACAACAAAGTTCAACATAAATAAATGTACCATACTTATTGCAAGCAGTTCAAACAAGCAAAACAAAACAAAGGTATGAATAGTGAATTGGAGACAATAATTCAATTTTTTCAGCAAAGTTTTCCTTCATTTAGTGGATGAGAAGTGCATACAGCAATAAATTCCAGTGGTTGGTCCACAACAAAAATTATACAAGGAGAAGCAGCAGATTTAGAGAGGTTTGGAACGCCACACGACCGCACAGACAGACCTCTTCTCCTGCTCGCTTCTGATCATGACCACCAGGTCCAGCACCACCACCATGTCCTGCAGCCTCCACGACGCCATGGCGAAGGGCAGGGCGTCCACGGAAAGTTGTCGGAGCTGACCTCGGTGCTCTGAAATAGAAGGTTTGTGAGCAAATTAACATTCAGTTAGAGCAATTGTCTTTGGGAAAATAATTGCAAATATACAACACTAAACAGCAGCAAGTAATCTGTAGAGAGGTAAAATTTCAAGTGACTGGAATAAAGGAGACAAGCATCTGTAGAATTAAAGGTTCGAAAGTAGTGCCCAGCACACAACTAACATACTATATATCTGAATTTTGGAGCAAAGCTAAAAGCTGCCTCGTGCATTCTAAGAGATGATATATTATGTGTCCCATGTCTGAATTTTGGAGGAAAGCTAAAAGCTGCCTCGTGTATTCTAAGTATATAGTCATTCGGGACTTTACCGTTATATGCATACTACTGGGAGCAAAAACAGAAGCCAATGTATAAATAAAAATATTGTTCTGATAATCACTTATCACAGTTATTGTTCAGTGGACTACGTTACACCTGAAGTACATAGAAGTTCTAACAGGCTAAGGTGAAAATTATGATCTAAGAGACATGGAGTGATTCTTTATCAGTATATCAAGTCTCATCATTGTACTGTAAAGGCAAGCCAACGTTGGCTATAGCTAAATTTCAGAAAAACTATTGAGTAGATCAATTTTGACCTACAACCTGCTTTCTTGTCACTGAACACCTTGTAGGCATAAATTAAAAAGGAGCTGGACAAATAATCTACACCTTGTTCAGCATTTGTACAACAAAAGCATACCTCTGAAAATGCTCCTGTCAATTTGTTCAACAATGTTGATAAGCCCTCGTATGTGCAACATCCACAAGACAAATTAGAAATCAGTCCTCTGTACGGGAAGTACCACATATTTACTAATTTTCTTACCAATTTACTTGAGGAATAAAGAAATATGCAAGGACTGCTGAAAATAAGAATAGTATTATATGAATCTTAACCTATGATGATGAAATCAAAACTTGGAGAATATAAACGTGATATAATTTTTATTCAAAGCTGCATATGATTAATGCCATTCTTCTAAGTGTGTTGTTTGAAACAATATCACAAGCAGAGAAGTGCAGCTAGAAAAACAAGAAATGAGATAAACAGAGCATGACAGGTAGTCAAACAGAGAGAAGATAAAAATGAGGCTAAGGATGGATCAAATTATATCATGCTTAGACAGAAAAAAGTAGGGTGAGGTTCACTTGTTTAACATGATGTAGTTGAGATAATTAGGGGTTAACAATCTATCATTACCGTGCAAAGTCAATCTGGGGTTGCTTTGCATCGACCATATCAGACCAACTATCATCCCATTTACTCTATTGATAAAATCCAACCCAAATCTTACTAATCCGTTTCAACCATGCATTCAATATTTGTAGGCTGTGGCATTTTTCTTATACAAGTACCAATATTCAAGCAATTCAAAAAGGATCTTAAATGAATCCTTGACAATGCCAACAAATATTTAAACATGATGGAACAAATATCGAAAGAACATGCTCTAGAGATTCAGTTAACAACAACGGAAGCAGACCACATCACACAAGTTTGAAAAGAGAAGCTCACATTGGCGTCTTGACATCAGCCGTGCAACCATTCGTGCTCAACGCAGCGCCGCTTCCCGAGCCATTTAGCAACTGGAACTCTGGAAATCCACCAAAATATACAAGCCTGTACTGAAATTATTAACACATAAAGAATCCAACAGGAGCTACCTCTGTAGTCTGTAGAGGATGCGGTCTGAAGTGGTGGCAGCCAACAACAAGCTTCAGCATGTTCCATGAGAAGAGCTAAACCGAACCAGTTTACTTGATACAACTTTGGTCCGTAATGCATTCATCCTCTCTGTGCCATTTGCTTTTGCAATATTCCATTCAAGCAAGAACATGCAGGCAAGAAATTACACTCCTATAACCAATATAAAACTCCTACCAATACATTAACCAGAATCGAACAAGCAGAAAAGCATGTCTGTAAACAAGCATAAGCTGCAATAATATGAGGATGGTTTCACAGGTCTTTTCCTACTGGCAACAACTTCTGTCTAGCAGGTCCTTTTCCCTACAGATATTAGCTTGTACTCACAAAAGCGTTCCTCTAGACGCTTATACAAAATATGCTCCACGCGTTCATTGAAGCATCAAACACATGAACTCCAGGTAGCTTGAAGTGGGAGGAGCATAAAAGCTATATTGAAACCTAATTAGCCTCCACTTACATCTGATTGAAACATAGAACCGCACGAACTAATGTCTAGCAAAAGCACCAATGACAAACATAGATACATACGAAGAAATAGATAGATGTAAGGGAGCCTAGTAGTCCATACCATATAAACAGAGATAAAATGCAGCTTACAGCTGAAGCACTGGAGCGTGCTGAGACCAGTTTAGTAGGTCTTTTTCCCTACCGGCATTGGTTTCCATCTAGCAGGTTCTTTTTCCTACTGTCATTAGTTTCTAATTACAAAAGCGTGCTTCAGCACAAGCACACGCTTACACAAAATACCCTCCACATGTGCACTAAGCAGCAATCACATGAGGTCTATGCCGCAGCATTAAAGATACATCTAACAGCAGTGTGGAGGCAAACAGCAAGGCCATCACATCCCGCCGATAGCGGTAGACAGGCCATGCAGATGCAAAAGTCGCTCGATAAGGCGATAAGGCTGTCTTCAAGGCTCGACGATGTACGGGGAAGACACGCTGGGACCAGCGGACGTCGAGGCTCTGAGCAGCAGAGAACCATCTAAAAACCCTTCACCTGTTTCTTGTGAGCTAATCTCATAACAAGAACCATACGGAAGCAAGGGTTGTACGGAATATAACCTGGTCACCACAGAAAATAAGAAAAAATTAGGCAAACAGATTTCTACTGAAGAGTAGAAAGAACATACATAGTGCAGTCATCAGTCACCTTATTTACAAACGACGCCTGCAAGCACGCAGGCAAAGAACTACTTCTGCTTCTTCACTGCTCCAGACCCCTTGCCACCTGACGGCGGCTTGCTGCACGAGGAAACAGTCCACTAAATATATCTCCAACAGATGAAATAGGTAGGGGCTGGCATGTGCACAGCATGAAAAGGGAAAATATGATCCCTGGAGCTGAACTAATATATCAGAAACATCGCAGTAATCATAACCACTTAAAACTTACTTCTTGGTCTTAAGGGGCAGGTCATGAGCATCTTTCTCTTCAACGGTTTTGGAAGGATCATCCACCACAGTCTTTATGGGCTCAGGGGTCACCACATCAGCACCTTTCTCTCCAACGGTCGAGGAAGGATCAACAACCATAGCTTCCACAGCACCTAAATGATTTACCAAGCGAAAACAAGTCAGAGGAAGAGCAGCGAGGGTTTACAGAGATAATCAGTATATAGGAAAACAAACACCCAGCACCTGGGCAGATGAAGTACCATCCTCTAGAACAGCGTCATTGTTTCTTTTGGAAGATTTACCAAACAAAGAGCGCTTTGCGCCACGCCTCGGGGCAACAGCGCTGCTGCAATAAATGATAGGATGGCAAGAGAATGAAGAAAACAAATGGAAAAGAACTATACAATTCCACAACACTTCAGAATTCAGTACCATGGAGATGGAGTTGAGGGGGTGATCTTGCCAGTAGAAGGAGGTGTGTGTATCTGAGGACAAATAAATTATCATTTAGAAAAAGGGCATAAAACGTGTCAATCAACCCAACAGGCAAAGAATGTATTGTATGAGCTATACCTGAGAGGCAGGAGAACCAACTGCACGACTCGCAGCAGGAGACATGTTTAATCCAGGCAATAGCACCGGTGGTAAGACAGGAAGCTTTTCACCAGAAATACGAGTGATTGATGTATCCTTGCCAGACCCAGAAGCAAGAGCAGTAACAAAGGCAGGCAACTCAGGTTTGTAGGTTTCTTCAATTCTATTGACCTGGAAAGACAACTCCTCTGCATTTTTAACCTTCCATTTTTTGGATATGGAGACCATGAGCTTGTATTTCTGGCCAACGAGATGAGTTATCTGAGGCGGAATATTGACATCATGCCTGGCAAGGTTGGCCATTTCATCGACAGTAGCACAACCAGGATACCTCTGACGAAGTATACTAATCAATGGTTTCCCGATAGCACCAGCCGCGACCTTGTCAAACATCACAAATTCAGCTTCCGACGTGCCATCAGACGCGAAGACAGAAACACAGTACCTGAAAATTAAGAGGAAATTAAGTTATCACCTCAGAAGCAGCAGCAGCAAGCAATAAATCAAAGGAATAAATGTTGAAGGTTCTAACGTTGGGTCGGCATCAACAGAGGAGCAGGTATCGTCTGAGCATCTATACTGATAGCCAGTATGTTTAGATGACTTGCGGCAGGTGGTGCATGAAGGGAACCACCAACGCTGATCAGGACCGAGCCTGTCAATAGTCACAGTACAGAGAAAGCGCTTGTCCTAGAGAAAAGAAACAGCCCAGATGAATGATACGCTGTACACAAAAGACCATGTGCTGAACCAGAAAAACAGCAAGCGCTTACCATGTCAACAAAAGGATCAAGGTCGGTGAGTTCTTTGACGGTCTTATCAGTCGGCTTCTCCTGAGCCCTAGACACGAGAGCACCTGGCCCTGTAGGAACATAGGAAGCCAGGGGAATGAACTGCTCTCCAAGACTGCAGAAATAAAATACCAAACGACATCAGAAAGCTGGATAAAATCAACATAAAACAAAGACAAAATCGTCAGGCTATGTAATATAAACCTTGCACGGAAGGAGTTAATGTCAGGGATATCTTCATCGATGTACCAGCGGCAGGGAGCACTCCCACTGAGGCCTTTAACACCTACAGCAACATAATAGAATGAGAAACAACCAATATCTAATCAATTAGGCATGGGCATAGCGATAAGACAGATTTGAACAGAGGCAGCAAATAGAGAATAACCAAACAGCTAAGCAGCAAAGAAAACACATAGCAGTTGAGCAACAGAAATAGTTATCGAAGGCCATAAAGAAGAAAGGATCCTAGCAATTACCTTTAGCCACTTTAGGGAGCAAGCCCACGAATATAGCTATAACTGGTTCTTTAGCACCCATCGCACAGACTGCTTCTCCGTCAAATTCAACAGCACGGTCACCCCAGAGAATGATCCTCATCTCCTGGCCTCTGTATAACGACACCCACAATAACAGTAAGAAACGCTGATGAGCGGCACTTACAACGGGCAGAAAGCAAAGTCGATAGCAAGCAGAAGAACTCACAGCAGGTCAGCCAACATGATAGTCCTTGTGTTTGAAGATGCCGTCTGATACATGGACTGAACAGATATCACATCAGAAACCATAGTAATCCTGCCTATAACATCTGCAATAGAACAAATCAGAAAACACAAGTTAACCACATAAGCTGAAATCGAGCTATAGAAACACAACTAAGGAAGACATAGGTTTAGATGGATAACTGAATGGAAGAGTATAAGTCAGAATATAGAACTAACCAACGAAACGTTCAGGGTACTGGCTGGGCTTTGGGATATCTCCGAAAGCAGTCAAGCTGTATGTGCAGAAAGGAAAAGAGTCTTCCAACCCAGGTTTTGGTTCAACCATGGTATATCTTGTAAACTGCACCATTACAGGTCCCTCCACAGGCCTATAGGTTGTCTTTGATTCTTTACCTAAGAACTTCTTAACAACATAGACCTTGCCTTCCTGAATCACATCTTTGAGGCGCTCTGCCGTGCCTCTAATCGAAGGGACCTGAGCATGCATGTAAGTTCCCTGAAGAAACACCAGCTGCATTAGACTGAGCAAAAACAAAGGCATAGTCCCAAATGCGGTGACAGAACACAATGCTTGTCGTGTCTAAAACTATAGGACCCACCTCACTATCAATCAGGACAAGATCAGTATGGATGATGGGTCCTTCATCAGTTCCGCCACGGAAATGCGAGCGGCGAGAAACAAGGACGCAAATGGTACTCTGGTCATCACCAATGGTAAGCTCAGAAAGCTTGTTGATCGCCATCTACAAAAAACATGACAAGCACGATTAAAAAGACAAGGACTGTCAATGGATAGGCAAACTGAATGGAAGGAACACCAATCTATACCTGGGAGGAAACGATAGCACTACATGTATTAAACAGAGCAAGATAACAAAATCAACCAGTGATTCAAAAGCAAATGTATAAAAGATAAGTAGACAGCAGCATGCACCCAAAAGTAATCATCCAAAAGACATAGGTCAAAAGGCAGAAGTAACTGTCCAAAAGACATAGGTCAAAAGCCTGCAGTAGACAAAAGTACGTAACATACATAGTTATGTAATTAGAATAGTGAGCAGTACTATTTATCTACAAGAGATTCGAAAATCTCAGAGAACACAATATTTCTAGTCTCAGAACCGCAGGTACCATCTTCATTCTCAACTAATATATGGAGTGCCTTTTTAGAGGTAACGCGCGAGACAGCGACGTAAAACTGGCCATGGGTGAAGACAGGAGTTTTCAGATAAAGACCAACGGACGAAAGAGTTTGTCCCTGGCTTTTGTTAATTGTCATGGCATATGAAATCCTAATGGGAAACTGTCGCCGGTGCAAAGTAAAAGGCCACTTAGGATCTCTAACAGTCAAGCATATCCTTGGTATATAAACTATATCTCCGATATTGGAACCAGTCATCACAACAGCCTCAATGAGCTTTTGAGCAAGCCTAGTAACAATAAGCCTTGTGCCGTTACATAGACCAGTTGCCTGGCTTATGTTCCTAAGTAGCATAATTGGCACACCTTTTTTAAGAACCAGCTTATGATAAGGAAAGTTATTTACTTTTATGGTATTTAAAACCTCAACAGGATAAAAAATATCTATGTTACGAGCTCCATCTGATGAGTTTCCCGTCGAGTCACAGCTTAAGTATTCCCTTTCCTCACCAGGTACCATAGAAAGAACATGATCATTGATGGTCATAGCCTGATCATTCGTCGGTGTTAAAATCGCTCTCTCTTTCAAATACTTTGGATCAGCGAAACGCTTTAGGAAATCTACATAAACAGCATCGACAATAGCTGGGATTGTGGGGCCATCAGTCTGAACCAAATGTTCGCTGGGAATGCTTATCCAAGTAGGGGCAGACTCCCCCTCCCTTGCAACAGCAGGAATGGTGCCATTGCCAATGTTTAACACCCACTGATCAAAAGCTTTTGCCTCAGCCTGCACATTAGGATCCTCAGTCTGGACAGCTAGACGCATGTTAATTGTAAGGTGAAGAACCGTCACATGATTCCACAGAGGAGAATTTGTAATGGCAGAATTGACAACCTGAGACCGGGTTCCCCCCTCAATAACAGGTAAAATTTGTCTAAGATCGCCACCCAAGACGACTATCTTACCACCAAACGGAACATCGGCTAGTGAAGGATCATGATCAGATAAGATATCACGCAAGGTTCGATCAAGTGCCTCAAAACATTTCCTATGTGTCATCAAAGCTTCATCCCAAATAATAAGAGATGCTGACTGAATCAAATTCGCTAGCTTAGTAGACCTCCGAATGTCACACACTCCGTTATCATCCAGATCAATAGGAATTTTAAACCTAGAATGTGCTGTTCTACCTCCAGGAAGCAGCAGTGATGCAACTCCTGAAGAAGCGACAGCTAAAACAATTCTTTTGAACCCTCGAAGATACGCAGCAAGAGTATTCCAAAGGAAAGTTTTTCCAGTACCACCATGTCCTGAAACAAAAAATAACCCAGGTTTGTTCTCCCTCACAAGATCTATTATCGATTTAAAAGCCTTTTCCTGGTCTACATTAAATTTTTTCAGCATAGATTCAGCAGTTTCAATAAGCGATTCAAAATCCTGACAAAGCTCATCACTAATCATGTTGCCGTCACACGAACTGCTATCGTAGACAGATTTTAGAGGCAGGTTATGATCCAAAATATTAGAACCATTCTTAGCAAAAACAAGACTCAACTCATCTAACAGCAAGTTTTTGAGCTGATCAGCAGGAACACTATATGAAGGATCATGACGATCATTACAGATCCTATACTGGATGTCGTCAGCCATATGAACCCAGTATTTTTCGAAAAAAGCATTTTCATCAATGATTCCACAAAAAAGAATCATAGTAACAAATAGCTGACGCAGCTGGTTTCCCATACCCCAATTCAAAGCCTCCTCAAATGCTTCAAACCACTCATTATCGTCACCAAGTAAACCCCTGGCATTACAAGCATCTTTAAATGTCTTTACACAACCCCATTATAACTCCTAACATCAGCATAAGACTTTGCGCCTTTCACAATCATTAGCAGCATTCGAAGAAAATAAAGTTCAGCAGTTGAAGGATGCACATAATAAATTCTACCAATCTTCTTGCCCCGTTTTCGTTTCCTCCATTTCTTACCCTGTGCATTCCAAGACCATTTACTGGGAAAGTCACAGTAGGTCAAGGATCTGGCACTTTTGTATTTAGCATTAGCAACAAACCATTCTGTTAACATGGTCTTCTTAAGCATGGGATCAGCAACAATAGTCCTAAGCTTAGTCATTGCACGAAATCGAACAATGTGTTTATTTAGCAAATGAACAGCAAGTCTTTCTACAGAAGGGGTTTTGCTGTGTATGTCGTACCCATAACATCTCCAGAAAGAATCATAGGAACATACATAACGACATGCTCTATACTCTTCAATTTCATCTATTCCCTCATCATTTGGATCATCAGAATTTCTAATCCTATCAAACAGAGCTTTCGAAAAGTCAGGGCCCTTGGTAACATACTTATAAAGATATTTTATGACATGTGTTTTGTTACACCACTCAACATTTAAATGAGCTTGATATTTTTTCAACATTGCCATGTTATAGGGTACAACATGCCTGTTATCAAGCCTAACCTTGTTTTTCATGATAAATCGGCCATTATCTGGACGCCTATAGATAGGGAAACCTTTTTCATCAATGGATGTTTCTTCCTGAAATTCTTTAGGGAATTTTTTCGAGCAGAAGCCATCTTGCATACATGGACACTTAGGGTTGTCCTCCCCACATGGTCCATGCATCATGAACTCAGCAACAAGGGCATACCCAAGAGGATCTACCACGGGGTCAGGTATTTCAGCACACACGAACGAATCAATCAAAGCAGGGCTAAGCTCGCCTCGCTCGTCTTTGTCTTGCCAAGTAAGTATATGTGCATGCGGCAACCCCCTTTTCTGAAATTCCACAGTGTGCAACACTGTGAAAGGGAAGTGAAGTTAAAAAACAAAGAGCAAATAGGACTTTAAAAAGAAAGGCAGCAACAAGCTGTATCACCTGCAACAATCTTGCCGTATGCCTTTCCAGATCTAATGTCACGAAGGTAATCGTTAAGCTTCATATGGTAAACCCTAACTGAAATATCAGCCCTATTGTGTGGTTTTTGTCCAGGTTCAACAGAAAGGGCTTCTATTATCTCAGGCCACTTGGGATTACACGTGAATGTAGAAAAAATATCAGGACAGCCATGCACACGAGAGATAGCCACCGCATCTTGAAAATTTTCGATCATATAACGGCGGCCACCATTAAAAGAAGAGGGCAATATATTTTTTCTACCAACTGAACTTCCATCCATACGGCCTGTTCCAACCGCATCCACAAGTCCTTGCAAATTCTCAGCCCTCAAATCATTGTTCGATAGCAAAATAAATTTTAATCTTGCCTCATCTATGCATACACGAGAATCTACAATCGCTTGATCAGACAACAGACCACAAGACAAATATGGATTATGCTGGCCTTCTTTATAGTGTGAACAAAAACAATAGTAATCCTGCATTGTCATGTTCTTTCTTTTTTTAGGGTCCGAAGGATCTACTGCCCTATAAGGTACACCAAGCTGAAACCCACGTTCACCAAACGGAAAGAGTAGAGGGTATTGTAAAGCCATATAAGCAGGGTGTAATGATGAAATTCGCTGCAAATGAGCTCCTCTACCACGGACTATTATATCACGACAAGGAGTCTCCAATGTTAACTCGCCAACAACTAAGCATGCAAGCTCATCTGTAGAAGGAAGACTAAACTGTGGGCCATCATCTTTGCCAGGAGCAACTAAACGAATAGAAACTTCAGCAAATTTATTTTCAAGCAAAATCTCTTTAGCCATGCGAAACTTTTTTACAAGAGAATTATGAGCGTCTAGCATCAGCATCAGACCATCAACAATATCTCTATCTAATGACCCAGAATTCTATCTTCCCTGCTCAAAGCCTGAATTCGATTGTCAATTTCATCTCCACCATGAAAACAATAAAGCTCAGCGAATTTTGGAGTATCCCCTTCAGAGGCAAAAGAGATCCCAACCGATGACATATAGCGCCAGAGATTTTAAAAATGTTTGGACCGCCACCATTATTTATCGATCGATCTATGGTTGCCCCCATCGAAGTAAAAGCAAATAGACAGTTATACTGACGAATTTTTGCAATGAATGCTTTGGCCTGTGGGGGGCCATCAAATTTTAAGAGGTCAAGAAGAAACTGAGGAGGTTTTTTGAAAGGTTCAATGAACACTTTCCCACCCTTGCAACAAAGATTGTAAACAAATCGTCCCTCCGTAGCCGGAGACTTAGACCGCACCCTTTCACGGTCCCAATAGCCTGACTTACAGCGATGACACCTATTATCTTGTCCTCCATAGAAAGACCTTCCTACATAGCCAGCTAGAGAAAGTATGTTCTTAGATTTACACATAAGACAACAGGGTCTCCTAAGAAGAGACAAGCGCAAACAAACTATCACTTGTATTACCTTTTAAAATATCAACCTCCTCGTTTGTGAAACCAACCCATGAAGGTTGTAAGGGCGAGCTAAACAGTGGATCTGTACGAAAAACAGCAACCCAAAGCCACAAACGGTGTCGTGAACATAAGATAAGCCTAAGAAAACAAACAAAAGCAAAGGAACTAAACAGAACTAAATAAGCACCTGGTGTACGACCACACCATCTATCATGTATGAGCTTGCGTTTTTTTCGATTCATGGCTGTAACTTCCGAGCTAAAAACAGGCAAGAAACCATCGTCTACAGCAGTAAAAAATAGAGCAGACAAGCAGACGCATCAATAAGGTAGTATATAAAAACACCGGCACACCGCAAAGGTGAAAGGCAGCAAGGTCATACATTTTCTCTTGGGAAGACCTGAAGCAATGTACCCAACAAAGTCCGGCGGTGTTGGCACCAAAGGTTTCTCACAGGGAAAGGAACTTCCAACAGGCACCCTAGCACCCCTCCTTCGAGGCACAAGACGCATCCCAGCAGTCGCTTTGGGCCGATGAGGGATAACAGGAGGGCGTGCTGGTGATTCCACAGGTTTCTTAGAGCAAGAAGCACGAGGTGAAGGCAGAAGAGGCACCCCAGCAGCCGGCTTCCGCGGACGAGGAATAGCAGGAGGTCGTTCTGGTGACTCCACATGTTTCTTAGAGCGAGAAGCACGAGGCGAACGCACAACAGGCACCCCAGGAGCCTCCCTGCGCCGGCGACTAACAGCACGAGTGCCATCCATAGCGCTTACTCTAGGTTATAGGCGTGGCAGAACTCATATCCAAAGCATTGGAATAGACACCTACATCATAGGACGATAAAGAGTAAACAAATTTAAAGAACCACCATATCTAAAGATTGAACAAACTTAAAAAAACCACCGATAAGTTCATTGCCCACTCTAATAGTCTGGGCCATAGAAATACCCAAGGCACCAGAAATAAGTCTTTTCAAAGGCAAGTAAGAAACAAAATAAAATTGAAACATTGAAAAGGAAAGACACCTACATCATAGAACGTTGAGGAATTGAGAAATCTAAAACCATCCAATAACAAGAAAAGACCCTAGAAAGACACATCAGAGCAGCAAACATGAACTAAAACCAGAAGCCTATCCACTCTATTAAGCCTGTTTGCTAAAACAGTTCTATAAAAGCCTATCCACTCTATGAAACCTGTTTGCTAAAACAGTTCTATTAAAAACAAAAGTTTGAAAGATAAGAGTACTAATTCTGGAGCAGGAAACCAATCTCACATGACCCTACAAAAAAGTTTCAGCAGGAATATATTATTTTTCAAACCCAAGCAAGAAGAAAAATTTATGTAAAACATAGAAAAGGAAAATATAAGAATACTAACTCTGTAGCACAAAACTTTTCTCAAATGACCTTACTAAGAAAGATTCAGTAACAAAGCATGGAAACACCCTTAGCTGAAACAAACAAAAGCAGTGAAAGAACAGAGTTCAGGTAAGAAGAAGCAGAAGCCTATCTAACTTGTTTTTAAAAGCCCAAGAAGAAAACAAAGCTCACAAGCCTTTTTAAAGGACAATGCTCAGCTAGCAAGAAGCACAAGCCTATCCAGTCTGTTTTGAAAAGCCCAAGAAGAAAACAAAGATCACAGGCAAGCTTCAGCAGGACTTTTGTTTTGTTCAAAGCCAAGGAAGAAAAAAACATTTATATAAAACATAGAGACCCAACATTTATGTAAAACATAGAGACCCAATTACAAAACCAAGTAACCCCAAGAAGAACACAAAGCTCACAGGCAAGCTTCGATAGGAACATGTGAGGGAAAGAATGGTTGCAGGCACGATGCCAAATAACATATTATACACAGAGAAGCAACGCAGACAACACAACAGAAGATAATGCCTGGCAGGTGATCACTTCACCATAGCCCAGCCGTTATTATACGGATACTTCAAAAAGCAAGCAAACCGTTTTGAACGAATACAAGGAACAATTACAGAGACTATACATTACTCATAGATGCCACGAGGCAAGAGCATAATAAATTCCAGTTTAACATACCCTGGCTAATAGGTCCTACAGAGGCCTCTCTCTCCAATCTCTCGGCATATCTAGCAGCACACACAGCAACAAGAATAGCCGAACACGCAGCCTCTCTATAGCCCGTCACACTTGCATAATTGTAGTCTCGGAGAACGAACACATATATCCCCTGCAAAAACCTTATCGCCTGCATAGCAGCGTGATCATAAGCACCGGCGCAGCTACGCCAACCGTTGATCCAGAAGAACTGCCTCCGCGGCATTGCGCCGGTGCCTTCCGAAGGAAGCTCAATCTCTACACCAGCTAAAACCGAACCATTTTCAGTGACCTCACACAAGTAAAACAACGCCGGCAAAGCACAACGAACTGCAAGAGTCTCTAAAATAGGGATGACGAACGAAACAACAGCAAACATCTTGTAGAGCATCGTAGCAAAACGATAAGAAAAATAGAATACACAAACACAACGCACGGAGATAATCCGCAGGTCGAAAACAAGTGCAAGTACAATAACACGACCAAACATACGCACATAGCACATAGTATATATTCTATAGGGAAGTAACTGACCTGGAGATAGCAGCGACCAGAGAACGGGGCAAGATCGAGCCTAGGAAATACCCTGGACCTGCAAGTGCAGAAGGAATGTTAGGAAAACGCGACACAAAACCTACAAAGAACAAACGTCTGCTATGTTCGAACGACAAGTACAGAAGGCAAAAAATAGAAGTAATATATTGGGAAAACCCCAAACAAAAACTGCAAAGAAGATACGTCTCAGACAGAAAGGCCACGTGCAATATTCACCTGTTTATCCAAAATGCAAAATAGAACATTCTAAAGCAAGAGAGCTGAAAGACTGAAGAAGAGCCTCTACAAAACATGGTCAAAGATTCCTAAACCGCTAAATAACCCACAAAAAAAATGGCGTCCAAGATCTGTAAAGAACAGAAAGATCTCTAGAAACAAACTTGACAGTGAAAAGGCAGAACAAAAGATTCGTACAAAAGGCAAAGAGTAAAGAACATAGATCTATAAAAAAGAAACCTGCTAGCGAAAAGGTTCACCATAAGCAATCTAATGCCTAGAAGAAAAAAAACAGCATCATTGACCTAACCCAGCATTCCATGTTCTCACTTTTTACTATTAATAAAGCACGAGTTTGCGCCAATTTACTCACTGCCAGAGCAAATCAACAAGAACTAATTAATCCTTGGACTGAAAACAGAGCAGGGATCACCTACACAGGCAAAACAGGGCATTCGTACAAAAGGCAAAGAGCAAAGAACACAGATCTATAAAAAGGAAACCTGCTAGCGAAAAGGTTCACCATAAGATTGCTCCGAGGATCTAAGCAATCTAATGGCTAGAAGAAAAAAAACAGCATCATTGACCTAACCCAGCATTCCATGTTCTCACTTTTTACTATTAATAAAGCACGAGTTTGCGCCAATCTACTCACTGCCAGAGGAAATCAACAAGAACTAATTAATCCTTGGACTGAAAACAGAGCAGGGATTACCTACACAGGCAAAACAGGGCCCAAAAGAGAGAGACAAACCTTGGAGTAAGCAGCAGCCAGAAGAAGGAGCAGACGATCTAGCAGCAGCAGAGCACGTACAGCACGGCAGAGCAGCAACGGTGAGTGAACGGCCAGCAAAACCTGGAGCACACACGAGTTAGCAAGCAGGCATCTCGTCAAACACGTAAGACGCAAGGCATTTCATCAAACGAACGAAAATGCTAAACAACAAAGAGAGAGACGGGCACATACTCCAGAATCTAGCAGCAGCAGAGCACGGACAGCACGGCAGAGCAGGTAGCAGCGGTCAGTAAACGGCCAGCAAAACCTAGGAGAGCACACGAGTTAGCCTTGCAGACATTTCATAAAAAACGAAGGAAAATGCTACAGAACAAAGAGAGGGACACGCACGTACTCCAGAATCCCTCGCACGTCCAGGAAATAGCGACACCGTAGATCTGCAAGCAAGCAAAAGGAGGAATCTTAGAACAAGCCGACGAAGAACACAATAGAAGCAAGAACGCAGGACAAAAAAATTATCGCGTACGAACAGACCTCAACCAGCACTATCCACGGAGAACTTCATCCTAAAAGCATGCAGGTCCGAGCAGATCGGAGCTGATCCGGGCGGAACAAGGGGATGCGAGAAGGGCACAGCTTGCGCGAACAGTAACTGGAAGGGGAGAAAGTGAGGGAGAGGAAAGGAGCTGAGGCTGAGGACGAGGAAAAAGGAGGCCGGTGTGGACGTGCGACGATGCGAGGCGTGGACCGTGTGGTCCTGGCGGGGCGACGTGCGCGTCGCCGGCTCTGTGGGCCAGCGCATGGACGTGCCCATCCGCGAGCAGGGGAGAAGGAGACCGACGGGCGACGTGCGTCGTGGGCTCTGTGGGCCAGCCGGGTCTTTCCTCCTCACCCGCGGTACGGTAAACTGGGAAAATAAGAGAGCGACGCAGAGGCTGTGCTGCGCGTGGGACTCTCCCTCCTGTTGGCCCACACGGCATGCACTGCCTTTGTGACAAATCATGTACAAAACGTAAAACGACGAGGATCTAACGGCCGTAAATCAATGGACGGTGAAAAGTAAGGGTCAGGATAGTGTGCCTTGGATGGGTTGGCTGGGCTGAGGACACGCCTCGGTTGGGTTCAACATTTATAGGTAGAATATCCACTAGCGATCCAGCCTTTTCTCTACGGGCAATCGATGATCCATCTTAATTGTGGTGAAGTATAAAGCTGCAAAGTTTGTTCTAAGACTAGCCATAGTGGGAGTAACATAGGTAGTATTATGCATGCCACGTTGGCAAAAAGATGACGTGTCACTGCAGTTAATGAGGAGAGAGATGGTACTGGTATTATAGTTAGATACCGTAACATAACGGATTCCAAGACAAGATGTGTGTGCAACCTAATAAATACACTAGTATATGATACCACAAATATGTTACTACCCACTATGGAACTAGTAACATAGACTAGTATCATATGCATGATACTAGTGTATGATACTCCCCACTATGGCTAGTCTAAAGTTTGGACCGACCTATCTTCACATTCATTAATGAGCTATGCCCGCCCTGTGAAAACACATTCCCAACATGTGGCAGCTATACTCTCCAGATATAATGCACTGGAAGGAGAGGTCGATCTTGATAGTCTACGACACCGGAAGGAGGGCACAAACTACAACCCAGTATGGCAGTATCATGCTAAATTCCACCATATGCACTCGAAGGCTCTAGTGAAGAACCACATTCGTGTTCTACTGGTCAGCCTAAAATTTGAAGCTACATAAGCAGATAAAAATAATTGTTCTTGTGACCAGGCTGGTAAACCATCCTCCGGATTACAAAGTTAACCGTGTGCGGAATGGCCTGGTTGGCCGTCCACTCCATGGCCATCATCTCATACCCTAGATCCAACTCGACGTTGTGCCTCCGAGGTCGACGCCGACGACACGGATGATTGTGTGCCCGGGCGTTTGTTGGCCCACCTTCGCCGTATAATGGTGGCATCTTGGGTATGTCGAACATGGCATCTTCGATCATTGACACGATTACCATGTTGCTCACTGATGACCCACAAGTATAGGGGATCGCAACAGTTTTCGAGGGAAGTAAAACCCAAATTTATTGATTCGACACAAGGGGAGCCAAAGAATACTTATAAGGCTTAACAGATGAATTGTCAGTTCAGCTGCATCTGAAAAAGCACTAGTAACAGGGGTGATGTGAAAGCAGCAGTAATACGAGAGCAATAGTGACAGTAACACATCAGTAATGGCGCCAGAAAATAGTTGGTGGTGTGTTGACGTTAAATCAATGATGATTAAATATGGACCGGGGTTCCCAGCTATCTACACTAGAGGTAACTCTCCAAACAAATAGCATGTGTTGGGTGAACAAATTACAGTTGGACAATTGACAGAATTGAAATAACATTAAGACAGAACATCAATCTATAAATCATAGTAGGCATGTTTTCCATATATAGTCATACGTGCTCGCAATGAGAAACTTGCATAACATCTTTTGTTCTGCCAGCCCGTTTGCAGCGGGGACTCAAGGGAAACTACTGACAATTGAAATAACATTAAGACAGTTGGACAATTGACAGAATTGAAATAACATTAAGACAGAACATCAATCTATAAATCATAGTAGGCATGTTTTCCATATATAGTCATACGTGCTCGCAATGAGAAACTTGCATAACATCTTTTGTTCTGCCAGCCCGTTTGCAGCGGGGACTCAAGGGAAACTACTGACAATTAAGGTACTCCTTTTAATAGAGCACCGGAGCAAAGCATTAACACTTGATGAAAACATGTGATCCTCATGCTACAGCCATTCCCTTTGGTTGTCCCAGTTGTTGTCACTCCGGGGCCTCAGGTTCAAGATAGTAACATGTGCATACAACTTGTAGATACAATCTAAGCAACAATAATAACTTAGATCTAAGATCATGCCACTCGTGCACTAGTGACAAGCAATGAACATAACAATATTGCAGCAACAAATAACTCACAAACTTTAATAGATAGACTGATCATAATGTAACAATTCATCGGATCCCAACAAACACAACACCGATTACATCAGATGGATCTCAATCATATAAGGCAGCTCATGAGATCATTGTATTGAAATACATGGGAGAGAGAGTACCAACTAGCTACAGCTAGAACCCGTAGTCCATGGGGGAACTACTCACAAACCATCATGGAGTCGAAGTGGAGGCGCCGTGGTCGAAGGAGATGGCTCCGGGGGTCAATCCCCGTCCCGGCAGGGCGCCGGAACGAGATCTTCTGACCCCCGAAACAAAGTTTGGTGGCGGCGGAGCTCTGGGATGTATTCGGGAAAATTGTCGACTCCTTTAGGGTTTTCAGGGCGAAGGCAATATATAGACGAAAGGGCGGCGTCTAGAGGGTTCCAGGGGCCCACGCCAGGGCTGGGCGCGCCTGGCAAGTGGGCCGCGCCCAGGGGTGTGATACGTCTCAAATGTATCTATAATTTCTGATGTTCCATACTATTATTATAATATTTGCTACATGTTTCACATACACTTCATACCATTATTATGCATTTTCTGAAACTAACCTATTAACAAGATGCCATAGTGCCAGTTCCTGTTTTCTGCTGTTTTTCCGTTTCAGAAAAGCTAGTCGGGAAATATTCTCGGAATTGGACGAAAATAAACAGACATCAATATTTCACCAGAAGACTCCGTGAGCCAAAGGGGAGGTCGAGATGGGCCACGAGGGGCCCACGCCACCCCTGGGCGCGGCCAGGAGGGGGCCGCGCCCAGCCCTGGCGAGGCCACCTCGGGTGCCCTCCGACGTCGCCCTTTCGCCTATTTATTCCCTTCATCCAGAAAACCCTAAAGACAAGAGCCATATTCCACGAAAAGTTCCGTAGCCGCCGTCGTCAACCCAAATTCGGGGGACAGAAGTCTCTGTTCTGGCACCCTGCCGGGACCGGACGGGGAAGTGCCCCCGGAGCCATCTTCATAGCCGTTACTGCCTCCCATGATGAGGAGGGTGTAGTTCTCCATCGAGGCTGAGGGCTCTACTGGTAGCTATGTGGTTCATCTCTCTCTTCCATGGTGTGATCTTTATGTGATCATGAGCATTGTAATCTAGTTGAATTCATAGATGATTCCCCTTCATTGTTATAGTTATGCTACTTAAGTGGTTCTATCACGCCCCGAGACCCGGCCCGGTAGAATGACAGCCGCCGCACGCCTATCGACCCGAAAGTCTACACACGTGCAAGGCTAGAGAAGCAGGCATAAACCAGCACAGTGGATCTCAACAGCTCAACTAAACTCATTTTACAAGATTATTATATTTACATGAATAAAAAGGTTCTCTAGTCGCTTCCCACCCACTGGTCCTGCCTACTCCTCGAACAACGTCGGCTTCCGCTGTGCACTCTGATTACACAAAAACATAGGAAGCAAGGGTGAGTACGATAAATCATACTCAGCAAGCAGTACTTTACTATGCAACGGAAAAACAAAAGAAGATTAAATAAAGGAATTGGATTTAACGACAATGGATCGGAAAGTATCGGTGTCACATGTGACCGCAAGGTTCCCTACCCGGGACTCACAGGGGTGAATATTCACACTTTTACACTCTTAAGAGGGGTACTCCGACATCGACAGCCTCGACCAGAACCACACCGGATTCCAGAACGAGCAGAGCCCTTTTACCCGCTCAGACACCGGACACCTTGACCTACTAATGTCGGTCGCTCCTACGGATCCATCACCGACACTTTCCATTCAAGGACCGCCCCTCGCGGAGAACTCAGACAGTCCCATACCTGAACTGTGACCGGTACAATACGTTTGCCGTCGTAACACCAATACATATAGGATGGCAAAAATATTCATATAGATAAGTGATACAATCACTAGACTGGAACAAGGTCAACCAGATATACTCAACAAGATACTCAGACTCCTCATGAGCTCCGGAGGAGTATTCCGATTCAATCAAGGCTGAGAGAATCTTATCTCTCCAATAGCACAAGAATAGCACAATGACCGAGGGGAAAATGATCATGTGCATCAATATCCAATACGGTATCAAGGATAGGAATATCCAACGAAACAATAGGGATTAAGGAATCCACAATGCATATGAAGGAAAGAATTAGCAAAGCATGATATAGGAGATCAGCAAAGTATCCACTTGCCTCGGGATCGAGATCATACATCATGGCATCAATACTCCGATCGATCAATCTTGCTCGCCGCACAAACATAGTCGTATGTATTACGTACGCAGCTGGGCTCTCTGAAGTAGCATCTCCCTCAGTAGTTCTTCTCGGCGCACATGAGTATCAGTATCTCCTCTCGCTCAGTCTCTCTAGCGGTGCTACCACCTATCAATTTGTGGTGTCCCTGTCGAGTGGCAGGATGAGGTATATATAGGAGGCGTCTGCTCAAATATCTGAACCAAGCTGATCCTCGAGCTAGCAAAATATCTTCAGCTGACGTCCTGCCGCTTGACTCTTCGAGGATGTTAAGGAATCGCTGGCGACCTCAGCTAAATATCTCCGCCGCATACCGCTTGACCCTTCGAGACTACCAAGGAAACGTCGCCCAACCAAAGCTCATTGGCTTTTGACTTACCCGCTGGCCTCCATGCAAGTAGTCCACGCAAGATCCTTGGATAAGGTAGCCTCTCCTATGCTGCCACGTTTGCAACTTCATAAATGGACTTGTCCTTTTAGCCAATTTGAGCACGGCTGCTACTACCACCTGATGCATCTACACTAGTTCTACGTATACTACTCATGCATGCATGCATGCATCGATGCATGCACAAACAAGTCAGCCGAAAAACTCTATTTTTCAAGCAGATTTTAGCACTATAAATTAGCATAAACAAAATAATTAGAAAGCAAATATTATTTTAACCATATTGAATGATAAGCCGAAAAATTCGGGTTACCACAGGTTCTATCATTATGATCTTCGGAGTCACGTGACAACATGTTATCAAAGTGACAGTGTGGATGATGTGTGTGGCTCTATTAATAAGATTAGAGGGATATTTACCATGAGTTGTTCTTGTGTTGGATGTCACTATAAAATTGTGGTGTTTGTGTACTACTTTAGGATGCTCATAGTGACATCGTGGGGTGTCCTAGATGTGGATCATACAAACTTTAAGGTGTGCTTTTATAGCCCTACGCGGTGGTCTTGGTGTTCTATGAAATTGTGGTGTTTGTTTACTCAGACTTTGATGTGTGCTTTTATAGCCCTACGCAGTAGATTGGTATTTCTATCCAACGGGTGAATAGTTCAGAGTAGCATAGTGAAGAAAGTATTTATTTGTTCAATTATGTTATTATTGTTGAGAGTGTCCACTAGTGAAAGTATGATCGCTAGGCCTTGTTTCCAAGCATTGAAACACCGTTTACTCTCAGTTCTGCTGCATGTTTGCTCGCTGCCATTTTTACTACAGATTGCAATTACCACCTGTTATTATCTATATGACATGTATTTTGATATCTCTTCGCCGAACTAGTGCACATATACATCTGACAAGTGTATTAGGTGTGTTGGGGACACAAGAGACTTCTTGTATCTTAATTTCAGGGTTGCTTGAGAGGGATATCTTTGACCTCTACCTCCCTGAGTTCGATATACATTGGGTTATTCACTTAAGGGAAACTTGCTGCTGTTCTACAAACCTCTGCACTTGGAGGCCCAACACTGTCTACAAGAATAGAAGCGTGCGTAGACATCAGGGTGGCGTGGCCACCTCCTGGCTCCTCTGCGTCTCCCCTTTGGACTTCGTGTACGTGTCGGTGAAAAACTAGGGCACGTTGATTTTCGTCCAATTCCGAGAATATTTTGCGACTAGCTTTTCTGAAATAGAAAAACAGCAGAAAACAGGAACTGGCACTCCGGCATCTTGTTAATAGGTTAGTCCCAGAAAATGCATAAAAATGCTATGAAGTGTAAATAAAACATGTAGCAATTAGCATAATAACAACACGGAACATCAAAAATTATAGATACATTGGAGATGTATCAAGCATCCCCAAGATTAGTTCCTGCTCGTACTCGAGTTGGTAAACGATAAAAACAAAATAATTTTTGAAGTGACATGCTACTGATACGTCTCAAACGTATCTATAATTTTTGATGTTCCATGCTTGTTTTATACCAATTGCTACATGTTTTGCATCTACTTTATATCACTTTTATACACTTTTTGGGACTAACCTATTAACAAGATGCCGAAGTGCCAGTTCCTGTTTTCCGCTGTTTTTGTATTCCAGAAAAGCTAGTCTGGAAATATTCTCGGAATTGGACGAAAATTTACGGAGGCCCCTATTTTATCAGAAGACACCTGGAGTCCGAAGGAGAGGCGAAGTGGAGCCACGAGGGCCCCACACGTGGGCTCGGCGCGGCCAAGGGCCCACCGGCGCCCTGGGGTGGTGTCGCCTCCTCGTGCACCGCCTCGCGACGCCCTTTGGACTATATATTGCCCCTGACCTAAAACTCACGACACAATCGACGATTTCCCCAGAAAAGTTCCAGAGCTCCGCCGCCATCCGAAACCAAGTTTCGGGGTCAGAAGTTCCTGTTCTGGCACCCTGCCGGGACGGGGATTGTCCCCCGGAGCCTTCTCCATCGACGCCGCCGCCTCCATCATGCTCCGTGAGTAGTTCCCCCATGGACTATGGGTTCTAGCTGTAGCTAGTTGGTACTCTCTCTCCCATGTACTTCAATACAATGATCTCATGAGCTGCCTTACATGATTGAGATCCATATGATGTAATCGGTGTTGTGTTTGCTGGGATCCGATGAATATTGAATATTATGTCAAGTTGATTATCAATCTATGCCCTATGTTATTTAAGATCTTGCATGCTCTCCGGTACTTGTGGTTACCTTGATCAAGTAGTTGCCTGTATCTCCAAGAGGGAGTATTTATGCTAGATAGTGGATTCATGCCTCCGGTAATCTGGGAGAGTGACAACAACTTTTAAGGTTGCGGATGTGTTGTTGCCACTAGGGATAACCTAACAATGCTATGTCCACGGTCATATGTATTTGTTTACATTACGCACTTTACTTAATGCAATTATCCGTTGCTTGCAACTTAATAGTAATGGGGGACTCGGATGACAACCCGGCGGTGGATTATTAGTCATAGATGCTGTTGCATAACGGTCTATGTATCTTGTCGTAATGCCCAATTAAATATCATAGTAGTCATCATGTCATATATATGCATTGTCATGCGCTCAATATTCTGTCAATTCCCCAACTGTAATTTGTTCACCCAACACTTGTTATTGGAGAGTTACCACTAGTGTAGATAGCAGGGAACCCCGGTCCATCTGTAATCATCATTGCTTTTCCGTCAACTCCACGCAAGCAACTATTTTCTGGTGCCGTTGATTCTGTGTTACTGCTACTGTTGCTCTCATATTACTGTTGCTTTCACATCACGTTTGTTACTAGTGCTTTCTCAGGTGTGGTGGAATTGACTAATCCGCTGCTAAGGCTTATAAGTATTCTTTGTCTCCCCTTGTGTCGAATCAATAAATTTGGGTTTTATTTCCCTCAAAGATTGTTGCGATCCCCTATACTTGTGGGTTATCAGCTACCAACACAATCTTGATCAAATAATAATGTAAAGCACATGAATTGAATGAAGTGATCCAAGTCAATGGTCTATAGTTTGCTAACAAGTAAACAAAGAGTAAACAAACTGAATCATACAAGTAAAAAACTTTCATGAATAGTACTTTGGAGACAATGGAGCTATAAGAATTTGCATAAGAGTTAGCTCACAAAGCAATACATTCTAAGTAAAATTGTTTGACTAACACAGAGGAAGATTTAGATTCAGCATTGGCTTCAACTTCAACATATTTATCTCATGGATATTGTCAAGGCAAAGCAATACAATAAGTCAAACATATCATCATATAACAACTGTTGTACCAAAGTTGACACTCGTGTTTGCTTGTGGAGATAGAAAGAAGTAGGAAAACTGACTCAACAATAAAGTAAAAGAAAGGCTCTTCGCAGAGGGAAGCAGGGATTAAATCATGTGCTAGAGCTTTTTAAGTTTTTGAAATCATATAGAGCATAAAAATATATTTTGACAGGTGTGTGTTAATGGTCAACGAATCAGTAAATAGATAATACATTAAGTCACAAGCTAACCAGACCTTACAAGAGCGGCTCTCATAAAGGACGTTATTTCTACCAAGCTGGCAGATCATCCCTCTTTCTCTTTTGTTTACACACTTGTGGACATTGCTTGACTGATTTCTCAGGAGCAAAAAGATGTGAAGAGAATTTTTGGTTAAAGTTGTAATTAATTGGGACTGGGCACCCCGTTGCCAGCTCTTTTTGCATCTTTAAAACTGTCAAGACTAGCTAAAAGGCATTAAAGAAAAGCGCTTATGGGAGGCAACCCATTTTATTTTTCTGCAATTTTTCTTTTATTGAGTCAAGGTGCTTGTTTACTTCTGTAGCAACTCCTTTCTATCTTTACTTTCTTGCATTGTTCTGCCAAGAGTAGCCTCTAATGATAAGATGATGCTAGATTTTGATTGCTGCGCAGGAACGGATTTCTGCTGTTCACTGTACGGAATTCATAAAATCACCAGATTGTGAATTAAATCTGAATTGTTTTGTGCGTAATCCTGATATATATATATATATGCATCTTTTGTTAGTTCAACGTTTTTCGATATGAGTCCCGTAAGTGCCTCGAAAAAATTCATCTTTACTGGCTGTTCTGTTTTGACAGATTATATCTCTGTTTTTTGCATTGTCTCTTGTGGGCTTTAAGCAAGGTTCTCTAGACGTGGAGGGCTGTAGCTAATGTTTTATTGAGTTCTTGCAATGTGTCACTACAGAACCAAAGTGGATTAAAGTTTTTGAGTACTAACCCCTCTAATGAGAATTACGTTGAGTTTGGTGTGGCGGAAGTTTTCAAGGGTCAAGAGGGAAGAGTGATATAATAGGATGAAGAAGTGTGAAGAGCTCAAGCTTGGGGAGGCTCCCATGGATCTCCCCAGCATATTTCAAGAGGACTCAAGCGTCTAAGCTTGGGGATGCCCAAGGCATCCCCTTCTTCATCGGCAAAATTATCAGGTCATCTCTAGTGAAACTATATTTTAATTCTTTCACATCATATGTGCTTTTCTTGGAGCGTCTGTGTGCTTTTATTTTCAGTATTGTACTTTTATTTTCAATAAAGATTGACTGGACCCTAGCATTCTTGATTGGGAGAGAGACACGCTCCGCTTTTTTCATGAGAATACTCCTATTCTTCACTTATATTTGTTGAGTATTCATATCTAGCGCTGTTCAGCTTTTAGCTCTTGTTTTCATGTATCTCTTGTCAGAGCAATTAGCTTTCTTTTGTAGAAAGTACTCTCTTGCTTCACTTATATTTATTTGGATAGTTGATTAAATAAATTGATTGGTGTTTGGTTGGTTCAGAAAATGTTGCATGTGGTAATTGGTATAAGGAAAAACTTGCTTAATCTTGTAGATCACTAATTTGGATAACTTGATGCTTGTCAATTGTTTCGAGTTAACAAGTAGATCATGATTAAATTTGTGCATCACATGAGTTAAGCCTATTAGTGAAGAACTACCGTAAAGCTTGTTGAAAATTTGGTTTGCATCGGTGGTATCTCTAAAGTCTAGATATTTTCTAATAACAGGGTTTGGTTAACAAGGAAGATGGTATGAAGTCTTATAACATTTGCAATATGTTTGTCATATAAAACTTGGTGTACGGGTTGATATTCTTGTTTGCTTACATAAATCTTGCTAGTCTAAACTCTGTACTGAGAGGGAATGCTTCTCGTGCATCCAAATCCTTGAGCCAAAATCCATGCCATTTGTGTCCACCATAACTACCTATATGTGGTATTTCTTTGCCACTCCAAGTAAAATTTTCATGTGCTACCTTTAAATTATTCAAAATGTTATTATTCCCTTTTTGTGTCAATGTTTACTAGCTCATGAGGAATTAGTGTGGTTATTCTTTATTCTATTTGTCAAATGGACTTTTACACCTGGACTAGCGGCATATACATCCGCTTATCCTCTAATTTTGCAAAAAGAGCTGGCAACAGGGTGCCCAGTCCCAATTAATTACAACTTTAACCATTAATTCTCTTCACACTTTTGCCCTGATTCATCAGTAAGCAATGACAAACAGTGAAATACCTGTATGTGTGTAAACCAAAGAGAAAGAGGGATGATCTGCCTTGCTGGTAGAAATAACGTCCTTCATGGGCGCCGCTCTTAAAAGTCCGTTTGACAGGTAGAATACTGTTCTCACCCGCTACAATTCGTTGACAATTAACAAACACCTCTCAAAAATAGATACTCCTCCATGGTATGTGATTGATGGAAGGCACCCGAGGATTCGGTTAGCCATGGCTTGTGTTAGCAAGGTTGGGAGGAGTATCAAATATTTTATGCAATCTCTATATGCTTTCAAAAACCTAAAAGCTCAAGCACATGACTTAATCCTGCTTCCCTCAACGAAGGGCCTTTCTTTTACTTTTATGTTGAGTCAGTTTTCCTATTCTTTCTGTCTTCCACAAGCAAACACTAGTTTCAACTTTGTTACAACATGCGTTATATGCTATGTATTGGACTTGTTATACTACTTTGTGTTGACGATATCCATGAGATAAATATATTGAAAGTTGAAGCAAATGCTGAAACTTAATTCTTCCTTTGTGTTGATTAAATACCTTTTATTAGAGACTATTGCTTTATGAGTTAACACTTATGCAAAACGCTTTGATGTTTGTCTCGAAAGTACTATTCATGAAAACGTTTAGCTTGTGTGATTCATTGTTTACTCATTATCTATTTGGTAGCAAATTATAGACCATTGACTTGGATCACTTCATTCATTTACATGTTCCTTGCAATCTTATATGATCAAGATTATGATGGTAGCATGTCACCTCAAAAATTATTTTGTTTTTATCGTTTACCTACTCGAGGACGAGCAGGAACTAAGCTTGGGGATGCTGATACGTCTCAAACGTATCTATAATTTTTGATGTTTCATGCTTGTTTTATACCAATTGCTACATGTTTTGCATCTACTTTATATCACTTTTATACATTTTTTGGGACTAACCTATTAACAAGATGCCGAAGTGCCAGTTCCTGTTTTCTGCTGTTTGTGTATTCCAGAAAAGCTAGTCTGGAAATATTCTCGGAATTGGACGAAAATTTACGGAGGCCCCTATTTTATCAGAAGACACTTGGAGTCCGAATGAGAGGCGAAGTGGAGCCACGAGGGCCCCACACGTGGGCTCGGCGCGGCCAAGGGCCCACCGGCACCCTGGGGTGGTGTCGCCTCCTCGTGCACCGCCTCGCGACGCCCTTTGGACTATATATTTCCCCTGACCTAAAACTCACGACACAATCGACGATTTCCCCAGAAAAGTTCCAGAGCTCCGCCGCCGACCGAAACCAAGTTTCGGGGGTCAGAAGTTCCTGTTCTGGCACCCTGCCGGGACGGGGATTGATCCCCGGAGCCTTCTCCATCGACGCCGCCGCCTCCATCATGCTCCGTGAGTAGTTCCCCCATGGACTACGGGTTCTAGCTGTAGCTAGTTGGTACTCTCTCTCCCATGTACTTCAATACAATGATCTCATGAGCTGCCTTACATGATTGAGATCCATATGATGTAATCGGTGTTGTGTTTGCTGGGATCCGATGAATATTGAATATTATGTCAAGTTGATTATCAATCTATGCCCTATGTTATTTAAGATCTTGCATGCTCTCCGGTACTTGTGGTTACCTTGATCAAGTAGTTGCCTGTATCTCCAAGAGGGAGTATTTATGCTAGATAGTGGGTTCATGCCTCCGGTAATCTGGGAGAGTGACAGCAACTTCTAAGGTTGCGGATGTGCTGTTGCCACTAGGGATAACCTAACAATGCTATGTCCACGGTCATATGTATTTGTTTACATTACGCACTTCACTTAATGCAATTATCCGTTGCTTGCAACTTAATACTAACGGGGGACTCGGATGACAACCCGGCGGTGGATTATTAGTCATAGATGCTGTTGGATAACGGTCTATGTATCTTGTCGTAATGCCCAATTAAATATCATAGTAGTCATCATGTCATATATATGCATTGTCATGCGCTCAGTATTCTGTCAATTGCCCAACTGTAATTTGTTCACCCAACACTTGTTATTGGAGAGTTACCACTAGTGTAGATAGCTGGGAACCCCGGTCCATCTGTAATCATCATTGCTTTTCCGTCAACTCCACGCAAGCAACTATTTTCTGGTGCCGTTGCTTCTGTGTTACTGCTACTGTTGCTCTCACATTACTGCTGCTTTCACATCACGTTTGTTACTAGTGCTTTCTCAGGTGTGGTGGAATTAAAAACTCCGCTGCTAAGGCTTATAAGTATTCTTTGTATCCCCTTGTGTCGAATCAATAAATTTGGGTTTTACTTCCCTCGAAGACTGTTGAGATCCCTATACTTGTGGGTTATCAGCTACCAACACAATCTTGATCAAATAATAATGTAAAGCACATGAATTGAATGAAGTGATCCAAGTCAATGGTCTATAGTTTGCTAACAAGTAAACAAAGAGTAAACAAACTGAATCATACAAGTAAAAAACTTTCATGAATAGTACTTTGGAGACAATGGAGCTATAAGAATTTGCATAAGAGTTAGCTCACAAAGCAATACATTCTAAGTAAAAGTGTTTGACTAACACAGAGGAAGATTTAGTTTCAGCATTGGCTTCAACTTCAACATATTTATCTCATGGATATTGTCAAGGCAAAGCAATACAATAAGTCAAACATATCATCATATAACAACTGTTGTACCAAAGTTGACACTCGTGTTTGCTTGTGGAGATAGAAAGAAGTAGGAAAACTGACTCAACAATAAAGTAAAAGAAAGGCTCTTCGCAGAGGGAAGCAGGGATTAAATCATGTGCTAGAGCTTTTTAAGTTTTTGAAATCATATAGAGAGCATAAAAATATATTTTGAGAGGTGTGTGTTAATGGTCAACGAATCAGTAAATAGATAATACATTAAGTCACAAGCTAACCAGACCTTACAAGAGCGCTCCCATGAAGGACGTTATTTCTTCCAAGCTGGCGGATCATCCCTCTTTCTCTTTTGTTTACACACTTGTGGACTTTGCTTGACTGATTTCTCAGGAGCAAAAAGATGTGAAGAGAATTTTTGGTTAAAGTTGTAATTAATTGGGACTGGGCACCCCGTTGCCAGCTCTTTTTGCATCTTTAAAACTATCAAGCCTAGCTAAAAGGCATTAAAGAAAAGCGCTTATGGGAGGCAACCCATTTTATTTTTCTGCAATTTTTCTTTTATTGATTCAAGGTGCTTGTTTACTTTTGTAGCAACTCCTTTCTATCTTTACTTTCTTGCATTGTTCTGCCAAGAGTAGCCTCTAATGATAAGATGATGCTAGATTTTGATTGCTGCGCAGGAACAGATTTCTGCTGTTCACTGTACGAAATTCATAAAATCACCAGATTGTGAATTAAATTTGAATTGTTTTGTGCGTACTCCTGATATATATATGCATCTTTCGTTAGTTCAACGTTTTTTGATATGAGTCCCATAAGTGCCTCGAAAAAATTCATCTTTTCTGGCTGTTCTGTTTTGACAGATTATGTCTCTGTTTTTTGCATTGTCTCTTGTGGGATTTCAGCAAGGTTCTCTAGACGTGGAGGGCTGTAGCTAATGTTTTATTGAGTTCTTGCAATGTGTCACTACAGAACCAAAGTGGATTAAAGTTTTTGAGTACTAACCCCTCTAATGAGAATTACGTTGAGTTTGGTGTGGCGGAAGTTTTCAAGGGTCAAGAGGGAAGAGTGATATAATAGGATGAAGAAGAGTGAAGAGCTCAAGCTTGGGGAGGCTCCCATGGATCTCCCCAGCATATTTCAAGAGGACTCAAGCGTCTAAGCTTGGGGATGCCCAAGGCATCCCCTTCTTCATCGGCAAAATTATCAGGTCATCTCTAGTGAAACTATATTTTAATTCTTTCACATCATATGTGCTTTTCTTGGAGCGTCTGTGTGCTTTTATTTTCAGTATTTGTACTTTTATTTTCAATAAAGCTTGACTGGATCCTAGCATTCTTGATTGGGAGAGAGACACGCTCCGCTTTTTTCATGAGAATACTCCTATTCTTCACTTATATTTGTTGAGTATTCATATCTAGCGCTGTTCAGCTTTTAGCTCTTGTTTTCATGTATCTCTTGTCAGAGCTATTAGCTTTCTTTTGTAGAAAGTACTCTCTTGCTTCACTTATATTTGTTTGGAGAGTTGATTAAATAAATTGATTGGTGTTTGGTTGGTTCAGAAAATGTTGCATGTGGTAATTGGTATGAGGAAAAACTTGCTTAATCTTGTAGATCACTAATTTGGATAACTTGATGCTTGTCAATTGTTTTGAGTTAACAAGTAGATCATGATTAAATTTGTGCATCACATGAGTTAAGCCTATTAGTGAAGAACTACCGTAAAGCTTGTTGAAAATTTGGTTTGCATCGGTGGTATCTCTAAGGTCTAGATATTTTCTAATAACAGGGTTTGGTTAACAAGGAAGACGGTATGAAGTCTTATAACATTTGCAATATGTTTGTCATATAAAACTTGGTGATGAAAGTGCATCTTCCCTAGATGATGTTTTGGTGTTAGTGATAACACAATTATGTATCTAACGATGTATTTTGAGCTTCCAGGAATTTCTGATATAAGCGTCATCGGATAGAGCTTGCAATTTGCTCTTAGCAGTTTTCTGCTTCAGGCAGCGGTAGTACCGCCAGGAGGGCCGGTAGTACCGCTGCGCAGGGTTTCTGCCAGCTACCGCTGGCGGTACCGCTGGAGGTACCGCCGTTTTTCAGCTTCTGTTTCCATCAGCGGTAGCTCCAGCGGTACTGCAGCGGTAGTACCGCTGGGCAGCGGCAGTACCGCCATCCCCAGCGGTGGTACCGCTGGCCAGCGGCAGTACCGCCCGAGGTACCGCCGTTTTGCTGCTTCTGTTTCATCGGGCGGTAGCTGCAGCGGTACCGCGGCGGCAGTACCGCTGGGCAGCGGTGGTACCGCTGCCTCCAGCGGTAGTACCGCTTTGAAGACAGGCGCGGGCTCCAGATTTTCGAGCCGTTTGAATTGAAGACGAAGAAGGGCAGCGGTACTACCGCTGCCCCCAGCGGTAGTACCGCCGCGGGAATCTGGCTGTGCAACGGCCACTTTTGGAGGAGCTATTTAAAGGGGTCTTCTTCCCCACTTGAAGACCAAGTTTTCCTATGCTCTCTCTCCTCCATTGATGAAAGCTTCAACCTACTAAGATCTCCCACTCCAACCACCCAAACCTCTTGATACTTTGTGGAGTGAAGGAGGAGGTCTAGATCTACATCTCCACCGAAGGAATTTCAAATCCCCCACACGGATAGTGTGGAACTTGCATCTTGGGTTGCTTGTAACTCGAGGTGCCTTTGTGAGTCTCGGAGGAAGTCCGAGGCATTGTTGGGAGGCTTCAACTCATTGTGGAGTTCCCCGACCTTTGTGTACCGGCTTGGTCAACGCCATCAAGGTGACCTCATAGTGAATGAGCCAAACCCCCACGGGTAAGCTCACGGAGAATAGAGTGAGCACATCCGTGCTATTGGAGCGCCTAGGTGGCTCCACACTCCTCCAACGTAGACGTACTTCCCTTGGGAAGGAACTACGGGAAACATCTCCGTGTCTCCACTTTGCGGTTACTCTATCCTTTACTTGTTGCTTCCGCTACTTGTTTACCTTGCTTGTATCACATAGGTTGCTATCACCTAGTGCACATCTAGTCAACCTTGTTATACTTTGCTCAAGCCTTAATTAATCGAAAAAGAATTAAAATTTGGTAGTCGCCTAATCACCCCCCCCCCTCTAGTCGACATATCGATCTTTCAATTGGTATCAGAGCCTCGTCTCTTATCTAAGGCTTCACCGCCTAAGAGAATATGTCGGACGTCGTGGACCCTCTCGCATCGGTTACTAATGAACGCTTTGGTGAGGTTGTTAGTGAACTCAAGAGTGAGATATCGAATCTCAATACCGAGATCACTACCAACCTCAACATAAGCATGAAGGAATCGATGCGAGAAATGTTCAAGGAGTTCCTAGGGAAACCGGATCCTCCTAAGGTTGATTTACCCTCCTTGGAAAATGTCCCGGGAAGGTAGATACTCTTCCTTCTACGGGTATTGTCAATGCGGACGGAAAGGCGCAAGCCAATCCCGAAACAAAGAACTCCGAGGATGGTAACTCAACCCCAAGGAAGCCGCCGGGGGTGTATGCTAATGTTCCACCGGAACAAGTGTATAACACAATCCACCAACACGTCTCTCCGCCACACATCGCCAATATGGGCGCACCTCCTAAGCTTGATCCAAAAGACTTTCCTAATTGGCAATTCTCTATGCGTTCACACATGTCTAGTTGTTGTGTTTTCTTGATTGACATTTTAGAGCAAGGCTTCCATCCTCAAGACCCACACAACATGACTCCAACGGAGAAGGCCAATCATCAACTCAACGCCACCGCCATGCACATGATACAAACGGCCGCAAGCCCAACTTATCGCACGCATATCCGTATGTGCACGACGGCAAAGCAATGTTGGGAGAATCTTCATAACTTGTTCTTGGGGAACAAAAGCATTCAACTTTCCAAGTATGAAGCGGTTCAAGATGAAGCCGATGAGTTTGTGATGAATGAAGATGAGACCCCCGAAGATCTCTATCGAAGACTCTCCGCTCTTGCCATCACCTTGAATGATTTCGGTTTTGAGAAGATTAGTGATAATTGGATCAAGCGCAAATTTCTCAAGGCCATCACTCCCTCAAATCAAGGCTTAGCTCAAACCATTCGATCAAGACCGGACTTCTCAACACTTGACTCCAACACCGTGCTCAACGAGTTTGTATCCATTGGGATGGTTGTCAAGAGCTCTATTCATGCTCAAGCTCGGCAAAGGGGACTTGCGGGACAATCTCCAAATGTCGCTTTGAAGTCCACCACCATCACTAGTGAAGAAGAGTTTGAACATGGAGGTGAAGAGGAGGATACGGAGGAGATCAAGAAAGACTATTGTGAGCACATGGCCTTGCTTCAAGAGCCTATTGGGGCAACCGTTCCAAGAGATCTTCAAGACCTTTTGCTAAGAAGAACTTCGTTGCAAGACCAAGAGGAGACCGTCCAAAGACTTGCTATAATTGTAGTAATCTCAATCACTACATTGCCGATTGTCCTTGGGAGAATCGAGAGGACCACAATGGCAAGCTTGTGAGAAAAGACAAGTCCAAGGGCAACGGCAACAAGAACTACGTGAAGAAGAGGGTTACCAATGCCTTGTGTGTTCAAGATAGAAAAGTTTTGGAAGAATACACGTCCGGTGATGAAGATGAAGATGAAGTTGTAGCTACCGCTCGCATTGCCATAGCTACACCTTCCTCTACACCGTCATCCCTATTTGAATCCCCCAATGAAAATGAGTCCATTCCCTACACATGTCTCATGGCAAAAGCCACCTCGGTAACTCCTTCTCCTAAACCTATTGCCTCTACACCTCCTTCCTTATTGGATTGTGTAGAGAATGTTGTGAAGGAGCCCCAAAGTCCAAATGAGGTGGACGTGTGGCTAGCAATCTTAAAGGAGAAGACAAAGTGAATGTTGATGCTCTTTTGGAGCAACTTGAGGAAACTAACTCTCTTGTAGATCAAAAGGAGGAGATCATTTCGGGCATGGCAAACCGTGAGGTTGACTATGCTAATGAGATAGCGGATTTCGCTATTGCTCTTGAAAAGGAGCAAACTCGTAGAAGGTCCCTTGAGGAGGCCCTATCTAATTCCGAGGAATCCTATGCTATTGACATGTCTAGAGTTAAAAAGGATCATGAACATGCTCTTGCTACTTCTAAAGTCTATAAGAATGAGAAGCTTGAGCTAGGCATTGAACATGCTAGACTTGAGAAGGAAAACAAGAGACTTGATGAGGAACTCAAAACCCTCAAAGAGTCTTTTGCCAAACTTGAGAAGTCTCATGATCAATTCCTAGGTCAACAAGTGAAAGAAGTTATTGCTCCACATCAAATGAAATTATTGCTAAATCTATTATTTGTTGTGAGCATGCTAACCTTGTTGAAGAGAATGCTAAGTTGAAATCTCAACTTGAGAAGGGCATTATGGCTTGTGCCCAAGGAGAAAAGAACCTCAATGACCTTTTGAGCAATCAAAAGGATCAAATTGGAAAAGAAGGACTTGGTTTCTCTACCAAGTCAAAGAAGAAGAACAAGAAGAAGAAGAAGTCTTCTCCCTCTTCAAAAGCTATTATCTTTGTGAAGGAGGGGGAGTTGGCTAAAGAGAAGGAGACCAACACCATTGTGGGTGGTGAGGTCACAAGGGACCTTCCTACCCATAATGACTTTGCCGGCAAATATAACCCATCTTATGTTCTTATGAAATCTAGAGATGGTCATGTTTATGCTAAATATGTTGGTCTTCTTATGGTGATGATTATCATTGGGCTATTTGGGTTCCTAAGACCCTTGTGACTAACAAGAAAGGACCCATCGAAAAATGGGTACCTAAATCAAAGACTTGATTCCTTGTAGGGTGTGGCGTCCGGTGCGGGTCGATGGACGGTGGATAGTGGCGCATCCCAACACATGACCGGACGCATTGACTTGGTGGATGATATTGAACCTCCTCTACCTCAATATTCACGAGTCAAAATTGGTGACAACCGCGAGCTTAAGGTATTGGGACGAGGCAAGGTCGTTGTTGCTAGAGAAGTCTCTATCAAGAATGTACTTGTCGTTGAGTCCCTTGGTTACAACTTACTCTCCGTCTATCAACTTACTAAAAGTGGTTATGGGTGTTATTTTGATGACGAGAGTGTGATCATCACCGTGAAGGGATCTCTTAAAGTAGTCTTTGTTGGACATGTCGAGTACGGCATGTATGTGCTTGATTTCTCGAAAGAGAGCATGTCGGCCGCGACTTGTCTAATGGCTAAAGTTGATGTGGGTTGGCTTTGGCACCGCCGACTAGCCCACACCAATATGAGAACACTCCATGATCTTCAAAGTGGTAATCACATTCTTGGACTAACCGATATTAAGTTTTCCAAAGATCGTGTGTGTAGATCATGCGTTCTAGGAAAGCAACATGGAGAAGCCCATCCACCAAAGACGAAGATTACCACCGACAAGATTCTTGAGCTCATTCATTTGGACCTATTTGGTCCATTATCTTATGATAGTCTTGGTGGGAAGAAGTATTGCTTGGTGATTGTTGATGACTATTCAAGATACACATGGGTCTATTTCTTCAAGAAGAAGAGTGAGACTCAACAAAGAGTCATTGACTTCATCAACATGGCTCAACGTCAATATCAAGAGAAGATCATGACAATTCGAAGTGACAATGGGTCCGAATTCAAGAACTACACCGTGGAGGGGTTTCTTAGTGAAGAGGGTATTGCTCATCAATATTCCACTCCATACACCCCTCAACAAAATGGTGTTGCGGAGAGGAAGAACCGGACTCTTATGGATGCGGCTAGGACCATGATTGCGGAGTATGCTTCTCCGTTAACTTTTGGGCCGAAGCCATCTCCACCGCTTGTCATGCAACAAATCGGTTATTTCTCCGCAAGCTATTGAACAAGACCCCATATGAGATTCTTCTTGGGAAGAAACCGGATCTTTCTTATTTTCGTGTCTTTGGATGCAAGTGCTTCATTCGCAAGAAAGGTAACCGGTTATCTAAGTTTGAACTAGATCTATAGAGGGTATCTTTGTTGGTTACTCCACAAACTCTCACGGCTATAGAGTCTACAACAAGACCACCGGTCAAGTTGAAGAATCTAGTGACGTGAAGTTTGATGAGGATAATGGCTCCCAAGTGGGGCAAGTTGATCCTAATGTTGTAGGTGATGTACCTATGGAGCTCGCTCTAAGAAGGATGGCAATTGGGGACATTCGTCCCATTGAAGAGGATCCTCCTCAAGTTCAAGATCCTCCTCGAGCTCCTCCTCAAGTCATACCATCACCAACTCAAGATCCTCCCCGTAACCAAGAACAAACTCCGAGCCCTCAAACAAGTGAGCAAGGTCAAGAACAAGATCAACCTAGTGGTTCCTCTCCACAACTTGATGTTCAAGACCAAGCTCTAGATGGTGCACACGACAATGATCAAGAACAAGATCAAGGTGGTCCTCATCAAGATCAAGCTCAAGATCAAAACAATGCACATGACTCCGATGATGAAGGAAATGATCAAGTCATCTCTCAAGAAACTTCGGAGGAGACCAAGAAGAGAAGAGAATTGCGAAGAGAGCAAAAATTAACTCGCTTAGAGCATACATTGGACAAAGTTCTTGGAGGTGTCCAAAGCAAGGTCGTCACAAGAAAACAATTGGCAAGCTTTAGCACCAACCATGCTTTTGTGTCCTTCATCGAGCCCAAGAAGGTGTATGAAGCTCTTGAAGATCATGATTGGATTGATGCCATGCATGAAGAACTCAATAACTTCAAGCGCAACAAGGTGTGGAAGTTGGTGCCAAGGCCAAATGGGTGCAAGAACGTCATCGGCACCAAATGGGTCTTCAAGAACAAGCAAGATTCGAACGGCATTGTCATTCGAAACAAGGCAAGATTGGTGGCACAAGGCTACTCTCAAGTCGAAGGTGTTGACTTCGGTGAAACCTATGCCCCCGTTGCTCGTCTTGAATCTATTCGCATCTTGCTTGCATATGCATCTCATCATAACTTTAAATTGCAACAAATGGATGTTAAAAGTGCTTTCCTTAATGGTCCTATTAATGAGTTGGTATATGTTAAGCAACCTCCCGGGTTTGAGGATCCCAACCATCCGGACCATGTTTACAAGCTCGACAAGGCACTCTATGGCCTTAAACAAGCCCCACGTGCGTGGTATGAGCACCTTCGAGAGTTTCTTGTAGACCGTGGATTCCAAGTTGGTGTTATTGACCCCACCCTCTTTACCAAGAAGGTGGGTGGCAATCTTTTCATATGCCAACTCTATGTAGATGACATCATTTTTGGTTCTACTAACAATGCTTTCAATGATGAGTTTGCAAAGCTAATGACAAGCAAATTTGAGATGTCCATGATGGGGGAGTTGAAGTACTTCCTAGGATTTGAAGTGAAGCAATATAGGGAAGGTACCTTCATCAATCAAGCCAAATATACCCAAGACATGCTCAAGAGGTTCACGATGACGGAGCTCAAACCTTACAAGACACCCATGTCCACCTCCGTCGACCTCCACACCGACACCGAGGGTAACGATGTCGATCAAAAACTCTATCGCTCTATGATTGGCTCTTTGCTTTATCTTTGTGCATCTAGACCGGATATTATGTTTAGTGTGGGTAAGTGTGCAAGGTATCAAGCGGCTCCCAAAGAGAGCCACTTAGTGGCGGTTAAGCGCATCTTTCGATATTTGCTTCATACCCCAAACTTTGGTCTTTGGTATCCCAAGGGTTCAAGCTTTCATCTCATGGGTTACTCGGATGCGGATTATGCCGGAGAGAAGAAGGATAGGAAGTCTACATCCGGGAGTTGTCAATTTCTTGGCCGCTCCTTGGTGTGTTGGTCTTCCAAGAAGCAAAATTGTGTTGCTCTCTCCACCACCGAAGCCGAGTACATCTCCGCCGCAAGTTGTTGTGCTCAACTCTTATGGATGGTGCAAACTATGAAGGATTATGGTATTATCTTCTCCAAGGTGCCTCTCATGTGCGATAATGAAGTGCTATCAAGATCGCCCACAACCCCGTGCAACATGCCAAGACGAAGCATATTGAAGTTCGTCATCATTTCATCCGGGAGCATGTGGAGAGGGGCAACATTGACCTTTCTTTTGTAGGAACCAAGGATCAACTTGCGGATATATTCACCAAGGCCCTTGATGAACCAAGATTTCGAGAGTTGAGGAATGAACTAAATGTCATTGATGCGAGCAACTTTGCTTGACCGCCTTGCACAAGTACCCATAGTAGACATCGTAACTAGTTTAGATGCATGCATGGACATAGGGGGAGTGTAGCTCAACTCATGAGTCAACACTACTTCTATTATGCGCACATAGACAATTCGTGCTTTATTTGGTCACTCCGGTGACAAATTGTGCTTAAACGATGAGTATTGGCCTTAAACCCAAGATATATCTTCGCGGTTTTGGGTTGATAATTGCTCATACATGGTGGCCTAGGCCACCGCCCTCCTCCTTTTGAGGAGTTGGTTTTATTTGGATCTTATTTGGTCTTTTAGACTTCTTTTTGGGGAGAGAACTCAAGCTTGGGTCTTCAAGTTTGGTTTTTGCAAACTTGAGTTTCTTCTCCTTTCTCAGCTACTTGTCTATCCCAAGCCAACACTCTTTATTAAAACAGCCCTATCTCTCTCTAAAAATGCCTTTTTCATGCTCTTGGTTGTTTGGATGGTCGGAAACGGCGGTCAAATCGGCTTCGGGGCTCATTTTTGAGCCCCAGCTGATTTTTCCCAGGCGCCGGTACTACCGGGCTCCCTGGCGGTGTAAGACATGTGAACCTTAATTGCTTAGCGTATGATCTTTGTTCATGTCTTATTCTTTGTTGCAAGCTCGTTATAATATTCTATTTGCAAAGTTTGCAAAAGCTAGGGGGAGCATTGATCCTAGGCTGTGTGCGTTTGTGCATTCAAAAGCATTTCATGAATAATGCACATGTCTAGGGGGAGCTCCGTCTATCTTTTACAAATCTTTTGCCTTGAGATAATTGTGTTGTCATCTAACGCCAAAAAGGGGGAGATTGAAAGTGCATCTTCCCTAGATGATGTTTTGGTGTTAGTGATAACACAATTATGTATCTAACGATGTATTTTGAGCTTCCAGGAATTTCTGATATAAGCGTCATCGGATAGAGCTTGCAATTTGCTCTTAGCAGTTTTCTGCTTCAGGCAGCGGTAGTACCGCCAGGAGGGCCGGTAGTACCGCTGCGCAGGGTTTCTGCCAGCTACCGCTGGCGGTACCGCTGGAGGTACCGCCGTTTTTCAGCTTCTGTTTCCATCAGCGGTAGCTCCAGCGGTACTGCAGCGGTAGTACCGCTGGGCAGCGGCAGTACCGCCATCCCCAGCGGTGGTACCGCTGGCCAGCGGCAGTACCGCCCGAGGTACCGCCGTTTTGCTGCTTCTGTTTCATCGGGCGGTAGCTGCAGCGGTACCGCGGCGGCAGTACCGCTGGGCAGCGGTGGTACCGCTGCCTCCAGCGGTAGTACCGCTTTGAAGACAGGCGCGGGCTCCAGATTTTCGAGCCGTTTGAATGAAGACGAAGAAGGGCAGCGGTACTACCGCTGCCCCCAGCGGTACTACCGCCGCGGGAATCTGGGCTGTGCAACGGCCACTTTTGGAGGAGCTATTTAAAGGGGTCTTCTTCCCCACATGAAGACCAAGTTTTCCTATGCTCTCTCTCCTCCATTGATGAAAGCTTCAACCTACTAAGATCTCCCACTCCAACCACCCAAACCTCTTGATACTTTGTGGAGTGAAGGAGGAGGTCTAGATCTACATCTCCACCGAAGGAATTTCAAATCCCTCCACACGGATAGTGTGGAACTTGCATCTTGGGTTGCTTGTAACTCGAGGTGCCTTTGTGAGTCTCGGAGGAAGTCCGAGGCATTGTTGGGAGGCTTCAACTCATTGTGGAGTTCCCCGACCTTTGTGTACCGGCTTGGTCAACGCCATCAAGGTGACCTCATAGTGAATGAGCCAAACCCCCACGGGTGAAGCTCACGGAGAATAGAGTGAGCACATCCGTGCTATTGGAGCGCCTAGGTGGCTCCACACTCCTCCAACGTAGACGTACTTCCCTTGGGAAGGAACTACGGGAAACATCTCCGTGTCTCCACTTTGCGGTTACCTCTATCCTTTACTTGTTGCTTCCGCTACTTGGTTTACCTTGCTTGTATCACATAGGTTGCTATCACCTAGTGCACATCTAGTCAACCTTGTGTTACTTTGCTCAAGCCTTAATTAATCGAAAAGAATTAAAATTTGGTAGTCGCCTAATCACCCCCCCCCCCTCTAGTCGACATATCGATCTTTCAGTGTACGGGTTGATAGTCTTGTTTGCTTACATAAACCTTGCTAGCCTAAACTTTGTACTGAGAGGGAATGCTTCTCGTGCATCCAAATCCTTGAGCCAAAATCCATGCCATTTGTGTCCACCATAACTACCTATATGTGGTATTTCTTTGCCACTCCAAGTAAATTTTTCATGTGCTACCTTTAAATTATTCAAAATGTTATTATTCCCTTTTTGTGTCAATGTTTACTAGCTCATGAGGAATTAGTGTGGTTATTCTTTATTCTATTAGTCAAATGGACTTTTACACCTGGACTAGCGGCATATACATCCGCTTATCCTCTAATTTTGCAAAAAGAGCTGGCAACGGGGTGCCCAGTCCCAATTAATTACAACTTTAACCATTAATTCTCTTCACACTTTTGCCCTGATTCATCAGTAAGCAATGACAAACAGTGAAATACCTGAATGTGTGTAAACCAAAGAGAAAAAGGGATGATCTGCCTTACTGGTAGAAATAACGTCCTTCATGGGCGCCGCTCTTAAAAGTCCGTTTGACAGGTAGAATACTGTTATCACCCGCTACCATTCGTTGACAATTAACAAACACCTCTCAAAAATAGATACTCCTCCATGGTATGTGATTGATGGAAGGCACTCGAGGATTCGGTTAGCCATGGCTTGTGTTAGCAAGGTTGGGAGGAGTATCAAATATTTTATGCAATCTCTATATGCTTTCAAAAACCTAAAAGCTCAAGCACATGACTTAATCCCTGCTTCGCTCTACGAAGTGCCTTTCTTTTACTTTTATGTTGAGTCAGTTTTCCTATTCTTTCTGTCTTCCACAAGCAAACACTAGTGTCAACTTTGTTACAACATGCGTTATATGCTACGTATTGGACTTGTTATACTACTTTGTGTTGACGATATCCATGAGATAAATATGTTGAAAGTTGAAGCAAATGCTGAAACTTAATTCTTCCTTTGTGTTGATTAAATACCTTTTATAAGAGAGTATTGCTTTATGAGTTAACACTTATGCAAAGCGCTTGATGGTTGTCTCGAAAGTACTATTCATGAAAACGTTTAGCTTGTGTGATTCATTGTTTACTCATTATCTATTTGGTAGCAAATTATAGACCATTGACTTAGATCACTTCATTCATTTACATGTTCCTTGCAATATTATATGATCAAGATTATGATGGTAGCATGTCACCTCAAAAATTATTTTGTTTTTATCGTTTACCTACTCGAGGACGAGCAGGAACTAAGCTTGGGGATGCTGATACGTCTCAAACGTATCTATAATTTTTGATGTTCCATGCTTGTTTTATACCAATTGCTACATGTTTTGCATCTACTAGAAAATATCTAGACCTTGGAACTACCTATGATACAAACTAAATAACAACAAGCTTTACGGTAGTTCTTCACTAATAGACTTTACTTACGTGATGCACAAGTCTAAACATTACTTACTTTGTAACTCAAAACAATTGATAAGTATCAAATTACTCAAACAGTGATCTACAAGACTTATGTAAGCATTTTTATACCACTACCACATGCATAGCATTTTCTGTTCCAACCAAACACCAATCAACTTATTTGAACAACTCTCCAAACAAATATAAGTGAAGCAAGAGAGTACTTTCTTCAAAAGAAACTAATAGCTCTGACAAGAGATACATGAAAACAGAGAGCTAGAAGCTTAGCAGCAGCTAGACAGGAATAGTCAACAAATAAACTGAAGAACAGGAGTATTCTATGAAAAAGCGGAGTGTGTCTCTCTCCCAAACAAGATAGTTAGGATCCAACATTGATATGATCAGAGAACAAAACAAACACAAAACAGAAAATAAAACACACAAGACGCTCCAAGAATAGCACATAATATGTGAAGAAATTAAAATATAGTCTTACTAGTGATGACCTGATAATTTGTTGATGAAGAAGGGGATGCCTTGGGCATCTCCAAGCTTAGACGCTTGAGTCTTCTTGAAATATGTTGGGGAGGTCCAGGGTATCCTCCCCAAGCTTAAGCTCTTCACTCTTCTTGATTTTATTATATCCTCCACCTCTCTTAGTACTTGAAAACTTCCTTCACACAAAACTTATCATAAACTTCATTAGAGGGGTTAGTACTCAAAAAATTTAATCCACTTTGGTTCTGTAGAGACACATTTCTACAACTCAATAAAACATCAGCTACAGTTACTAAGCTTATTTGTGGCCCTCCATGTTAGAGAACCTCGCATAAAACCCGCAAAGAGACAATGCAAAAAAAACTGAGACAGAATCTGTCAAAAGCAGAACAGCCAGTAAAGATTAATTTTTTCGAGATACTTCTGGACCTCAAATCAGAAAACTTTAAACTAGAGAAAGGAAAAAAAAACCTGATGATTGCTATCAAAAATTTACAGCCACAGATGACGTTTTGTGATTTTTTAGAATTTCGAACAGTGAAGAACAGAAATCTGTTTCTGGACAGCAAACTCACAAATTAGTCTCTCTCTTTAGAGGCTATTCTTGGCACAAAACAAGATACAAGGGAGTTATTACAGAGGAAACAACACCCAAAACACACCAAAAACAAAAAGAAACAGTAGGTAAAATAAAATGGGTTGCCTCCCAATAGCTCTTTTCTTTAATGCCTTTTACCTAGGCTTGAGATTTTTAATGATGCTCACATAAGAATAGAAGCATGAAGCATCAAGAAGAAAATTCGAAACACACTTAAGTCTACCCCACTTCCTATGCATAGGAATCTTGTAAACAAATAAATCCATGGAGAACATAGTGACAAGCATAGGAAGGTAAAATAAAAGTAACTTTAGAACTTGCATCTTAAAGAGAGGTGTTTTTGTAACATGAACATTCCTAAAACCATATTTTCCTCTCTCACAATAATTTACATTAGCATCATGAACAAACTCAACAATATAACGATCACATAAAGCATGCTTTTCATGATCTACAAACACATAATTTTTATCAAGCTCCAAGATAATGGGACCAAAATTCTCAAACCCACTTTTAACAATATTAAAACAAGATGATTGATCACTCTCAATAGTAGAATACATAATATTATCAAGCAACATAGGACCATCATCTAAAGCTTTATCATAAACATTTTCTATGCAAACTTTCTCATTACCATCCATTTCGAAATTAGGCACAAATAAAGGATTATCATAAGATTTATCAAAATAGCATGGATTATCATAAATAACAGTAGCATAATTATTTCCACAAGTTTCATTTATAGGGACTATTTCAAGAGAATCCACAGGAACATAACATTCATCCTTCTTTGATAAGCATGGAGGACAATCAAATAGTGTAAGAGTTAAAGAGTTACTCTCATTAGAAGGTAGGCATGGGTAGCTAATCCATTCTTCCTCCTTGTGTTCATCACTCTCCTCCTCTTTTTCATCCAATGAGCTTTCAGCTTCAGCAATTTCTTCTTCCACAGGTTCCTGCAAGGCAGTGGTCTCTTCTTTTTGAGGATATCTTTTCTCAAGAAATTCAGTAATATAAGGATTACCATTATAATACTCAAGGCAATATCGAAGTATAGCAAAATTATCAGATTTATAGGGAGCTTCATCTCTATTTTGAAGCAAAGCAGCAATTTCGTAAGCTCCCATGAAAACGAAAAATTCTTCAATTTGCTCAAGTTTATCAATGTCATAATATCCTCTAGCATAAGAAGCCAACGTTTCATTATCATTATAATCACTTTGAAAAGTGAGGTGTTTACACTTCCTACAACAACGAGATTCATTAAAGCACCAAGATTCATCATATGTAGAACACAAATCTCTAGCAAAATTATACAGTTTAATTACTTGTAGTGATAGATGTTTCCCTTTTTCAGACCAGTGGTGTTCATTTAATTTATCTTGTCTATTCTTAGTGAGCCATCCTGACAAATAAGATCTAGTTCCATAAAAAATAGGCATGGCAACAGTTTTTTTTTTAGATTTTCGGTTTTTAAATTTTTTATGGATTTTTGGGTATATAAAAACAAAACAAAACAAAAACAAACTAAACAAAAGTAAACTAAACAAAACACAACTAAACAGAAATAAACTAAGCACAATAAAACTAGACAAAAGTAAACTAGACAAAATAAAATAAAATAAAAACAGAGAGAGAGGTAGAGTGTACTCCCCAGGTGAACTTATGAGTAGAGCTATGCTCCCCGGCAATGGTGCCAGAAAATAGTCTTGATGACCCACAAGTATAGGGGATCGCAACAGTTTTCGAGGGAAGTAAAACCCAAATTTATTGATTCGACACAAGGTGAGCCAAAGAATAATTATAAGGCTTAACAGATGAATTGTCAGTTCAGCTGCACCTGGAAAAGCACTAGTAACAGGGGTGATGTGAAAGCAGCAGTAATACGAGAGCAATAGTGACAGTAACACAACAGTAATGATGCCAGAAAATAGTTGGTGGTGTGTTGACGTGTAACACCCCTAAAATTTAGGCCGAATTTTCAAATTATTTTGGACGCCGGAAAACTTTTTCTAGTTTTAATAAGGGTTTCCTGAAATCTTTCGAGGAGATTTGACGTAGAGTTTGCTCTCTCTTTGAATACCGGAGGACTTCCCTACCTATTTCTAGAAGACCCGCCCAAAAATATTTCATACTCCAATCCAATATTTCCAGTTTCGGAGTTAACTGTTAATGTCGGGTCCGATCCCAATTTTATTCGGTCAACTTAGGAGTCTCGGAAAATTCTCATAATTTAGGGAGTTGCATATTTTTGCATTTTCTACACTTCTTCCGTTGAACTCAAACTCATTCGAGCAAGTTTTGACCCACTTCCTTTGTAAGCGGAAAATCGATGCCGGTACGCGGCTTAGCGGACACATTACCAAAACCCCATTTACCAATGTCCAATTGAGCTCAAACTCCATAGACACTCTCCTGGGACCAAATAAGATCCGTGGTAATTTTTGGGGATTTTTCTGAGATGTGCAAGGCCCCTGTCATTTCATCGAGCACCTTCGGTATCTTTGCTTTTCTTAAAATCCTACTTTACAAAGTTGGGAATCCTTGAGTGATTCTTATTTTGTTGTGTTCCTCTCGTTGTTACGAACCCAGCGGTGAAAACCGTGTTCCATTTGGTGCTCCGAGTTGTCGGGAACGCGACGATGCCGCCCGTGGCGCACTCCGGACGCCGGAGCGCGCATGTCGGCGTCCTGCGCATTCCTATTCCACCGGTCCCTTCTGCTGTTCCCGTGTCCCAGCCACAACCCAGCAGAGTCAGCACCCTCCCCTGTTCCCCTGGCTCGGACCAGGGAAGACCTTATCTCCTTCTTTAAATGCTTGGCCGAAGTTAGGTGCCGCTCAGACGCTCGTCGGTTTCCTCCCTCCCTCTGTCTCGAGCTCGAGCTCAACGTGCCGATAACCAGCTCGTTCACATTCCCTCCATAAATCCTCGGCTGAAGGTTGGCGCATTGAAGCGCCGTTCGTCCCGTTCTTATCCCCTGGCTCCGACCGAGATCGATCATATCCTCCCCCCCATTAGTTCTCGTACGAAGTTAGGCACCGAAAGTTGCTTGTCCTCGTCGCGCCTTGGCTCCTGGCGGCCGTTGCACCAGCCTCTCTGATGTCTTAAACTCCCTCTCTGCCGCTGCAAGTCGGACCCCCCTCTCTCCTCCTTCAATTCTCAGAGCGAGCTGGGCAGTGACCAACCGGTGACGGTAGAAACCGATGCCCTCGTCGCCGGCTTTATAAGGGCACCTCGAACCCTCCCTCGCAGGATACCTCTCCCTCCCCTCCCCTGAGCCACCCCACGTCTTTCTTCGACAGAGGGAACCGAACTCGAGCTTCGGCCATGGTCGCCGTGACCATGTCGAGGATGGACTCGAGCCCTCCAGCCTCCCCGCGCCCTAGCCTCCTTCCCTGGCCGCGGTGCACCGCCTCCGGGCCGTCCCCACCGCCAGCCGACTCTCTCGGCGAGCCCCATGGCCGTCCCCGGTCGGCCACCGTACTGTCCAGTGCGTGGGCAAGGAAGAAGACGACCTGTTCGATTCGTTTTTCTTTTTTTTCCGTTGCCTCGTTCCTTTGCACAGCCCAGCAGCAGCCCGATCCCCTCTGTTTTTTTCCCCTTCCCGAATTGTTTTTTCGGCCCAGCCCAGCAGGCACAGCAGCAGCCACGGCCTGCTCGCGGCCCAGCCAGCGCAGCGCACGCGCAGTCGCGGCCTGTTTGCGGCCCGGTCTGTTTTTTTTCGCGGAACTTTTTCCTTTTTCCATGCTGGACAATTTTTAAATGTCCACAACTTTCAAACCGTAGCTCCGTTTTCGGTGATTCAAATTTCTAAATCTTTGTCTCGACGAGATCTTTCCATTGGTACTGGTCTTGTTGTCTCTGAAAATGTTTAGTTTCATTGACTTTATTCAACACGTTGTTTATCGTTCCGGGTTTAGCCATTTTCGAGTTTTCGACGCGCGACGACACCGAGACCTCCCGGATGTTCGGGAACCCGTCTCCTAAGGCAAGCTAAGCCCTTGCTATGAGCAGCCCAGCAGTGTTTGTTTGTTTATTTGCTTATTACCATGCCGGGTGTTTATGTTTTTGTCTGTCTACCGTTATATTTATGCATGTCTGTTTATTGTTCTTGTTTAGTATGAAACTTGTAATATTGCTCATGCCATGTTGCATATTATGTTGCATGTTTATTTATCGTACTTGCTTGGTTATATTATGTATTGTTAATATTTATCAAACACACACCATTCTTGAGACAATGGACTGGGGGAACCGCCGCCGTCTCACTAAAATATTAACGTCGATCTGCGATGGCGCTGGTCGGAGGTATCTCTGCCATAGTCACCCGATCGACGCAAACCAACTGTGCTATCTTTTGTAGTTGATCTGTGGTGGCGCTGGTCGGCGGAATCGCCGCAGTAGTCTTCTGGTTGACGTTTCCTTTTCCTTGTCGAACGAGAAGGCGCTGGTCGGCGGAATCGCCGCCGTAGTCTTCCGGTTGACGTTTCCTTTTCCTTGTCGAACGAGAAGGCGCTGGTCGGCGGAATCGCCGCCGTAGTCTTCCGGTTGACGTTTCCTTTTCCTTGTCGAACGAGAAGGCGCTGTTCGGCGGAATCGCCGTCGTAGTCTTCCGGTTGACGTTCTTTTTATTTTGCTAAGTTTGGACATGGATACTACTATTTCTTGAAATATTGTGTTGCTAATGTTTTGTCGTTTGATGATATATTATTGTGTTATTGTGGTTGTTTTGTTGGACTAATCCTCTTCTATTTGGACTTGTGATTGATGAAACTTGATTAAATGAAACACCCCTCCAAACAACCATAGGGTCAGTCCATGGTGCCACTAATCTGAACTTTGAAAGCAGAACCATCGTCGTCTCATGGAGGACCGTGACCTACTAGGTTGTTGAGCCCCTTTTGTGCCATCCATTGGGCGCAGTCGTTCGGTTGTGCTGTCCGAGGGTAGTGGTCGACAGGCACGGGTTCGACTGTGATAGGGAGTCCGGAGCTAGGCATACCCGGTAGCGCCGGGGGATGTGCCGGATTTACTTGCCCGTTGTGCCACGCGCATAGGGTGGTGCAGGAGAGTGTCTTAGCAAGTGGACCGTCATGTGAGTGTATTTTGCTTAGTACGACTTTGGGCGTGAGAAACCTGGTGCGTCGGCTGAGTAGGGTGCATTCTGATAGGTGGTAAGCAAACTCTCGAGAGACTCACCTAGCAAGCTAGCCCCGTTCCTGGGATATTGTCGCAACAGTGGAACATGGGGTTCCCCTAGTACTGCCAAAGTGGGTCCACCCAATGTGGGCCCAGGATGAAGATGGACAAGACCAAGACTCAAGTCAAGCTGGCGGGTTCACCGTCAAGACACGCATGGCCTACATCGACTAAGGGCTCCGGTCCTGGGGACCTTCCGGGTCCCCGAACCAAGCAAGAAGGCCAGGAAGGACCCGAGAGCCCGAGTTCCCGGCAGAAGGCCAGGCTCCCTCTCGGGTACTTCCTACGTTCCTGTGGATAAGCACTCCACCTCACAACGAAGACTTGGGCAGCAAGAAGGCAGCGCGGGCGGGAAGCACGTCCCGTGGTGGTGTCAGCGCCTGTCCACCAAAAGGCGGTCGCTCCCACCTAACCCAAAGGAGACGCTAGGTTGAGGAGAGGCCACGTCTCCCCCCAAACTAGATGAGGAGGGTCCTTCACCCCGAAGGTCCCTCGTGCCCCTCTCGTGACCATGTGGCAACCCCTTAGCCTATAAAAGGAGGACCAAGGCACGGGAGAAAGGGGATGGGAGATAGAACGAGCACCAGCTAGAGCCAGAGCAAGACTAGACTAGGGCTGCGGAGGTAGAGAGGAAGGTGATCTCCTCCGGGTCAGGATCTGTCCTTCTTCTACCTCGGGCCAAAACCCTTCCGGGTACCCTGTCCGGGAGGTTCCATTGTAAGCCACACTATGAAGAACTCATCAATCCAGACATGCAGGAGTAGGGCTTTTAGCCTCCGGGCGGCCTGAACCTGGGTAGCTCCTTGTGTCCCTTTGGTTGCATGCTTGATCGTGGAGAGGAGAGCTTGATCTAGACTCCGCCCAAGAAGACGATTCTCAGCCTCCTTCGCGCCCCGTGCCGAACCTAAAAGGGGGTATCCTATACTCCCGGTGTCCGTGCAACGAGACACGACATCTGGCGCGCCAGGTAGGGGGCGCAAGTGCTGGATTCGTCTTCTTCTTCATCATCGTCAAGTTCATCGTCAAGTTCGGCGTCCAGCTTTCAGTCCGTGCCAAGATCTGTTCTAGCGCCTTCGGAACGGCGCTAGTTTTGGCTCTCGTGAAGAGAAATACCGAATCCAACATTCGAGATGACAAAGAAGAGAAAGGGAAAGGCAGCCTTTGAGTTCCTGCGATACCCCGGCCTTGGCTTCGTTCTTGACGAGTCCTCGCCGGCGCCTGCCGCTAAAGATCGCGCCTTTCGGAGTCCACTTCGTCCCTCCAGCCGCTTATGTCAGCTCTCTGGTCAGCACGGGAAACCTGAGGAAGGTGCCACGAACATTGATGTCCCTCTTTCCCCATGGACGCATGGAGCGAAGGAGGAACTCTGTTCCGACGCGCCGACCACAGTGCCGCTTCCGGAGGAGGTAAACCTCGACCAAGACACAAAAAGCGAGCCTCGGCAAGAAGATCCTCTCATCTACGTGCCCCAAGAACTCCAGATTCCTCTGCGCAAAGACGGCCAGTCCTGGAGTGTGGTGCATGTACACAGATCTGACCGGCACAGTTGGAAGATTGCCGACAGTTCAACGACATCCAGATACGCCAGAAGAACGGTGATTGCTATTCGTGCGGAGAACCGGGACACATCAGCCGAGATTGCCCCTCAACAAGAAGTCCAAGAAAGCCAAGAGGAGTGCCACAGCTGGGGTTCCTCAGAAGGGAGATCTTTCGGACCTTTGCCAATGCATCCACCCAGACTGAAGAGCTCCCGGAACCTTGCTTATTACCGGAGCCCCCACAGATACAAAGCAGTCAAGGGCAAGCTGCAGCTAGCTGGGATCAAACCTTCATTTGCGGAGACGTGGCCCACGGAGAATGGGATCTCCCGGGTCACATCGTCACGATACAGCCTGGACCAAGTGGACCCCCTCAGAAGTACCGGATCGCTAAGTGGCTAGCATCAGGATCCCGCGAGTAAAGCAAGCTTCAGGGTCTCCGGACCGGCATGAGCCAGCCAGATTGCCGGATCACCAAACAAGGAACATCCGGGTCAGGAAACTAAGACAACCGTGGGGTCTCCGGACCGGCGTCTCTGATACGCCAGCAAGCCGCGGATCACCAGTTGGGTGGTCTCCGGGTAACTCGAGCAAGTAAGCACAAATGGTCTCCGGACCGGCGCAAGCCAGCCAGTCATGCCCTTAGTCGGCATTGGAGGCTATCTCGGTTGGAAGCCTTGTCCCCGCCAAGAATTGCTGGGCAAGGCAGAATTATGTCTGAAACACGGCATAGAAGACCCGCCTTGGCGGCAGCGCGACAGAACGATTACCGAGGTAGCCAGAAGGAGTCAAAACGCGAGCTAAGTATAAACGTGCTTGCACGGGCTTGTTCCCGGGTACATCAGTTTTATGTGCTTTGGCTAAGGCGAAAGCGGGCGTTCTCCTGGGGCAGCGCCTTCGCGATGACACTGTCAGTTTCCCTCGGGCAGTGGAATCGTGGGCTGAGGTCCGTGCGGTCAGGAAACGGTGGGTCCTTTGGGGGGTTGCGCCCTGTGTCCGCACTTCAGATCAGTCTGAGTGCCCACGGCTGGTTAGCGCTCACACCTTTGGATCCTTCCCGAGAGCGTAAAGCCCCCACGAGTACAATAAAACTTATATACTTTGGGAAGAAGTTATTTACATTCAAAAGCATGAGTTCATAAGCCAGTTGGCAATATCAGTACAAAAGCATGGTTCACGGCCCCTGGTATTGTCCTTTTCAGGACTTCACAGGTTCACGGGTCATCTTCTCGGGAAAGGTGCTTCAAGATCTCCTCCACCTGGCGGGTCACGTCTGGAGGAAGCGGCGTCCCGGGTTCAGGCGCCTCCAGCTCGGATAGCAAGGAGAGCTGCGGGTGTCGCTGGCGAAGCGCTGTGACGAATCGGGTCGTCACCTGCCTCACTGCCTGTTCCCCAGCAAGGCGAGTGGCTCTGCTAACCTGCTCCTTGATACCTTTGATGAGCGAGGCCACGTACTTCAAGAACCCGGGATAGCGGGCGAAGGAAGTGGAATGGTCGGCCATGAGGACGGGCGGAGAAGGCACTCCCAAATTCGTGAACTCCTGCACGATGTCCAAGGACCCGTGGTTCATCTGGAGCAAGACGTTGTGATCATCGCGGCGGTGAGCAAATCGCCGTCGCTCTTTCTCAAGTGCATCCTTCGCTTCCGCCAGCTCTGCCTGCACTCCCGTCAGCTGGTTGGACACCTGCTCATGTTGGTGCCACGCAATCTGAGCTTGGGATTTGGACGCTTCCATCGCCGCACGCCCATCAGCCAGCTCCTTTGTTTCCTTCTTGCGAAGGACAGTCATGCGCGCATCTTTGTCCTTCCAGAAGTCAATTGCATCGCCCAGTTCCCGGATCTTCCTTTCCATGGCGACGCGGCCAGCCGTGCCTCTTGCTTAAACTTCTCAGCTGTTTTGAGGGCCTGCTTCTGCGCCTCAATCGTGGCCGTCATCGCCTCAGCCCGGGCGGACAAGCTATCTCTTTCGCCCCTGGCTCTCTGGAAATCCGAGAAGGCTGTTCCCGCCTTTCCCTCTCGCTCTTGAGCTCGCTCTGGAGTTTAGAGACCTGCTTGCTTAGCGACGAGGCGGCTCTGCTTTTGGCTCGAAGATCATTTTCAACCTCGCTGCGAGCCCAGCCAGCCACGTTCTCCAGGCCTTGTTCGAAGCGGTCCTCGTCCCGCTCCATCTTGATCTGGAGCTCCTCAATGGTGCCAAGGTAGTGGCGCTCTTCATCTTCCAGCTCGGCCTCTCGTCGCTCCAGCTCTTTCTCGCGGCTGGCCACTCGCTGTTCCCAAGCATAGAGCAGCTCTTCGTCCGCCGCCAGCTTCAGTTCACGGGCGCTACGAGCTTCCTCCCCAGAGGGAAGCCGCAGCTCGCGAGCCTGCGAGTGCTCCCCGCTGTCGGAGGTCGGGGCACCAGCCGCGCCAGTTCGGCGCGGGCAGAAGACAAGAACTCCGAGACGCTGGAGAACGTCTTGGAGAACCCGGGGCCTTCCTCGACTCTCCCGGGTTCAGGGCAGGGGTCAGCGTTCCCGGGGCGGAGCCCCCGGGGATGTACCCGCCTGCGAGTCCTCGCGGTCCGAGGGTCGCCTGGGGATCCACGTCGCGCCTCTCCCCAGGGCCTTTCGCGCCGACAGCCTCCGCCTCGTCTGCGACGACCGGAGCCACCCCCCTGGTCCTTGGGGCGGACTGGGGGCTCGGGGGCTCGGAGTTGCCTCCATCGGAGGTGCCGGTGGAGCTCGACGCTTCGACGTCCTCGCCTCTCCGGGGTCGCTTGCTTGGCCACTCCGGGGTCGGGCTCCTGTGCAAGAAATGAAAGTCAGAAGTCAGGACGGCAGAAGAAAACAACTCCGTTTTCAAAGACAGATGCCATCAAAACTTACCGGCGGGCTCTCTTCGATCCGGAGAAGCTCCACTCTTCTGCACCAAGTCGTCAAAGAGGTCCGGCAAGGACAGGCTCTCCTCCCCTACCTCCATGTCAGCAAGGGGAGGAGGGATGGCCTCCGACACCTGATCAGACTCCTGCAACGACGGCGAGCTCGGCGGCACAGGCTGCTCTGGGAGTTCGTCACCCGGCGGGTTCGTCGCCGCCCCGGAAGGAGCGCCGGGGCCTCCGCGCCCGCAAGGTACTCCCGGAGGAGTCTTCGTCGCCTTCGTCATCCGAAGTCCCAGGTTCTTCAGGGGAAACGTCCCCGTGGGCAAGGCCTGCTCCCTTGGCCTACCTCCTTGAAGACTGCGTGTTTTGGGTGCCGGCGGGGGCTCGATCTTGGTAGTACCCGCCACCCCGTACTCATTACACTCTGGCATCGAAGATCGGATACCGTCGGCGGCCGGATCTTCGAACAGCGGCAAGGTCTCATCCTGGAACTCGAAGGGTACCCATGGCAATATGTAGCCCATGGACAGAGCCCAGGTGGTCTCTGTCAAGTGGAATCTAGACTGGAAGGCTGCTGCCCACCTGATTGAGTTCCCAGAGCGGGCGGCTCCGGAACTGCAGAGGGGCAATCCCCCTGTGAAGAAAGTCTGCCAGGATCATGGCACCCGTCACTCCCCTTGCGCGGAGCGCAGCCAACCTGTTGATGACTGGAGCCAGTGCTTCCCCTTGAGAGCTTCTCTCCTTCGAGTGTGCCAGTCGCTCCGCTGGATAATATGGAGTCATCAGATGGGGATTGGTCCCGTCAGCTTCGACAAAATACCAGTTGTGCCTCCATTCTCCAACCGAGGCCTTGGTGAATGTTTCCGGGTACTGGTGCGCCGCATCTCTCCGGAGGCAGAAAGAGACACCGCCAGCGATCCACTTGGACTTCCCCAGGCGTGGAACGAAGAAATGGCGGAACAGGGCCACCGAGGGCATGACACCCGCAAATGCCTCGCAGGCATAGGCAAAAGTAGCAAGCATCATCACGGCATTGGGGTGCAAGTGCAGCATATGCAATCCGTAAGCCTCCAAGATTGCTGCGAAGAACTCGGAGAACGGAGGAAGAAGGCCGACGACGGAGAAATCGTGGAAAGTAATCACCTCCCCTTCTCGTTGAGGACCGCTCCCAGGGCGCACCACCACTCCCTCAGTACCGCGGAAGCTCGCGGCCAGGGATTGGCGGACGCGTTGGATGGCTTCTCTGACGCATACTCACTGGGAGAAAAGAGGGCCTGAGTCACCCTCATCGAGGGCGGCGCTTCGGCCAGGGAAGCCTCCATCGCCATCTTCTCGGCGGCGGATTGCGACATCTTCCTCACTCCCGTCCTATCTCGCTTAGGCGGCATGGGCTGGGGGCAAGAACAAGGAACGGCGGCGGCCAAGGCGGGAGGCGGCGATTGGCGAAGTCAGGGAGAAGGAGTCTCCTGGGCGGCGATTTGGGGATTTCGGCGAATCTGGAGAGGTAACGGCTACAGTGGAAGCCAGTCGTGGCTTATAAGGCATCCCACACGTCACGTCGCGGCCCCATTACTCCGACGGACGTGGGGATCGAGGGGGCGTGCCGATTTCTGCGCGTTTCGCCCGTTGGATTCCAGGATAAGCAAGGGGTCCGTATGAATCGCAACGTTCGCCGTGATTCAGTCAACAGGACCCGGGGGCTCGTCTCTACCTCGCCTCGGCGGGTCCCCAACGGAGCTGAGAAGACCAGGTACCCGGGACCCACTTTGACCTATCTTTAGGCCATGGCCCCGGCAGCTGGAGCAAGAGCCGCCGGGACCATGCCCGGGGGCTACTGTCGCAACAGTGGAACATGGGGTTCCCCTAGTACTGCCAAAGTGGGTCCACCCCATGTGGGCCCAAGATGAAGAGACCAAGACTCAAGTCAAGCTGGCGGGTTCACCGTCAAGACACGCATGGCCTACATCGACTAAGGGCTCCGGTCCTGGGGACCTTCCGGGTCCCCGAACCAAGCAAGAAGGCCAGGAAGGACCCGAGAGCCCGAGTTCCCGGCAGGAGGCCAGGCTCCCTCTCGGGTACTTCCTACGTTCCTGTGGATAAGCACTCCACCTCACCACGAAGACTTGGGCAGCAAGGAAGGCAGCGCGGGCGGGAAGCACGTCCCGTGGTGGTGTCAGCGCCTGTCCACCCAAAGGCGGACGCTCCCACCTAACCCAAAGGAGACGCTAGGCTGAGGAGAGGCCACGTCTCCCCCTAAACTAGATGAGGAGGGTCCTTCACCCCGAAGGTCCCTCGTGCCCCTCTCGTGACCCTGTGGCAACCCCTTAGCCTATAAAAGGAGGACCAAGGCACGGGAGAAAGGGGAGGAGATAGAACGAGCACCAGCTAGAGCCAGAGCAAGACTAGACTAGGGCTGCGGAGGTAGAGAGGAAGGTGATCTCCTCCGGGTCAGGATCTGTCCTTCTTCTACCTCGGCCAAAACCCTTCCGGGTACCCTGTCCGGGAGGTTCCATTGTAAGCCACACTATGAAGAACTCATCAATCCAGACATGCAGGAGTAGGGCTTTTAGCCTCCGGGCGGCCTGAACCTGGGTAGCTCCTTGTGTCCCTTTGGTTGCATGCCTTGATCGTGGAGAGGAGAGCTTGATCTAAACTCCGCCCAAGAAGAGGATTCTCAGCCTCCTTCGCGCCCCGTGCCGAACCTAAAAGGGGGTATCCTATACTCCCGGTGTCCGTGCAACGAGACACGACAGATATGGAACAACAGTTCAGTGTCGGTCACACTGTGTGTCTTTGTCGTGTCAGGGGGTTAAACTTAAGTTCTGTTTGAAAGAATTAATGAACAACCTGATCTCACTAAATGAACAAATAAGATGATGCAGGGAATGTTGCCTTGAGATGTTGATGGTTACCCATGATATAGGATGGCGGTGTGATCATTGGGAGCCTAGAGTTAGGCCTGAGCCAACATCAACCGTGCATGCCCAGAGTGGAAAGATGAGGCCAGTGGGCCTAGCAGTGATCACAGGTGCAGTTGTGTATTATTTGGTACCAACTGGTACACTCGTTTACTCGTCACATGTAATCTCTTTGTATGATTGCCGGTGCACGATCCAACCCCACCTGGCTTGGAATCTGTACTGGTGATACCCCCGTTGCTTGCTTATGACATGTTTGGTTGTCAATGCCATGCTACTTTTATGTCATGTATCTAGAGTACCCCTTTGCCATGTTGTAGGATTTTATTTCCAATATATATCTTGCTGCATGATTGTTGGAATGTTTGTAGTAAGTGGCGATTCTTGCTGAGTGCATACAAATGTACTCACGGGCCTCGTGATTGTGGCCAGGTTTGACGAGGATTCATCTTCTACCTTAGCAAGGAGATGGAGCAAGAGTGTGCTAGGATCAGTAGCCCAGCCAGATGCCTGTGGAGAGGAGCCGCTCCAAGCCGTTGCCTTAGTCGTCTTCCGCTGCCAGTTAAACTCTGTCCTGAGCCATGCTTGGCTTGATGTTTGGTCATGCCTTGATGGCCTTGTAAACCATTTGTAGCACTTCTTCTGCCTGATTGTGTAATGATTTCCATTATGTTGCACTGTCGTGACGTGCGGCCAGATATCTTGGGCTGGCGCACGGGACGACCGCCTCTCTGGCGAGATATGCCAGGGAGGGGTGTCACAGACGTGGTATCAGAGCCCCAGGCTGGCTGTAGACTACCCTAGCATGGAAAGCCTAGCCTTACTTTTGCCCGACAGCGAGCCTGATGGATTTAACCCATCCCCGCCTAACCAGCATGGCTGTGTCAGTCCACAGTAAGGTGCAGTAGGATGTGACCCAATCCACCCAGCAAGGCTCGCCGGTTTCTTCCATGAGAAGGAGCCGACACAACCCAACTTCTATGAGACCCCAGTCCTAGCTGCCGTTATCCCCACCCCCGCCTGCTATCCTTAGCCATCAAACTCTCTTGAAGCAAGATCCCGCAAAGGAATCCCGCGTTCTCATCTCATCCTACACCCAGATCCAAAATAATCCGATGGCGAACCCCAAGGTCGTCCTAGAAACCACTGTCGAGGATCATGGCGGATTTCCACTGATGCTTTGGAAGGCCGTCTGTGTTCTCCTTGGTAGGCCTGCTCGCCCTCGATACGTGGTGTTCGAGAACTCACTCTCGCCTGCCGGGAGTGACTTTCGAGCAGACGTGCATGTCGGATCGTGTCCGTTGGGCACAAGTCCATCTTACCTGATCCAAGGTAGGAGCATGGCCACTCTTGCTCAAGCCATCCAGGTAGCAGCCTGGGAAGGTCTCGTCTGCCTGCGGTACTCGAAACCGGCAATGGCGAAAAGTCGAGGTTTCCACCTCCTCCCAGCCAGACCCCAGCATGGTGCGGAGGCTATCCAAACTCCCATTGGAGAAGAAGTCGACCCCGCCATAATCACCCTGGCCACCTACGGAGCTGCAATGACAAGGCTCAGCCATTCTCTGATAGAGGAACTCATGACCACAAGGCGCAACCTTGGTATTGCTCGCATGTAACTGAGTCGAGCAAGGAACCCACCTACCCCCGCCCATGGGCAAGCTCAGGGCACAGGACTCCCGTTCCATGATGTTTTGCTGGAACGCAGTCTTGATGCATCTGTGACGCAAGCACTAGCCCGAGTTCAGCAGCACCCCCAAGAGCGAGGTATAATCCTCGAAGGCGTGCCTGCAATTCCTCACCCCGCGGAAGATGGAGATGTGGACACCACACTTCGTCTCGGCCGCGCACCACCGACTACCAGAGGCCGTCAAGCGGAGTAGAACCCTTGTTTAGTTAGCCCGAGTGGCGCTTGTATGTTGGTAGGTGAGAGTCAGGAAGGTTGTTTGTTTTTCTTGTGTTAGCTTGTAATGTAAGTTTGTGGTATGCTTTCCGGTTGATGTTGAATCAGCCCGTAATAAAACTTGGTGTTCTGATTCTCTTGTTAACCATTATGGTTGAGAGGATTATGCCATACTCCTGCAATTGTTTTGGGGCCATAAAATGCAGGATTATTTCCTAAAAGATATTTTCCCAGTTCAGCAAGTTCATCTATCTGTATGCTAGTACCTCTGAAATTCTATCTGTGCTGCAAGACCAGATTTGCGGCAGCTGAGAAAAGTTCAGAAATGAAAATCTTGTTCCAGTTTATTAGAAGAGACAAATTTGGTGCATCCACTAAGTTCAGTATAGAAGGGAAATTTCAGAAACGAAGGATACAAGTTCTACTCCAACATAGAACACTACAACTAGCTCAGTGCAGATGCGAAGGCACCCCAGAAATCCTACTCCTCTCAAGCTCAGTGGCGTTGCTAGAAGATGAGCCTGGATCACCCGAAGCCGAGTCGCGAGCCGCGCGACGGCGACGGACAGCTCGAGCTTCTTGCTCACCTCCAGCTGGAAGGGCGGCCACCTCAGCAACCGGCGGCGCAGCCTGCCCCTCCGCCGCAGCCTGCCCCTCCGTCGCAGCATCAACACCAGCGCCTGACCACCAATTGCATAGGCCAAAGATCAGGAAGACCACCGCCGCGAACAGCAGTGCGCCCACCACCGTGCACGAGATCACGAAGAGCACGAAGATGATAATACGCTTGGTGAAGCCTGCGTCCTCCATTATCTCGACATAGGCTCTGAAGAAGCTTTGAACGAAGCCCATGGTTCGATGAGAAAAGAGAGGATTTCGGAAATTCTGATTTATAGCTGGAGCTCGGACGCCGCTCCTCGACACCGCACGCGGAAAAAGAGAAAGAATCGCGAGCAGTGGCACGAAACCATCGAGGACATGTTCCCCAAAGCCGTGATGGCCGCGGCGTCGATGGACCGCACGCACAGCAGTGCCGCAGTGGAGTGCTCCGCACACTGAGAAACCGCCGGGTTCAGAGCAAGAGAGAGTGAGGAAGAAGAAGAGAGAAAGGAACCAGGAGACTGCCCGGTGGGCCCCGGTCCCACATGCCAGTGAGTAGGCCGACAGCCACGGTGTGCCTCTATCCCTTTCTCAGAAAATCATCCCCTCGTCTCTCCAGTGCTTTTCTTGGGGAAAATCTTTGCAAAATAATTTTGGGAAACGGCCCTATCCCACAGTGTCTGTGAACCAATTATTGGTGGCACAGATATTTTCTTTTAATAGAAACTCTGTTGTTTTTTAAAACCTGTGTATACATGAAAGTGTATATACAGCTTTTCTAAAATAAAAACCCTAGATAGAGGATATGATTAGCACATTCCTAATCTTTGTTTTGCAAAATTTGGGTAATCGTTTGCCCAAGTAAAATCTTCGTTGTTGGTTGATAGTTTGGTTGTAGATCTTGTTTGATCTTGCCATGTTGTGTTTGGTGAGCAAAACCTTAGATTTAATTTTTAATAAATGTGCTAGTAGATCCTATGTTGCTTGATTGAGTGAGCCCCTGCCATGCCATCTTTAAAATGCATTGGGTATGGTAGAAATATCATACGTTTACAAAATATCTGATTTTAATAAAAATCTTGTTGAGTGCAGATTTCTTTGTGTGTCAAAATTCTAGTATTTTGTAGAAAAAGTTTTAAATGGGGTATGAATGGATCATTCAAGAATTATCTTGAATAACTCCCCGAATCTCGGGACGAGATTCTTTTAAGGGGGGAAGGTTTGTAACTACCCAAAAATTTAGGCCGAATTTTCAAATTATTTTTGGACGCCGGAAAACTTTTTCTAGTTTTAATAAGGGTTTCCTGAAATCTTTCGAGGAGATTTGACATAGAGTTTGCTCTCTCTTTGAATACCGGAGGACTTCCTACCTATTTCTAGAAGACCCGCCCAAAAATATTTCATACTCCAATCCAATATTTCCAGTTTCGGAGTTAACTGTTAATGTCGGGTCTGATCCCAATTTTATTCGGTCAACTTAGGAGTCTCGGAAAATTCTCATAATTTAGGGAGTTGCATATTTTTGCATTTTCTACACTTCTTCCGTTGAACTCAAACTCATTCGAGCAAGTTTTGACCCACTTCCTTTGTAAGCCGAAAATCGATGCCGGTACGCGGCTTAGCGGACACATTACCAAAACCCCATTTACCAATGTCCAATTGAGCTCAAACTCCATAGACACTCTCCTGGGACCAAATAAGATCAGTGGTATTTTTTGGGGATTTTTCTGAGATGTGCAAGGCCCCTGTCATTTCATCGAGCACCTTCGGTATCTTTGCTTTTCTGAAAATCCTACTTTACAAAGTTGGGAATCCTTGAGTGATTCTTATTTTGTTGTGTTCCTCTCGTCGTTACGAACCCAGCGGTGAAAACCGTGTTCCATTTGGTGCTCCGAGTTGTCGGGAACGCGACGATGCCGCCCGTGGCGCACTCCGGACGCCGGAGCGCGCATGTCGGCGTCCTGCGCATTCCTATTCCACCGGTCCCTTCTGCTGTTCCCGTGTCCCAGCCACAACCCAGCAGAGTCAGCACCCTCCCCTGTTCCCCTGGCTCGGACCAGGGAAGACCTTATCTCCTTCTTTAAATGCTTGGCCGAAGTTAGGTGCCGCTCAGACGCTCGTCGGTTTCCTCCCTCCCTCTGTCTCGAGCTCGAGCTCAACGTGCCGATAACCAGCTCGTTCACATTCCCTCCATAAATCCTCGGCTGAAGGTTGGCGCATTGAAGCGCCGTTCGTCCCGTTCTTATCCCCTGGCTCCGACCGAGATCGATCATATCCTCCCCCCCATTAGTTCTCGTACGAAGTTAGGCACCGAAAGTTGCTTGTCCTCGTCGCGCCTTGGCTCCTGGCGGCCGTTGCACCAGCCTCTCTGATGTCTTAAACTCCCTCTCTGCCGCTGCAAGTCGGACCCCCCTCTCCTCCCTTCAATTCTCAGAGCGAGCTGGGCAGTGACCAACCGGTGGCGGTAGAAACCGATGCCCTCGTCGCCGGCTTTATAAGGGCACCTCGAGCCCTCCCTCGCAGGATACCTCTCCCTCCCCGCCCTGAGCCCCCCCACGTCTTTCTTCGACAGAGGAAACCGAACTCGAGCTTCGGCCATGGCCGCCGTGACCATGTCGAGGATGGACTCGAGCCCTCCAGCCTCCCCGCGCCCTAGCCTCCTTCCCTGGCCGCGGTGCACCGCCTCCGGGCCATCCCCACCGCCGGCCGACCCTCCCGGCGAGCCCCATGGCTGTCCCCGGTCGGCCACCGTACTGTCCAGTGCGTGGGCAAGGAAGAAGATGACCTGTTCCATTCGTTTTTCTTTTTTTTTCCGTTGCCTCGTTCCTTTGCACAGCCCAGCAGCAGCCCGATCCCCTCTGTTTTTTTTCCCTTCCCGAATCATTTTTTCGGCCCAGCCCAGCAGGCACAGCAGCAGCCACGGCCTGCTCGCGGCCCAGCCAGCGCAGCGCACGCGCAGTCGCGGCCCATTTGCGGCCCGATCTGTTTTTTTTCGCGGAACTTTTTCCTTTTTCCTTGCTGGACAATTTTTAAACGTCCACAACTTTCAAACCGTAGCTCCGTTTTCGGTGATTCAAATTTCTAAATCTTCGTCTCGACGAGATCTTTCCGTTGGTACTAGTCTTGTTGTCTCTGAAAATGTTTAGTTTCGTTGACTTTATTCAACACGCTGTTTACCGTTCCGGGTTTAGCCGTTTTTCGAGTTTTTGACGCGCGACGACACCGAGACCTCCCGGATCTTCTGGAACCCGTCTCCTAAGGCAAGCTAACCCCTTGCTATGAGCAGCCCAGCAGTGTTTGTTTGTTTATTTGCTTATTACCATGCCGGGTGTTTATGTTTTTGTCTGTCTACCGTTATATTTATGCATGTATGTTTGTTGTTCTTGTTTAGTATGAAACTTGTAATATTGCTCATGCCATGTTGCATATTATGTTGCATGTTTATTTATCGTACTTGCTTGGTTATATTATGTATTGATAATATTTATCAAACACACACCATTCTTGAGACAATGGACTGGGTGAACCGCCGCCGTCTCACTAAAATATTAACGTCGATCTACGATGGCGCTGGTCGGAGGAATCTCTGCCATAGTCACCCGATCGACGCAAACCAACTGTGCTATCTTTTGTACTTGATCTGTGATGGCGCTGGTCGGCGGAATCGCCGCCGTAGTCTTCCGGATGACGTTTCCTTTTCCTTGTCGAACGAGAAGGCGCTGGTCGGCGGAATCGCCGCCGTAGTCTTCCGGTTGACGTTTCCTTTTCCTTGTCGAACGAGAAGGCGCTGGTCGGCGGAATCGCCGCCATAGTCTTCTGGTTGACGTTTCCTTTTTTTTGTCGAACGAGAAGGCGCTGGTCGGCGGAATTGCCGCCGTAGTCTTCCGGTTGACGTTCTTTTTATTTTGCTAAGTTTGGACATGGATACTACTATTTCTTGAAATATTGTGTTGCTAATGTTTTGTCGTTTGATGATATATTATTGTGTTATTGGGGTTGTTGTGTTGGACTAATCCTCTGTTATTTGGACTTGTGATTGATGAAACTTGATTAAATGAAACACCCCTCCAAACAACGATAGGGTCAGTCCATGGTGCCACTAATCTGAACTTTGAAAGCAGAACCATCGTCGTCTCATGGAGGACCGTGACCTAGTAGGTTGTTGAGCCCCTTTTGTGCCATCCATTGGGCGCAGTCGTTCGGTTGTGCTGTCCGAGTGTAGTGGTCGACAGGCACGGGTTCGACTGTGATAGGGAGTCCGGAGCTAGGCATACCCGGTAGCGTCGGAGGATGTGCCGGATTTACTTGCCCGTTGTGCCACGCGCATAGGGTGGTGCAGGAGACTGTCTTAGCAAGTGGACCGTCATGTGATCGTATTTTTCTTAGTACGACTTTGGGCGTGAGAAACCTGGAGCGTCGGCTGAGTAGGGTGCATTCTGATAGGTGGTAAAGCAAACTCTCGAGAGACTCAACCTAGCAAGCTAGCCCCGTTCCTGGGATATGGAACAACAGTTCAGTGTCGGTCACACTGTGTGTCTTTGTCGTGTCAGGAGGTTAAACTTAAGTTCTGTTTGAAAAAATTAATGAACGACCTGATCTCACTAAATGAATAAATAAGATGATGCAGGGAATGTTGCCTTGAGATGTTGATGGTTACCCATGATATAGGATGGCGGTGTGATCGTTGGGAGCCTAGAGTTAGGCCTGAGCCAACATCAACAGTGCATGCCCAGAGTGGAAAGATGAGGCCAGTGGGCCTAGTAGTGATCACAGGTGTTGTTGTGTATTATTGGTACCAACTGGTACACTCGTTTACTCGTCATAGGTAATCTCTTTGTATGATTGCCGGTGCACGATCCAACCCCACCTGGCTTGGAATCTGTACTGGTGATACCCCATTGCTTGCTTATGACATGTTTGGTTGTCAATGCCATGCTACTTTTATGTCATGTATCTAGAGTACCCCTTTGACATGTTGTAGGATTTTATTTCCAATATATATCTTGCTGCATGATTGTTGGAATGTTTGTAGTATGTGGCGATTCTTGCTGAGTGCATACAATTGTTTTGACGAGGATTCATCTTCTACCTTAGCAAGGAGATGGAGCAAGAGTGTGCTAGGATCAGTAGCCCAGCCAGATGCCTGTGGAGTGGAGCCGCTCCAAGCCGTTGCCTTAGTAGTCTTCCGCTGCCAGTTAAACTCTGTCCTGAGCCATGCTTGGCTTGATGTTTGGTCATGCCTTGATGGCCTTGTAAACCATTTGTAGCACATCTTGTGCCTGATTGTGTAATGATTTCCATTATGTTGCACTGTCGTGACGTGCGGCCAGATATCTTGGGCTGGCGCACGGGGCGACCGCCTCTCTGGCGAGATGTGCCAGGGAGGGGTGTCACAGACGTGGTATCAGACCACCAGGCTGGCTGTAGACTACCCTAGCATGGAAAGCCCAGCCTTACTTTTGCCCGACAGCAAGCCTGATGGATTTAACCCATCCCCGCCTAACCGGCATGGCTGTGTCAGTCCACAGTAAGGTGCAGTAGGATGTGACCCAATCCACCCAGCAAGGCTCGCCGGTTTCTTCCATGAGAAGGAGCCGACACAACCCAGCTTCTATGAGACCCCAGTCCTAGCTGCCGTTATCCCCACCCCCGCCTGCTATCCTTAGCCATCAAACTCTCTTGAAGCAGGATCCCGCAAAGGAATCCCGCGTTCTCATCTCATCCTACACCCAGATCCAAAATAATCCGATGGCGAACCCCAAGGTCGTCCTAGAAACCACTGCCGAGGATCATGGCGGATTTCCACTGATGTTTTGGAAGGCCGTCTGTGTTCTCCTTGGTAGGCCTGCTCGCCCTCGATACGTGGTGTTCGAGAACTCACTCTCGCCTGCCGGGAGTGACTTTCGAGCAGACGTGCATGTCGGATCGTGTCCGTTGGGCACAAGTCCGTCTTACCTGATCCAAGGTAGGAGCATGGCCACTCTTGCTCAAGCCATCCAGGTAGCAGCCTGGGAAGGTCTCGTCCGCCTGCGGTACTAGGAACCGGCAATGGCGAAAAGTCGAGCTTTCCACCTCCTCCCAGCGAGATCCCAGCATGGTGCGGAGGCTATCCAAACTCCCATTGGAGAAGAAGTCGACCCCGCCATAATCACCCTGGCCACCTACGGAGCTGCAATGACAAGGCTCAGCCATTCTCTGATAGAGGAACTCATGACCACAAGGCGCAATCTTGGTATTGCTCGCATGCAACTGAGTCGAGCAAGGAACCCACCTACCCCCGCCCATGGGCAAGCTCAGGGCACAGGACTTCCCGTTCCCAGATGTTTTGCTGGAACGCAGTCTTGATTGTGTAATGATTTCCATTATGTTGCACTGTTGTGACGTGCGGCCAGATATCTTGGGCTGGCGCACGGGACGACCGCCTCTCTGGCAAGATGTGTCAGGGAGGGGTGTCACATGACGGGAAATCAATGATGATTAAATATGGACCGGGGTTCCCAGCTATCTACACTAGAGGTAACTCTCCAAACAAATAGCATGTGTTGGTGATCAAATTACAGTTGGACAATTGACAGAATTGAAATAACATTAACTCAGAACATCAATCTATAAATCATAGTAGGCATGTTTTCCATATATAGTCATACGTGCTCGCAATGAGAAACTTGCACAACATCTTTTGTCCTGCCAGCCCGTTTGCAGCGGGGCCTCAAGGGATACTACAGGCAATTAAGGTACTCCTTTTAATAGAGCACCAGAGCAAAGCATTAACACTTGATGAAAACATGTGATCCTCATGCAACAGCCATTCCCTTTGGTTGTCCCAGTTGTTGTCACTCCGGGGCCTCAGGTTCAAGACAGTAACATGTGCATACAACTTGTAGATACAATCTAAGCAACAATAATAACTTAGATCTAAGATCATGCCACTTTTGCACTAGTGACAAGCAATTAACACAACAATATTGCAGCAACAAATAACTCTCAAACTTTAATAGATAGACTGATCATAATGTAACAATTCATCGGATCCCAACAAACACAACACCGATTACATCAGATGGATCTCATTCATGTAAGGCAGCTCATGAGATCATTGTATTGAAATACATGGGAGAGAGAGTACCAACTAGCTACAGCTAGAACCCGCAGTCCATGGGGGAACTACTCACAAACCATCATGGAGTCGCAGTGGAGGCGCCGTGGTCGAAGGAGATGGCTCCGGGGGTCAATCCCCGTCCCGGAAGGGCGCCGGAACGAGATCTTCTGACCCCCGAAACGAAGTTTGGTGGCGGCGGAGCTCTGGGATGTACTCGGGAAAATTGTCGACTCCTTTTGGATTTTCGGGGCGAAGGCAATATAGGCGAAAGGGCGGCGTCTGGAAGGTTCCAGGGGGCCCATGCCAGGGCTGGGCGCGCCTGGCAAGTGGGCCGCGCCCAGGGGTGGCGTGGCCACCTCCTGGCTCCTCTGCGTCTCCCCTTTGGACTTCATGTACGTGTCGGTGAAAAACTGGGGCACGTTGATTTTCTTCCAATTCCGAGAATATTTTGCGACTAGGTTTTCTGAAACGGAAAAACAGCAGAAAACAGGAACTGGCACTCCGGCATCTTGTTAATAGGTTAGTCTCAGAAAATGCATAAAAATGCTATGAAGTGTAAATAAAACATGAGCAATTAGCATAATAACAACATGGAACATCAAAAATTATAGATACGTTGGAGACGTATCAAGCATCTTGTCGAGGCGGCCTGTTTGAAGTGGATTGGTTTGGCTCCGGACGAGACATCTCACATGCTCATGTCGCGTTGAGACATATTGGCGGTTCTTTTTGAGAGTATTCGCGGAGGATAAGGAGTTGTTAATGCTCCACTGTTCGTGTGCCCACATGTTCATTGTGTGGAGATGTCCACATGAAATTTGCGTTCATGGCTAGTGTGAGCCGAACGAGTGGTACTTTGCAGCGGTGATCTCGACATGTTCTTGGTAACACATAGTGTGATGGTAGTACGTGGCTGCGTACCACAATAAAACATTTTATTCAGTTTCTAAATTCAAAATTATACTTGGCTGTGCATCCCTTATGCAAAAGTATTACAAAAGGAGAACGTACAATTTTTTGGAAAAGTCTTGTAATCATCTGGGGGATCGCGTCCTCGTGTCCCCCGGGTCGAGCGCTCGCCACGCGTCCAGGTTGACCAGAGCAACGTGAGCGGGGAATCCTATCTCTTCACTGAAGGCTTCTTCTCCACTCGTTCCATCTCCTCCAAAATTTGCCCCCATCGTTCTCTGCCCCCGGCCACGCACCTCCTCTTCCTCTCTCCACCCGCGACCTGCAGCAGTGCAGCACCTCCGTCCTCTTCAAGCTCATCGATCTACAGCGTCTTCTTCAAGCTCCTCCTGCGCCACCGCCTCCAGTCGCTCGCCACCTCCCCCACCCCCGACCCGGACGCCTTCGGGTCCCGCCAACCCGGCCTTCTCCACCGCGGGGACGAGGCCACGGGGCCCGCCAGCCAGGCCTTCTCCGCCGCCGACGGGGTCCGCCTCCAAGGATATCCACATCGACCCCAGCTCCGCGCTCTCCATCCGCGTCTTCCTCCCCACTCCCCCACCGCAGCACGCGCACCTCCTCCAACACCCGCGATGAGCCAGCGACCCGCCCGCGGGCGCCGCCGCCGCGCCCTACAGCGGCTACCCCCGCACGCCATCTCTTCCCCCTGGCCGCGGCCTCCGCGCGCCGCAGGCTGCCCATCGTCGTGCAGTTCCACGGCGGGAGGTTCGTCACGGGGAGCAACTGCTCCGCGTCCAACGACGCATTCTGCAGGAGGGGGCGTCTGATGTCTACGCACGCTTCTATTCTTGTAGACAGTGTTGGACCTCCAAGTGCAGAGGTTTGTAGAACAGCAGCAAGTTTCCCTTAAGTGAATCACCCAAGGTTTATCGAACTCAGGGAGGTAGAGGTCAAAGATATCCCTCTCAAGCAACCCTGCAATTAAGATACAAGAAGTCTCTTGTGTGCCCAACACACCTAATACACTGGTCAGATGTAAGGTGCACTAGTTCGGCGAAGAGATATTAAAATACAAGTGATATGGATGATTATAAGTGGTAATTGCAATCTGAAATAAAAATGGCTGCAAGCAAACATGTAGCAGAACTGGTTGTAAACGGTGTTTCAACGCTTAGAAACAAGGCCTAGGGATCATACTTTTACTAGTGGACACTCTCAACAATAATAATATAATTGAATACATAGATATTTCCTCTTCAGTATGCTACTCTGAATTATTCTCTCGTTGGATAACGAACACCAATCCACTGCGTAGGGCTATAAAAGCACACCTTAAAGTCGCATTCCACATCTAGGGAACCCCACACTGTCAACTTGAGCGCCCTAAAATAGTACTAGACAAACACCACAATTTCATAGAGACATCCAACACAAATAATAACTCATGATAAATATTCCTGTAATCTTTAGCCTAAGAGCCACACACGGTGCGCACACTGTCAACTTCGCACCGTGGGACAAAGGTGACTCCGAAGTTTACATTAATAAAATCACTCAAGTAGCATATAAGATAATGAAGAGTAACATCTATGGATTCAACTAGATTACAAAGCTCATGATCACATAAAGATCACACCATGGGAGAGAGAGAGATAAACCACATAGCTACCGGCATGAGCCCTCAGCCCCGATGAAGAACTACTCACACATGGTCATGGTGATGAGGAGCTTGATGGAGAGGTGCAGCCCGGAGTGGAGGCGGCGGCCGGCGGCAGCCACGGCGCCGCGGCGACGGCGGCAGCCCGTGGAGGCGGCGGCCGGCGGCAGCCACGGCGCCGCGGCGACGGCGGCAGCCCGTGGAGGCGGCATCGGCGGCCTTTGGAGATGGTGCTGGTATGGAGGAGGTTCTCCACCCCAAGACCGCTGCCTGGGAGGAGGAAAATTCGTGGTATGGGGGCCTCCCCTCGAGTTAGGTTTCCTCTCCTTATATATGCTCTCGGATTCCCGTCATCTCATTTAGTGTTTCGATAAAGCGGCGATATCTGGAGCGTCCGAACTCGGAATTAGGCGAATTTTAAGTCCAGATCGACTGGCAGAAAATTCCCCGCAACTTTCGCGACTAGACTTTTTCTGTTTGACGTCGTCTTCTGTCCGGTACGTGACAATCTCCGAAAAACGTTTTCAGACAGATTTCAGGAAGGTCTCGATTCGACTCCAACAAGGTTTCCTTTGCCCAATTTTGATAATTGCTACACATTAAAGTGTAAAACAAGAACATTGTGCACTTTGGCAACTATTAGTATGTTAGTCTAATAAATGTCATAATATGATATAAAGTGTATATAAAACATGTGACAATTGGTATAATATAAGCATGGAACATCAGAAATTATAGATACGTTTGAGACGTATCAAACATCCCCAAGCTTAGTTCTAATCGTTCTCGAGTAGGTAAAACGTTAAAAACAAAATAATTTCTGAGGTGACATGCTACAATCATAATCTTGATCAAATAGTATTGTAAAGCACATGTTATGAATGAAGTGATCCAGGTCAATGGTCTATAGTTTGCTAACAAATAGATAATGAGCAAACAACTAAATCATATAAGCAAAAACTTTTCATGAATAGTACTTTCGAGACAAGCATCAAAGAGTTTTGCATAAGAGTTAACTCATAAAGCAATAGATTCTAAGTAAAAGATATTTAACCAACACAAAGGAAGATTTAAGCTTCAGCAATTGCTTTCAATTTTCAACATATATATCTCATGGATATTTGTCAACACAAAGCAATATAATAAGTGCAATATACAAGCATATAAAAATTGTTGCACCAAAGTTGACACTAGTGTTTGCTTCTGAGATAGAAAGAAGTAGGAAAACTGACTCAACATTGTTAATTGTAAACGAATCAGAAAATGGAAAGTACAATATAACCCCTGCCAACCAGACTTTTAAGAGCGGCTCCCATGAAGGACGTTATTTCTACCAGCAAGGCAGATCATCCCTCTTTCTCTTTTGTTTACACATGCAGATATTTCACTGTTTGTCATTGCTTGACTGATAAATCAGGGCAAAAATGTGAAGAGAATTAAGCGGTTAAAGTTGTAATTAATTGGGACTGGGCACCCCATTTGCCAGCTCTTTTTGCAAAATTAATGGATAAGCGGATGTATATGCCGCTAGTCCGGTGGTAAAGTCTGTTTGACAGTTGACATAAAGACATCCACCCCGTCCTCATGAGCTTGGTAAACATTGACACAAAATAGGAGTAATAATTTTTGAATAGTTTAAAGGTAGCACATGAAAAATTTACTTGGAGTGGCAAGGAAATACCACATATAGTTAGTTATGGTGGACACAAATGGCATGGATTTTGGCTCAAGGTTTTGGATGCACGAGAAGCATTCCCTCTCAGTACAGAGTTTAGGCTAGCAAGGTTATTTGAAGCAAACACAGGATATCAACCGACACGGCAAGACTTATATGAAAACATATTGCAAGCATTATAAGACTCTACACTGTCTTCCTTGTTAACCAAACCCTTTTACTAGAAAATATCTAGACCTTAGAGATACCAATCATGCAAACCAAATTTCAACGAGCTTTACGGTAGTTCTTCATTAATAGGTTTTAACTACATGATACAAAAGTTAAACATGAACTACTTGATAACTCAAAACAATTGACAAGTATCAAATTATCCAATACAGTGATCTACAAGAATATGTAAGCTTTTTCCATTATACCATCTACCACATGCAGCATTTTCTGTTCCAACCAAACACCAATCAACTTATTTCAACATAAACTCTCCAAACAATTATAAGTGAAGCAAGAGAGTACTTTCTTAAAAGAACTAACAGCTCTGAACAAGAGATGCATGAAAACAGAGCTAAAAATAGCAATAGCTAGAAAGAATACTCAACAAGTATAAGTGAAGAATAGGAGTATTCATATGAAAAAGCGGAGCGTGTCTCTCTCCCAATCAAGAATGCTAGGGTCCAATCAAGTTGACCAAAAGAAAAATAAAATACTGAAAATAAAAGCACACAGACGCTCCAAGAAAGCACATATGATGTGAAAGAATTAAAATATAGTTTCACTAGAGATGACCTGATAAGTTGCTGATGAAGAAGGGGATGCCGGCATCCCCAAGCTTAGACGCTTGAGTCTTCTTGAAATATGCTGGGGTGATCCATGGGAGCATCCCCAAGCTTAAGCTCTTCACTCTTCTTGATCACATTATATCATCCTTCTCTCTTGACCCTTGAAAACTTCCGCCACACCAAACTCAAAATAATTCTCATTAGAGGGTTAGTGCACAATCAAAAACTCACATGTTCTATAAGGACACAAACATGACCGTTACTTTTAACATTAGCTACTGCCACTGATGTTATGTGAAGCTCTTCACCCAAAAAAGAATTCCACTCAACACTAGTAAAAGAGAGAATGCAAAAATAAAAGACAGAATCTGTCTAAAACAGAACAGTCCGTAAAGACGAATTTTTTCGAGGCACTTACGTTGCTCAGATCGAAAAACTCAAAACTAGAAAAGATGCGTACATATCTGAGGATCACGCACAAAATTTTCAGATTTAAATAATTTTTCTGTGATTTTACAGAAGCAAAACGGTGAACAGCAGAAATCTGTTCCTGCGCAGAAATCCAAATCTAGCATCATCTTCCTATTAGAGGCCTTACTTGGCACAACAATGAAAAAATAAAGATACAAAGGCATTGTTACAGAAGTAAACAGCACCTTGACTCAAAAAAAAAAAAAATTGCAGAAATAAAACAATGGGTTGTCTCCCACAAGCGCTTTTCTTTAAAGCCTTTTAGCTAGGCATGATAATTTTGATGATGCTCTCATATGTATAAGAGTTGAATATGAAAGAGCATCAAGAAGCAAATATCAAACACATTTAAGTCTAACCCACTTCCTATGCAAAGGAATCTTGTAAGAAAACAAATTATTGAAGCATGAAGCCAATGGCATAGGAAGGCAAAACAAGTGCAACTTCAAAATTTCAACAAAAAGAGAGGAGACTTAATATTATTGTGATATGTGAAACATGTCTCCCTCTCTCATAATGACCAGTAGGTTTTAAAGTAACCATCAAATAAAAGCAAATCAAGAGAAAGCTCAAAACCTTCGTCATAAAGAGAGGTGTTTTAGTAACATGAAATTTCTACAACCATATTTTCCTCTCTCAAATAATTTTCAGTAGCATCATGAACAAAATTAACAATATAGCTATCACATAAAGCATTCTTATCATGATCCACATGCACAAAAGTATCATTACTCTCCACATAAGCATAATCAATTTTATTAGTAATAGTGGGAGTAAAACTATCACAACCATCATTGTAATCATCATAAATTGCAGGCATAGTATAATCATAATAAACTTTATCCTCCATAGTAGGTGGCACCAAAATACCACTATCATTATAATCATCATAAATTGGAGGCAAAGTATCATCAAAGAAAATTTTCTCCTCAAAACTTGGGGGACTGAAAATATCATATTCATCAAAACCAGCTTCCCCAAGCTTAGACTTTTCCATAGCATTAGCAATAATGGTGTTCAAAGAATTTATAGTAATAACATTGTTACCACTATTATGCAAACAAATTTCCATAGGTTTTTTAATTTTCTCTTCAAACACATCATGTCCTAACTCAAGATAAATTTCATAAAGCTCTCTAATTTTTTTTTTTTCCATTAAGCCTAACTAGTGAAATAAAAACAAGAAACAAAAAGATATAACTGCAGGATCTAAAGGAAATACCTTCGAGCACTCACACGCCGGCAACAGTGCTAGAAAATAGCTTAGTAGCCAGAGGATGTGAGTACCTTTTACCTTACCTCCCCGGCAACGGCGCCAGAAAATAGCTTGATGTCTACGCACGCTTCTATTCTTGTAGACAGTGTTGGGCCTCCAAGTGCAGAGGTTTGTAGAACAGCAGCAAGTTTCCCTTAAGTGAATCACCCAAGGTTTATCGAACTCAGGGAGGTAGAGGTCAAAGATATCCCTCTCAAGCAACCCTGCAATTAAGATACAAGAAGTCTCTTGTGTCCCCAACACACCTAATACACTTGTCAGATGTATAGGTGCACTAGTTCGGCGAAGAGATATTAAAATACAAGTGATATGGATGATTATAAGTGGTAATTGCAATCTGAAATAAAAATGGCAGCAAGCAAACATGTAGCAGAACTGGTTGTAAACGGTGTTTCAATGCTTAGAAACAAGGCCTAGGGATCATACTTTCACTAGTGGACACTCTCAACAATAATAATATAATTGAATACATAGATATTTCCTCTTCACTATGCTACTCTGAATTATTCTCTCGTTGGATAACGAACACCAATCCACTGCGTAGGGCTATAAAAGCACACCTTAAAGTCGCATTCCACATCTAGGGAACCCCACACTGTCAACTTGAGCGCCCTAAATAGTACTAGACAAACACCACAATTTCATAGAGACATCCAACACAAATAATAACTCATGATAAGTATTCCTGTAATCTTTAGCCTAAGAGCCACACACGGTGCGCACCGTGGGACAAAGGTGACTCCGGAGTTTACATTAATAAAACCACTCAAGTAGCATATAAGATAATGAAGAGTAACATCTATGGATTCAACTAGATTACAAAGCTCATGATCACATAAAGATCACACCATGGGAGAGAGAGATAAACCACATAGCTACCGGTATGAGCCCTCAGCCCCGATGAAGAACTACTCACATGGTTATGGTGATGAGGAGCTTGATGGAGAGGGGCAGCCCGGAGTGGAGGCGGCGGCCGGCGGCAGCCATGGCGCGGTGGCGGCGGCGGCAGCCCGTGGAAGCGGCAGCGGCGGCCCTTGGAGATGGTGCTGGTATGGAGGAGGTTCTCCACCCCAAGACGGCTGCCTGGGAGGAGGAAAATTCGTGGTATGGGGGCCTCCCCACGAGTTAGGTTTCCTCTCCTTATATATGCTCTCGGATTCCCGTCATCTCCTTTAGGGTTTCGGTAAATCGGCGATATCTGGAGCGTCCGAACTCGGAATTAGGCGAATTTTAAGTCCAGATCGATTGGCAGAAAATTCCCCGCAACTTTCGCGACTAGACTTTTTCTGTTTGACGTCATCTTCTGTCCGGTACTTGACAATCGCCGAAAAACGTTTTCAGACAGATTTCAGGAAGGTCCCGATTCGACTCCAACAAGTTTTCCTTTGCCCAATTTTGATAATTCCTACACATTAAAGTGTTAAAACAAGAACATTGTGAACTTTGGCAACTATTAGTATGTTAGTCCAATAAATGTCATAATATGATATAAAGTGTATATAAAATATGTGACAATTGGTATAATATAAGCATGGAACATCAGAAATTATAGATACGTTTGAGACGTATCAGCGTCCTCGGGGTCGCGCCCTCGACCTTCCCCTGCTGGATTCCGTCGCCGCACCGCCGCCGCATCCGGTCGGCTCCCACCGGCCGCGCTTCTCCGCCTAGGTTCTCACGCGCCGTGCGCCCACCCGCTCTCCGTCGAGGCTGTGCCGTCACGCCTCGGTGGGCTGTCGCGCCGCGTCCCCCTGGATCCCGCCATGTGGTAGAGTGGTGGTCACCACCGTGCCGGTCATCAGCAACGTCGGCCATGTGCGCCCACGGTTGCAGCTTCTAGAGTGCCAGGAATTTGTTCTGTAGCAATTTGTTTCTTCCTTTCTTTTTTCTTACATACGGTGAAAAATCTTGCTGGAAAATCGGTGGAAGCTTATCGTGTGATGCAAATTTGTTTTACGTATGTAGCAGATTTTTTCTTCTTTTAATGCAATTTCACATAACTTTTGTAGCAATTGTCTTTTTTCATACATTTGTTTCTTGATTTTGGTGCAAACGTTGGAGGTTTTGTAACAATTTTTTCATTTTTTACAAATCCGTAAGGCGTTTGTAGTGATTTTCTTTGTGCCGACGATACTAACAACGGTGCACGGCGAACGCTACCGATAGTAGCGGTGATGCTCCCAACGAAGCACGACAACCCTGCTATCAACGTTAGCCGCGAAGCTGCGTCGGCGTCTTCTCGATGACCATGGTGTTGCTGCACGGTGCTACAAATTTTACTTTTTCTTTAAGTACTTGCTACGAGCCGACGATGCTACCGGCGCACAGCGTTGCTACCGACGGCGTGCGGTGATGCTACCAATGGCGCGCGCCCTTGCTACTGACGAGCTAACGGTGCTACTGACGGTATCCGGCAATGCTACAAGCGGATGCTACCTAGGTATCACGCCGTTGCTACTGACTAGCCGGCGATGCTACCGGGGGCGACATTGCTACCGATGGCACGCATTGATGTTACCGACGGCTCTCGTTTTGCTCCGAAAAAGTATCTAGAGCTTTGGAAGAAGATGCTACCACGGACCATCCACGTTGCTGCAAGCGCCTACCATGGTGCTGTGCATCGGCGACGCCGCGTCGGGGTGTTCTTCAATGTTACCAACGAGGTCTCGTCGGATTTGCTACAATAGGAAAAAATTGCTACAAATAGAACTTTTTTCTCCGTAAGGTCTCATTGGATTTGCTACGATGGCAAAAAAATTGTTGCAAATAGAACTTTTTTCTCCATAGAAGCATTTGCTACGAGGAGCACAAAAAGTTGCTACGGATGAAACTTTTTGCTCCGTAGAAGCATTTTGTGAGATTTAAGAGGAAATTGGATTTTTTGCTATAATAATACAAAATTCTTATTACAAACGAACCGTTTTGCTTCATAGAAACATTTTTGCGGGATTTTGGTGAGAATTAGACATTTTGCTACAATAGCATAATTTTTTTTTACGAGGGAACCGTTTTTGCTTCATAGAAGCATTTTGGTATTTTTGGAGGAATTGGTTATTTGCTACAATAGCATAAATTTCTTATTACGAACGAACCGTTTTTGCTTCATTTGTTTGCGGAGGAGCTTCCATCGGTAGTCGGCCTTGCTACCAAGGAAACAACGACGAGGCTGGCAGCGGTGGGCAGAGGTGCTGCTAAGGTGTGCGGATGAGCTTCCATAGGTAGTCAGCCTTCCTACCGAGGAACAATGGTGGCGCTGCCAGCGTTGGGCGGAGGTGCTGCTATAGGTGTGCAGAGGAGATTCCATATAGGGTGGGCGATAGTGCTACAAATAAATTACGGTGGTGCTACCAAGAAAGGATGGAGGTAATACCATCGGGCAGAAGAAGACCGTAGTTGGCATGAAGGTTCATCGCCGGTGCTACAAACCTATAAACAGCGTCGCTTGCATCTACCGCGATAGGCGATGACCAATTATTATTTTTGCTATAAATTTTTAATTATTTTTTGTCTGCATTAGTGTTTAAAATTTTATTTTATTTTGAGGCATGCTACTTGTGATTCAAAAAAAATGTGTAAAGGCAGCAATTTGAGTTGTTGCTAGTGCACGAAACTAGCTGGAGAGAGGATCGCAGCTATACTAGCGTACTAGCATTGGTGTGCAAGCTAGCACTCTATGGCAGGAGAGAATCGTAGCTAGTAGCATGATGCTACTACTCAAATTCTAAGCACTAGCATAGCTTGTACTAGCTACGCTGAGGCAGCGCTGATGCTACTAGCATCGGTGGGATTCACACACGTGACAGACGACGTGAGGTAGTGCTGCGCGCACAGAAGACAGCGGCCCACCCACGTGAAGGAAAAGCGACAACTCAGGTAACCTGCCGACGTGATCGAACGTAATCGAACGAATGAATCGGACGGTTCTGGACCCGGAGGATGCGTGCGTAAAATCCCCGGGGGACGCCTAGTCTCATCACAATTTTTTGTTAACCTTATGTGGATGTGCCACATCAGTTCGAAAAACAAAACACAAAAGGCATGTGCCACAATGTGCGGCGGGCTACAGCCCAATAGCCCAATACGCAGCGTAGCAAGTAATCGTCTAATTCTCGATCGATCCCGACAGCTCACCGGAAATCCTCCCGTTGCCGGCGGCGCCTCCACTCCGTCGCCTGCACCAGCCATGTTCCGCCTCCGAACCTCCGTCCTCACACATCTCCTCTCCTCTTCCTCCTTCGCCATTCCCACCAACTCATCTCTCCACCGCCTCCTCTCCGCCACCGCCGCGCCACGCATTTCCCCAAATCCTAGCTTCGCCGTCGGGGACTACCTCGTCGACACCTGTGGCCTCACACGGGTCCAGGCCATCAGGGCATCCGCGAAGCTCGCCCACCTCAAGTCCCCTGCTAAACCCGACGCTGTCCTCGCCTTCCTCGCCGGCCTCGGCGTCTCCAGCGTCGACATAGCCGCTCTGGTTGCCAAGGACCCGCTGTTACTCTGCGCCAGAGTTGACAAAACCCTGGCCCCCAACGTTGCGAAGCTCACCGGCCTCGGTCTGTCCCGTCCAGACATCGCGCGCCTCCTCTCACTCGTCGGCAGCGACTTCCGCTCTAGATCCGTCGTCCCTAAGCTGCAGTACCTCCTCCCTCTCTTCGGCTCCTCCAACAACCTCTTCCGGGCTCTCAAAAACAACCCATACCTCGTGAAAAGCAACCTCGATAAGGTGGTCGAGCCCAATCTAGTGCTCCTGCGGGAGTGCCTGCTAAGTGAGTGTGATATTGCCAAGCTGTGCCTTCAGGTGCCGAGGATGCTGACCACCAACCCGGAGCGTCTCCGGGCGATTGTGGCATGCGCCGAAGGTCTAGGTGTGCCCTGCGGCTCTGGGATGTTCAGACTAGCATTCCAGGCTGTCGCACTCTACAGCTAGGAGAAAATCGCTGCCAAAGTGGACTACTTGAAAAGGACATTCAGGTGGTCGGATGTCGAGGTGGGCATTGCTTTCTGTAAGGCTCCAATGCTGCTGAGGTTGTCAGAGGACAAGCTGCAGCACCGATCCGATTTCCTTATCTGTGAGGTGGGATTGGAACCCGCTTACGTTGCTCATTGGTCAGTAATAGTCTGTCTTAGCTTGGAGTTCCGTCTCAGGCCCCGGTACTACCTTGTAAAGTTTCTTAAGGAAAATAGATTGTTAAAGCGCGACCCAAGCTACTTCGCTACAGTATTGATGAGCGAGAAGGTGTTCATGGAGAAATTCATATGCCCTCATAAGGAATCTGCGCCACACATTGCTGAAGACTACGCTGCTGCTTGCAGAGGGGAAGTGCCTGCTAGACTGATAATTTCATCAACCAAGAACCTGCCATGAAAAAGTGTAGATGTTATGCTGACGTTTCTGGATCTGGACGAGGTGGGCGAATCTGTTATGCCTTTTACTGATTGGTATAATGTGGCAAGTTTAATATCTTGAAAAGAACAAGCAGTGGTCAAGTACTATGGATGGATCCAATTATTATAGGCTATCTGTAAGTTCTTTTGTTTTGTGGGAATATTACCTGCAAGAAATTGACATTTTGCACTCCTGGAAGGAATCTGACATTGACATCTTCAGCATGTACATGGGAAATGGTAAAGTGCCTTTGTTCTGGGAAAACCTATGGAATTGCCTTTGTTTTGGGCAACTCAAGAAATTGCCTTTCCTTCGGGCAAACCCAAGAAATTGTATGAACGTTCCCATTAGTAGTAATTGTAGCATTAGCAAATTGAGAGGTGATCACCAAGTGAAAGAGCATTGTTGCTCTTAATCATATTTTGGTGATTGATCACAATACAATAATAGCATTTTACTCTTTGTCTAAGTTTACACAGGTTTTACAAATACTCCCTTGTGGTTTACACGGTAAAGAGAAGAGGAAGGAGCTACAATTGCCATGGGAGGTAGTACCGCTGGCTCATGGCCCTTTCGAGAACGGCGGTAGTGCCGCCTGCACTACCGCATAAATGGGCGTCGGGTGCACCTTGCCGGCAGTACCGCCGCCACGGCGGTAGTACCGCCGCCCTGCAGTGCCAAGGAGAGACGGCGGTAGTGCCGCCTGCACTACCGCATAAATGGGCTTCGGATGCACAACATCGGCAGTACCGCCATCCGGGCTGTAGTACCGCTTCACCGGCAGTACCGCCATCGCGGCGGTAGTACCGCCGATCTGCAGCGCCAAGAAGAGGCAGCGGTAGTGCCGCCTGCACTACCGCATAAAATGGGTTCGGATGCACCGTTCCGGCAGTTCCGCTACGGGAGCGGCAGTACCGCTTGTGCGGGATTTTGAAGAAGAAGACCAGGGCGTTGACCGCCCAAATGAAGGCTCCCGTACCAGCGGCACTACCGCCCCTTCACCAGCGGTAGTACCGCCAGTGCGGGAAAGATGTCCCCAACGGATAGAATTGAAGGGAGGACTATTTATGGCCCTTCACCTACCTTGGGACATTCGAGCGACACGAAAATATCTTATCACCATTGTTGAGAGCTTCATTTAGTGAGACCTCCCACTCCCACCAACCAAATCCATTGATACTTTGAGGAGTGAAGGAGGAGGTCCCGATCTACATCTTCACCGATGGAATTTCGAATCCATCCATCCCCTTTGTGGTTCTTGTTCCTCCTTGGGTTGCTTGTAACCCTAGGAGGCTTTGTGGGTTCCGGCAACCCCAACTTGTTTGCGAGGTGCTCCGGGATATTGTTGGGAGGGTCCAACTCATTGTGGAGTTTCCCGACCTTTGTGCATGGCTTGGTCAACGCCTCGAAGGTGACCTCATAGTGGAAGAGCTACGCCTTCACCGGCAAAGCTCACGGAGAATAGAGTGAGCACATCCGTGCTATTTGAGTGCCTAGGTGGCTCCTCACTCCTCCAACGTAGACGTACTTCCCTTGGGAAGGAACTACGGAAATCATCTCCGTGTCTCTACTTTGCGGTTACTTCTATCATTTACTTGTTGCTTCCGCTATGCTTTATATCTTGCTTGTATCACATAGGTTGTATTCATCTAGTGCACATCTAGTCAACCTTTGTTATACTTGCTCTAGCCCTAATTAAAAAGGAAAAAAGGTTAAAATTTGGTAGTCGCCTAATCACCCCCCCCCCCCCTCTAGTCGACCTTTCAATTGGTATCAGAGCCTAGGCTCTTATCTAAGGCTTCACCGCCTAAGAGAAAATGGTCGAACAGAAGGATCTCGAGGCTCCTGTTTCCAACGCTCGTCTTGATGAAGTTGTTAGTGGCCTTGAGACCAAAATTGAAAATCTTGATGTCAAGATCACCACCAACGTCATAAGTGAGATGCGGAAGATGTTTGAAGATCTCACGGGAAAAACTCCTCGTGTGGATGATACTCTATCCTCTCCGGCTTCCACTGGGAAAGACGGCGACGTCTTACCTTTGGAAGACGATCCCGAGAAGGCAAAGGCAAAAGCCGATGCCGACTCGAGAAAAGGGGGAATAGTGGATCATCCACCTCTAAGAGTGCTCCGGGGGTGTATTCACAAGTTCCACCGGAACAAGTGTATGACCAAATCCTCCGACAATTTGACAAACCACACATCGCCAATATGGGCGCACCTCCTAAGCTTGACACAAAAGACTTTCCTAATTGGCAATTTGCATGAAGTCACATATGTCTAGTTCTTGTGTTGATTTGATTGCCATTATAGAGCGCGGCTTCTCTCCAAGGGATCCCGCCAATTTGACTCCAAGTGAGAGGATCGATCATCAACTCAATGCCACCACTTTGCACATGATTCAAACCGCCGCCGGTCCAACATATCTCACACATATTCGAAGATGCACCACGACAAAGGAATCATGGGTCACTCACCATAACTTGTTCTTGGGGAATGAGAGCATTCAACGCTCCAAGTATGAGGCGGTCCAAGACGAGGCCGATGAGTTTGTAATGAAGGAAGATGAGACTCCCGAAGAGCTCTATAGAAGACTCACCGCCCTCTCCGTCACTTTAAATTACTTTGGATATGAGAAGATTGGTGATGATTGGATAAAGCGCAAGTTTCTCAAGGCAATCACACCATCCAACCAAGGATTCACTAGTGGGAAAACCCTTATAGGTAGGTTACATTCTGTGGCGCACCCTTAATTGGTGCGCCACAGAAATGTGACTTTCTGTGGCGCACCATATTTCTGTGGCGCACCTAGCCATGTGCGCCACAGAAATGTGACTTTCTGTGGCGCACCAGGTGCGCCACAGAAAGTCACATTTCTGTGGCGCACATACCAGGTGCGCCACAGAAAGTCACATTTATGTGGCGCACATGGCCAGGTGCGCCACAGAAAGTTATCCGGGGGCGGTTAAAATTTGAAAAAAAAAATTCTGTGGCGCACCTGGCATGTGCGCCACAGGAAGTTGACATTCTGTGGCGCACCTGTGACATTCTGTGGCGCACCAAGTTTTTTTCCAAATCCCACCCCCCACCCCCCCCCCCCCCCCCCCCACCCCCCGTGGATCGCCTTTTTAGTCTTGCAGGAAGTAAAGAAAAATGATAAAAATTTCAATAAATAGAATCCTTTGACATGTAGTTAGGTTTGAGTGTCTAGTAGGTATAGAAATTTTGAAATATGAATTTTGACCTTTTCTGCAACAAACAGGAAAAAAATCTTGTAACGGCCATAACTTTTGCATACGACGTCGAAATAACGCAAAAAATATGTCAAAAAAAACGTGAGAAAAATCCGAGTTCAAATCCACCGGGGTTTACCCGGTCAGCAATTCACAGATTTCTCAAATTCCAAAAGAAAAAAAAGTTATTTCAAACAGACGATTTTTCGCAGCAAAATCAAAAAAAAATTCTGTGGCGCACCAGGCCAGGTGCGCCACAGAAAGTGGATTTCTGTGGCGCACGCCCATGGTGCGCCACAGAAAAATAATTTAGTGGCTAGGATTCTGTGGCGCACCCAGCAATTCTGGGGGTGCGCCACAGAATCCTAATTTGGTGCGTCACTGATAGCTGTTTTTCCTACTGGTGATTGTCTCAAACCATTCGATCAAGGCCGGACTTTGCTACCCTTAACTCCAACACGGTGGTCAATGAGTTTGTGTCTATTGGAATGGTTGTCAAGAGCTCCATCAATGCTTGTGCTCGCCAAAGAAGCCTTGCGGGTCAATCATCAAATGTTGCTTTGAAGTCCAAGGCCATTGCACATGAGGAAGTGGTTGAGCATGAAGATGAGGAAGATGATCCGGCTGAGACCAAGCAAGCCTATAGTGAACACATGGCTCTTGCCGCGAAGGTCTTTTGGAACAACCGTGCTAAAGGTGTAAGATCTTCCGCAAGAGTTGGCAAGCCAAGAATCGATCGTCCAAGGACTTGCTATAATTGTAGCAATCAAAATCACTACATTGCCAAGTGCCCATACAAGAATAGAGAAGACACCAACGCAAGCTTGTGAGGAAAGACAAGAAATACGTCAACAAGAACCCCAACAAGAACTTCGTTAAGAGGAAGGTTCCCAATGCCTTGTGTGTCCAAGATAGGAAAGTGCTCGAGGAGTACATGTTCGGTGATGAAGATGATGATGTTGAAGGCGTGGCACACGTGGCCATAGCTACTACTTCCACTACACCGGCATCCCTCTTTGAATCTCCCAATGAGAATGAGGCCATTCCCTACACATGTCTTATGGCAAAAGCCGGCTCGGTAACCTCTCCTTCCAAACCCATTGCATCTACATCTCCTTCTTTGATGGATTGTGTGGAAAATGTTGAGAAGGTTGCCCAAGGTCCAAATGTGGTGGACCTATGGCTAGCTAAGCTCAAGGGGGAGAACAAAGTTCATGTGGATGCTCTTATTGAGCAACTTGATGAGGCTAACATTCTTGTAGATGAAAAGGAAGAGAAACTTTTGACCATGGAGGCTAATGAGTGTGAGTACGCTAATGAAAAGTTGACAAGCCACACATCGCCAATATGGGCGCACCTCCTAAGCTTGACACAAAAGCCTTTCCTAATTGGCAATTTTGCATGAAGTCACATATGTCTAGTTCTTGTGTTGATTTGATTGCCATTATAGAGCGCGGCTTCTCTCCAAGGGATCCCGCCAATTTGACTCCAAGTGAGAAGATCGATCATCAACTCAATGCCACCACTTTGCACATGATTCAAACCACCGCCGGTCCAACATATCTCACACATATCCGAAGATGCACCATGGCAAAGGAATCATGGGTCACTCTCCATAACTTGTTCTTGGGGAATGAGAGCATTCAACACTCCAAGTATGAGCCGGTCCAAGACGAGGCCGATGAGTTTGTGATGAAGGAAGATGAGACTCCCGAAGAGCTCTATAGAAGACTCACCGCCCTCTCCGTCACTTTGAATGACTTTGGATGTGAGAAGATTGGTGATGATTGGATCAAGCGCAAGTTTCTCAAGGCAATCACACCATCCAACCAGGGATTGGCTCAAACCATTCGATCAAGGCCGAACTTTGCTACCCTTAACTCCAACACGGTGGTCAATGAGTTTGTGTCTATTGGGATGGTTGTCAAGAGCTCCATCAATGCTTGTGCTCGCCAAAGAAGCCTTGCGGGTCAATCATCAAATGTTGCTTTGAAGTCAAAGGCCATTGCACATGAGGAAGTGGTTGAGCATGAAGATGAGGAAGATGATCCGGATGAGACCAAGCAAGCCTATAGTGAACACATGGCTATTGCCGCGAAGGTATTTTGGAACAACCGTGCTAAAGGTGTAAGATCTTCCGCAAGAGTTGGCAAGCCAAGAATCGATCGTCCAAGGACTTTCTATAATTGTAGCAATCAAGATCACTACATTGCCGAGTGCCCATACAAGAATAGAGAATACACCAACGGCAAGCTTGTGAGGAAAGACAAGAACTACGTCAACAAGAACCCCAACAAGAACTTCGTTAAGAGGAAGGTTCCCAATGCCTTGTGTGTCCACTAGTACAGAACGACACATCGGAAACGGGCCAAAAAACCCCTTCGGCAACGGAGAAAGGGTCCGTGTCCCCGCCTCTGTCACTGATGTGAAGGCCTTCATCGGTAACGGAGGCCAAAAACCGTTTCCGATGAGGTCTCCATTTGGCAACGGTTGTGCGCAGACCTCCGTTTCCTTAGTTTTCCTTCATCAGATACGGAGTTTGCCATCCACCCGTTTGCACTGAGCATTTCTCATATTTCGGTTACAGGATGCCACGTTTACAAATGCCACTAGATACTTAAAATCTCACAGCACAAGCTCAAATACTAAAACGGTAACAGATTTCATTCATATCACAATGTAACTTTACATTTCCATCACAATTTCACCTTTACAATTGCATCACAAGATGTGACAAACATAAGAGGTAAAACGATAACAGATTTCATCTATACTAAGCCTATCATGTCAAAGGACGGAAAGAATATATGATTTCTTCCCTACATCCTTTTCCACAATCCTCGCAGGTGTCACTCTAGCTATCTCTTCTTATCTCAACTTCTTGAGAGAAGGATGTTGAAGCTTTGGACCCTATACATTAGTAAATAGAGTTACAATTGTTAAATACATATGCTAAAACAAATACACTATGAATTTAAGCAAACTGAAACGATATCTTACCTATGTCTTGAGGTGGCTCTTATTGATGAACCGGAGCAGCCAACACACGGCTTGTCAACAAGATATTGCGATGTCAGCAGCTTCATAGGATGCCTGACAACGATCATCCTTTCCATGGAGGCCACCACCGGCTCTAGATTTTTTATGCAGTGTCACCGAAATCTAATCTAATACGTCACCGATGTGACATTTCGGCGACACTGTATAAAACACTCTTACTTAAAAAAGTATTTTATGCAGTGTACCAAAACGTCACAATAGCGACGGTGGATATGTATGGTGGAGTTTGAAAGGGAACAGCTTGATATCCCTAAATGTAAATAAGGATTTATGTTAGTTCTGACACTACTAGATAGAACAAACAATTTAACACAATAATATGAAGTATACAGTAGTATATAGTGTGTACTGACCTGTGTATATAATTGGAGGCCATTATGGGAAAGTCAACAAACACTACTCTCTTGAGTAATGTTCGTTGTTTGTTCTGTGTCTCCGACTTTTTTATGCAGTGTCACCGAAATAGACTCCTGTTTTCACATGGACTAGTTAGCTAAACTACAACCGGTTGCAAGTGCACAATAGGCAAGTTAACTACATCAAGAAATGATCTAGATAGAACTACCGGATGTGAACTGAACTACTTTCAACAAGTTAGCTAAACTACAACTAGTTGCAAGTGCACAATAGGCAAGTTAACTACATCAAGAAATGATCTAGATAGAACTACCGGATGTGAACTGAACTACTTTCAACAAGTTAGCTAAACTACAACTAGTTGCAAGTGCACAATAGGCAAGTTAACTACATCAAGAACTGATCTAGATAGAACTACCGGATGTGAACTGAACTACTTTCAACAAGTTAGCTAAACTACAACTAGTTGCAAGTGCACAATAGGCAAGTTAACTACATCAAGAAATGATCTAGATAGAACTACCGGATGTGAACTGAACTACTATCAACAAGTAAGCTAAACTACAACTAGTTGCAAGTGCACAATAGGCAAGTTAACTACATCAAGAAATGATCTAGATAGAACTACCGGATGTGGATCTGATACCTTCTTCACGTCGCCGTTGGATCGATCTAGCAGATCCGGAAGTGGTGGAGGCAGAGGAAGCGGACAGAGCGACGACCTCGCCGTGTCGGGCGAGATGGCGAAGACCTCGCCGTGTCGGGGGACATGGCGAACACCTCGCCGTGTCGGGGGAGATGGCGAAGACCTCGCCGTGTCGGGGGAGATGGCGAAGACCTCGCCGTGATAGCCGTCGTCTGGGCGGAGACGGCGCCGCCACGGCGCCGGCGATGGCCGCAACGCCAGGAGGCGCCGCCACGAACAGATCTAGCATACTGGGACAGAGTGAGGAAACGAGTGTTAGGTTTTGCTCTGTACGCCCATATATATAGGTAAAACATAGGAAACGGTTCTTTAGAAGGACCGTTTCCTTTGTGTTTCTTCCACTGAGGTGTGGGACCTACGCGCCCACTCTGTGGAATTTCTTCTACTCTCTGGAATAATATTTTCCTAATCTCTACTATATGGAGAAAACCACTTATAGGATACTTATATTAATATTAGTGATTACTACATTACATACGCAGTACATATTAATAATAATAAAGTAAATTACAGTTGGAGAACTTATAGAACTACTACTAGCTACTTCTTGTTTTTCTTGCGCCCTGCTTCCGCGCAATCCTCGTCCTTCTCACGGCCTCGCTTATTGGGGGCCATTGGAGGTGGTGGCGGCGGCGGCAGCATATCGGAGGCGGTGGCGGCGGCTTTCTTCTCCGTCGCCGGGGCTCCCTTCTTCGGGACCGGCGCCTCCGCCTCGTCCTCCTCGTCGTCCTCCTCCTCCTCCTTCTCCTCTTCGGTTGACTCGTCATCAGAATCAACCTTCGGCGGGCCCAGCATCAAGGTGGGATCATGGAAGTTGGCGTATTCGTCGTCGCTCGTCTCCGGCGTCGGTCCTTCAACGGACTCGCCGCTGACGGGGGGACTGTCCCGCGGCGACTCAGTGTGCTCCTGTGTGTCGTTGCTGCGAGGCATCTTCGCTAATCAGTAGGAGGGAGCGAGCGAGCGAGAGAGAGAGAGAGCAGATTCGGTGGCGTCTTGAGCTAGCAAGGATTGGGGTTTTCAAGGAGTAGTGGGCGGTGCCACTACGCCATGGCATTTACTCGCCTCGCTTCGAATTCCAAGATGGAACGTGTCCACATTGGAAACGGACACCCAAAAGTCTCCGTTGCTATAGAGGCACATATCGGAAACGGAGCCAGAATTAAGACCGTTGCCAATACTATGGGTAACGGAGTTAATACTTTCTCCGTTACCTATGTTGACGGGCCAGCCGCGGCCCAGGTCAGGTTTGTACGCACTGGCCGCGCGGAAAGCGCGATTCTCCGTCGCCTAACGCCTGCCGTTTCCATAGAGGGGTATCCGATGTGTCGTTCTGTACTAGTGGTCCAAGATAGGAAAGTGCTCGAGGAGTACATGTCCGGTGATGAAGATGATGATGTTGAAGGCGTGGCACACGTGGCCATAGCTACTATTTCCACTACACCGGCATCCCTCTTTGAATCTCCCAATGAGAATGAGGCCATTTCCTACACATGTCTTATGGCAAAAGCCGGCTCGGTAACCACTCCTTCTAAACCCATTGCATCTACATCTCCTTCTTTGATGGATTGTGTGGAAAATGTTGAGAAGGTTGCCCAAGGTCCAAATGTGGTGGACCTATGGCTAGCTAAGCTCAAGGGGGAGAACAAAGTTCATGTGGATGCTCTTATTGAGCAACTTGATGAGGCTAAAATTCTTGTAGATGAAAAGGAAGAGAAACTTTTGACCATGGAGGCTAATGAGTGTGAGTACGCTAATGAAATAGCGGAGCTATCCAATGCTCTTGAGAAAGAGCAAACTCGTAGGAGTGCCCTTGAAGAGGCCCTCTCTAACCAAGAGGAGTCATAAGCTATTGATATGTCTAGAGTAAAAAAGGAACATGAACATGCTCTTGCTATCTCCAAAGTTCTTAAGAATGAGAAGAATGAGCTAGGTATTGGCCATGCTAGACTTGAGAAGGAAAACAAGAGACTTGGTGAGGACCTCAAAGCCCTCAAAAGGTCTTTTGATGAACTCCAAAGGTCTCATGATCAATACCTAGGTCAACAAGTGAAACAATGTCTTGCTTCTTCCACTAATACTAATGTTGCTAGCTCTAACCCTTGTTGTGAGCATGCTAACCTTGTTGAGGAGAACGCTAGGTTGAAGGCCCAACTTGAGAAGGGCATTGCTTCATGCATTCAAGGTGAGAAGAATCTCAATGACCTTTTGAGCAATCAAAAGGATCAAGTTGGGAAAGAAGGATTTGGGTTCTCTACCAAGTCAAAGAAGAAGAACAACAAGAAGAAGAAGAAGTCAACTCCCCCTTCCAAGGATATTGTCTTTGTTAAGGAGGGGGAGATGGCTAAGGAGAAGGAATCCAACACCATTGTGGGTGGTGAGTGGTGCAACTGTGATGGCGTTTGAAAACTTTGCTTGTTGACGCGGATATCATGTTCGTCAGGTTACCCCAAGTGTAGGGTGAGATGTAGTGCAGCAGCAAGTCTTCCCTTGGAACTCTACCAAGGTTATCGAATCTAGGAGGATACGGAGATTCTTCAGAAGGTGACAGCAGCAGCAGAATATGGCACGGCGCAATACCAGGGATTCTGGTGGCTGACGTGGAACTTGCACACAACACAAACAAACTACTTTGCCCCAACGAAATAGAGAGGTTGTCAATCTCTCCGGCTTGCTGAAAACAAAGGATTAAACGTATGGTGTGGAAAACAGTAATGATTGCAGAAAGTAACAGAGAACAAATGATTGCAGTTGGTGGTTTTATCAGTTTGAGGAAATGGACCGGGGTCCACAGTTCACTAGTGGTGTCTCTCCATAAAAGATAACTAGCATGTTGGGTAAACAAATTACAGCTGGGCAATTGACAAATATTGAGTGCATGACAATGCAATATATGACAAGATGATTACTATGAGATTTAATAGGGCATTACAACAAAGTACATAGACCGCTATCCAGCACATCTATGCCTAAATAATCCACCTTCAGGGTAGCATCCGCATCCCTTCCAGTATTAAGTTGCAAACAACAGATCATTGCATTAAGTAAAGTGTGTAATGTAAACAATGCAAAAGACACGTAGACAATGCGTCATTGTTTTCTCCCTAGTGGCAACAGCACATCCACAACCTTAGTCGTTTCTGTCATCTCGAGCCCAGATTACTGGAGGCATGAACCCACTATCTAGCATAAATACTCCCTCTTGGAGTTACAAGCATCTACTTGGCCAAAGCATCTACTAGCAACGGAGAGCATGCAAGATCATAAATAACATAAATAGATAGATTGATAAACAACTTGCTCATAGTATCAATATTCATCGGATCCCAGCAAACACAACATGTAGCATTACAATAAGATGATCTTGATCATGATAGGCATCTCACAAGATCTAAACATGGAGGTACAAAGTGGAGAGACAACCATCTAGCTACTACTGTGGACCCGTAGTCCAAGGATAAACTACTCACGCATCACTCCGGAGGCAAGCATGGCGATGTAGAGGCCTCCGGTGATGATCTCCCCCTCCGGCAGGGTGCCGGGAAGAGCTTCAGAACCCTCCCGGTCTAGGGTTGACGACGGCGGCGGCGACGGGGCTTTTCGTGGAATAATGATCGGGTATTTAGGGTATACGGGACATCGGGAATATATAGGCGAAAGGGCGGCGTCTGGAAGGTTCCAAGGGGCCCACGCCATGGCTGGGCGCGACAGGCAAGTGGGCCGCGCCCAGGGGTGGCGTGGCCACCTCCTGGCTCTCCTGCATCTCCCCTTCTGGCTTCTGGAGTCTTCTGATGAAATATTTATTCACGTTGATTTTCGTCCAATTCCGAGAATATTTTGCGACTAGCTTTTCTGAAAGAGAAAAACAACAGAAAACAGGAACTGGCACTCCGGCATCTTGTTAATAGGTTAGTTCCAGAAAATGCATAAAAATGCTATGAAGTGTAAATAAAACATGTAGCAAATGGTATAATAACAGCATGGAACATCGAAAATTATAGATACGTTGGAGACGTATCAGTGAGGACACAAGGGGCAACGCCACTCACAATGACTTTGCCGGCAAATATAACCCATCATATGTTCTTATGAAATCTAGAGATGGACATGTTTATGCTAAATATGTTGGCACCTCTTATGGTGATGATTATCATTGGGCTATTTGGGTTCCAAAAACCCTTGTGACTAACAAGAAAGGACTGATACGTCTCAAACGTATCTATAATTTCTGATGTTCCATGTTGATATTATACCAATTGTTACATGTTTTATATACACTTCATAGCATTTTTATGCATTTTCTGGGACTAACCTATTAACAAGATGCCACAGTGCCAGTTCCTGTTTTCTGTTGTTTTTGTATTCCAGAAAAGCTAGTCTGGAAATATTCTCGGAATTGGACGAAACTTGGACAGAACTTCCTATTTCTCCAACACGTACACGGAGTCCAAAGGAGAGACGGAGGGGAGCCACGAGGCAGCCACACCATGGGGCCGCGCGAGCCCCCCTGCCGCGTGATACGTCTCAAACGTATCTATAATTTTTGATGTTCCATGCTTGTTTTATACCAATTGCTACATGTTTTGCATCTACTTTATATCACTTTTATACATTTTTTGGGACTAACCTATTAACAAGATGCCGAAGTGCCAGTTCCTGTTTTCTGCTGTTTTTGTATTCCAGAAAAGCTAGTCTGGAAATATTGTCGGAATTGGACGAAACTACACGGGGGTGCCTATTTTTCCAGAACACGTCTGACGGAGCGAAGGAGCAGCAGAGGAGGGCCACCAGGAGGCCACACGCACCCAGGGCGCGGGCCCCCCTTCTACCGCGCCCTAGGGTGGTGTGGGCCCCTCGGGGTCCGCAGCCGCCGCCCTTTCGCCTACTTATTCCCCCCGACGCGAAAAGCCTAAGTACCTGAGCAAAAATCCACGAAAAGATCCAGAGACGCCGCCGTCATCAACCCTAGCTCGGGAGGGTTCAGAACCTCTTCCCGGCACCCTGCCGGAGAGGGGAATCGTCACCGGAGGCTTCTACATCGCCATGCCTGCCTCCGGAGTGATGCGTGAGTAGTTCATCCTTGGACTACGGGTCCATAGCAGTAGCTAGATGGTTGTCTCTCCACTTTGTGCCATCATGTTTAGATCTTGTGAGCTGCCCTACATGATCAAGATCATATTATTGTAATGCTACATGTTGTGTTTGCTGGGATCCGATGAATATTGAATATTATGTCAAGTTGATTATCAATCTATCTTATATGTTATTTAAGATCTTGCATGCTTTCCGTTACTCGTAGATGCTTTGGCCAAGTAGATGCTTGTAACTCCAAGAGGGAGTATTTATGCTAGATAGTGGGTTCATGTCTCCGTTTAACCTGGGACAGTGACAGAAAGTTCTAAGGTTGTGGATGTGCTGTTGCCACTAGGGATAACCTAACGATGCTATGTCCACGGGCATATGTGTTTGTTTACATTACGCACTTTACTTAATACAATTATCCGTTGCTTGCAACTTAATACCAACGGGGGACTCGGATGACAACCCGGCGGTGGATTATCAGTCATAGATGCTGTTGGATAACGGTCTATGTATTATGTCGTAATGCCCAATTAAATATCATAGTAGTCAACATGTCATGTATATGCATTGTCATGCGCTCACTATTCGTCAATTGCCCAGCTGTAATTTGTTCACCCAACATGTTAGTTATCTTTTATGGAGAGACACCACTAGTGAACTGTGGACCCCGGTCCATTCTTTTAAACTGATTAAACAACCACAAACTGCAAACTGTTCCTTTTTCATTCTCTGCAATTTAATACTCATTTTCCACACCATACGTTTAATCCTTTGTTTTCAGCAAGCCAGTGAGATTGACAACCTCACTGTTTCGTTGGGGCAAAGTAGTTTGATTGTGTTGTGTGCAGATTCCACGTCAACAGTCCAGACTCCCTTCAACAGCTATTTTTCTGGCGCCGTTGACAACCTTCTGAAGAGTTGCTGCTCCTACTGGTTCGATAACCTTGGTTTCTTTCTGAGGGAAAACTTGCTGCTGACTACATCATACCTTCCTCTTGGGGTCTCCCAACGAACGTGTGTTTCACGTCATCACCGCGCCGTGGGGTGGTGTGGGGCCCACGTGTGTCTCCAGCCGCCGCCCTTTTCGCCTATTTATTCATCTTCACGGGAAAACCCTAGATACCCGAGCCATTATCCACGAAAAGTTCCAGAGACGCCGCCGCCGTCAACCCTAACTCGGGAGGGTTCAGAAGCTCTTCCCGGCACCCTGCCGGAGAGGGGAATCATCACCGGATGGCTCTACATCACCATGCCTGCCTCCGGAGTGATGCGTGAGTAGTTCATCCTTGGACTACGGGTCCATGGCAGTAGCTAGATGGTTGTCTCTCCACTTTATGCTATCATGTTTAGATCTTGTGAGCTGCCTATCATGATCAAGATCATCTTATTGTAATGCTACATGTTGTGTTTGCTGGGATCCGATGAATATTGAATACTATGTCAAGTTGATTATCAATCTATCTTATATGTTATTTATGATCTTGCATGCTTTCCGTTACTAGTAGATGCTTTGGCCAAGTAGATGCTTGTAACTCCAAGAGTGAGTATTTATGCTAGATAGTGGGTTCATGCCTCCGGTAATCTAGGAGAGTGACAATAACTTCTAAGATTGTGGATGTGCTATGCCACTAGGGATAAAATAATCGATGCTTAGCTTAAGGGTGCGCCATTATGTCTAATGCATTTGTTTACATTACGCACATTACTTAATGCGATTATCCATTGCTTGCAACTTAATACCAACGGGGAACTCGGATGACAACCTGGCGGTGGATTATTAGTCATAGATGCTGTTGGATAACAGTCTATGTATTTTGTCGTAATGCCCACATGAATATCATAGTAATCATCATGTCATATATATGCATTGCCATGCGCTCAATATTTTTTTCAATTGCCCAGCTGTAATTTGTTCACCCAGCATGTTAGTTATCTTTTATGGAGAGACACCACTAGTGAACTGTGGACCCCGGTCCATTCTTTTACACTGATAATACAACCAACTGCAAACATTGTTCCTTTTCATTCTCTGCAATTTACTACTGTTTTCCACACCATACGTTTAATCCTTTGTTTTCAGCAAGCCGGTGAGATTGACAACCTCACTGTTTCGTTGGGCAAAGTAGTTTGATTGTGTTGTGTGCAGGTTCCACGTCAGCGCGCCACTGACAACCTTCATAAGTGATTTCTTGCTCCTACTGGTCGATTAAACCTTGATTTCATACTGAGGGAAACTGCTGCTACACTGCTTCATACCTTCCTCTTGGGGTCTCCCAACGAACGTGCGAACCACGTCATCAAGGACCCATTCAAAAATGGGTAACTAATCAAAGAATTAATCTCTTGTAGGGTGCGGCGTCCGACGCGGGTCGATGGACGGTGGATAGTGGAGCATCCCAACACATGATCGGACGCATTGACTTGGTGTATGATATTGAACCTCCTTTACCACAATATTCCCATGTCAAGATTGGTGACAACCGCGAGCTTAAGGTATTGGGACGCGGCAAGGTTGTTGTTGCGAGAGAAATCTCGATCAAGAATGTCCTTATTGTTGAGTCCCTTGGTTACAATTTGCTTTCCGTGTATCAACTTACTAAATGTGGTTATGGATGCTATTTTGATGACGAGAGTGTGATCATCACCATGAAGGGGTCTCTTAAAGTAGTCTTTGTTGGGCATGTCGAGTTGATGTATGTGCTTGACTTTTCGAAGGAGAGCACATCTACCGCGACTTGCCTAATGGCTAAAGTTGATGTGGGTTGGCTTTGGCATCGCCGACTAGCCCACACCAATATGAGAACCTTGCATGACCTTCAAAGTGGTAATCACATTCTCGGGCTAACGGATGTTAAGTTCTCCAAATATTGTGTGTGTAGGTCTTGCGTTCTAGGCAAGCAGCATGGAGAAGCCCATAAGAAGAAGATGCATATCACCACCTCCAAGGTTCTTGAGCTCATTCACTTGGATCTTTTTGGTCCTCTATCTTATGATAGTCTTGGAGGCAAGAAGTATTGCTTGGTGATTGTTGATGACTACTCAAGATACACATGGGTCTATTTCTTCAAGAAGAAGAGTGAGACTCAACAAAGAGTCATTGACTTCATCAACATGGCCCAACGTCAATATCAAGAGAAGATCATGGTGATTCGAAGTGACAATGGGTGCGAATTCAAGAACTACACCGTGGAGGGATTTCTTAGTGAAGAGGGGATTGCACACCAATACTCTACCCCATACACCCCTCAACAAAACGGTGTGGCGGAGAGGAAGAACCGGACACTCATGGATGCGGCAAGGACTATGATTGCGGAGTATGCTTCTCCGTACAACTTTTGGGCCGAAGCCATTGCTACCGCTTGCTACATCACCAACCGGGTCTATCTCCGCAAGATCACAAACAAGACCCCATATGAGATCCTTCTCGGTAAGAAGCCGGACCTTTCATATTTCCGCATCTTTGGATGCAAGTGCTTCATTCGCAAGAAAGGTAATCGTTTGTCAAAATTCGGGACTAGATCAATTGAGGGCATATTGTTGGTTACTCCACGAACTCTCACGGCTATAGAGTCTACAACAAGACCACCGGTCAAGTTGAAGAGTCTAGTGACATGAAGTTTGATGAGGATAATGGCTCCTCAGTGGGGCAAGTTGATCCTAATGTTGTAGGTGATGTTCCCATGGAGCTTGCTTTGAGGAGAATGGCAATTGGTGATATCCGTCCTATTGAAGAGGACCCTCCGCAAGTTGAGCAACCTCAAGACTCACCTCCTATCCAAGTTCCTCGAGTGATCCTAGAACAAGGTACGAGCCCTCAACCAAACGAGCAAGTTCAAGAACAAGATCATCCCATTGTTGATCAAGCCCAACCCAATGTTGCTCCCTCAACACATGATGTTCAAGAACAAGCTCATGATGGTGCACAAGGCCAAGAACAACCTCAAGATCAAGAACATGTTCAAGATCAAGGCGGTGCACATGACTCCCATGATGAAGGTGATGACCAAGATATCCCTCAAGAAACTTCGGAGGAGGCCAAGGCAAGAAGAGCATTGAGAAGAGAACGTGATCTCTTCCTCAAAGAACACTATTTGGACAATGTGCTTGGAGATGTGAGAGGAAAGGTCGTCACAAGAAAACAATTGGCAAGTTTTAGCTCCAACCATGCCTTCGTGTCCTTCATCGAGCCCAAGAAAGTGTTTGAAGCACTTGAAGATCATGATTGGGTGGAGGCCATGCATGAGGAGCTAAACAACTTCGAGCGTATCAAGGTGTGGAAGTTGGTGCCAAGGCCAAAAGATTGCAAGAACGTCATCGGCACCAAGTGGGTCTACAAGAACAAGCAAGACGCGAACGACATCGTCATTCGAAACAAGGCAAGATTGGTGGCGCAAGGTTACTCCCAAGTCGAAGGTGTTGATTTCGGTGAAACTTTCGCTCCCGTTGCTCTCCTTGAATCTATTCGCATTTTACTTGCATATGCATCTCATCATAACTTTAAACTTCAACAAATGGACGTTAAGAGTGCCTTTCTTAACGTCTCATTAACGAGTTGGTCTATGTTAAGCAACCTCCCGGTTTCGAAGATCTTAAGTTTCCCAATCATGTCTATAAGCTCGAGAAAGCGCTCTATGGCCTAAAACAAGCCCCACATGCATGGTATGAGCACCTTCGCGAGTTTCTAGTCGATCGTGGATTCCAAGTGGGTGTCATTGACCCCACTCTTTTTACCAAGAAAGTTGTAGGGGACCTTTTCATATGCCAACTCTACGTTGATGATATCATATTTGGTTCTACTAACAATGCTTTCAATGATGAGTTTGCCAAGCTTATGACTAGCAAGTTTGAGATGTCCATGATGGGGGAGTTGGAGTACTTCCTAGGTTTTGAAGTGAAGCAATATGGGTTTGGCGACCGCCCCATGGGTCCCATAGTGGATCGAAACTTTTCTCTTTGCGGGAAGGCTCGGGGGATTAAGGTGATCCTTTGTGGCATCGATGAGTGGTGTCTCCCACTATACCTGGCCATGGAGCCCGACCCGGTCCAAAAATCTTGGACCGGACTTGCACACGGGGCTAAATTTCGGTCTAGCCATTGTGTCGGGCCGATCGGGCCTAGTCAGGCTTTATTGGGCTCGGGCCTAGTCAGGTTTTTTTGGGCTGGGGCCCAATTTCTGCGGCCTGATGGTCGGGCCGGATCAGGCTCAGACATAAATTTTTCTGCGGCGGCTTTTTGGCCTTACCCGAGAAATGGCCAGGTATAGTCTCCACATATTAAGGTGAGACCTTTTGGCGTTAGTGGAGTGCTACATCGCCGCAACTCTCAAAGCGAAGATTAGCTTTGATTTGTGAAGTAAAATACAAATTAAATCTTCTTCTCCACATGACTTACTTATCTTTTATTCGAGTTCCACCCGTTGGCTCTAGGAGCTGGAAATTTGGCAAATGGTCCCTAAGATGGGAAGGCCATGTCCAGTCGTGAGAATAGTACCGACAATTCTTATTTGGAACCATCGAGATTAAATTTATATATCTTGTTATCACTTAGTTGTTTATCTTGCTAAGCATAAGTTTTTGATGCAAATAGTTATGGCTAGCATATATATTTATTTTTTGCAATTGAGAAGTTAAGCGTAATTTTATTCCGTATTTATTTAAGATAAAACCCTAATGGTGTGGCGTATGGTTTAGCGCATGTCGCGTTGATCACAAACAGTTGTAATATGTCTACACCCAATTAATAAATCTCGACTCCTATAAAAAAATTCACATCGAAAATTCCAGTGATCTCGCAAACTCCATAATAATGCAGATCTTTTTTGGAAAAGAATAAAAAATACAGTATCAACGGAATAATCAACGGAAGACGTGATTTTTGTTTGAAACAATCCAAGTCCATGGTGGGCTGAACTTCTCTCGGCCGGCTAGAGCCCAATAACGGACACGGTAAGAAAAAAAGCAATTTGCATCGGCATTGCCAGTTTGCCACAGACTCTCGAACCAATTCGCAGCTGTCACTCACCGTCGGGAACCTTTCCGCCGCCGCCGCCACCGCCAGCCATGCTCCGCCTCCGAAGCTCCATCATCACCCATCTCTTCTCCTCTTCCGCCTTCCACATTCCAACCAACTCTTCTCTCCACCGCCTCCTCTCCGCCACCGCCGCGCCCCGCATTTCCCCAAACCCTAGCTTCGACGTCGGGGACTACCTCGTCGAGTCTTGCGGCCTCACCCAGGCCCAGGCTCTCAGGGCCTCCGCGAAGCTCTCCCACCTCAAGTCCCCCGCCAACCCCGACGCCGTCCTCGCCTTCCTCGCCGGTCTCGGCCTCTCCAGCGCCGCCGTCGCCGCCGCCGTCGCCAAGGACCCGCAGTTACTCTGCGCCGGCGTGGAGAGGACCTTGGCCCCCGTCGTCGTGGGGCTCACCGGCCTCGGCCTGTCGCGTCCAGACATAGCGCGACTCGTCTCACTCGTCGGCAAAGAATTCCGCTACAGATCCATCGTCTCAAAGCTGCAATACTGCCTGCCTCTCTTCGGGTCACCCGAGAACCTCTTTCGGGTGCTCGAGCGCGGATCCTACCTTCTCTCTGGCACTGCCGTTGATAAGATGGTCAAGCCCAATGTCATGTTCCTACGGGAGTGTGGGCTAAGCGATTGCAAAATCGCCAAGATATGCATCCCTATACCGAGGATGCTCGACACCAATCCCGAACGCGTCCGGGCAATGGTGGCGTGCGCTGAAGGTATAGGTGTGCCCCGCGGCTCTGGGATGTTCAGGCAAGCGCTTCAGTCTGTCGCGTTCTTCGACCAGGAGAAGTTAGCTGCCAGAGTGGAGTACTTGAAGAACACCTTTAGGTGGTCGGATGCCGAGGTGGCCATTGCTGTCTGTAAGGCTCCAATGATGCTCAGGAGGTCAAAGGAGTCACTGCAGCACCTCTTCGATTTCCTCGTCGCTGAGTTGGGGTTGGAACCGGCATACATTGCTCATCATCCAAGATTTATCCTTTCCAGCTTGGAAGGCCGGATCAGACCCAGACACTACGTTGTAGAGTTTCTTAAGAAAAATGGATTGCTAGATCGCAAGTGGAGTTACAATTCGATACTCTCGGTAGGCGAGAAGGTATTCGTGGAGTATTTCATACGCCCTCACAAGGAAGCAGCGCCGCACCTCGCTGAAGACTATGCTGCTGCTTGCAGAGGGGAAGCGCCCGCTAGATTGATGCTTGCATGAACCAAGACCCTGCCGTGAAGATCTTTAGCTGTGTATGCTGCTGGTTCCGGATCTCGACGATGGGCAGGCTATTCGGCACACCAGTTTTTGCATCGTACCTATTGCTAAGATGTAGTAGGTTCGCAAGAGAGCAAGTTGTAAATCTTGACAAGAACAGATAGTGGCAGAAGCTCTGGATAGCTCCAACTCTGTGTCTGAAAGAAATTTCCAAGATAAAGGATGTTGGCAGATTCTGTATGCCCAGTGGAGAACTTCATATACCCGTACAAGATCTTGCTGAAGATTATGCTGCTGCTTGCAGAGGGGAAGTGCCCGCTAGATTGATATTTGCATCAACCAAGAACCTGCCATGAAAATGCGTAACAATTATTCTGACATTGCTGGGTCTGGACTATGCGGCAGTCTAGTGAATGCATCAGTTATGTGTTTTGCTGATTGTTGCAATGTGCCAGTTTCTAAATCTTGACAAGAACAATCAGTGGTCAAGAGCTCTTGATGACTCCAATTTTTGTGTACCTTCAAGAAATACCCTGAACAATCTGATTAGTAGTAATCGTCGCATTACCAAGGCATGCACAAGATTTGGTCCCTGATGGAAGCATTGATGTAGCAGTTAGATGCATATCCTGGAAATTCTTCTCTTCGTGTGGGATATGCATAAGGCGAGAAGAGGTTCGTGAAGAAGTTCATACGCCCTCACAAGGAAGTAGTGCCCCACCTTGCTGAAAACTATGTTGCTACTTGCGGAGGGGAAGTGCCCGCTAGATTGATGCTTGCATGAACCAAGACCCTGCCGTGAAGATCTTAACTGTGCATGCTGCTGGTTCCGGATATCGATGACGGGGCAGGCTAGTTGTTATATCAGTTCTTGCAAGACAGCAGGTTGTAAATCTTGACAAGAACAAATGGTGGTCGGGAGCTCTGGGTGCCTCCAGTTGTGTATATGCAAGAATTTTCCAAGAGAAAGGAAAGGAGGCTTGGCAGATTCTGCATGTTCATGATGTGCACCTCAAGAAATTTCCTGAACATTCAGATTAGTATCAATCGTAACATTAGCAATAGAGAGATGTACACCATGGCCTGCGGAAATTTTTGTCCCAAATGGAATTATTGATGTCGCATTTAGATGCGTGGCCTGGAAGTTCTTCGATTTTATGGGATATCTACCCAAAAGAAATCGATAAGATGCACTCCTGAAAGGAGTATGAGAACTTCAGCATTTACGTGGGGAAGTGCTCCCAAGAAATTTGCTTTCCTGGGTGTCAAATTCAAGAAATCGGCAGAATGTTCAGGTTAGTAGTAATTAGGTTCCATTCGTTATCCCGCACATGAAATCCAGTTCGTCTAGTAATAGCCATTTGCAATGAAGATGGCAGAGCAAGCATTTGTGTTTTTATCTGTAGCTCGCATTCGCTTCTAAATTTCTCTTTGGGAATTCAGTATCTTTTGAATTTGCGTGTGAATCTGTAGTTAGTAAGTGTGCCGATCATGGAGAATCAATCAAAAATTTACTGAGATGATTTTAATGCAGAAAGTATTTCTAAAATACTACTAGATAGAATATAAATAATTAAAAGTAAAAAAATCATAGCTGTCATGTTCCTCCACCATGTTTTTTTCTTTTTGTAAAGTATTATTGTAAAGTATTAATGTTGGGACTCATTGGCTAGTAAAGCAAAAGTCCTGGAGAGGCTGAAGAATTTTGCAGCTAAAGATGGTTGTCGAGATATGTGTTGCTTATAAGGTCCCTCTCTCCATGTCTCATGTACTTGTTTAACAAGCATGCCTTTAGATATGTGATGTTGCTGAAAAGAACACAAGTATAGCTGCCTTTACAGTTAGCCTTTTTTTTGCATAATTGACCATCTTTTTATTTCTTACAGCACAATTCAATCCAGGTGAACACCCAAGGCATGTGATGGAACATCCAATGCTGGGACAAAAAATGATTAGTGCAATATCGTTAGTTGTGTTTTGGGCCAACCTCATCTTCATTGTATCTGTGGGTAGTCGTTGAAAGATTATTGAATGGTATTCTGAGAACCCTTGGATACTCGCTTCAGTTTTTTGAAATGGAACAAAGCGGATGTTAAAAAAATAGAAGATAGAAAGATGTGGGTCTTGCAATTTCGCTCGAAGCTGCCCTCTGTGGAGAAGTGGAGGATGATAGGCCAAGGCAGGCCGAGCTGCTCTGAGATTTCATTTACCTTAACATTATGAATTATCAGGTATAAATTCTTCGTACTAGCATTTTAGAGGGGGTTCAGTTGCCTGTGGTATGAGGAGAATAGTAGCAGTCTAAAGTCTAAACCTGGTTGCTCTGCTCATGTCGTCAGAATTACCTAAGACCTGTAAGATATGCTTAAAGTTGTTTACCTACTTGGCTACTCTTTCTGAGTATCATGTGACTTTATCCAGCAGAAGAACCTGTAGATCCAGAACTTAGCATTTAGGAGCTGAAGAACATGGATCTGAAACTTAGAATTTAGGCTTTTTTTTATGCTAACGTACGCAGCAGATTTTTTTAATTGTGATCATGATATGTGTTTGTCTATGATGTCAAGAAATTATTAAGCCCAATGCTTCCTAGTCCAGGAAAACAAACTTCTGAACTTTTGTTTTCATTTTTATATAGAAAAACGGTTGTGCCGCTCACTCAACAAGTACTTGGTTACTCTAGATTTATCAATTTCCTTTGATTCCCAACCTAAGAACTATAATAATGGTTATGCATAGTTTTTTGGTTAATAAATTGTTATAGCCTAAAACCTCTTGACGGATCAACAAGTTGCCTACAGAGTTGTTGTTGTGATAGGATCCTTAGAACTTGATGATAATTTCTGCGGATTGACTATGTTGGCTGCTTTCTTTTCTGCAAAAAATTGTTGCTGAACAAGACATTTTGCATATTTTCGTGATTCTTTTGCGCGGGTACATTTTTCTGCTATGTAGGTCATTGGTTTTTTAATTGAAAGGTCGTGCTTAATCACCTTACCAAAATCTGAGTGTGTACCAATTTTGTGGAAAGTGTTACCAGGAGGCATCAAATTCAAATCACATGCATATATCCACAGCCTTAAGGCAGGACACGACGTGTTTATTAACCTTCAAACTGAGAAAGTTTACTGTCCTTCAAACTGAGAAAGTTTACTGTCTTCCTGATGTATCTGTCACTAGAAGATATTCTGACAAAGGTCATGACACCGCCTCTTAATCTTCATCTACAAACCAGCCTGGTTCCTCCAGCATTTAAATCAGCACTGCCTCACCATGATGACTGTGCGCTTGAGCTTGCAGCACATACTTGTTCCAGCACCTCCTTCTCAGCCCCTTTCTCGACACCTGCCCAATGTATAAGGTAACGCGTATTCAAGTTGTAGATATTCAAAGGCTTGTGAGCAACGCGTAGCATACTGCAGGTCTTAGTATCGGGAAGCAGCAACAGGTAAAATGCTTACAGAATAAGCACGTGGAGAAAAATTGAAATGTACACATCATCCCATCGTTACAATATTGACCACAACAGAAACTGAAGATGGAATACGTAGCCAGACAATGAAAGGTGCTTTTAATGTGTTCATCACTGTCACGGCAATGGAAGTTGGAATACATAGCTAGACATAGGCATGCAAACATAGATAATCGAATCTTTAGAAAAACTTGCCGCGAAAAAATTGGTAGCTCAGTGTCCCATTTCAACACAAATTAGCTAATATTGTATAACAGATTTCAATTTTCGGTCATTGAGCGAGATAATACTCAACGGACTATGCGTGATTGATTGCATCAGGCATGTGCCACGAGGGATCGAGACAGATGAAAACTTTGAACTGTCTAAGAAACATGGGTGCACTTCCTCAACACTGACTGATTTCCAGCATTTGCACTACACTGACCTGGTGACACCGCGCTTTTGCGCTTGCAGCACAGCCTACGGCATCTCCTCAGCCCCGTTGTCAACACCTGCCCAATATCAACGCCTAATGAAGTTGTAGACAAGAAAGATCTTGTGAGAAAAGGGGAACAAACAGTAGGTCTTAGTATCGGCCAGTTGTGGCGGAAACAAACCACACACAACAAATGGAGAGTCAACCTTGTGAAGTTTTTAGAAGATGGAGTATCAACCGCGTGCTGCGCACTCATGGCTGTCATGATCGCAGTTTCTAAATATAAAACCCGACGCCTTTTTCAAAAGCATCATCCTAATTAATCCTTGTGGAATAAAGCATGAAGGTGGCTTAGTCCTAATCTATTCACCATCAAACAACTTAGTTGCAGATAATTAATTAAACAAGACAGATCAGTACCACTAGAAGTAGTATACTCCTAATCAAAAGCCTTTCAGCGTGAGCGTTAGGTGAGAACTCAGAAGAGACTGATTGGCAATATAAATCGATGGAACCAGACAGCCCGATGCTAGCTACCGTAGATCCAACTAACAAGCATGGCCAAAATAACCATCTCGATGGTGGTAGCAATAGTAGTAATAGCAACAGTGATGCTGGTGCCTGCTCCTGGAGCAGCATCGCCAGCTCCGGAGTACAAGATCGGGATGCCCAACTACACCCGTTCGGCATTGGCCCGTCCACCAGCTGCTACCTGCAGCAGCAGCCAGGGTTCAACCTCACCTGCGACACAAGCGTTGACCCCCGCGGCTGCTCCTCCCTGGTGGCGACCTCCGCGTCGAAAGCATCGATGGCCCCACCGTGGGGGTCTTCCACACCATCACCAGCCTCGACATCGGCAACGGCAGCACTGCATACATGCCGCCGTCTAACTTGTTGCTGCTGGGTGGCGCTCTGCAGAGATATGGAGGTGCTGGGACCTACAGGCTGAGGACGGCCTTCAACGAGCTTGTCGTCACGGGCTGCAATGTGCAGGCAACGCTGCTCAGGAACGGAAATGTCACCGTGAGCAGCTGCTTCTCCTCCTGCTACAACGAGGACGATGACGACATCGACTGGGGTTCACCGCAGATGGTTGGCCGGGGTAAGGGGAAACAAAGCAACGTCGGCGTGCGATGCGCCGGGTTAGGCTGCTGCCGCGCGCCCATCGTCACTAGCCTTCAGGATCACGGTGATGCCGCCGCCGTGTACAGCATTAAGCTCGACTGGTTCGGCCAAAACAGTAGCGCCGACAGGGAGCGAGCTCCCATGCTCGCATTCGTCGCGGTGGAAGGGTGGTTCGATTACTGGCTCTCCAAGAGTCCCCGGCCGTCCCTGGATCATGGGCTGGAGGTTCTCGTTTATCTGGACTGGCAGGTCATCGCCGACAAGAATTCCTCAGAATATTGCTCCTCCGCTATCTGCAGCAGCGATCACAGCGTCTGTGTTAATCGTACAAGAGGATACGAGTGCACCTGTGATTCTGGTTACACTGGCAATCCCTACATCCCTGGCGGATGCCAAGGTATCTACCTAATCAAAAAAATTATAAATCTTCCTACATTCATTAATTTCTTCCTTTCCTAGTGCTGAATGACAAGCATGTTTGGTTGGCTGATTGGTTTCTGGCATGGCATCTGTAGTAAGCATCAACAGGTGCTACGGAGAATTCATTTCGAGGGAAGGAACGCCCATATGCCAGTGCCATCCAGGAACTCAGGGCAACCCCGCCATGCCCGGTGGATGCTTCAATTCTACTCTAACAGAAGCAGGTGAGTAAAGTGTTACATGTTTAATTAAAATGGAAGAATGTAGTACCTGATTCACCAATGAAAAATGAGACACCTCCTCTTTGCAGGGAAGTGCACGAGGTGGTGCGGGAGCGTGCACGTGCCTTACCCGTTTGGCGTCAAAGACATGAGCCTGGAGCATTGCTACCATCCAGGACTCAACCTCACCTGTGATACGACCCAGGACCCTCCGCGGCTGCACCTCAGCAGCGACGGGGCCCTCCAAGTCGTGGAGATCTACCCCCAAAATGCCACCATGCGCGTAGCCTACGTTGGCGCCTTCCTAAACGCCACCGTGAAGGAAGTGACAGAAGTCCACTTTCCCTTTGGCTTCCCGAGCGCAAGCGAGGCGCCCTACTCATTGTCAACCAGCAACGAGCTCATCCTCACTGGATGCGACGCGCACATGTCACTCCACGGGGCCGCCAAGGGCCCAAACATCCTCGGTGGATGCGTCTCCTTCTGCTCCGCTGATGATGATGGCAAAAGCAGTGAAATAACTTACACCGACCTCCAAGGGCAGGGAGTGCCAAATCGCCGGAGCCCCAACGACAAGTACTGCCATGGCGTGGGCTGCTGCCAGGCACACATCTCCACTTCCATGGACGGCATGCCCAAGAAGTTGCGTCTGAGTTGGCTCGTCGAGGAGAGCAACTTTGAGGCCAAGAAACCGCCGCCAACCTACATCTTCATTGCGGAGGAGGGGTGGTTCGATGAGCTGGGTTTCTCCGGCGAACTGGGCCCCAATTTGCAGCCACCTTCGAAAGCAATGAGGGAGGTTCCCATTGTATTGCAGTGGGAGGTCTTGTCCAGTAATCAGAGTTGTACATTCGGCAACATCTGCAAGAGCAAGCATAGCAACTGTAAGCAAGGGGATAGAGGCTATACATGCCACTGTGAGAAGGGCTACGATGGTAACCCCTACGTCAATGACAGCGAAGGATGCAATGCAGGTTAATTAACACTATTTAATAGTGCCAATAAAAAGTATGCAATGTTTCTCTAGCATCTAATTAACTCTTAGTTTATTTTATTTTATCTGCAGCTGGCCGCCGACACAAGTTCGTTATTATAGGTGAGTAACCCTGCAGCTCTGGGAGGATTGAATACAATACACATTTGCTAATACTCTGTTGCATGGAATTTTTGGTCACCTAAAGCTACAGAGTATAAAACATAAAATTACGTTCTTTGAAAAAAAAAATGCATCATTAGTGAAATATTGGTCCAATGTTAAGTTCAGTTTGTAGGTTATAGGCAATTTAATTTTTTTCAGATGATGATAATAACAACACAGAAAAATAAATACTAGAGTACATTCTTTGGTTCAGTTTGTTTCTTGGTGAGTGTAGATCGAAGGGTTTATTTTCATACATGGCAGTAATTTCAGGTATAAGCATTGGAGTAGGACTTGCCAGTGCAGTAGGCCTCATAATTTTAGTTCTCATTGGATGCTTCATCTCCAACAAAGTTAAACACCAAAAGACACAGATGTTGAAGTGGAAGTTCTTCGAGCAAAACCGTGGGCAGTTGTTGCAACAATTGGTGTCACAGAGAGCCGACATTGCAGAAAGAATGATCATACCCTTGGAAGAGCTAGAGAAGGCAACAAACAATTTTGATAAAGCTCGCGAACTTGGTGGTGGAGGGCATGGTACCGTCTACAAAGGGATTTTATCGGACCTCCATGTCGTAGCCATCAAGAAACCAAAGAAAGTTGTTCAAAAGGAGATTGATGAGTTTATTAACGAGGTTGCTATCTTATCACAAATCAACCACAGAAATGTGGTAAAACTCTATGGTTGTTGCCTTAAAACAGAAGTACCGATCTTGGTCTATGAGTTCATATCCAATGGAACACTTTATGACCATCTTCACACCGACGGACCAAGATCATTACCATGGGACGACAGGCTACGAATAGCCATTGAAACGGCCAAATCTCTAGCATATCTTCACTCAACAGCTTCAATTCCCATCATCCATAGAGATGTGAAGTCAGTTAACATACTTTTGGATGACACTCTAACAGCAAAGGTAGCAGACTTTGGAGCTTCAAGATACATTTCGGTTGAGAAATCAGGGTTAAACACAATTGTTCAAGGTACAATTGGATACTTGGACCCCAATTACTTCTACACGGGGCGGCTCACGGAGAAAAATGACGTCTACAGCTATGGTGTCATGCTCGTGGAACTGCTGACTCGAAAGAAACCATTTTCATACCTGTCTTCCAAAGGTGAAGGTCTGGTCGCACATTTTGTCACCTTGTTTGCAGAAGGCGGTTTATCACAGATAATAGATCCACAAGTTATGGACGAGGGATGCAAACAAGTTGAACAAGCCGTTACACTTGCAGTAGCATGTATTAAATTAAAAGGGGAAGATCGTCCAACCATGAGGCAAGTGGAGTTGACGCTCGAAGGCCTTCGACCAACCAAAAAGCATATTTTAGATGATTTTGGAGTCAACAAACTCAAGAAGAATGGCAATACGATAAATTCACCACCGGGCGTAGATGGAAGAAGCAGCAAGGTGTCGACCAGACAGTATAGCATGGAAGTGGAGTTGACCTTGTCTTCAAGGTATCCTCGGTAGTACTGCTTACATGTAAGTTCAACGTAGTCGCATACACTAGGTGATTTCTATGCATTCAACCAACAAAGCAAACACACCTTTCCACCAGTTTGAGCTTTGTTCCTTGTGTTGTGGTATTTAGAATTACTTCAGAAATCAACACATTTAAGTGCTTATCCCTTTTCAATAATAAATAATGCAGAAGATATGGTCTCTACTTTTGTGATGCCTTTATTTATTTATATTAACGTGTTTTCCCTCTCTTTCCTTTTAGAAACTAACATGCTGTTAGTGCTCTTGATATATACCTTATCCAACAAACACACCAATCATTGTCAGATATGACACACTCACACAAACGATAAACTACAGGTCAATTTTAGAGGACTATATTACAGAACAAACAGAGCCAAAAGTTGGACTGACCTTTGGTCAATTGTCGAGCCACCGCACAACCTCAATCATCACATCACCAATACCCGGCACACCAGCCTGATGTCCAGCATCCATATCATCGGCAGTACTCTCATGGTGATGGCTATCTATGGGTGCTTCAGCTCACAGCGCCACAACACCTTGTTCTAGCATCTACTTCTCATCAGTCATCAACTTCCTGAGTACCAGCTCAATATATGCTTAGTCAGATTGTTAAACATGCAGGATCTTGCGAGAAAAAACATAGGACTTATAGCTGGTAACAAATGGACAACACTTGGTATATTGTTTACGAGAAAAGCACGGGTAGAAGAAAAATATCCGAGAAAAAGTATAGGACAGAAACCACATGCAACAGATGGAGATTGAAGAATCAACCTTCAGATTTCTTTCTACCCATAGTCCCATTTGTATAATATTGACCTGAAGTCCTCAACAGTATTTGAGATATGTAACAGCAAACACTTGGTTTTTTGTACTTATTATTTTAATTTGCAATACAAGACGGAATATATGCCAATAAAGGCAGGTAAATATAAAGAGACGAAATCATAAAAGAAGATAAGATCCTAGAAGAAATGGTAGCTTCGTGTTGGAGCAATTCATAAATTATTACCTAGTAGAATTACAAATTTTTAACTTCAGTCAAAGGAAAAAATTGGGAGACTCGGTAGCGACAATCAATAAACTATATGTGTCCTCTGCCATCCTGAAAATTCTGATTCCTTGCATTTGGCATGTGCCTTCGAGTACAGTTAGAGGCAGGTCAGAAGTTCGACTTCAAAATGTATTAAAAAAACACGGTTTCCCTGCCCTCCAACTTATCTTGAGATGCTCATTTCAAATCAAACAGTTTCAAGGTATTTTATTTGTATTTTGAGCAAAAATAATTGGGATATAGTCCCTTAAAAAATTAATCAAGCTCACCACCTAAATTTCCTCATACCATATACAGGAAATGATTTACTGTTAGCAACGCCTCAGGTTTTCATTCAGGAGCGTACCAGCTATGCCTCCTTATATCTATATGAAATTGACATAATGGGGTAATTGGTGTAACTATGAGCAAATAGGTCCTTTTTCTGCCTCCTTATATCTATCAAAAGAGGAGTGGACAAGATAAGTCTGCTTCGCCGGGGTAAATGTTTCCAAAGGTGAACTGGTATCAATGTCCTGATTTAAACTTGTATTCCTGCTCCATTAGTTTTTCCATAAAAATCAAAATAATTGCTGCGATCTAGTGTTTCTTACGATTTCCCAATGCCACAAAAATGCTACTCAAACTAGTGTGCACAATCCTTTCTTTTACATCTCTGATTCACCTTCAAATATGATTGCAACATATTAACAAATAAGTTTTAATTATGTTTCTAAGCTTGATCAATTTGATGGTAGCATAATCTAATCATTAATGAAAGAGTTAATTGCACCACGGGTCACACAACTCGTCCGCTATGTGCACTTTGGTCACACATCTCAAAAACTTGCATAACGGGTCACACATCTCACATGTAGGTGCACTTTGGTCACAAACCGTACTTGTCAGTCCGTTTTGGACGGTAAATTTTCAGAAAACCTCTGGAGTAATATTAATTTTACAAAATGGTCCTCCTAATTTACAAAATGGTCCTCCTAATTTTACAAAACGGTCCTTCTAATTTTACAAAATGGTCCTCCTAATTTTTTTAGTTTTACAAAATGGTCCTCCTAATATTACTCAGGGGGTTTTCTGAAAATTTACCGTCCAAAACAGACTGACAAGTACGGTTTGTGACCAAAGTGCACCTACATGTGAGATGTGTGACCCGTTATGCACGTTTTTGAGATGTGTGACCAAAGTGCACATAGCGGACGAGTTGTGTGACCCGTGGTGCAATTAACTCTTAATGAAAATACAAAGATACCATCAGGTTAGCCAAACAAACATTATAGGAAGATATGACTTGTGACAATTATGCTCAAATAAAACTGGCCCTGTCTTTGATGACAACAGTGTCATGATTGCACAAAATATGAGCATAAGCAAATCGTGTGAGTGTTCTAAAATGGCAAGTCTTTTGGGAAATGTCCATGAAGAAAAAGAGAAGAACCAGCTGGTACACGCCAAAGTGCAAGAAGCTGACAGCATGGAGTCATACCTTGCTTTAAGGGTGTGTATGTTCATATGCATTTTTTTTTTAGCTTCATTCACCACATCCAGCACTCTAATTTCTCTATCTTTCGTTATTAGTATGAACTGAAGTAGTGCAAAGTTTGCAGATGGACAATAGAAAATTATACTGAAGTATTTGTGGACCTGAAACTCACAGGTCACAGCTACGGAGTAGTAGCGTACCAGTTACCAGTCGAATTCCTACTCGTTAAGCAGTATGGCCTTATGGGTCCTATGGGACTAAAGATAAGGCGATGGAAGTACAGCTGATGTCTTTCTTACCCGAGTGGACGCCGGCGCCTCACACTGCCTCGCAGCACGTCGGCGCGGAAATCTAGCTAGGACAGGCATCGCTGCCGGCGATGCTCGCCTGACCTCCTCCGCCTCCCTCCTCCTCTCGGGTCGTCGGCGGTCTCCTCTCCCACCATCGCGGAGCTCGCTTGCTTGCTACACCGCCGTGGCTCGACGGCAAGAAATTGGGGACGGCCAACTCGCTGGCTGGGGCGGAGAGGGCGGAGGATGGAGGAGGATTCCGGTGATCTCTGCGGCGGCGATGGATTTGGGGAAAGACGAGGAGTGTGGAGCGGCGCTTGGGCTCAAAGTTAATCGGCCCGCTGTGCATAAAACAGATAGGCACACACGTGTAAGACCGACCGTTTGCTCGTCGTCCCGCCATTTTTCTTTGCGACACAACGATGGTTGGAGCTTCGATCGTTTCTAATGGAGGCTGGAGCTTGCCGTAATTTGTTCGTAATTTTTGCCAAAAATCGATCGTTTTAAAACGTAAAAATGAGCTCGTGTACTGAAAATATGGGATACGAGCGCGTCGGCTTACAGTTTACCGCAAACAAAATTAAGGTGCGACCCAATATACATGATCTGATCGAGCCGGTCTTTTGGTCCAAAACAATAAAATACAGTTATTTTAAAATTTATCTCTTTCGTGGGATATGTCAGAGAGCACACAGCAAGCAAATTGAGCGCCAATAAAGTTGCGGCGATGCTATTGCCGGATCAATCAAGGTGATCATGATTTGAGAGCCCCAAAGGAAAAACTATAACCTACGGTCTATAAAAGAACTATAACTTGGGCGCTCCTGGCCGTAATCATCCGCATAAGTTGGTCCTGAAACTGAAGACGTAGACCCTGACAGAGAATTCCCATGAAACTTAGAACGTAGTTCCTAATTGTCCCAGCTGCAATAACTTGTTCGTGTGGTTGCAATATTCAACCGTGGCTGAATTCTCGCACAATTGCAGCATAGAATGATACAACGGTTCCCACGTCTTCACCGCCCGACACCAATTGCAGCCGTGTTATAAACGATAGGCAAAGAAACGATGAACGAAATAAAGATCGAACCAACGGGGACACGAGATTAAACGTGGAAAACCCATCCAACAATGAAGCAGAAAAAACCACGGACGCCAGCCAGCAAATCTTTTATTATGATCGGATGAGGTTACAAATGCCGAGGATTTACAACATGCGATTTATCCCAACCAGCGGCTTACAAGGTGTAAAACCCTAAATCGGCTGCAGTCCAACTCGGAAACGATCCGTACCGTAAACTTATTTGGAGCTGAAAATTTACACTATTGTAGATGTCGACAATATCTACATCCGGGATTTTTTTCGCGATCTTTGAAAACTTAAAAATATCCATTTCGAATTTTCAAAAAAAAAACGAGCTCCATGTAGCTCGGGCTCCAATATAGGTTTTCGTTGGGTATATAGCCTTTCCTCTATATATGCAAGTGCGTGGGTTTGATTCTAACCATGATCAAGTATAGAGGTATGAAGTTATCTTCTACTCAATGCACTAAAGTTAGACCTACCTCTTCACTTTGATTAATGAGCTACATTTGCCGTGTGAGACAACTATTTACAAAGAGCATGGCGACATGGTTGATTAAATTGGAAGATGATGTTGATCTAGACATTCCACGAGTAGTATTTATTTAGATCAAATGGTTGCATCTTACTTCAACACCCTCATACCTAAACAAGTTTGCCTGACTCGAAAGTTTTCTATAACCACATGATCCAACCATAACAAGGAGTGGTACCGAGAAGCGCATTATTGTCAAGGACACAACCCTCACAAGTCATGCCAGGTTATAGAACCACCACAAGATCTCAAAGGGAAAAAAACATGATCATGGTAATAATAAATAGGAGAAACCAAAAACCTCTATTCCACAAAGTCGATAAAGGGCCATGATGAGATGGAGCCAGGTGACCATTCCACGCGATGTCGCCTCCACCGTCGAGACAAGGCAGCGAAGAACACACAAACGAACACTGAAAGATACTCCCTCCGTTCCGGAATATATGACGTTTAAGCATTCGTTCTGACCAGGTGAAAACAGCCACAAAAGTCGTTTCTACCCCTCCCCCTCCGTACAGATCGTCTTCCTCCTCGTCCCGCCCAGGCACCCAGGTCTCGTCGCCTCGGCCATCACCTCGCCCACGCCCAGATCCTCCTCGCCCACGCCCAGATCTCCTCGCGCAGTTCCTCCCCGCCCTCGCCCAGATCTCCTCGTCCAGATCTCCTCGCCCAAATGCCAGTAGCAGCGCCATCAGCAGATCTCGCCGAGCTGATCCTCTAACAATCAATCACCAGCGCCATCAGGTTCTCGCCCAGATCAGCAGCACCTCGCAAAAAGTTCTCGCGCAGGCGCCATCAGGTCCTCGCCCAGGTGCCATCACGTCCTCGCCCAGGTCCATCAGCAGTACACGGCATGGTACCCTGCAAGCAATAGCAATACTCAATTAGAAACAGCACCTCAGCTACAGCAGCAGCACGACATGGCAAGCAGTACAAGTTACAGGCCACACTCAAAGCCTACTCCTAATTAAGAAAGCAGTAATTTAATTTAATGAAGTGAGCAGTAATTTAATTAAGCAAGGAGTATTTTTCTTCATCTGCAATCTGAGTGCTACTGTCAAACTATACTACTGCAAGCAAACCTGAGTGCTACTCATGCAAATTGCTGGAACAGAGTACTCCAAACCTACTGCAAGCAAATCTTACCAAGTTCACATGCAGTAGAGAGCAACAAATACAGATAGCAAATCCTACTCCTGAATGAAATCAAACTTCCAGCACCGTACTACTGAAACTTGCATGCAAACAATGACAACTTGCAAGCAAACACTAAATTACTGAAACTTAAAAGCAATTGGATCAAGTAGCAGTACTTGGACAGAAAAGTGGACCAAAAAATCACCACTACCATCCCATGTCATCAGAGTTCCTCTTGTGTGCATTAAATTAAATTACTGCAACCAATAATTAAGCACAAATAATTAAGCACAAATAGTTCAAGTTCAGTGGAAAAATGCAGTCAAGTGAATTTACAAGTTCAAGTTCAGTTCAGAACAATAACACTACTGAACATGATTAGAACATCAAATTTACTGCTAGCAAGCATCCAGAATTCTGCAACATTACAGGCAAAGTACTCCTAGCGAATTTCATGCAATACTTGACTGCAAGTTTCCAAGCAACATCTACTGCTGCTACGGAATAATTTGCTACTGCACAGCTACTCCAAGATCAGTACCATCAATAAATTTCTACTGCTACTCCAAGAAATTGCTACTGCTACCATCGATCAAGAAAATCTCTCTTTTCCTGGAGTAATTTTGCACGGAGAAGAGACAGAAGAGACGGGTAAGAGGGAGAGAGAGAAAGCAGTACCTGACGCACGGAGAGCTGTGGCACCGTGGCGTGGCAGGGCATGTCCGGCGCTACCACGGTGGGGCGCCGTGAGGAAGACGACTTCGTCTTCGCGGGCATCCGCGGCTCGGCCGACCGCTGCTCCGCTGCTCCGGCGCTGCTCCAGATCCACCGCTACGTCGTCCGTCCATATCTCCTCTCCAGAATGTAAATCCAGCTCCGGCGCACGCAAATCCAGCGCCTCCGCGCCCAACAGCTCGTCGCCGGCGCAAAAAAATGTGAGCTTTGACCTCAAGCTCTCGGGCGCAGGCGGGGTACGGGGAGGATTAGGGATGCGAGACGAATCCGTGTGGTGGGGAGCAAGGCGGCGGTGGGGGGCAGTGAGGAAGATGCCGGCGGCGGTGGGGAGTGATGGGGAGCGAGAGGGAGACGGCGGCGATGGGGAGCGAGAGGAACGAGGGAGAGACGCGAGAGGGAGTTTCTGTCGGTGAGAGCTGAGAGGTGAGGGCAAAACGGGAAACACGGAAATATTTTGTACGTGACAAAGTTTGTACGTGAAATCCTTTAACGTCATATATTACGGAACGGAGGGAGTATAAACTACGGGAAATCCAAATCTCTGCTTGCTCGATGCTCTTGTCACATGACCGTGAGACTCAGACATCATGAAACGGACTGGGATCCAGTGCCTTGCCTAAGGCGAGTCACGGCGTGCCTTGCCCCCCTATATCCACCGTCCAAATCAATCCAACGGCTAGCATCGTTTAACACCTAAACGACACAACCCGTAGACAGAGAAGGACAGAACAACCAGAACGGGGAGGGAAAACGGAGGTTCTTCGCGGGCGTCGATTGGAGCTCTGCCGCTTCAGCCGGCACCGCCCCAGTCCATTCACGGGTCGTGCTCCTCTTTCTTTTTCCGCCGCCATGAGTTGACCGCCGCGACGCCGCTCCATTTTGCCGGCTGCTGCTCGAGTCAACGTCCATGGGCCACTGCTGCCGCTCGATTCTGTTGGCAGTCGCGCTATTCTAGCCGGCCGCTGCTCCAGTCCTCCGGCTGCTGCCGCCGCCGCTCGAATCTCTGCGCTGCGGTGTCAGCGAACTTCTAATATAACTAGAGTCCAGTGCTATAGTTAGTGAACTTTGTTCAACATTGACACAAGAGAGATTTATTCTTGCATTATGAGACAATTTTGCATTGCTAACTAGCATATATGATGTTGAAGAAGTGATACTAACACATGAATGATTATTCAGTAGTAGCACTTGTTGCTAGATATTTCAGTGTTAAGTGCTTTCGAAGGAGAATGGATTGGATCACTGTTTCCAGTGAGAGGGGAGCGGCGGGAGCCGTCGAAGGAGGGCGGAGGGGCTCGTCGGTGGGCGGAGCGATCGTCAGAGGTGGGCAGAGGGCGCCGTCATGGCCGTTTTCTCCAAGGCTCCGTCGCGGCCGAGGTGGGCGCAGCGGCGACGGCCGGACCGGCAAAGCTCCGCCCAAGAGCTGCCCAATTCTCTGACTGTGGTGTCCTTTTCTTATGACTGCATCGTGAGGTTGGATGGCTCTGAAGTGCTGCTAGCCGTGCGATGTGCTTGGACGGTAGATTCTTAGGGGCAAGGCACGGCGTGACTCGCCTTAGACAAGGCACTGGATCTCAGTCCTCATGAAACATGGTATATAGTGTGATGATTTACTGTTGTGGAGAATGTCTACATCGGAAATTCAACGGATGGAAGATAATTTTCCAAACTCCATAATACTGCAGATCCGTTTTGGAAAAAAAATAGTATATCAACGGCTGAATCAAAGGAAGAAGCCCAGTAACGCACAGAGGCATCGCAATCGCAACTGACCAATTCGCCCGACCCCGACGACCCAACGGAATTCTTCCCGTTGCCGGCGGCGCCGTCGCCTGCACCAGCCATGCTCCGCCTCCGTCGCTCCATCCTCACCCATATCCTCTCCTCTTCCTCCGTGGCCTCCCCCCAAAACACCTCTCTCCACCGCCTCCTCTCCGCCACTGCCTTGCCCCGCATTTCCCCAAACCCTAGCTTCGCCGTCGGGACTACCTCGTCGACACCTGCGGCCTCACCCGAGCACAAGCCCTCAAGGCCTCCGCGAAGCTCTCCCATCTCAAGTCCCCCGCCAACCCCGACGCCGTCCTCGCCTTCCTCAATGGCCTCGGCCTCTCCACCGCCGACGTCGCCGCCGCCGTCGCCAAGGACCCGCAGTTACTCTGCGCCAATGTCGACAAAACCCTGGCCCCCAACGTCGCGGAGCTCACCGGCCACAACTTCCGCTGTAGATCCATCGTCTCCAAGCTGCAGTACTACCTCCCTCTCTTCGGGTCATCCGAGAACCTCTTTCGGGTGCTCGAGCGCGGATCCTTCCTTCTCTCTGGCACTTCCCTTGATAAGATGGTCAAGCCCAATGTCGTGTTCCTGCGGGAGTGTGGACTAAGTGATTGCGAAATTGCCAAGATATGCATCCCTGTGCCGAGGATTCTCAACACCAAACCCGAACGCGTCCGGGCAATGGTGGCGTGCGCCGAAGGTATAGGTGTGACTCGCGGCTCTGGAATGTTCAGGCTAGCGCTGCAAGCTGTCGCATTCATCAGCAAGGAGAAAATCGCTGCCAAAGTGGAGTACTTGAAAAGGACATTCAGGTGGTCAGATGCTGAGGTGCGCAGTGTTGTGCTGAAGTCCCCAGCCGTGCTGAGAAGGTCAAAGGAATCGCTTGAGCGCAGGTTCAGTTTCCTCATCTCCGAGTTGGGTTTGGAAACAGCGTACATTGCTCGTTATCCGTCACTTATCCTTTGCAGCCTGGAAGGCCGGCTCAAACCCAGGCACTACGTTGTAAAGTTTCTTAAGGAAAATGGATTGCTAGATCGCAAGTGGAGGTACAGTTCGATTGTAATAGTAGGCGAGAAGGGATTCATGGAGAAGTTCATACGCCCTCACAAGGAAGCAGCGCCCCACCTCGCTGAAGACTATCTTGCTGCTTGCAGAGGGGAAGTGCCCGCTAGATTGATGCTTGCATTAACCAAGACCCTGCCGTGAAGATTTATAGCTGTGTATGCTGCTGGTTCCGGATCTGGACGACAGGGCAGGCTAGTTGGTATATCAGTTCTTGCAAGACAGCAGGTTGTAAATCTTGACAAGAACAAATGGTTGTCAGGAGCTCTGGATGCCTCCAATTGTGTATATGCATGAATTTTCCAAGAGAAAAAAAGGTGGCTTGGCAGATTCTGCATGTTCAGTGATGTGCACCCCAAGAAATTTCCTGAACATTCAGATTAGTATCAATCGTAGCATTAGCAACAGAGAGATGCACACCAAGGCCTGCAGAATTTTTGTCCCTAATGGTATTATTGATGCCGCATTTAGATGCATAGCCTGGAAGTTCTTCGATTTTATGGGATATCTACCCAAAACAAATCGATAAGATGCACTCCTGAAAGGAGTACGTATGAGAACTTCAGCATGTATGCGGGGAAGTGCTCCCAAGAAATTTCCTTTCCTAGGTGTCAAATTCAAGAAATTGGCAGAATGTTTAGATTAGTAGTAATTTGGTTGGATTCATTATCCCGCACATGAAATCCAGTCTGTCTAGAAATAGCCATTTGCAATGAAGATGGCAGAGCAAGCATTTGTGTTTTTATCTGTAGCTCGCATTCGCTTCTAAATTTCTGTTTGGGAATTCATTCTCTTAGGAATTTGCGTGTGTAACTGTAGTTAGTAAGTCTGCCAATCATGGAGAATCAGTCAAAATTTTGCTGAGATGATTTTAATGCAGAAAGTATTTCTAAAATACTACTGGAAAGAATAGAAATAATTAAAAGTAAAAAAATCACGATGTTCCTCCACCATGTTTTTTCTTTTTTGTAAAGTGTTAATTTTGGGACTCATTGGCAGTAAAGCAAAAGCCCTGTAGAGGCTGAAGAATTTTGCAGCTAAAGATGGTTGTCGAGATATGTGTTGCTTATAAGGTCCCTCTCCATGTCTCATGTACTAGTTTAACAAGCATGCCTTTAGATATGTGATGTTGCTGAAAAGAACAGAAGTATAGCTGCTGAACATAACATAGTTATAGGAAAATAGTCAAGTCTTGTTATCATGTTACAGTTAGCCTTTTTTGCATAATTGCACAATTCCATCCGGGTGAACACCGAAGGCATGTGATGGAACATCCAATGCTGGGACAAACAATGATTAGTGCAATATTGTTAGTTGTGTTTTGGGCCAACCTCATATTCATTGTATCTGTAGGTAGTCGTTGAAAGAATTATTGAATGGTATTCTGAGAACCCTTGGATGCTCGCTTCAGTTTCTTCAAATGGAATAAAGCGGATGTTAAAAAAATAGAAGATAGAAAGATGTGGATCTTGCAATTTCACTAGAAGCTGCCCCTCTGTCGAGAGGTGGAGGATGATAGGCCAAGGCAGGCCGAGCTGCTCCGAGATTCCATTTACCTTAACATTATGAATTGTCAGGTATAAATTCTTCGTACAAGCATTTTAGAGGGGGTTCAGTTGCCTGTGGTATGAGGAGAATAGTGTTAGAAATAGAGTCAACCGTCTTATACGGTTGCCAAATATGCCCAAAGCGCAACCGTCTCTTCACCCGAAGAGACGCCTCCTCATGCACCGACATATATCGTAGAGACGCCTTTACTTGTAACCATCATCCCGAACGGACGGGAACCCCTGTATAAATATCCAGTTGATGATCAATGAAAGACACACTTCGAATCATTTGTCCCTCTCTCGATTCCTCCCGAATCTCCTTCTAACACGTTATCAGCACATAGACTCTGCCAAGAGCCAGATCGAGAAGAGAAAAACGGAGCGCGGAAACCCAAAGCGTGCCGGAGAGGATGATGTGCCGTGGACTACGGCCTCACCGCGGAGCGGCGGCGGGCGAGCCCTCGGCTCCCGTCGGCGTGCAACGGCCCCGACGCTGTTTCGCTCCCGCCGAGCGATTCACACAGGCCATGAAAACAGAGCACCTCGGATCTCTGAGTACGGCCAAGAAAAGAAAGAAAGAGCAATTCCCTTGAGATGAAGGGGAAAACGAGTAGCAAGACCTAAAATCAATGCATTCAGATTGAACTTCTTGGCTAACTACTACTACAAGAAACAATCAGGTGATATTTACCTAATTCTTGTTCATGGATTCATGTACAATATGAAGAGCCCTGGAGCATCCTCGTCCAGCCATGGCGCAGCGCCGTGCGACGACGCCCGCAGCGGCAGTCGGCACCAGCCCGAGGCGGAGGCCCTCCATCGGCGCCACAGTGCCGGAGGCTACCTTGGTCGCCGCCACGGCCCAGGCGGCTTCCGCAGCCCTCGCCGCCACCAGCCGAACGGCGTTGGCCCCTCGGCCTTGCCGTTGCAGGCCGCTGTGCCGAGCAAGACAATGGCGTCCCCAACGGCGTCACGCCCGGCACCCATCTTTCCGGCGGTTCCTCCTCCGAGAATGAGCGCAGCGGGAGCAGCTCTCGCCGCCGGTGAACTGCTGCGGCCGCGAGTGCGTGGAGGCGCGGTCGCCGTGCTCTGCTTCCTCGGTCCTGACAGGAGAATGGGGAACGAACGAACTGGGATTTTCTTTCCTCGTGCTCTCCTTATCTCCTCGTTCGTTGACCAGAGCAATTAGTAGTTTCGTACTACTAGACGATGGCTGCCTTGTGCCCATGTGCATGCGTTTTGAGGAATCAAACGCCAGCACACTTGATGTTTGCTGTTTGTTATTTACAGTAACTATTTACCGTAGCACTATATTAGTTCAACATTTTAGAACATATTAGTCATTTAGCAGTAGTACCAGCTGTGACTTAATTCCTGTTTTAGACACGGTTTAAATTGCAGTACCTAAATTTTTAATTTTTAGTACTGTAAATCTGTCGAGTACCGATGTATTCCAGATCCTAATTTGATGTAATATATTTCCACGTTTGTCACGTGTTGAGATTAATTATGTCTATTTGCAATTGAGATTTTAAATTTCTTGTAAATATAAAATTCAGTACCTCTATAGTAATGTTTCTCTGTCGAGTACGATGTATTCCGGAATTTTCTAAAGATGTATATATTTCCATGTTCGCCACATGTCGAGATTAAATACGTCTATTTGCAATTGAGATTTTTAAATTTCTTGCAAATATAGATGCAAATCCAAAGTGATTTCTTCAAATTGATGTTTTGGGATCATGATGTGGTGTGTAGATTTATCTACCACTACTGTTTAAGCCTACATTTTGTCATTTTTGACATTATGATTGCCAATGTGCTCTCCCATGCATTTTAATTAAGTTGTGACATAAGGCATTCGAAGCGTGAGTATCTTATACTCCGCTAATGCTGCTAGATCTACTCCAAATTCTTTTGGAGATTATCTACAACGTGTCATACTTAACAATTTGAGGTTCACACTAATGAGTTCAAGTCCACTTCTTGAAACTTCTATATTTCGCATTGTTCATTACCAACTTTACATTGGAGTCATGCAGTTTTACACGCTGCTACTGACTAACTGCATATAGCAGTACTGTCCCTCTGCAATTGATACGTGGAAATCTTCCGAGCATTTCCCATCTGCGTAAGTTCGGAAGCGCTTCACGCGTACCGATCTCACCACCGCAGCGTACATCATGGGCCCACATATGAGGGATCTATGTGGGGTACAGATATCCGTCGATAACCCAGTACCTTGAAACCCCTCATAAGGGATGTATTCATAGCCTAGTACGCTGATTGATTATATTTAAGGAGGATTATTTCCAGGCATTAGGGGGAGATTTCAAGTACCACATTGAATGCCAGGAAATCAATTAGGACTTCACGTTCCTCGTCATACCCACGTACTCAAGAATCAGAACTCTACGTCGATTCACAAATTTGCAACACATGCAAATAACCTGTCAGATTCATTTACTGATCTCAAAGGTGTTACAAAATCCTTCAATCCGGTTAGAAATGCGCCTGAAAGAGTGGAGGTACCAATAAAAACCACTCAACTCCCTGTTTTATAAAAAGAGGGGGAGTAGTACGGCCTTTGACCAGGATCCAGCTTTTCGCAAAGCAACAAAGAAAATCGAGAATAAATCCTCTAAATCAGTAAATGCAAGTCGACCTTGCGTCGATGAACACCTAATGGGTAGTATACACCCAGTGGAAGGGAAACCTCCACCACCCCAGCTCCAGCTTGCACACACTGGCTGGGATATCGGAACACCCAGACTCACGCGTATTGGGAAATCACGAAGAGTCGTCATGGGTGCATGATATTTTCTCCAACTATATCGATTCTGGAGAATCATATAACCAAAAGCCTACAACTGTCGACAACCATCTCTTGTATGATTGCAAACAACCTTCACAATGATTCAGATCCAAAGACCATGGCCATGGCAGAGTGTGAACACACTTGCTGGGACTGAACTCATCAAAGGATGCAATCCAAGCAGATTTAGCCTCGCTCTTCCAAATGAATTCCCTATGAGATTATTCAATGTGTTTTCTTCCGGAAACGGAATGAGAAATACAAGGTGGTGAGAAAGCAAGGCTTGTAGCATAAGGCCGGGTTTCCGCAGAGATCCGAGACCTACTCTCCAGACATGAGTGAAATCTCGTTCCGATACATAAATCATTGGCAGTACAAAATCATCTATCTATGCAGTTGATAGGTGTAGTGACAACATATCCATGTGGATCACTAGATTCAGACATGTATGGTTCCCGATGGAATCTATGTCCGAATCGAAACACAAATGCAACATGTATTGTGTAATAATCAATAAGTCGCCACATGACTTATTATTGTCGGTACATTTTGGTACAACCGACGTAGTGAGTTCCTTATACAAAAGGATTACTCCTACATGATGATCACCCATGTGTGTTTATCATACATAAGGATAACTCCTACAACGACAAATCACGTGATCATCTAAAAGACGGATTTGAGATGAAGAATTTGGATAAACCCAAATGTTGCTTGGGACCACAACTCAAGCACCTTCACTCAAGTATTATGGTACACCAAGATGCCTGTATCCAGAAATTGGAGAAACTTGATATAGACAAGTCATGTCCATCTCCTAGGGATTGTTCGATCTCTAGACGTAGAGAAAGATCCATGGGAAGATGGAGATGAGATGTTGGAACGCAAAGTTTCATATCTCAGTGCCATTGGACCTACCAATAGAATTGGCTAGGAATCAAGAATATCTTTCGATATCTCCAAGGCACCAAATATCTTGACGACTGTTTCAGTTTTGGAGAAATCTGAACTCCAATTTAGACACTGGTGTTGGCTACATACATGATCCTACAATGTGTACATTCATGATAGAATTGTCACTCCATTTATGTCTGCCACATAGACTCTGGTGACTACACCTACCACGATCGTTCTAAAATGCATGCTACATGTTTAACACGTGTGGCTTCACGGAATGATAAACCACATACATTTGTCATGTGGTGTTGGTTCTCTCGAATCACCTATCATTATCTTCAAAGATAATGTTGCTTATGTTGCACGGATGCAGACAGGGTTACATAAAGAGCAATATCATTAAGCATATTGCGCTAATGTTTTATCCCCATAAACTCATGACGAGTCGGAAATAAACATCTTGCAATCAAAATCATGCGATATTCTCGCTGATCTATTCACCAAGTCTCTACCAACTATAACATTCCAGAAATGATTCATGGGATTGGTATGCGACGGCTTCGGGATTTGCAAGAGTCAGGGGGAGTATCTTCCTGAACTATTCCTGTTCAAAGCATCATATTACACTCTTTTTCCCTTTATGAGTTTACTTTTCAGGTTCTCATCAAGGTTTTTAATGAGGTAGTATCAACATGAGATCATATGTCATACTTTCTGTTTTCCCCACCGGGTTTTTAGGAAAGTATACACGACATATTTATTGTCCTCTAAACTCTATGGATTTCATTCATATTGAGTTAACAGAGACAATGATCATTATATGTTGTATCATTTTCTTCTTACTTTTCCCACTGGGTTTTAAAGGAGTTTTAACAACATATCAAATACAATTCTCCTCACATTTTTCCCAAAGGGTTTTTGGGGAGAACTTCAAACATCATATGTCATACTTTCAGTTTTCCCCACCGGGGTTTTTAACGGAAGTATACAAGACATATTTATTGTTATCTAAACTCGCTATGGTTTTTCCCTTTTAAGGTTTTCCCATATGAGTTGTTAAAGAGACAATAACCATTATATGTTGCATCATTTTTCTCCTTATTTCCCACCGGGTTAAAGGAGTTTTAGCAACATATCATACACAATACTCTCCTCATATTTTTCCCACAGGGTTTTTGGGGGAGATATCATCAAATTCAAAGATCATCAAGACTACATGGAATATTCTCAAGATTATACAAGGGATACAAGAAATACAAGACGTAGCTTTGTGCAAGGGGGAGTGTTAGAAATAGCGTCAAGCGTCTTATACGGTTGCCAAATATGCCCAAAGCGCAACCGTCTCTTCACCCGAAGAGACGCCTCCTCATGCACCGACATATATCGTAGAGACGCCTTTACTTGTAACCGTCATCCCGAACGGACGGGAACCCCTGTATAAATATCCAGTTGATGATCAATGAAAGACACACTTCGAATCATTTGTTCCTCTCTCGATTCCTCCCGAATCTCCTTCTAACAAATAGGAGTAGTCTAAAGTCTAAATCTGGTTGCTCTGCTCATGACGTGAGAATTACCGAATGGAAGCATTAATGTAGCATTTAGATGCATAGGAGGTAAAGGAAGGTTCCTTAGCTGACATTAGTAGGATTTATAATTTGTAAGAGAGATGGCAGAGAAAGCATATGTAGAACTCGGTGCAAGCACAATTTTTTTTCCTGTGGGATATCATTGTGTGTTGCTAGTTGGTGACCTTTGAATATTTTTCTAAATCTCTGAGCAGGTCGAGCCGGGTGAGGCGAACTAAGCTAGATGAGAAGAATGGTTGTCAGACATGGCAAAGGTTATCTCTCATTGATTGGCTTAAAACTTGTCTCTTATTTCAACATAAGTGAACCCTGCAACCTCCATAGCTTGTTTTTTGAACCATATGGATTGCTTGGTCACAGCTTTGTGGACTCGGCACTGGATAAAAATTTAATAGATGAATAGAACACGAGTTCACAAACTCACCCTACAGAGCCTGTTATTTGTGATAGAACCCCTAGCTAGCATGATTTGATACTTTGTGCTGGTTAGTTATATGAAATTACTCCTGCGTTCTGTTAATTCCCAGTATATGTTAAATGTTTACTTATCGGCAAAAAATATTATTGAGCAAGCCATTCTGCATACTTTCCTGGTTTTTAATGCCTGGATACATTTTTTCTCCTTTGTATGTCTTTGATTTCGGAATTGAAAAGTTCTACTCAGTCACCTTACCGAATCTGAGTGTGTATGCATGCAAAGTTTGTGGAAAGTATTGCCAAGGAAGAGGCTTTAAATCACATGCATACATCACATGTGTTCATTAACCTTCAAACTGATCAACAATCTGTCACTCCGACTTATTTTCTGTTGCACTTGACAAGTTGACATTATGTATTGTCACATTTGCTGACTGGTATTCACTTTTGCATTTTACATACTGGAATGTTGTTGCAGGATCACAAGAGAGCTGATTTAAAATCTTAACAAGAAGACAAATTGACTATATGCATTCTTGAAAGGAGTCAGATAGCTTCAGTTTGTACAGGGGAAGGTGCTCCCCAAGAAATTGCCTGCACTTTCAGATTAGTAGTAATTGTAGCTGGTAGTAGAGAGATGTACACGTAGAAGTTTGGCCCCTGAAGGAAGCATCGATGTAGCCTTTAGAGGTAGGAGAATAGAGAGGGTGGGAGTTGCTCTGAGTCATCATCCTGCACATAAAATTCAGTATTGTGTGTCACAACAGTATCATTTGTAACTGAGCTGGCAGAGCAAGCATTTTGTACAGCTTCAGTGTAAACACAGCTTTTCTGCATGTGAGCCATCAGATTAACCTGATCTCACTGCGAGTTGCTGTTTAGTGACCTTTCAATATTTTTTCTGAATCTGTCATCAGGTCGAGCCAGTGGGGTGAACAAGCCAGAGGAAAAGAGTGATGGACATACATTGCAAAGGTCCTAGATCTCTCACTGATTGGCGTAGAACTTGTCTCTTCTTTCAACAAAATAAACTTGCAATCTCTTGTCTCTACAGGCCAAAAATGTGTGACCATCCTTGACAAGATTGATCAGCGGCTAGCGTCTTGGAAAGGGCTTCCCATTTCGAAGGGAGGGACGCTAGTACTGGTCAAACCAACTCCAACCTCAGTGCCGGTCTATATGATGACCATCAGTGACATTTCGACATGGGTTCAAAAGCAGTTTGACGGTCGCCGGGAACCTCAGTGTAGCAGCGGTGCAGGTCGAGTCAATTGGAGGTAAGCATGAGGTCCTGAATCTCTTTGTGGCTTAGCCGTGCACGGCATTTCGGCTTCGCTGTCTGTGGCTTCGTTGGGTATGACAAAGTTCGTTGGGCGTTTGGCATGCATACACAAATTTTGATCGGTGATGGGATGATGGATGGCTTGCCTGAATGCACCCTGACGTTCTTGCCATTTCCGTGCTGAAAAATCCCACGAGGTGGCTGAAGGGATGCGTGGCGACTAGTGGCTACATGACCTGCGAAAAAATGTAGGTATCAGATGTGCACATCCCACAATTAGTCCCATTTGGTAACGTTGGTCCACATGATAACTCTAAATGATGGACCAGAAAATATTGTTTAGCAATTTTCAGCCTCCGCTAATTACTCTGCCTAGAAACGCCTACAGGATTCAGTTTATTGGGTCAACAAACAAAAGGTTCAATTCCTTATTCTGAAAATATTGTGCCCCGACCAAGTGCAAATTCTTCATTGTTAGAGTAGTAGTAATTGTAGCATTGAAAGTTTGGCCCCTGAAGGAAACAATCGATGTTACCTGTTTTTTTTATGTACCTACATGGATTATTCCTCCGGGGAGATTGAGATGTTCGTGCTCATGTAATTATTCAACTCTTTCTTCAGGTACATCTTCTACAGATCTCTAGACTGAGGTTAGCGAAATAGTTTTGCTTCTTCTTGTTCATGGGTTCTGTCCACTATGCAATATATTTGAAAATGTACATGATACGCTGGAAGGGACCGGGGACAAAAGCTTGTGAAGATTTACAATAGAAATTAGTAGGGTGTTACTGGCATAAATTGTACTATCCAGTTCGGTTCTGCTACATGGCTCTTCTTATTGCTGGCATCTTGTAGCTTGCCTATCCTTTATTCCTTTGTGATCATTGTGTAGAAAGATAATGTACAAGGGCATATGTGTTCGCCATCCTGTGACCTACCATTCCCAAATGATTCTTAAACACTATATAGAGAACTCAAAACTTCTAATCTGCCCTATATGCACCCAACATCAACTTCATTCTTTTTGGCACCTTGTGTTTGTTTTTATTCACAGGTAATCGCAATATGCATAGATATTTTATAGCTACTGGATACAACCTTTCCTCTATATTGGCATGGTTGGTATGGATCTTAACCATGGTCCAGTATATAGCCATAAAGTTCACATATACTATATGTACTAAAATTCAGACACAAGACATAACTTCATCTTCACTTTGATAAATGAGGTGTGTTCGCCATTTGCGGAGAGCTTGGCCGCAGGGCCGATGTTGTTAAGTTCTGTTACCCACTGAAGTTTGAAAAAAGTACTCCCTAATGTCTAGTTTGTTGGACTAAGATTAAAAATCTTTAATTTTGATTTCCCAACTAATACTCTAATTATTCCCACATCAAAGCCCCATGGCGACACAAGTTAGTGTACTGGCATACGTGGCTAAGTTTAATTATCGATTTCCTGCTAGCTAGTATATATATGCTAGCTAGAGGTTGCTAGCTAGTCTATATACCAGGGAAGAAACATTTATCAAGTTGTTGTATCCATGCCAAGTTTGTGGAAAATATTGCCAAGGGAGAGGCGTGAAATTACACACATATATCAACATCCTTAAGGCAGGACACCATGTGTTCATTAACCTTCGAATTGAGAAAGTTTGTTGACTTCCTGATGGACATGAGATCAACAATATATCACTCTTCCAAATGTTCTCAATCCAAGGTTAGTTTCTGTTGCTTTTGATATTATCTATTGTCACCTTTGCTGACTGGTATTCACTTTGCATTTTACATACTGGAATTAGTTGCAGGACCACAAGAGAGTTGGTTTGAAATACAAGAAGATGAATAGACTATATGCATTCCTAAAAGGAGTCAGGTAGCTTCAGCATCAGCATGTACATGGGATGGTGCTCCCCAAGAAATTGCCTCCACTTTCAGATCAGTAGTAATCGTAGCATCGTTAGTAGAGAGATTTAAGAAGGAAGCATCACCTTCAGAGGTAGGTGAATAGAGAGGGTGGGAGCTGCTCCTCCGAGTCATCATCCTTCGCATAAAATTCAGTAGCATTTGTATGAGAGATGGCAGAGCAAGCATTTGTAAAGCTTCAGTGTGAACAGAGATTTTCTTCATGGGAGTCATCAGATTATGACTGATCCCATTACGTGTTGCTGGTTGGTGACCTTTGAATATTTTCTGAATCTGTCAGCACATGAGCTTTTTATCGTTCAGCATTTGTACAAATATATTGACCTGTGATGGGGCGCTGGCATCCTATTGCCATGATCGATGGCTTGTCGGCCGACCTTCTGGCCATCTTGGTGCTGAAAAACCTCAAGGTGGCTCAAGCGCTGCACGACAACGATTGGCTACATGACCAATATCATGTGAGATAGACAATTCTCACTAGGAATTATTCGACATGTTCTCAATTAGATATAAGGAATACGTGCTTATTTTCTGTGCTTTTGACATTATCTATTGCCACCATTGCTGAATGTTTCAGGTTCACAATAGAGCTGGTTAGAAATCTTGACGAAAAGATGCCGTGGTCAAGAGTTCTTAGGAAATTGTAAGATTAGTAGTAATTGTAGCATTGAAAGTTTGGCCCCAGAAGGTAACATCGATGTAGCATGTTTGCCTCCTTGAGAGGTTGAGATGTTCATGCTCAAGCAAATATTCAACTTTTTCTTCTTCAGGTAGATCTTGTACAGATCTCCAGAGATTAGCGAAAACAATTCTGCTTGTTCTTGTTCTTGGATTCCGTCCACTAATCAATCAGAAAGGTTTTCCAATGTGTACTAATCTAGAGACAAGATTCAATTTGTATATTTACACTCGTGCAGTCTGTAGAGTAATACCTCTAAGCGGTGAATCTAGAGAATATATCTTTTCTTCAAACATTCTATTTTTTATTTCAAAATAAACTTATTGTTAATAATATCCATTCCTGCTATATTTCTGCCAATAGATATTAAAATGTACATGATACACTTGGAATGGACTGGGGACAAAAGCTTGTGAGGATTTACTAAAAAAAAAATACTTAAGGGTATTACTTGCCAGTCCACCAAATCCTATATGAACTCTCCCTCCGACTTCAACAGGTGCTGCAACATTGCCCTTTCTGATGGCTGGCATCTTGTAGCTTGCCTATTCTTTCTGATCACTGCACAAAAAGATAGTATACAAGGCCATATGTGTTCACAATCCTGAGACCTACCATCCCCAAATGATCCTAAAAAATCTGTATTGTTCTATCGATCATCTAACATTTCAAGAAGCGAGAACTCAGAACACCTATTCCAAACTTGCTACAACCACAAAGCAGTAGCTACTAGGCTGCTATTAGTACCTTCCAACCTATCGCCAACCTTCTCTCCTTTTAGTACCTTGCGTTTGCTTTGGCCATTTTATAGACACTAGATCCAGCCTCTCTGTATTATGGGCTCAACCGATGCAATTGCTCATCTTAATTGTGGCGAGATATAAAGCTTTAAAGTTCACTCTGAATTTCAGACCTACCTCCTCACTTTGATTAATGGGATATGTTGGCCCCGTGAAAACACATTCCTCTCACATCAAAACAATCATAAGTTGGCGAAACATGTGAATCAGTGTGGAGTGGTGGGTGATCATTTGAGTTACACTCTGCTGATAAAATATGCAACAAAATGAGAATAATTGAGGGGTAAATTTTATATTGAACGAGGACTACTATTCTGTTGATTACCCGTAACAATGCTTGAAAACTACTCCCTCCGTTCCAAAATAGATGACTTCCATTTGTCTAAATACGGATGTATCTAGACTTGTTACACATCTAGATACATCCGCATGTAGACAAATGGAAGTCATCTAATTTGAAACGGAGTGAGTAGAAACATACACAAATGCTACCGGGGGAAAATTCTGTTTTTAACAGATCAAAGTGTTCTAATAAACATGGCCCAATAATCACGGCCTCGGTCACATCTCACAGGCCGCTTTTTTTCCACACGCGCGCCGCCGGAGATCTCTGGACTGCTTGATCTCCTGACGCGTACCCCCCCCCCCCCCCCCCCCCCCACACACACTTCGTCAAGGTGAAGCCGTCGTCGATGTGGCCGATGCAGCTCGACATCTTCATCTGGGAGCCATCCCCCCTTCAAGGTCATGGAGGACAAGACCGCCAGATCCACCATACCTATGGCTGCGGCGACTAGTACCCTTAGAGCGCGAGGACGTTGTAGCGCGGTCCCTTCCAAGGTCCGAGCAACCAGTGTTGGCGCACACGATGGTTCCACATAACGGTGAGTGGGCGCATTTTAAACTATGAGCGCCGGTGGAGATACTCTAACAATGGAGCAAATTCAGGAAGGATCGGATTTTTCCAGCAAATGTTGGCACAACTCTCTGAATTTGGTCACGAAGCACCAAAGAAAATCCTCATATATACCTGGGTACGGAACGATTTCCGTTGGCGGCCATGTCTTGTATCTCCCATTGTTGTATTCCATGTCCTCGATCCAAACCAGCATCTCTTTCTTAATCTTACGCTTCCGCAACTCTTTTTCGTCGACGACACCACCATGTTTCCCCATCGACATTCCTACTGTATTGGCGTTTTTGAAGATGGGATCGGATCAAGGGAAGAGGAAGAGGAGACGAGGTTTCGAAGTTGTAGAGCTGGAGGCGGCGGACGAGGGCAAATACGGGGAGAGAGCGACGTCTGAATCTTCCCACTGGTGGGTCGGGCCGGGCCGTGCTGGTAGTATTGATGTACACCAAGGCCTGCAGAAAATTTGGTCCGTGCTCTCCATCTGCAGTTTGCATCGTGTAGCTACAACAACATTGCAAGGCCAACACATTACTACTATCGGGTTGTACATGTTTAGCTGAAACTGTAGGTTTCATTCCCAAACAATGTGTGTTTGTCTATTTCCTTTGGGTCCCTCGTTTTAACCTATCCATGTCCTTATCTAATTTGAATGTGTTTGCAATGCATGCGTAGTTTATGAAAAGTATTACTCCCTCTGTTCCAAATTACCTGACTTCTATTTGTCAACATGCACATGTATCTATACATGTAACATGTCTAGATACATCCACATGTAGAGAAAGGAAAGTCATCTAATTTGGAACGGAGGGAGTACCAAGGAAGGGCCTCAAATCGCATGCGCATACACCACAGCCTTTAGGCAGGCCACCATGTGTTCATTATCGTTCAAATTAAGGAAGTGTATCTGTCTTCCTAAAGGGTATGAGATCAAAGATCCGGCACTACGAGATATTCGACACGTTCTCAGTCCAAGGTGATTTCTGTTGCTTCTGACATTATCTATTGTCTCCTTTGTTGTTTGGGGTATTCATTTTGCACTTGCTGATTGGGATGACGTGACAGTTTCACAAGAGAGCACGCTCTAAATCTCGACAAGAATAAGCAGTGGCCAAGAGCTCTTGACAGATGTTTACTTGAGAGCTGTTTTACAGTGATTTGGGGAGCTACCGCAGGAACTTTCAGGTACCTCCCCGGTGATTATTTTGAGCCGTTGATTTAAGTGGTTAGCTAAAATTCGCTTGCTAGTGACGCCTCTTCTCCCGCTATAGGTGGGCGTCGGTACTCGTGGCCCCGAAAGAAATCGTGGTCCATCTTCTCCTTCCTAGATCCATGGTGGGTTTGTCTCATGTGCGCATGGTTCCCTTCGGCCGTCGTCCTCCGAACTCGTGAATCCACGGTGGTTGTTTTCTCCCTGTGCTTATGGATTCTTGTCAGCCGTCGTCTTCCTTCCCTCGTGAAATCATGGCGGTGACCCTCTGCTATTCCCATTAATCTAGCGCTCATGCATGTATTCCTTTGGACTGTAGCCTTACGAGGCAGAGAGAACGTCTTCACTTTATCATCACGCGGACTCCTTCATTGCTTGCACACCGACAAATGTAAGATTGGGGATTGCATAGTTCTCAAATAAACAATGCTTGCACTCTTGTATGATTTGAGTTTTGAGATCCACACTTCGACCCGGTGTTGCAGCAGCGACGACACCAAAACGGCGACTGCCGAGGCAAGGTGCAGTGCTTAGAGAGACAAACGGCGAGCATGCTGGACATACACCACTTGTTCTACACTAGCACGTCACGTTTGTGGGCCCTTGCTGACACTGCCGTGGAAGCAGCGCTGCCGGGACGCCTGTACTTGCCCCGTTGGTCCCGAGCTGGCTTCCGCCACTACTTGCCCACCCGATGTGGTTCTCGATGCCGAGGTTGCACAGCGGGTTTTCCTGCCGTTTATCTGCTCCCTCTTTCTTGTCTTTTTCTTTTACTTGTAAGACTGCCCGTAGTGAGTAGTAACATAGAGTAGTAACATGCACAAGTTATTCGTCGCTAGGTGGTCCAAATTCCTACTTGTAATTTTATTACTTTTGGGATTCTTTTTACCGTTGTTGATGATCAATAGAGTGGTTGGCTTTTTCGCAAAAAAAAAGTTAGAACTCTCTGTGTTACTACCTTTATAGTGGGAAGTATTGAAAAGTAACATATATCCAATCATTTATTACTTTGTATACTCATTTTACATTGGGAAGCGTTATGTTACGGTAACTACATATGTTACTTTATTTACCTCTCTCTTTATTAATTGTATGCCACATCATCTTTCTGCCTATTTGTTATCTATGTTACTACTTATGTTACTCCCACTATAGCTAGCCTAAGTAAGACTAGATTGTGTATTTCCATTGAAGCAAATTAATGGAAAGTGGGCGTAGCCCAGTTTGAAAAACCGGTCAGCTAGCCTCCGATGCCTCGATCAGCTGTGCCCCTTCCCACCACTCCCAAGTCAACAGCTCTTCCCAAGCTGGCCACCATTTTCCGCCTCGACTGAAATGTCCGACCATGTCGTCTCTACCGCCGGTTACCGTGGCGGTCTCTGCGTGTTTTTGGCCGGCTGGCCACTGTCTCAGCTTGACCTGGCCACGGCTGCATGCTCGTCCGGGCGGATCTTGCCGTCGATGTTCTGCTGCCGGCGCCCCTTGTTGGCCATTCTTTGGCACGTATTATGCCTTGTTAGCTTCCCATTGGGCGAAGGACGCAGTTTCGCTCGACTCGGGCTCGACTCGCAGCGACAGAGCTGTCGGCGGAATCCGACGCAGAGAGCTGAGGAGTGGGTCGGGTTAGAGAGAGTGACAAACATGTATGTAGAGTCAAAATTATGTCTACCATTTTACGAAATACAATTAATTAATAATTCTGTACTTTTTAATACTTCCTTTTTGGTACTTTATAGTACCTTCTATCTATCAACCGTTGGATTTAGTTAGTTGGACGGTTCCTTAAATTTCCAATCATGCGGAAACTTGTACTACTTAGATTATTATTTCATTTATAACTCGAAAGAAATTGACAAGATGCATTCCTGAAAGTAGTCTCGGTGCTTCATCGTGTACAGGGGAAGGTGCTTCCTATAGGAAGTCAGCCTGGACATTGAGATAAGTTGTATTGAACACATGTGGAAGTTTGGCCCTGAGCAAAGCATCTGCATAGTATTTAGAAGCGTTTATGAAACTTCAATTGAACACATGGTGGGGTTTGTGAAAGTTTGGCCCTGAAAGAAGCATCGGTGCAACATGTTTCGCTTTTGGTATTTTTTATGATAATTTAATGGAAACATGTGTGAATCCCAACAAAACATTTCTGAAATCTCCGAGCGGCTATATGCAAACTCTAGGGAAGCAAATAGGGGCACGAATCTCAAAACCCCTGACGGTTTAAATATTTTTGAAATGTCAAAAAAAAACTGAAAAAAATCATCCCATTGTACTATCACATCCACCGTTTCAGTGCAGAAGACTTGTTTTTATTCATGTGAGCAATCAGATTAACCTGATCTCAATGGGAGCTGTTGGCTTGTGACCTGTCTTAATAATTTTCTGAATTTATGAGCGGGTCAAGTTGGGTAACGAGAACAAGACTGACTATCAAGTCCTGCAATAGATGCCAACATAATCTCGCAACACTGCAAGAGTTCTGATTGCTGGTATCTTATATCATCTTGACTCCTTGTGTCTCATGCCATCACCTTTGTTGGAACGTATGTGTGACAAGCTGATAAAGATCTAACAGTCCCAGTGATCTACCTGTTTGCCATCCTGAGACCTACCATTTCCAAACTATCCCGCAAAACTCAGTCATCTAAGTGGCTAGAAAATACAAGAAGAGCAAACTCATATTTATAATTTGGGAAAACCACTCCATGGTACTACTATTTATCTCCTACGTGTGCACCCAATGCCAACCTCCTCTCTTTCAGAAATTGCAACGATGCATTGCGATTCTATAGCTGTTGGGTCTAGCCTTTCCTCTATATATGCAAGTGCGTAGGTACGATTCTAACCATGGTCAAGTATAGAGCTATGAAGTTATCATCTACTCAATGCACTGAAGTTAGACCTACCTCTTCACTTTGATTAATGAACTACATTTGCCGTGTGAGACAACTATATATTTACAAAGAATATGGCGACAAGGTTGATTAAATTGGAAGACGATGTTGATCTAGACATTCTACGAGAAGTACTGAGAGCTAAATTTAAACAACTCATGACCAGTTGACCACTATGGTTAGTGACTTAGTGGTATGTTTTGCTTGCCACCTAAAAACGTAGTGCGGAGACTGTTATATGGTCTAAACCAGAAAGGGGTATCATGCCATCTTTTCCAAGGGTGTCGATAAATGCTTTGCCTATCTCAATGGGATTATGAACAGAATTTACAATAATGGGTAGCCAAATATTTGTTGGGCACAGACACAAATCATGATATAGCGACACATAGGTTGTAAGTAAGAAGACCACGAGTAGTGCTGCCATAAGCTAGCTGCAGCTAGCACCATAATAGTACAACATCGATTTAAAAAAATTAAGAGAGCAACCTGATAGTTCGGTTGAACTAACCACACCTGTTAGTGATGCTAGTGTACAAACAATTTCAACCTGTGTCATATCGTTCATATAATCAGAAAAAAGGAAATCGATGATGCTATGCTTCATCCCAACGTGACATAAACTTTTTGAGAAAATACATGGTAATTTTATCTGTCTAATTCTGTAGTGATTGACTTCCTGCAAAGAACAGACAAATGACAGTAGAATACCACATAAATCAAGTTATCTAAATATACATCAAACTTTCCTGAAAAGATGGAGCTGGCAGATCGAGATGGGTGAGAGGATTGGCTGACGCATCATTCCATAAACTATTGTCATCATCCACCATCCAGTTTCTCGATTTGTGCATGTCATCCTTGCGCAGGGGCATGCTAATCTTCTTTGTATCGTCCATTTTTATCGGATGTCCCCGAAGAGACATGAATAGGTTGAATGGGTCGGAAGGAAGAATCCATGCTAAGATGGAGGATTTAAGAGAGTAGCAGACAAGCGAGGTGTTTGTACCATCGAGGGATGCAGAATCGCCGAGCAGACGGCGATAGTGGCACAACGACAATGGCAAGTGTTCAGTTTTCTCTCATGCGACCCGATAATGGTGGCTTCAGAGCCACATTGATCTCCTACAGTGAAAATTGCCGGATATTGAGTAGTGACACGAACATCAAGAATTGCCGGATATTGAGTCGGGACTCGGAACATGAACATCAAGCTGCAGTGATTACATGGAAAATGAGGAACCCCACTACTTAAAAGGGGAGACCGATTCCATCGTTACTCCTACATTCCTTTCCACGAGAAGATGAAAAGAGACAATAAATGGCATCAATGTCTTCTCCGTAACACTCTCTCCATTTTATTTACTTTTCATTTTGGGTTTAGTGAAATTCAAACTTTGTTATGTTTGACTAAATATTTATGAAAAATATCAACATTTACAATGTAAATTATATAGTTAAAATTTTATAAAGTATATTTTCATATTATATGTATTTAGTATCATGGATGCTGATATTTTTTCTTACATTCTTGGTCAAACTTGACAAAAATTTACTTTGACCAAACCCATAACACAAGATAAATAAATACGCAGTGAGTACTTTAGTGGGGAAGATGAAGAGGAACAGAAAGGAGAGAGAAGATCATCATGCCGGAGGGAAGACGATAGGATAAAGTCGCAGCATGAGGTCCAGGAAAAGAAAAAAATGTGATGGAAGAACATGGCGTGGCATACACGGAAACTCACAAGTGCACCCGGGAGCATGTGCTCCCGGTTTTTTCGAAAAAAAATTGAAAATTGAAAACTTGTCAGAAAAATTCCGAAAAAAATCATGCACGTGCCTGAGCATGTCACGCACCATCGTGTCAAATTTGGCGACGAAACGACATCACGGCCACCCTGTGCAAAAATGACAAAATTCTGACAGCAAATAGCATCCAAAATTTGAATTTTCAGATCTGTGATTTGTCATTTTTGCAAAGGGCGGCCGCGATGTCGTTTCGTCGCCAAATTTGACACGATGGTGCATGACATGCTCAGGTACGTGCATGATTTTTTTTGGAATTTTTGACAAGTTTTCAATTTTCAAATTTTTTTCGAAAAAACCGGGAGCACATGCTCCCGGGTGCACAACTCGTGGCATACAACTAAACTAAAACTGGCAGATGTGATGTGGCATGCTAGCATATTGAGAGAATTAACCTTGGTGGGTTGCTCCAATTTCGATATTATAGATTATATATACTGCTGCTGTTTACTTGTGTCAATTTGCAAGGAAATTGTGTGCTTATATAAAATATCGAATTTAAAGGGTTATTTTTTTGCAAAAACATGTCGAGAGAAACAGCAAGAGAGAATGACATAAATGCAATTTTTCAATTTATAGGATTGTTATTGAAAGCGAATAGCAGTAGTCGCTCTAATTGATATGTATTGTATCGATCAGTTGAAATACATGAGGAGTTACATGAAGAGTCACCAAAAACCACAGGCTACATGTAGAAGACGAGAGGTGCAGAAGTTGAAGAGGACACGTCCAGGAAACTGCTAACACCCCCGCAGTTGGAGCGGGAGCTGAGCGGATGTTCAAACTGGAACGAAAATCCCGAAACAGCGGCGTTGGCAAGCCCTTGGTGAAGATGTCTGCATACTGGGAAGAGGTTGGAACATGTAGAACACGTGCCTCCCCCAAAGTAACACGCTCACGAACAAAGTGGAGATCGATCTCGACATGCTTCGTGCGTTGATGTTGTACCGGATTGGTCGATAGGTAAACTGCGCTGATGTTGTCGCAGAAGACCACACTTGCCTGGTGAAGAGGTCGATGAAGCTCGATCAGCAGCTGTCGAAGCCAACATGACTCAGCCATAGCATTAGCCACATCACGGTACTCGGCCTCGGCACTAGAACAAGAAACCGTCGTCTGCCGTTTGGAAGACCAGGAGACAAGGTTGTCGCCGAGGAAGACAGCATAGCCAGAGGTGGAGCGACGTGTCTCGGGGCACCCTGCCCAGTCCGCGTCAGTGTACACTGTGAGTGTCGACGAAGAGGTACGATGAAGCTGCAGACCATGATCTATGGTGCCCTTGAGGTACCGGAGGATCCGTTTCAGCATGTTGGAGTGAGGCTCCCGTGGGTCGTGCATATGCAAACACGCCTACTGCACAGCATAGGCAATGTCCGGTCTGGTGAAGGTGAGGTACTGAAGGGCACCTGCGATGCTCCGATAATCTGTGGCGTTGTCAACATGGTTGCCAGAGGCAGGAAGCTTCGAGTTCGTGTCGACGGGAGTGCGGCAGGGATTACAATGAGTCATGCCGGCATGAGCAAGAATATCCTCAATGTACTGTCGTTGGGATAGAAACATGCCATCTCGTGAGCGAGTGACGGAGACACCCAAGAAGTAGTGTAGAGCACCGAGATCCTTGAGAGAGAACTCCCGACACAACGAGTCAATCGTCGATCGAAGCAGGATCGAAGAGGAGGCGGTGAGAACAATGTCATCAACATAGAGTAGTAGGTACACCAGGTCACTGCCACTCTTGCGAATGAATAGTGACGGATCAGCGCGGGAGGTGGAGAAGCCGAGTGATGCGAGGTATGTGACAAACCGACTGAACCATGCTCGTGGTGCCTGCTTGAGGCCGTACAACGACCTGTTCAGACGACAAACATGATCAGGGTGAGTGTTGTCAACAAAGCCGGATGGTTGCTGGCAGTAGACCGTCTCAGAGAGAGTGCCATTGAGAAAGGCATTGTCAACGTCGAGCTGGTGTATGGGCCAGTCACTAGACACGCAAGGGTGAGCACTGTTAGCACCGTGGCCGGTTTGATTACCGGGCAGAATGTCTGGTCAAAGTCGACACCGGGTTGCTGAGAGAATCCCCGAAGGACCCAGCGAGCCTTGTACCATTCCAAGGTACCATCTGATTTAAACTTATGGCGGAATATCGACTTGCCAGAGACAATGTTAGCACCAGGGGGAACCGGGACTAAATCCCAAGTGTGGTTGGTGCACAAAGCTTCATACTCACGCTGCATGGCTGCTCGCCAGTGGTCATCGGAGAGAGCTGCCCGATAAATCTTGGGCAACGGGGAGAGATTGTCGACGGCTAGGGTGAGGCGATTGATGCATGTAAAATGCATACATGAACTTTACATTTTATTACTTGATATTCCAACTTATTTGCATCATATATGGGTTATATTTATGTTTTATAATGATTTTAGGGGATAATTCACAGTTTCCCCATTTATTTGGAATTAACTCTGCAGAACCAGAAAACCCCTGTTTCCATCTTTTTGACTTTCAGGGACCCAAACGACGTCCAAATGACCTAATAATTTACGGGGATCAGTTTTTTGGAAGGAATAAAGCGTGGGAGCGAAGGAAGCGAACAAACGGAGACCCGAGGGCCAAGTTGAGTGGGCCCACGCGGCCAGATTCCTTGGCCGTGTGGGACCCATCAACCTGGGCCTCGGAGCTCCGTTGTCGTCGATCTTTTTCCCGAGACTCCGTCTTGACCTAAAACCGACTATACAATAGTCCCCCGAGGAGTTTCGCGAAGGAGACGGCGGAGAAACACAGAAACCAAGAAACAGGAGACAGAAGGCTGCCGCCGGAGAAGATCGGAGGGGGGAAACGCCGCCGGAATCACCTCCGGAAGGCTCCTCCATCCCCCCTCCGGAGTCTCCATCAACACCACCGTCAAGACCAGCACCATCTCCATCACCATCTTCGTGATCCACTTCATCCCCCTCATAGTTTGAGATTGTTCGAACCCTAGCTATTGTCTAAGTACTATTCTACATGTTTGTGAATTACTACTTGTCATTGTTTTGTGGGGAGATTATATTTTTAGATTGTGTTGTATCACTTATACCATTGAATCATATCATGTCTTTGCGTTGTGAGTAGTTCTCTCATGTTCCTGGGGGCATAGGATGAATTGGCAATGATTTATATATGACATGTGTTGGTATTTTGTCTAGTTTTTATCTTTTATGTAATTCTATGATGGTGTTGTGCGAACGTCGACTGCACATCACTTCACCTATATGGGCTCATAGGAGAACACCGTAGTGTAATGGAGTGAGGGAGACTTGGGAGGACATGTAAACCTGAGACCGAATCATGAAGTTGCATTATGAGGGTATTAGTATCGGGGACCTTAGAGTTTAAGGCTATGGTGGGACTCTATGTCTTAATAACTCTTGTGCAGTCATTTACTTGGCCATAAGAACCATCATAAGGGGGTTTAGTTTATTTATTTAGCTTTCCCTAATTATGGCTCCGTCCAAAGAAGATTAAAACTTGACAAAATGTTTACCTTGTTGTTCTAGAAATATTTATGCCATGAAGTCTAGGTAGCCCTTGGGAACGTTCTCCACTTATAAGAAACACACACTTGAGCTTGTCCTCTCGCTGCATAGAGGATTGGGCTTTCTCTCTTTGAGAGCTTTCACTTGTCATATTTTATTTTCAGCTTTTTACTTTATTGCAAACTCTACGCCAAAAACCCAAAAACACTTGCATCATTTAATCATTTTAGTTTGTCTAGTGCATAGATAATAAGAGAAGTGACACTCTTATTTGAGAGGATAAATACTTATACCTTCTACTCCTCGTGGGATCGATACTATACTTACACATTGAAGATTTCAACGATCCCCTATACTTGTGGGTATCAAGACATTTTCTGGCGCCGTTGCCGGGGAGTGTAGCGCTTAAGTTTTTATTCTTGTTTGCACTAGATATTTATTTTCAGTTTTGCATTTAGTTTAGTTTTACTTTCAGTTATATATAAAAAACACAAAAAATTAGAAAATGGAAAATACCATAAAAACTCTTGGTATGGTCCGGAGATAATGAATCTTTACTATGAATACATGAAAGCTTCTAAAATTGCTGAGGAATTTAGAGAGTCAACAGAACGGAAATACTAAAAGATTTCATGGAAAGTTTAAATTATATTGCTGGAGAGTGGCTTTTATTCCATGATAATAAAACTTGTTGCTTTAAACATACTGATAGACACTTTGAATTTCAATGTAAGTTCCATGAAGAACGTGTCATAGCATCTTACCATACTTATGATTACACTCATTTAGGGATGGAACAAGTAGAGGAATTTGTTACTTATTATGCATCTAATGAATTGCACACCTTTGCTAATGAAAATAAAACTTGCCCTAGAGTTAAGAGATTCGAAGGAAAGGTCACTTCTATTCTTGAATATTGCATAGCCAAGTTCTCTCAAAATATTTATGTTGTTGACTATAATGAGAGGGGCAAGGTTCCCCAAGAAAGTACTGATGTTTTGCAGGAAGAAGATGATGAAAACATAAGCTTGGAAGAGGAAGAATGTGAAGAAGAGGATAAAAACCTAAGCTTGGGGATGCCCATGCAACCCCAAGAAGATGATGAAAATGATGAACAACTAGAGAATGAAGAGAGGAAACTTCCACCTTCACCACCTATGGATGAGGGTAACACTCAAGATTTTGTTGATGATAAACTTTGCTTTTATGATTCTGATGATGAGGAGGATATCAACCTATGCCTAATGAGAACATTATTGATAATAATTTTAAAAATGATGAGGAGTATGGTTTAGACATGTTTTATGATAGTACTCTAGATGATGGTCCTATTTTGCTTGATAATCCTCCATGTTTAGAACTTGTTACTAAATTATGTGGATAAAGATGATATACTTGCTGTTTGTGACAATACTCTCACTCATGAGAGTCCTACTTTGTCTTTGAATTCTCCTGATTACACTATAGAGGAGAAAAATTATTTTGATGATACTATGTCTCCCATTTATGACGATTACAATGATGAATGTGATATTTTCAGTCCACCTACTATTGAGGATAAAGTTTATTATGATTATGATATGCCTCCTATATATGATGATTACAATGATGATTATGAATGTTTTACTCCCACTATCACTAATAAGAAGGATTTTACTTATGTGGAGAGTATTAATACTTTTATGCTTGTAGATCATGAAAGACATGCTTTATGTCATAATTATATTGTTGAATTCATTCATGATGCTACTGAAAGTTATTATGAGAGGGGAAAACATGGTTCTAAACATTTCAATATTATTACGTTTCCTCTCTTTAAGTTCAAAGTCTTGAAATTGCTCTTGTTTTATCTTCCTATGCTACTTGCTTTGTGTTTCAATGATTTATTTTCTTACAAGATCCCAATGCATAGGAAGTGGGTTAGACTTAAATGTGTTTCATATTTTTCTCTTGATGCTCTCTTTTGCATTTCAATTCTTATTCCTATGTGAGCATCATTAAAACTATCAAGCCTAGCTATATGGCTATAAAGAAAGCGCTTTACGGGAGGCAACCCGGTTTTTTTATTTTTGATTTTTCTTTGTGTCCTCTTGCTGTAACAAGAGACTTAGTTTTTAGTTTTGTTTCTGGAATTTTTAATAAAGTGCCAAGTTTTACCCATTTTGGCTTGAAAAAGTTGCTTTTGCATTCGGAGATTTTATTCCAGCACGAATCTGTGCACGGTATGATTTTTCATTCCTATTCTGTAACTCCGAATGAGCTGAATTTGAACTGTAGTTGCAACTTTTCATCCTCTGTAAGCGTGAATTTTTCAGATTTTTTCGACATATTTAAGTAGGGTAGAAAAATGCGTTTTGCTGCTGCTGTTTTTCTGGACAGATTCTGTCCCATTTTGTTTGATGCATTCTTTGAACTTTTAACTTGAATCTTTTTGATCCAATTGAGTTTATAAGTAGGCATACAACATTATACACTTTCTGGACATTCATATGAATTTTTGTTTAAGGATTTTATGCAGCAAGCAATTCATTTGTCTATCACTACTAATGTCACCCCACAGAAAAGAAATGGGAGAAACGGTGTTTTGAAGTTTTTTCACAGGGATTAGAGGAGATGCACCAAGAGTTATCCAAGGATGGTGAAGACCATAAGCTTGGGGATGTGAAGACAACCCCACTGGACCAACACACTCTCGGTTTGCACACGTCTAACTTCTGTTTTTCGATCAATGCACTTTATCGCATAAACTTGGAGCGTCTTTTATTTTTGTTATTTCGGTTTGTTTTTTTTTTTGTGAGACCACCACTATCATTTATATGAGAGAGCTACTGGAAATTTGGGTTGAATTAAGTTGGATGCTATTAAAAAGATTGGGAAAGGGATGTTTGAGTTGATTCAAAAAGATACATATAGTTGCATGATTCATGTGCTTTTTAATGAGTATTAATTTGCAAGTGTTTTATCAAGAGCTATCTTTTATTCATGTTTTGATATTGAATGTTACTTTACTTTGTTTAACATGGATTGGTTAGTTCTATGGACACTTATGCATGCATTTAGACGGTCAACTTTCTCCCTCTTGCTACCCAAAAATTCCAACAAGTAAAAACTTGTTTTCCAACACCTTCAACCAAAGTTTTTCCAGTGAGTCCACCATATCTACCTATTAGCTTTATGCTATTCCGAGTATGTTTATCATGTTATTTTGTATTATCTATACTTTGAATTAAAATGCTTATGTTATTGATTGTTATGGGAAAAGTTGGTTAAAGAGCTCTCACGAACTTGATGCACACTTTACTTTTATTGCACTTAATAAACATGACCATTGTGATTAAAATTATGAAGTTGTGAGCTTGACAAGAGTCTTGGTTGGGAGTTAGCTCATATGTGCTGTCACATGGCAAGCTTTCAACGTGCTCTTAATATTTAGTTGATATCATGTACTTTTGTTTATGGATGCTTATCATGGTGCCAAATAAATGCGGAAACTTAGTAAGTTTGAGGAGTTTGTATAAATGGCTAGAGAGACGCCTGGGCCGCTAATCTAAGCCATGCATCATTCATGGTGGAAATTTACAGCGCACCAAAGTGAATTTCAGTGATGCACGTCATAATAAAAAGCTATACAATAGTAAATAAAAGGTGTGAGATTGTTCATTGTTGTTTGTCTTGTCATTTTGACATGGGCTAGTTTCCATGTCCTGAGGCAAGAGGTACCCCAGTTGACGCTCTTGATGACGCTATTATATTACTTACAATGACTTTAACTTGAACTTGCTTTGTGGCCCGAGTTGAGTAACACCGTGGTGTAGGTACTCGTATTCACGGGGCATGAGGCATTCAACCCATACTTTGTCAAGCACATTACTCATATTTGCTTTCACTTTCAACTTAACCATTCAAGATGCTATGATAGGGGTAATGAGAGCTCCACACCAATGGATACCACATTGCAAACATTAACTTAAGTAGAAGCATTTGGAAGCAAGATGAAACTTTTGCATGTTTTACCTCTACTTATTTATCTATCTTTCCAAAGTGTCCACTTTTATATTCAGATTTTACAAGAATACTCTATGACCATTATAGGATGTTTTTACTTTTCATTATGCATACATTTGGTCCATAGTGCTTTCTTCTATGTTACACTTTGTGAATTATCATTGAACATCCTTACATTGAATATTTGATATCACTTCATAATCTATCTTGTATATTGCTACTCCTTTGAAGAATGAATCATTTGACTCTATGTAGCAATAGTAATCATCTTTGATATCCTTTGATAGTATTAAATTGCAAAGTCCATGTTAGTTTTATTAGCTTCATACTCGAGTACGAGTATAGGTTAAACTTGGGGATGTTGATGCATGTAAAATGCATACCTGAACTTTACATTTTATTACTTGATATTCCAACTTATTTGCATCATATATGGGTTATATTTATGTTTTATAATGATTTTAGGGGATAATTCACAGTTTTACCATTTATTTGGAATTAACCCTGCAGAAGCAGAAAACCCCTTTTCCATCTTTTGATTTTCAGGGACCCAAACGACGTCCAAATGACCTAATAATTTACGGGGATCAGTTTTTTGAAGGAACAAAGCGTGGGAGCGAAGTAAGCGAACAAACGGAGACCCGAGGGCCAAGTTGAGTGGGCCCACGCGGCCAGATTCCTTGGCCAGATTCCTTGGCCGCGTGGGACCCATCAACCTGGGCCTCGGAGCTCCGTTGCCGTCGATCTTTTTTCCCGATACTACGTCTTGACCTAAAACCGACTGTTGGGGTTATACCGACTAGGTGTATCACCAGCATGGATCAATCCGGCTAGTTCAGGGTGGCCTGCAGTGGTGGTGAAGTCTTTGCCTGCCGGGCGGCCCAGGTAGCTGACGACCAAGGAATGCGGATGCCGGCAAGGAGGAGGCCCAAGACCGAAGCCCATGAAGCCACCAAGACCAAGACGGAAGACGGCAGACTTGCCGGGTAGGTTTAGGACTCTGTAGGCTTGCCGGATACGTAATCACCTTGTACCCTAGGTCCAGCCGCCTATATAAACTGGACCTCGGGACGCCTTTAGGGCACGATTCAACACACAATCAACTTCATTGTAACCTGTACCTCGGCTATTTGTCTCATAGTGAATTATAGCAGCACGTAGGGCTCCGCCACCGCCGTGGAGTCTGAAGCTGGATAAACTGCCGTGTACAATCCCGACCTCGACGATGTCCACCTTCTTGCCCTACGTTCACCCTCGGCTAGCAGGACGCCGTCTCCTATCTCAGATGCCGATACGACCACAGTTGGCGCCCACCGTGGGGCCTAAGGCGTAAGGTGTCACGTTCCAGGCGGGATCCATCATCTTCATCGACAACGACCGGTAGATCGAATCTAACTGGATCATTCGTTTTGTCGTCATCAAATTCATCCACAACAATGCTCGATGTACGTCGCTGCATCGCCTAGCGATTGACGGCAGTACGGTCGGCAAGTACTCGCCCATATCGTCTCGTTCGAAGTGGCGGAACATCCGACATCTATGAAAAATCGCGCGCCCGAGCCGGCAGCCGCGCCTCGGTCGACCTCCGCGTCTGCGCCAGCTTTCCGTCTCCACGACGACAGTGGGCTAAGATAACAGCTCCATGTCCGTCAGAACGCTCCGGCTGTTCATGACCATGGAAAAGCGAATCAAGTCCCGAGAAATCGTTGTCGATCAGGCTACGAAGCCGATCCCGGCGGAATCGGAGGCGTGCGATTGCAAGCAGTTTTCTGGCATGTCTTTGTTCGATTCTAAATCGGATCGATCCGTGAACTTCACGTACATGCCAACATAGCCAAATCACGTGCTTCATGTCCCTAGGAAAAAGAGTCCATCAGCTGGATCGATTTCCAAGGGGCAAGCAATTACGTGAGGACAATTAAACAAAGGAGAATCATACGTGCATGCATGGACTTTCCGGCAAGCATGCCATGCTTCAATCGTTCAAAGTCAAACAGTTCAGTACATCTGTGTCTTCGTTTTCGACCAAATGCAGTCGACAAATCAAGTCGTCAAATTACAGTCTTATCGTATCTGCAATGTTAGGCGGGACGCCGTCGTCATTGCGATCAGTTTAGACGCATTCATCATCAGATCGCTAGATGTTATTTCTGATCGCCCGAACCTGGCCAGTTTGGGAAGACATCGATCAGTACAAAACAGTCTAGCTTCGCGTTTTAGCTTAATTGCTAACGCGGAACGCCGCCTGTCCGGCATATTTATCGTCGTGTTCCGGTTTAATTGCTAACACGACACAATGCCTCTCCGGCGTATTTATCGTCGTGTTCCGGTTTAATTGCTAACACAACACAACGCCTCTCCGGCGTATTTATCGTCGCGTTCCGGCTTAATCGCTAACGCGGCGCAACGCTTTTCAACATATTTATCGTCGCGTTCCGACGCGGCATGCCGCCTTTCCGGCAAATTTATCATCGGTTTCGAGCTTAATCGCTAATTGGCAAGCATAAGAGGAGAACTCGGAAGCTGCCGCCTACATCCTGAGGCTGCCGTCAACATCCCGGGGGCTGCCGTCTAAATCCTGGGGCTACCGTCAACATCCCGGGAGCTGCCGTCAACATTCCGGGGGCTGCCGCCTACATCTTAGGGGTTGTCTTCTTCAGACTGGGGCTGCCGTCTTCCGACTCACCCTCCTCGACATCAACGTCAAGCCATCAAACAGCTAAGTTTTCATACACTTAACATTTAATTAATTATTATATGGTCATGAAATAAAAGTCTATGGTTCGCTCACTCTGCTCTGAGATCATGCCGTCTTTTGTCTTTTCATATGATCATATACTCTTAGTATCAAGGTTACCCAAAATCTGCTCTGTGCTAAGTGGTTCAAACTTTTAGATACTTGCCGCCTCCGGGCCAAATTAAGCAATCGTTTTGCACCGCCTAATATCCTTATTCTGATTGTTTATATGTGGGTTGCCTAGTAGTATGTTTTTGGCACCAACACGCCAGTTTTGGTCTCTGAGTCTAAACTATCTGGTACTAGCCCTGCTTGACTCAGCTGAAGTAACTGCGCTGCGGTACCGCCAACATACAAAAAGCTAAGCATATATATCAGATAAATATTAAGGCGGGCCACATAAAATTTACAACCCCTAAGCGTTTGTTCAAAAACTGTCGGCTCAGGTCTCAAAATTGTCCAGCTTACATTAAAAGTACATCTTAATGCAGCTATGTTTACTATGCAGGATATTTGACACTTGGGGGCTGCAGTCGCAACATTTTCATCAAAGTCTCATGGCGCCTTTCCGTCAAGGCGGCACAAACCTCGGCAACTACTCGATCTACAACGCCACAAGTTCTTCTGAGCATCGAGCCGACTTTCGTGTACGTCGACTCAACGCTCGGGGGCTGCAGATAGGCGGATCAAGAAAAACTCTGGCGAACGAAGCCCGGGGGATCAAGATCAACACTTCCCTCACCCGTAACTCGGGGGCTCGACATCGACAACACCCTCGCCAGAAACTCGGGGGCTCGACATCGACACCTCCCTCGCACGATACTTGGGGGCTGCATTGCTTGCAGCTTTGTCGTCAGTGACACGGTTGCCTCCGTGGCACGGCCGCCTTGTTTTTAGCGACGCAGACGCCTCTATGGCATGGCCGCCTTGTCGTCAGCGACATGGCCGCCATCATCGCGTCCGGTTTAAACGAATGCATTGCCAGATTGTTAGTTGTTGTTTCTAATCGCCCAAACCTGGCCAGTTTGGGAAGACATCGATTGGTACAAAACAATAAAGCTCCATGTTCTGGCTTAGTTGCTAATGTGGCACGGTCGCCATCATCGCCTTCGTGGCACGGCAGAAATGCCATCATGACATCGTTCCGTCTCTCCTTGAGTTCAAACTGTCGTGGACCAAGGATGACATGGACACGTCATCTATTAAGACCCTGCGTGGAAGATTCCTGACAGGAGGTCAAGCCGCCTTTCCCATGTATTGGCGGCATTGATCCGGCTACATTTAGACGGATAGCCGCCTACTTCAACTTCGGAATGCTTCAAGCTCTTCAACCGCCTACATTCAAGAAACAAGACGGACATCGCCCAAGACGAAGATGGCAACTGGATAACTTAAACCCTTCCGGGGGCTAATGTTGGGGTTATACCGACTAGGGGTATCACCAGCATGGATCAATCTGGCTAGTCCAGGGTGGCCCGCAGTGGTGGTGAAGGCTTTACCTGTCGGGCGGCCCAGATAGCTGACGACCAAGGAAGGAGGATGCCGGCAAGGAGGAGGCCCAAGACCGAAGCCCATGAAGCCACCAAGACCAAGACGGAAGGCGGCAGACTTGCCGGCTAGGTTTAGGACTCTGTAGGCTTGCCGGATACGTAATCACCTTGTAACCCTAGGTCCAGCCGCCTATATAAACTGGACCTCGGGACGCCTTTAGGGCACGATTCAACACACAATCAACTTCATTGTAACCTGTACCTCGGCTATTTGTCTCATAGTGAATTATAGCAGCACGTAGGGCTCCGCCACCGCCGTGGAGCCTGAAGCTGGGTAAACTGCCGTGTACAATCCCGACCTCGACGACGTCCACCTTCTTGCCCTACGTTCACCCTCGGCTAGCAGGACCCCGTCTCCTATCTCAGATGCCGATACGACGACACCGACTATAAAAATAGTCCCCCGAGGAGTTTCGCGAAGGAGGCGGCGGAGAAACACAGAAATCAAGAAACAGGAGACAGAAGGCTGCCGCCGGAGAAGATCGGAGGGGGGAAACGCCGCCGGAATCACCTCTGAAAGGCTCCTCCATCCCCCCTCCGGAGTCTCCATCAACACCACCGTCAAGACCAGCACCATCTCCATCACCATCTTCGTGATCCACTGCATCCCCCTCATAGTTTGAGATTGTTCGAACCCTAGCTATTGTCTAAGTACTATTCTACATGTTTGTGAATTACTACTAGTCATTGTTTTGTGGGGAGATTATATTTTCAGATTGGGTTGTATCACTTATACCATTGAATCATATCATGTCTTTGCGTTGTGAGTAGTTCTCTCATGTTCCTGGGGGCATAGGATGAATTGGCAATGATTTATATATGACATGTGTTGGTATTTTGTCTAGTTTTTATCTTTTATGTAATTCTATGATGGTGTTGTGCGAACGTCGACTGCACATCACTTCACCTATATGGGCTCATAGGAGAACACCGTAGTGTAATGGAGTGAGGGAGACATGGGAGGACATGTAAACCTGAGACCGAATCATGAAGTTGCATTATGAGGGTATTAGTATCGGGGACCTTAGAGTTTAAGGCTATGGTGGGACTCTATGTCTTAATAACTCTTGTGCAGTCATTTACTTGGCCATAAGAACCATCATAAGGGGGTTTAGTTTATTTATTTAGCTTTCCCTAATTATGGCTCCGTCCAAAGAAGATTAAAACTTGACAAAATGTTTACCTTGTTGTTCTAGAAATATTTATGCCATGAAGTCTAGGTAGCCCTTGGGAACGTTCTCCACTTATAAGAAACACACACTTGGGCTTGTCCTCTCGCTGCATAGAGGATTGGGCTTTCTCTCTCTGAGAGATTTCACTTGTCATATTTTATTTTCAGCTTTTTACTTTATTGCAAACTCTACGCCAAAAACCCAAAAACATTTGCATCATTTAATCATTTTAGTTTGTCTAGTGCATAGATAATAAGAGAAGTGACACTCTTATTTGAGAGGATAAATACTTATACCTTCTACTCCTCGTGGGATCGATACTATACTTACACATTGAAGATTTCAATGATCCCCTATACTTGTGGGTATCAAGATATTTTCTGGCGCCGTTGCCGGGGAGTGTAGCGCTTAAGTTTTTATTCTTGTTTGCACTAGATATTTATTTTCAGTTTTGCATTTAGTTTAGTTTTACTTTCAGTTATATATAAAAAACACAAAAAATTAGAAAATGGAAAATACCATAAAAACTCTTGGTATGGGCATAAGTCCGGAGATAATGAATCTTTAGTATCGGGGACCTTAGAGTTTAAGGCTATGGTGGGACTCTATGTCTTAATAACTCTTGTGCAGTCATTTACTTGGCCATAAGAACCATCATAAGGGGGTTTAGTTTATTTATTTAGCTTTCCCTAATTATGGCTCCGTCCAAAGAAGATTAAAACTTGACAAAATGTTTACCTTGTTGTTCTAGAAATATTTATGCCATGAAGTCTAGGTAGCCCTTGGGAACGTTCTCCACTTATAAGAAACACACACTTGAGCTTGTCCTCTCGCTGCATAGAGGATTGGGCTTTCTCTCTTTGAGAGCTTTCACTTGTCATATTTTATTTTTAGCTTTTTACTTTATTGCAAACTCTACGCCAAAAACCCAAAAACACTTGCATCATTTAATCATTTTAGTTTGTCTAGTGCATAGATAATAAGAGAAGTGACACTCTTATTTGAGAGGATAAATACTTATACCTTCTACTCCTCGTGGGATCGATACTATACTTACACATTGAAGATTTCAACGATCCCCTATAGTTGTGGGTATCAGCGATCAACTGGTTGACGAAATCCGTGCTTGCCACGTGTTGTCATAGAGTGTGCATTGACGACCGGTGGCACATGTACGGCCGACGGTGGAATGAAAACAGTTGGCGGTGAGGGTGGAACCGACGGTGGTGAAGGTGGGGCTGATGGTGGAGAGGGTGGCTCCGCTTGCTAAGGATTTGGTGAAGCGGTGGGGAGAGGACACGCGGCCGGGAGAGGCACCATGAGTGGTGTATGGAGATCATCCAGGAAGTCGAAGTCGGAGGTAGCAAGAGGTGGAGCACGACCGGCGAAAGGGAATTGAGTCTCATCAAATGTGACATGACGGGAGATGATGATTTTGTTGGAATGGAGATCAAGACAACGATAGCCTAAATGATTATCTAGGTATCCAAGAAGAACACAAGGTGTGGTACATGGAGAGAGTTTGTGAGGAGCAGTGGCAGAAAGGTTGGGGTAGCAAAGACACCCAAACACTCGTAGATGACTATAGTCTGGAGGATTTCCATGGAGAACCAAGTAAGGAGTGGAAAAGACTATGGTTTTGGAAGGGTGGCGATTGAGGAGGAAGGTGGCGGCATGAAGAGCTTCCACCCAATATACAGGGGGCATGCTAGCCTGAAAGAGTAGGGATCGAAGGATGTAATTGATGGTGCGAAGGATCCGTTCTGCTCGACCATTTTGCTGTGATGCGTGTGGACACGACATGCGGAGTGCAATGCCGTGAGAGAGGAAAAAGCTGCGAGCAATTGTATTATCGATCTCACCACCGTTGTCACATTGGACACGGCGAACGACAGTGCCAAATTGAGTACGAACATAGGTGAAGAAGTTCTTTATGGTGGCGAACACATCAGACTACAAACACAGCGGAAAAGTCCATGCATAGTGAGTGTGATCATCGAGGATAACCAAATAGTATTTATACCCAGAAATGCTAAAAAGTGGTGACGTCCTTAAATCACAATGAACAAGATCAAATTTAGTGGTGGCACGTGAGTAATTATTCTCAAATGGAAGTCGTACATGACGTCCAAGCTGGCAGGCATGACAAAGAGCATCGAGAGGAGGTTCTTTATTGCATGCGATATGAGAAGATTTCACAAGATGATTAAGAGCTTCATGACCAATGTGACCTAGACGACGATGCCACAAGGTTGAGGATGACGTCGTGGAGGCAGCGAACACGGTGGAGGGCATCTGGAAAGGGTAAAGATCGCCACGACTATTGCACCGAATAATCACGTTCCGCGTGCGAAGGTCCTTCACAGAAAGACCAAAAGGATCAAATTCCACGGAACAATTATTATCGGTGGTAAACTAACGGATGGATATAAGATTTTTAATTATGTTGGGAGAAACTAGAACATTATTGAGATGAAAGGTTTGGGTGGGAGTAGAGATGGAGGTGTGACCGGTGGATGCGACAGGAAGAAAAGAACCATTGCCTACCACTACTGGAGAATGTGCAGCGGAAGAGGGAAGATGGAATTGGAGATTACTAGGGGCAGATGTCATGTGAGCCGAGGCGTCGGTGTCCATGACCCATTCAGCTCTTGGTGGCGTGAGAGTCATGGTGTTGAAGGAGTGCATCAATTGTTGTTGATCCCATGTAGTTGGCGCAGATGTGTTGTAGCTCGGAGTCGAAAACACGGCGCTGGGAGCTGTCCACGTCGGCGCGCAGGGGACATTATTGGCTGATTGGTGATGAAGGCCTGACGTTGTGGACCAGGGCCGAGAAGACCTTGTCCAGGTCGAAGTAGCTGACCAGGCCACATTTGAATCGACCCTGCCCAAGGATTGCTGAAGGAGGGCCACTATGGTGCTGCAGCCCTTATGTTGTTGTTGCCGTAGGAACTTCCGGCGCCGTAACCACCGCTGCCGCCATTGCGGTTGTTATTATGGCGATGGTAGCCGTTACGGTGGCTGCCGCCACGTCCGTCGGTGTTGCTGTTACCACCACCAGAGGCGTTGGTGGTGTTGGACTGCTGAAACACGGCAGAGGAAGCCCCAGGGCGTTCATTCTCCTTAGCGAGAGAATTTCCGCAAACGCAGAGTGCGCCGATGATGGGCCAGAACACATATCCTTGAGGAGAAGTGTAGAACGCAGCTCGGTGAAGGAAGGCAGGGGCACTCGCATGCCCAAGTTCATCCACATGTTGGCATACTGAGGATTGAGGCCGCGGAGGGTCTTGCGTACCAAGTTACGGTCTGCAATGGTGACGCCGAGACCGGCGAGCTCGTCAGCAAGACCCTTGATTTTCTTGCAGTAATCAGCCATCGATAAATCGCCTTGTTGAAGGCTATAGAATTCTTCTTCGAGGAGAACCGCATGGGTCAGGCCGGCAGTTTGACCCATGGGTACGTCCGCCCATGGGCACCCGACCCTAATGGGCAGGGTATGGGTCGCTACTTTCATCCATGGGTCTTGCCCATGGACGACCCGATTAGTCGCGGGTAGGGTATGGGCATAAGTTCTTACCCATGGGTGACCCGATGGGCAGCCCGATTAGTTGACATGTATCACTTGTAGTACTAAACACTCAACAATCCAACTCCAATAGCACGCACGTCTTAATTTTTTAGCTAAAGCAAACACGTTTTTTGCTGATCGATGCATAGTATGGCTCATACATGAACTAAGTGTTGTCCTTTGTTGACTTGGCAATGTATGGCCTTTTGGGCCTTTAAATCTCTAAGCCCATGAAGCACAGCAAAGTTCAGCTACGTACGTGCCAGACGAACAACTACAGCAGCTCTTTAGTCCCACCTCGGCTAGTAAGGCGCAGCGGCGGTCGAGCTCTGCCTATAAAGCAATTATGAGATGTTCCGTCCGTCAAACGTTCGTCTGCAGTACGCATGACTTGTGTGATGACAAGAAAATATAAACATTATGGCAGACCCGATGGGTTGCCCGATGGGTCTGAACACCCGACGGGTTCGGGCATAGTCTCATCTCGTGCCCATGGGGCGGGTCGTGGGTTTATGTAAGACCCGATTAAAGATTCGGGCATGGGTCTCGGAAAGGTTGACCGACCGAACCTGACCTGATTGCCAGCCTTACGTATGGGTGTCGGTGTTGTCGCGGTGAAGATCCTCGATCTCCTGCCAGACGGAGCGCGTGGTGGTCGTCGAGGAGGAGTGCAGCAACATGCTTTGGAGAGAAGGGGAGATGGCTCCGTACAGCCATGAGAGGACCAAGGCGTCGCGACGACGCCACGCGGGGTTGACGACGGTGGTGCCGGTGGCGACCGGCTCAGCGATGTGCTCGTCAAGAGCATACTTGGTGAGGGCGATCTCAAACTGTCGACGTCAAGCGAGATAGTTGCCGGCCTCGAGATCCAGCGTGAGGGGAACGATGGTCTAGCGGCCAGTTCCTCACGGGAGGGAGCCATCGGGATAGAGAGATGGATCGTACAAGTCTGATACCATGAAAGCGAATAGCAATAGTCGCTCTAATTGATATGTATTGCATCGATCAGTTTAAATACATGAGGAGTTACATGAAGAGTCACCAAAAACCACAGGTTACATGTCCAGGAAACTGCTAACAGTTATTGCAACAAAACTGTTGATAGTGTCCGTTCAACCGCCCACTCAGCACGTCATATCACTGTCGGTTGTCAGCGACTCAGCTCTGCCACGATTTTGGCCACTATACTCATATATTGGAAGTTCAGACCAGCATGCAACATCTTACGAGTTCAATCCAGTACTCATCTCAGAATAGTTAGTTTATCTCATCGTAAATTTGTATTATCTACTTGTGATCTCCTTTGTCCTCTACATCCCAGTCAAGGATCCCTATAAATTCCTTCACCGTAATCAAAGAGGATCCATTTTCCTATACAATTTAATTATACATACCATCCCAATGCTATAAGTTTCCCTATTCATACACTTGATTTTTCCTACATTTTTTTAGTGCTACTCCTTTTCCTTATTTATGATTTAACTTCCTCTCCTTTTATCATCCTGGAAAACGGAAATTCTCCCAAGTACTCTCTCCGTTCGAAAAAGGATGTCTTAGATATATCTAGATTTGGATGTATGTGGACATGTTTTAGTGTACACATACATCCAAATCTAGATATATCCAAGACATCCTTTTCCGAACAGAGGGAGTATATTCTAGAACGGAAAATCTCTAAACATAAATTTCCAGAATACTTTTTTCCCAAGAATCAATTTTCCAGAATCCTTAACACCGCAGACCCGTGTTGCAGAAGATTTAAAAGATCAACGGGAGATTAAGAAAGCTAATGGCATACTATAGAGGTAGAGTTATGATCATGGGCCTGCACGACGCGAGCTACAGGCCCAATAAGCCACATGAAGGAGATCCACGCCACACTGCCTCCTCGCAACTGACTCGAACCAATTCAGTCGACCCCGACGACCGTACCGGAAATCCTACCGTTGCCGGCGGCGCCGCCACAGCGCCATCGCCTGCACCAGCCATGCTCCGCCTCCGTCGCTCCATCCTCACACATCTCCTCTCCTCGTCCTCCGTCGCGTCCCCCAACAACCCAGCTCTCCACCGCCTCCTCTCCGCCACCGCCGCGCCCCGCATTTCACCAAACCCTAGCTTCGCTGTCGGGGACTATCTCGTCTACACCTGCGGCCTCACCCGGGCCCAGGCCCTCAAGGCCTCCGCGAAGCTCTCCCACCTCAAGTCCCCCTCCAGGCCCGACGCCGTCCTCGCCTTCCTCTCCGGCCTCGGCGTCTCCAGCGCCGACGTCGCCGCCGCCGTCGCCAAGGACCCGCGGTTACTCTGTGCTGGCGTCGAGAGTACCCTGGACCCCGTCGTTCTAGGGCTCACCGGCCTCGGCCTCTCGCGTCCCGACATCGCGCGCCTGGTCTCACTCGCCGGCGACCGCTTCCGGTATAGATCCATCGTCTCCAAGCTGCAGTACTACCTCCCTTTCTTCGGCTCCTCTGAGAACCTCTTCCGGGCTCTCAAGAACAACGCATATCTGAGATGCAGCCTCGACAAGGTGGTCAAGCCCAATGTCGTGCTCCTGCGGGAGTGCGGGCTATGTGATTCCGATATTACCAAGCTGTGCATTCATGTCCGTTGGATGCTGACCGCCAACCCGGAGCGTGTCCGGAGGATGGTTGCATGTGCTGAAGGTCTAGGTGTGCCCCGTGGCTCTGGGATGTTCAGACAAGCGCTTCAGGCTGTGTCGTTCTTCAACGAGGAGAAGATCGCTGCCAAAGTGGAGTACTTGAAGAACACGTTCAGGTGGTCGGATGCTGAGGTGGTCAGTGTTGTGTCTAAGGCCCCAGCCGTGCTGCGGAGGTCAAAGGAATCGCTGCAGCGTAGGTTTGATTTCTTCATCACCGAGTTGGGGCTGGAAACGGCATACATTGCTCGTCATCCGGACTTCATGCTTTACAGCCTGGAAGGCCGGATCAGACCTAGGCACTATATTGTTAAGTTTCTTAAGAAAAATGGATTGCTAGAGCGCAAGTGTGGCTACCCTACGTTTCTCAAGGTGGCTGAGAAGGTATTTGTGAATAATTTCATATGCCCTCACAAGGAAGAAGCACCACACCTTGCTGAAGACTATGCTGCTGCTTGCAGAGGGGAAGTGCCTGCTAGATTGATATTTGCATGACCAAGATCCTGTTGTTAAAATGTGTAACATTATATGCTGTTGCCAGATCTGGATGATAATAGGACGGGCTAGTCGACGTATCAGCTTTTGAATTTTACTGACTGCTATGATGTAGCAAGAGAACAGGTTGTAGATCTTGACAACGAACAGTTGTTAGGAGCTCTGGATGGCTCCAATTGTGTATCTGAAGGAATTTTCCATGATAAAGGAGGCTTGAAAGATTCTGCATGTACAGTGGATGTGCTTCCCAAGAAATTGCCTGAACATTCAGATTAGTATTAATAGTAGCATTAGCAATAAAGAGATGTTCACCAATGAGTGCACAAAGTTTTGTCCCCGATGGAAGTGTTGAAGTTGCATTTAGATGCATGGACTGAAAATTCTCCTCTTTTTGTGGGATACCTACCTGCAAGAAATTGACAAGATGCACTCCTGGAAGGCTTCACCAACTTCATGCCCTCACAAGGAAGTTGCGCCGCACCTCGCTGAAGAGTATGTCGCCGCTTGCGGAGGGAAGTGCCTACTAGATTGATATTTGCATGAACCAAGAACCTGCCATCTGGTGTAATTGTTATGCAGCCGTTGCTAGATCTGGACGAAGTTGGCAGGCTAGTGGACTACATCAGCTATGCATTTTATTGATTGGTATGATGTGACAGGTTGTAATCTCAAGAGCCCTCGATGGATCCAACTATCTACTTAGAAGTTCTTCTGTTTTTGGGATACCTACTTAGAAGAAATTGAAAAAATGCACTCAAGGAGTCTGCCATCCTTAGCATGTACATGGGAAACTGCCTTTGTGCTGGGAAAACACAGAAATTTACTTTGTTGGGGTAAAGCCCAGGAAATTAGATATAGAGAGGTGAACACCAAGGCATGCTGAAATTTTATTCCATCCTATGTAGCAATGGTGCCATTTATAAGAGAAATGGCAGAGCAAACATTTGTGTGTTTATTTCTAAACTTGTGATTGTTTCTAAAATTTTCAACTGGGAGTGTACTGTATTTAAGAAATGTGTTGTTCCTTCACCATAATTTAATGCAGAAAGGTATTTCTAAAATACTGCCAGAAAGAAAAGAAATGAATATGTGTTGTTCCTCCACCATCCTTTGTTTTAATAAAGTAGGTACTCATTGGCAGACGGCAGTGAAGTATTTGCTGAGTATCATGTGACTTTATCCAGCAGAAAAAACTTGTAGATCCAGAACTTAGCAAGTTAGCATTTAAGAGCTGAAGAACATGTAGATCTGAACCTTAGAATTTAGGCATTTTTGTATGCTAGTGTACGCGGCGGAACTGAATATGGATGTGTTGCTCAAAGAATTCTGCGGCATATTTTTTAAATGGTGATCATGATACGTGTTGGTCTATGATTTCAAGAAATTATTCAGCCCAATGCTTCCTAATACATGACAACAAACTCGTGAACTTTTTTATTCATTTTTATATAGAAAAAGGATTGTAGGGCTGACTCCACAAGTACTTGCTCTTACCTAAATTTGTCTTTCTTTGATTCCCAACCTATGAACTATAAAAACAGTGAACCTTATGCATAGTTTTTTGGTTAATAAGTTGTTATAACCTAAACCTCATAACAGATCAACAACTGGCCTACAGAATTGTTATGATAGGATCCTTAGAGTTTTAAGATAATTTCTGCAGATTAACTATCTTAGCTACTTTATTTCATACAAAAAATTGTTGTTGAACAAGCCATTTTGCATACTCTCGTGGTTCTTGCTGCATGGCTACATTTTTCTGCTATGTAAGCCCTTGGTTTCGGAATTGAGTGCGTGTGCATGCCAATTTTGAGGAAAGTATTGCCAAGAGGTTTCAAATCACATGCATATATGATATATCCACAGCCTTAAGGCAGGATACCAAGTGTTCATTAACCTTCAAACTGAGAAAGTTTACTGTCTTCCTGATGGATACGTCCGTCATTAGAAGATACTCGGCATGCTCTGAGTTCGATAACTTTCTGCTGCTTCTGACAGTATCTACTGTTACATTTACTGACTGATTTTTTTTTTATTTTACAGATTGGTTTTGTGTGGCAGGTTGTAGTTGTTGACAAACCATTCAGCGGCCAGGAGCTCTCAATGGCTCCATTTGTCTACCTGCAAGAAATTAACAAGATGCAGTTCTGCATGTACAGGGGACGTGCTTCCCAAGAAATTGCCTGAACCTTCAGATTGGTAATTATTGTAGTATTAGCAATGGTAGTAGTGCTCCAAATCGGTATCCTGCTCATGACTCATGAGATCCATTCTGTAGCATTTGTGAGAGATGGCAGAGCGGCTCATGATTGGTGCAATGTGCCAGTTTCTAAATCTTGACAAGAACAATCAGTGATCAAGAGCTCCGGATGGCTCCAATTTTGTGTACCTTCAAGAAATACCCTAAACAATATGATTAGTAGAAATTGTCGCATTAGCAATAGAGAGATGTACACCAAGGCCTGCAGAAGATTTGGTCCCTGATGGAAGCATTGATGTATCCTGGAAATTCTTCTCTTCCTGTGGGATATCTACCTGAATGAAATTGACAAGATGCATTCCTGAAAGGAGCCTGATGTTACACAGCATTCATGTTTCTACTTCTAATGTTGTGTTCGTCCCTAAATTCTTCCCCAGTCTGGCAGTTTCACTGTAATTTGGATTGCATTCATTGTAACGTAGGAGATCAGAAGAATTATAGTTGAATTTGACGAGGTGGATTAGTGCATCTTCTTTCCTTTGCCAGAGCAAAACGAAGCACACACACATGTTCTTATCAGCAGTTTACATTGTGAAGTAGTTACAACAACATCGAATGGGAAACATTACTATCAGACCTACATACATATGCAGCTGAAACAGCAGGACTACATCCATTTCATTCCCAAAAAATTGTATAATTTTTTCTCTTCTTTTCTTTTATGCTTACTCGTACTAGGACTTCTTGTGTAATTTTGTTTCAATATACAAACAGTGTGGAATCTGACTAGATGACTGAAATACTAAGCCAGGGTTTATTACCAATCTGGAAGGACACATCTTGTGTCTACCAACAGCGTGCCTTTTTTCTGATATGCAGGAGCCAGATGGTTCGATCCTTATCCAGAATACATGCAAACTGGGTAAACTGTTTGTTAATTTGATCTGAAACTACCAATAGATATTAGGGTATGCAGTTTGCTTGCTTCTGGTTGTGTCACTGCCCGTGAGACAGACAGCTAGTGTTTGGTAAATAGTTGCATCTGTTCTAGATGATCTAGTCTTGACATGCACTTGTGGCTAAGCCTCCAAGGGAAACAACAACTATTTTCAATCATTTTCAGGTTAAACTGCTGAAAGGCAGCTGCCCGCGGAGCCTGCTTTTTCTCTGTAGCTGTGTGGCTGGCCTATAATCTTTCAGTAGGGTCAGGAGGAGCCTGTGGACCTTGGCTGCAAAGAGGTTTCAATCTTTCAGTAGGGTCAGGAGGAGCCTGTGGACCTTGGCTGCAAAGAGGTTTCAGTCCGCGGAGACTGCTTTTTCTCTGTAGCTGTGTGGCTGGCCTATAATCTTTCAGTAGGGTCAGGAGGAGCCTGTGGACCTTGGCTGCAAAGAGGTTTCAATCTTTCAGTAGGGTCAGGAGGAGCCTGTGGACCTTGGCTACAAAGAGGTTTCGCCGATGAAGCTTCAGAGCTCTAGACGTTCATCTTATGAGCTGTTGTTTCCCGGATCGAATGCAAGTCTTGTTGGCTCCAGTGGACCACTCACAAGTTGAGAGACATGGACCAGTACCCATGCAATCGAAATTCTGCATGTATTTCTACTTTTCAATGTGCTATGCTATGGAGAAGATCCTGAGAAGCTTATATTCTTTTCCCCAAGTTACGAGAACATTGCAAGAATTGCTGAGATGAGTTAACTATCTTTTCCTTGCCAGATTAAATACGAGACACACATACATGTAAATGCATAGATGTCGTCACCAGCAGTGTACAAAGAGTAGTAGTTACAACAACAATGTAAGGCAGGAATTGCTACTGTCAGGTCTACATACATGTTCAGTTGAAAAACAGTGGGCATACATCCGTCTCTCATTCACAATTAACATGATAACAAATATTATAATCGACAATTTTTCGCAGCCACATCAACAAAGTAGTACAAGTAAAGGTTTACATATAATACCCACTGAAGAAAAAAGAAGGATACGTTGAGGTTACAAGCTCAGCGAAGCATCCATACACAAATTTTTTCAACATGCAGTTTGGTCGTCATCATAAAGTCACCACAGCGAGTAGAAGTAACAGGAGCACAAACTAACACGATCCAACTGCGATACAATTAAGCATGAAAAAAGCTAAAACTCTAAGGCAATGCAGCTGCTCACGCCGCCCAGGATCCAGCATCTCACTGCCTGCCTCGCGATTTCGCCCTGCTCGCCTCCTCTGGGGTTGATGGGAACAGCTCCACGTACCTTGTCCCGATCGTCATCTTATCCTTGCACATGGCCGTCTTCGCAACCTCAGCTGTGGGGAACTCCACAAAGGCCTCACCAGTGGCTTTCCCATCAGAGCGATATCCAATGTGCACGTTATCCTCTGTCAGCTCGTACTCCACAAAGAACTTGATGATGTCCTCGGTGCTAGCAGAGTAGGGGAGTCCACGCAGCTTCAGCACCTCGGTGTACTCCATGCTGCTCTTGTCTTCAGCCGGCTTCCTGGGGCGTGTGGGAGGAGGTGGGGTGTGCCGGTACTCTGAGTCGACAAAACCACCCTGGTTCACCTCAGAAGCTACTGCACTGTAGTACTCCTGCTTCTTGCATCTGAACACCTCCACGTATCTCCTGCCCATGTTCTGCCTGTTGCGATGCAGGGCGAACTCGGCTTGCATGGTCGAAGGGAAGACAACAAATGCCTCACCAGAGAAGCGGCCATTCTTGTGAACCAGGAGGATGTCCACCATGTCCAGACCCGTAAAGAACTTGACGATGTCAAGGTCCTCACAGTCAAAAGGGAGCCCTCGCAGACGAACCCCTGGAAAGTTCTGGAGGCCACCGCTAACCCCTGCAGGCAAGTTGCCGCTGTAGGAGGGATAAAAGCCGGTGCCGCTGCCACCAGCGTTGCTGCCCATGGCTCCAAAATAGGGAGGGCCTGGCTCCATCATCCTGGCCCTCTTTGAGACATCCAACGGACTCCCTGCGTTCACTGCGAAGTATGGATTCGATTCCATCATTCGTGGCCTCTTTGATCCCTCGTACCCATCCGAAACCCCCCCGCTTCCCATCATTGCCCTTCAAATAATCCAGTCCCAAAAAAAGAAAAAGGAGAAGATACCCCCATCTCTCAATCCCATTTTCATAAAATAGCCCAAATACATAAAGGTAATTGCGCAGAAAATAAAGGATCTACAGAATGTATTAAGGCTTGCAAGATAAACTAAATTGAAATGCTTAGACAACATTTGCTAACTTGAACAGAGTAAACGCTGATATCATATTATTAGCAGAAAATGGCTTTTATTTCATTCTTAAGAATCCAGCATAAAACTATCCAACAATTCGTAGCTAATCTTAGTGGGGAGAAGATAAACATGTTTAATTCAGGTAATTAAAATTAGCACTAGGTGAAACTCAACAGATGGTATATCATGTAGGTTAAGAAAACTGATAATCTTGTCACAGCCTGAGAGCTAGCAATACCAACTAATAACTAAACTTATCAGATTAAATACCAGCATGCAGAATTTATTATTTTCCAGACCATCAAATGTGTACAGTAAAAATTATTACTAATGTTAACACCTATCTAGTATCGAGCTCTGAACATATCCAAGCCCTTTTCAACTGGTCACTTTGATGAATACCACAAATCTTTCATCCACATTTAATTCGTTTCGTGATAAACGGATAGCCTACACCCTCTTAACAGGTTATCCCTTCAGATCGGAGGTTCTTACTGAAGACTAGCCTAGTAGACGGGTTCGAAATAAACAACAGGTTCCTCACCACACAAGCGACGAAATCGCTAGCTCGCTATGTCGAAATCAAACGGGTAAACAAACCTACGGCACGCGAATCGTGAACCCGCGGGCAGATTTACGATATAGAGAAAAAAAATCCCCAAACCGAGGGGAGGGTTCCGAGAGGGGGGCTTGGCTTACCCGCGGTGCCCGTACATGGCGGCGGCGGCGAGCGGCGGTCCGCGAAGAACGGCTAGCCGGAGGCGGAGACGAGCTGAGCGCGGCGGCGGCGGAAACCCTAATCGCGAGGGGCAGCGGGTTGGATCGGCGCGTTGTTGTTTACGGTGGCGGTGGCAGGAGGCGGTAAAATAATGGGTGGGTGCAGGGGCAGACTCGGAAGAATCTTGCCGACTCGTCGGTCGGAGCACGTTTTGGAATCTTCGCGAAGAAAATAATGTGGATTTTTTGAAAGTTCAAAGTAGGTACCGTTTCAAAAAATATTAAACTGAGCTCCGGTGAGAGCGGGTGCCACAATCCGTTCTCTAAAAATAAGAGCATTTCGTTGGCAACTGCAATCCCGGGGGATCCTGGCCTTTTCCCGGGGAGAATTTTCCCCTACTCCGGAGGTCGGGAATAAAATCCCGGGCTTTTACACATGTTTCTTCAGATTCTCGGCTGGGATTATTTTCCCTGGGTCTTTCTCCCCCTGCAACCAAATGAGCCCTTAAGAGAAATCTCCACCGGCGTTTTTCAATCGCGCGTTCGTTCGGTAAGTGTGACGGACCGGGCCTATTAGGAGCACTGACACATATTGCCACCATATTGGATTGGCTGCCCCCACTAGTTTTTTCTGAAAAGGTATGCAATTTGAATTTGAACGAGCCGGCGACATTTCATTGAAATTTAACAAACTTAGTGGGGATAAGAACATTGCCATAAGCAGTTTGAGGGAGCTCAAAAGTAATTTCTTATCAAAACTGTGACTTAAGAAAGTGGTCGGGTGTATATATTGCAGTCACTGTAAACATTATATGTTGGTTAATGGTTATGTTGTTATCTTGGGGTGGACTTAACGTTTTGTGAACAAGCTTATATGCCTTGCCCTAATTTGTTTCGGCTCTATTCGTCAAATTTTGGACATTGGGTGGGTATGAAATGTTTCCGCATGCCGCAAGCTTTTTCAATGTTGCCTCCTACGAGAGGTGACAGCGCTTCAACCCAAACTAACAAAGTTTGACCACAAGTACATGAATCAAGCTGTAGTTTACGAAGGGATTATGTATATGCTCAAAATTGTTTCACGAGGATACAGTGCCTAGATCTGTTGCAACCATAAGAAAACTCAGATGCATATGCATAACCAACAAGAACATACGACTAATGAGCAGGACAGATGGGAAGGGGTGTCAGGGCCAGGTATTATTAAATCATCATGTATAGCCTTGCTGTCATGAGACCCAAATAAACTCCCAGAACAACATTGAACGTCTTCTATCACGTCGAGAAAATACGGAAATCTACGATTATCTCAAGTTCGGAAATAAAACCACAACTCTGCCATCTCTGACAAATGGATCCCATGAGCACTACTACTCTTCCCTCGTGTCTATAAATCCTACATCGATGCTCCAGGGCCCAAACGTCTAAATGCTTTCATGTACATAACTACTAATTTGAAGATTCAGGCAATTTCACGTGTCCTGCACATGCAGAATCTGTGAGAGGTGCATCTTGTTAATTTCTAGCAGGTAGACAAATGGAGCCATTGAGAGCTCTTGGCCACTGAATGCTCTTGTCAAGATCTATAACCTGCCACACCATACCAATCTGTAAAATGAAAAGAGAATCCTTTTCAGTCAGCAAAGCACAATAGATACTGTCAGAGGCAACGAAAAGTAATCGAACTGAGAACATGTCTAATATCTTCTAGTGACGGACGGATCCTTCAGGAAGATGGTAAAATTTCTCAGTTTGAACGTTAATGAACACATGGTGTCCTACCTTAAAGCTGTGGATATATGTATATGCATGTGATTTAAAGCCTCTTGGTAATCTCAGATTTTGGTAAGGTGATTGAGCACAACTTTCTAACTCCAAAAACAAGGACCTACATAGCAGAAAAATTTACCCATGTAACAAGAACCACGAGAGTGTGCAAAATGGCTTGTTCAACATCATTTTTTTGCAGAAAAAAGTAGCTAACATAGTTAATCTCACAACAACAACTCTGTAGGCGACTTGATGATCTCTCAAGAGGTTTTAGTTTATAACAACTTATTAACCAAAAAGTGATGCATAAGTTTCACTGTTTTTATAGTTCATAGGATGGGAATCAAAGAAAATTGACAAATATAGAATAACCAAGTACTTGTGTAGTCAGCGCTACAATCCTTTTTCTATATGTAAAAAAATAAGTTCAGAAGTTTGTTATCCTGGATTAGGAAGCATTGTGCTGAATAATTTCTTGAATCATAGACAAACACATATCATGATAACCATTTAAAATCTGCCGCAGGATTCTTCGAGCAATACGTCCATTATTCTGTTCTGCCGCGTACACTGGCACACAAAAAATGCCTAATTCTAAGTTTCAGATCTACATGTTCTTCAGCTCCTAAATGCTAAGCTCTGGACCTACAGGTTCTTCTGCTGGATAAAGTCATATGATACTCTGTGAGTACTTAAACCACTTTAAGCACATCTTGTAGGTCTGAGGTAATTCCCGGGCTGTGAGCAGAGCAAACCAGGTTTATACTACTCCTATTCTCATCAAACCAAAGGCAACTGAATCCAGTCCAAAATGCTCGTACGAAGAATTTATACCTGACGATTCAGTGTCGAGGTAAACGAAATCTCGGAGCAGCTCGGCCTGCCTCGGCCTATCATCCTCCACCACTCCACAGGGGGGCACCAGCTTCTAGTGAAGCTGTAAGTTCACATCTCCATCTTCTATGTTTTTTCAACAGCTGCTTTGTTCCATTTCAAGAAAACGAAGCAAGCGTCCAAGGTTGCTCAGAATACCATTCAATAGCCTTTCGAGGACTACCTACAGATACAATGAAGATCAGGTTGGCCCAAAACACAACTAACAATATTGCACTAATCATGTTTGCCCCAGCTTGGATGTTCCATCACCAGCCTTCGGTGTTCACCCGGATGGAATTGCTCTGTAAGAAACAAAAGATGGTCAATTCTGCACAAAAAAAGGCTAACCGTAACATGATAACAAGACTTGAGTATTTTCCTATGCTTCCGTTATGTTCAGCAACTATACTCTGTTGTTTTCAGCAACATGACATAGCTAAAGGCATGTTTTTTAAACTAGTACATGAGACATGGAGAGAGGCACCTTATAAGCAATACATATCTCAGCTATCATCTTTAGCTGTTTTACTGCCAATGAGTCCCAAAATTAAAACTTTACAAAAAGAAAAAACATGGTGTAGGAACATCACAGCTGTGATCTTTTACTTTCAATTATTTCTTTTCTTTCTAGTAGTATTTTAGAAATACTTTCTGCATTAAAATTGTCTCAACTAATTCTCAAGTATTGGCACGCTTACTGACTACAGATACACATGCAAAATCCTCTGATAGTGAACTCCCAAACAGAAATTTAGAAGCGAATGCGAGCTACAGATAACAACACAGATGCTTGCTCTGCCATCTCCATGGCTATTGCTAGACAGACTGGATTTCATGTGCAGGAAGCAGGATAATGAATGGAACAAAATTACTACTAGTCTGAACATTCTGCCAATTTCATGAACTTGACACCCCAGAAAAGGAAAATTCTTGGGAGCACCTCCCGCGTACATGCTGAAGCTGTCATACTCATTTCAGGAGTGCATCTTGTCAATTTATTTTGGGTAGATATCCCATAAAAGCGAAGAAATTCCAGGCTACGCATCTAAATGCAACATCAATACTTCCATCAGGGACAAAAATTTCTGCAGGCTTTGGTGTACATCTCTCTATTGCTAATGCTACGATTGATACTAATCTGAATGTTCAGGAAATTTCACGTCCACTGTACATGCAGAATCTGCCAAGTCTCCTTTCCTTTTTCTTGGAAATTTGTTGCATATACACAATTGGAGGCATCCAGAGCACCTGACCACCATTTGTTCTTGCCAAGATTTACAACCTGCTGTCTTGCAAGAACTGATGTGCCAACTAGCCTGCCCCGTCGTCCAGATCCGGAACCAGCAGCATACACAGTTAGAAATCTTCACGGCAGGGTCTTGGTTGATGCAAGCATCAATCTAGCGGGCACTTCCCCTTTGCAAGCAGCAGCATAGTCTTCAGCAAGGTGGGGCGCTACTTCCTTGTGAGGGTGTATGAACTTCTCCACGAATGTCTTCTCCCCGACCGTAACAATCGAATTGTAGCTCCACGGGCGATCTAGTAATCCATTTTCCTTGAGAAACTTTACAACATAGTGCCTGGGTTTGATGCGGCCTTCCAGGCTGCAAAGGATAAGTGTCGGATGATGAGCAATGTACGCCGTTTCCAAACCCAACTCGGAGACGAGGAAGCTGAGCCTGCACTGCAGCGTTTCCTCTGACCTCCTCAGCACGATTGGAGCCTTACAGACAGCAATGGCTACCTCGGCATCCGACCACCTGAACGTGTTTTTCAAGTACTGCACTTTGGCAGCGATCTTCTCCTCATTGAAAAATGCGACAGCCTGGAGCGCTTGTCTGAACATCCCAGAGCCGCGGGGCACACCTAGACCTTCGGCTCGTGCTACCATCGTCTGTACACACTCCGGTTTGGTGGTCAGGATCCATGGGACTTGTAAGCACATCTTGCCAATATCACAATGACTCAGCCCGCACTCGTGCAGGAACACGACATTGGGATTGACCACCTTATCGAGGCTGCTCGGGAGAAGGTACCTGTTGTTCTTGAGAGCCCGGAAGAGGTTATCGGAGGAGCCGAAGAGAGGGAGAAGGTACTGCATCTTAGGGACGGTGGATCTACAGCGGAAGGAGTCGCGGGCGAGTGAGAGGAGTCGCGCGATGTCGGGACGCGACAGGCCGAGGCCGGTAAGCTCCGCGACGACGGGGGCAAGAGTTTTATCCACGCCGGCACAGAGTAACTGCGGGTCCTTGACCACGGCGGCGGCGACATCGGCGCTGGAGAGGCCGAGGCCGGCGAGAAAGGCGAGGACGGCGTCGGGTTGGAGGGGCACTTGAGGTGGGAGAGCTTCGCGGAGGCCTTGAGGGCCTGGACCCGTGTGAGGCCGCAGGTGCCGACGAGGTAGTCAACGACGGCGAAGCTAGGGTTTGGGGAAATGCGGGGCGCGGCGGTGGCGGAGAGGAGGCGGTGGAGAGCTGGGTTGGTGGGGAAAGCGACGGAGTAAGAGGAGAGGAGATGGGTGAGGAGGGAGCTACGGAGGCGGAGCATGGCTGGTGCGGGCGACGGCGTGGCGGCGCCGGCGGCAACGGGAGGATTTCTGGTAGGTCGTCGGGGTCGAGCGAATTGGTTCCGAGTCCTCCCGCTGGCCGTGGCGATCACTTGCAAGTTGCGCATTGGGCTTCAAGCGTGTGAGTTATTGGGCCGGGCGCAGTCTATGCCCACGATCGTTTCCTTAACTCTCTCGTTTCTCCCGCGCACTTTGAACGTGCTTGCATTATGAGTCTCCCCCTTAACAACTCGCATGTTTTTTGTTCTGAGAAAGTCCACCGATTTACTACTCCCTCAGTACAAAAATAAGTGTCTCAAGTTTTTCAAAAAGTGGATGTATCCATACATGAAACATGTCTAGATACATTCACTTTTGTACAAACTTGAGACACTTATTTTGGGACGGAGGGAGTATTAACTAGCACAATGCCCGTGCTTCGCTACGGGCCCATCACCGTTATCATGAAAGGTATATATGAATCCACCTACATAAAGGATTATAAATAACATACTCAACTCTTTGACAAACCAACCATAAAAAAATTCGATTTCAACCATAGAATCAAGTTTATACATATATAATATATTCATTATTTCTAAACTGTGAGAATTGGACTCAAATCGCTCAACTGTAAGCATATTTTTTTACACAGGCACACAAAAGCTAGTTTTTCTTTTTACACACAAGCTAACATTTATTTTTTGATGAGGGTACTACACACAAGCTAGTTGGTACTCCAACTCCATATTCAGATTTTAAAGGAATTAGTTGGACTTTAGTTCGGCTTAAAACCAAGACGCACGACACGCAGATGCGAGCTAGAGAGGAAAAAAGCAATACCGGTACATCTCTTCTGGTTTTATCGTCTGAGCTAGAGATTAATTATTTTACAATCCATTTTTGGATCATGCATGAACATAATTGTATTGATTTTTCTGTAAATGCTTTAGAATATGTGCATTAACATAATTTGTGAATGCGTGCATCAATACAAGAAAAATGCACAACCACAAAATTGCTTGGACACAAAATTCAGGAGCGCCCCTGGTTCACTTCTCTGGAGTCGAAGAAGAAGGATCTGTATCAACATAACTATTCAGTTTTTGTATGGATCATGCGTCAACATAATTTTTCGTCTAACCTATCAAGAACTTTTCGGATCAAAGACAGTACCATTACAAATTGTTGGAACAACAAAAATCCTTTTTTGCAGGATCAATACAGTAGCATTCCAAATTGTTGGTACCAAAAATATCTCATCTAAGCACATACACGAATAGGATCCAGTACCATGCTGGATTCAGAAAACGAGACATGAATTTGCAAGAATTTTTCTTCACGAACATCAACAGAATCTTGATAAGAAAAAAAAAAGACAATATCCACCCAATCTTCCATTTATGCATCATTATAAAGAATCTTCAACATATGGACAGAGAAGAAGAGAAAAAAAATCAAAAGAAGCAGCGCTGATCCAATCTCAGAAAAATAGATTGAATTTCATAGGCATGTTTCCATCAGAATAAAACACGAAATTCGTTGAAAAGATGAACAAATGAACCGCGTAGATCCAAGAAAAAAGAAGATGAGCAAAAACTTAAAGGCCCCTGAGCAAGATACGTGGTGTGGAGGTGGAGCTCGAGGTGGCTGATCTAGAGGTTGAGCTAGCTCAAAGTGGCTGCCGCCGGTGTCTGCTCCCTCCCCATGGACGGAGATCGAGGTGGCTGCTCCAGATCCGTCTCCCCATGGATGGAGCTCGAGGTGGATGCTGGCGGCGGAGCTCGGAGATCTGGAGGTGGAGCTCGAGATGGCTGCCGGAGGTGGCCTCCTACCGGCGGTGGATGGTGGAGTCGCGGTCGATATGGATTTGGAGGAGAGAGTCACCGCCTGCTGCCCGACGCCGGATCTTGAATGGAGGTTAAGGTGTGAGGAGAGCGGCTCGGGCTGGAGGTGGGAGGAGAGCCGGTGGGTGTGGGGGAAAGTGATTTAGGGTTTCTTATATAGGGGGATCGATCTGTATTTTCCAACGAAAAAAATAGCACGCTATTTCCCGGTTAATAGCACGATATAGCGTATTTGGAGAGGCTACGCTATATTTAGCCTAAAGTTGACGCTACGGCGCTATTTTCGTCTTATACGTTCGAAACCACACTAAACGTGGTAACGTTATAGCTACGCTAACAAAAAGTCTAGAAATAACGTTAGGTGATGATGATGGCGGGCAATCTGGTGGTTCTTCTAGTTATTCTGAAGTTGATGTCAATGATTCTGATTAAAGTTTAAAATATTTATCTTTTAGTTTATTACTTTTTCATGGTTTTAAGCCTCATATTTGTATTCGTGCCATGGATTTGGCCTTGACATTTGAATATGGTTACCTGATTATGCATGTATTGTTTTTGGAAAAAAAATAGTGCTGAAATCCTTAATATTTGGGCTATTTCTTACAACTCTTTCATCACGTTATTTTATATGTAACTTCGCTATAACACGCTATATCTTGTATAGCTTCTGGAGGAGGGCCACGCTATTTTTGATAGCACGCTATTTTTTCCTTGGTATTTTCACACAAGTGCCGGGCCTTTTTAGAAAATATACACAAGGACCGTTGGATCGAGAACGTCCTGGATAGATGGTGGAGAACTGGAGATCCTATTGCCGCGTTGGAGATGCTCGGTGAAAGATAGGAATATATAAGGGGTTATCTGCAAATGTGTAACATGGGTGTTCCTATCCGTTAGATATAAATCGAACGATTCTGAATGAAAGATGGCAGACACACCATCATCACCAACTGTGGTTTTTATAGGAGTAGAGATCATCCATAGCAGTACAGAAGACCCAAAAAGTAAAAAAAATTACATACATTTCCTTAGACCACTTAGTGATGACTACGAACACTGCAGCGAGCCAAAGGTGTGCCGCTGTCCTCGCCTCGCCCCTCACTCGCATGAGTGGGGCAAAGATTGTCGTAGGAGAGCTTGTTGTAATCGACAGACGAAAATTCATCGTGCTAAGGCCCCAAAGGGCCAGTACACCATAGGAGCAACCATCGCCAAAGATGAATCTAGATCGGAAGAATTTGACCAGCAACCAAGCCTAGCTACGATACGAACACGAAAACCGACCAGATCCCAGGAGATCCGTCGGACATACAACTCCACACGCCCTCCGCTAGCGCTAGACGTACCAACGGAGCGGAGATAAGGCAGGGAGTACCTTATTCTGACACTGGGATGTCGCTGCCGCTTCACCACCCGGACGAATACATAAAAACTAGCTAAGACAGCAAACAGGTACCCTCCCACTGGCGAGAGGCCGGGATCCGCCACCCCTCTCGTTGTTCACTATGCTCATGATAAACTCATAATGCATGCCATCTCATCCTGGCTATAAAACCTTAAATTACTGCTCCAACAATTCTACGAATCTATGTGATCAACCAAAATAGAACTTCTATGGGTTCGGAGAATTTCTTACACGTGTTAATTTGTCCGTTGAAAGGTGCTAGAATTACATCTTGCAAATGTTTTTGGATGTAAACCTCAAGTGCACCCTTTCACATATCTTGGTCTGCCCATGGGCACGAATTGATAAGCATCTGTGGTACTGCTACTACACTTTCATATGATGAAAAATAGGCAGTTGTAAAAATCGACTATGCCAATTTTTGCTATGAGAGTCCGAAAATCCCACTCACGATTCTTTATCATGTTGAAGGATCAACTAGAGATTTTTTATTGAGGAGGAAAGACATAGCTAAGACAGAAAAATGCTTGGTTAAAAGGGAGAATCTTTGCAAACCCAACTCGCCTTGTGGTTTGCGAGTATTAAATCTTAGAATTCAAAACTCTATTCTCCTCATGAAACAACTCTATAAATTTATGAATCAGTAAGACATTTCAAAAGTCATATTTATATGGAATTTTTTTGATCTCACAATTTCACTCCCCTCCCCCACACCCCACTATGAAACATGGCACCAGTTGGTTCTTATGGGACTCATTTTAGGAGCTCACTGGCTATAAGCATGTCAGTCGTAACACTTTCAGGATTTGAAAATACAAGTGAAATGAAGTTATGATCAAAGACAACTTTATCCAACTCTTCAATTTCTATAGAGACCAGGATATTACAATTAATATTGAATGTAGTGTGCCTAACACTAATATAGTAATATATATGATCATTTTCATGTACCATTGTCTATGATTGACTCCAAGCAAGCCGATGAACTAATGACCATATTTGCAAACCTATCAATGAGAACACTAAGAAGAACACATGGTTTCTGCATGATAAACCCAAAAAATTACTGGCAAAAAAACTTATACAGTTGTGGATCCTAATGGCACTTCACCCACACCTATGAAATGGATTTGGTAATCCAGTGTGAAACCCAAACATAAGTTCATGTTTTGACTCCTCTCATTCAACATGACAAGCTAAACACCACAGATCTCCTCATGAGAAAAAAATATAGAAGACTTTCGATCGTATTCTATGTCAGGACAACATTGTTGAGTGCAAGATGTGCATGTTTTTCTCGTGTGGTTTTAGCCAAAACAATTGTTGGAGTATTGACTTAAATAAAACATTGACTTAGAGCTCGTGGACATGCTGTTGGATGCGAGAGGCAGATACTAAATCAATTGCTTCAAGGAATTTTTCTTAATGGGATGTTGGGCCTTATGAAATCATAGAAACAAATACATCTTTGATGGGTAGGGAATTTGTACCCATGAGTGACTTATATTTAAAGAACCTTTTGGTGGTTCATGCAAAGAGCCAAACCTAGCTTATAAGGAGTCATGCAACAATGGACACTTTGTAATCCGATCATATTTCCAACTCACTGTAAATATTTATTAATATAAATGAAAATGACACAACATGGGTCTTCTCTAGTATTTTTCGCCAAAACAAATGCACATAACAAGGGCAATGGTAGCTAATATATTTCCATTTGCTAAATAGATCAATGAGCTCTTCTAAAAAAACTTTATTGGTTGATGGGAGTATTTTACTACACCGTAATGTGCACCCTTTATTTAACTTTCAAGTCATCTTCACATATCTACACGTGAAATGATCTTTGTTGGTGTTCCCTCAAGCATAATTGATTGTTTTATTGACATCCATTTTTTAGTGCTTTTGCAAAACAGATGTCCAATCTCCAGGAACTGAAAAATACTAACCAATAAAATATTTGGAGAATTTCAAGGAACAAAAAGAAGAGTAATTGCACCCTAAACACGGAAAAAACTCTCATAAAATTAATCGAGCTAGAACAAGAAGTGAATGTAGCCATGTATACCATTACACCAACTTGTGTTGCACCCATTTTAGAGTATTAGTTAGAAGTTATAAACTAAATTCTTAAAATGCAGCAGTAGCCATGTATCACATCGCCCTTATGTTATTCCTGTATAGAGTGATCCGTAAGTCTAAGTAATTACCATATGACAAACTACAAAAAAAAACTTTTTAAGCTGCAACAGAATCATCAAACATGACATCATATGTGGAAGTTGATTATAGGATGTCCATTCCCCAATTAGGGTGACATTTTCATTAGCCGAAACGATATTGATATCTACCATGTCCACTTGTGCATGTGCATAGGTATTTCCCATGAATTTATATATTTTTCACCAACTAAGACATGTTGGTGAAATAAATATTTTCCCAATAGATCGTTGGCACTTCTTCAATACCTTTATTGGTTAATCAGATGACTTTACTATGGTGATACGTCCTTTACTTTTATTTTGAAACCATCTTTGCCTGATCAAATCACCTCTTATAATAAGAAGAAATATTTCTCGGTATCAATCCCCTTGCCCCTCATTCTTTCAAGAATGCATTCTCGGTATCAATCCCCTATGCAACCTGACTGTTGGTACATCTATGCAACTCCAAGAAACACTTTGAGCTAATTTGTATTTTGATTTGGAATATATTGGTAGAAATATTGTAGAATTGAATATAACTTAATTTGAAATGAAAAAAATAAGAACATACAAAGAACACATATTCTATTGACTATTCAAACGTAATACTTTGCAGATTTGCACGTGTGCAAATATTCAAACTGAAATTTGTGTCTAGATGGTCTAGTGGACGGAACCCATGAAAAAGAACAAGCAAAACTATCTCACTAATCTCAATCTTGCGATCTATAGAAGATCTACCTGAAAAAAAGGTAAAATGTTTGCATGAACATCTCAACCTTCAGGCAAGCAAACAGGTCGATGCTACCTTCAGGGGCCAAACGTTCGAAGCTACAATTACCTGTCAATTACTTGCAGGTAGATATCCCTCAAAAAACAATCTAGGTAAATAACTGGGGCACCAGAGCTCTTGACCACGACATCTTCTCGTCAAGATTTCGGACTCTTCTGAACCTGCAACTCGGAGGCCAAAATCACCAAGCAATATTATCTGATGGCTCACAAAATCGCCAAGTGGTAGAAGTTGCTCGCAGATTCAGAAAAAAGAAAAAAGGCCACCAAGCAACAACTCGTAATGAGATCAGGTTAATCTGATGGCATTGTCAAAAAAAAAAGGTTAATCTGATGGCTCACATGAAGGGAAGCTGTGTTTACACTGAAGCTTTGCAAATGCTTGCTCTGCCATCTCTGTTCAAATGATACTGTTTTGACACACATACTGAATTTTATGTGTAGGATGATGACTCAGAGTAGCTCCCACCCTCCGCATTCTTCTACCTCTAAAGACTAAAGGATACATCGATGCTTCCTTCAGGGGCCAAACTTCTATGTGTACATCTCTCTACTACCAATGCTACAATTACTACTAATCTGAAAGTGCAGGCAATCCCCTGTACAAACTGAAGCTATCTGACTCCTTTCGAGAATGCATATAGTCAATTTGTTTTCTTGCCAAGATTTTAAACCAGCTCTCTTGTGATCCTGCAACATCATTGCAGTATGTAAAATGCAAAAGTGAATGCCAGTCACCAAATGTGACAATACATAATGTCAAGTGCAACCGAAAATAAGTCCGTGACAGATTGCTGATCAGTTTGAAGGTTAATGAACACATATGTCCTGCCTTAAGATTGCGGATGTATGCATGTAATTTAAAGCCTCTTCCTTGGCAATACTTTCCACAAACTTTGCATGCATACACACTCAGATGCGGTAAGGTGACTGAGTAGAACTTTTCAATTACGAAATACAAGACATACAAAGGAGAAAAAATGTATCCAGGCATTAAAAACCATGAAAGTATGCAGAATGACTTGTTCAATAATATTTTTTTCCGACCAAGAAAAATTGAACGTATACCTGAAATTAACAGAACACTGAGTAAATTGTTATAACTAACCAGAACCATGCTAGGGATTCTACCACAAATAACAGGCTCTGTAGGTTGGGTTTGTGACCTCGTGTTCTATTCATCTATTAAATTTTAATCCAGTGCCTAGTCCAGAAAGCTGTGACCAAGCAATCCATATGGTTCAAAAAACAAGTTATGGAGGTTTTAGGGTTCACTTATGTTGAAATAAAAGACGTTCTAAGCCAATCAATGAGAGATATAGGACCTTTGCCATGTCTGACCACCATTCTTCTCATCTCGCTTGTTCGCCTCACCCGGCTCGATCTGCTCAGAGATTTAGAAAAATATTCAAAGGTCACCAACTAGCAACACACAATAAGATCCCACAGGAAAAAAAATTGTGCTTGCGCTGAGTTCTACATATGCTTTCTCTGCCATCTCTCTTGCAAATTACAAATCCTACTAATGTTGCACATACTAAATCTTTTGTGCAGCATAAGACTGGGTACAAAGCTTGAACAATAATGTCAGCTAAAGATAGCTCCTTTACCTCCTATGCATCTAAATGCTACAATCATGCTTTCATTAGGGACCAAATTTCTAAAGGCCTTGGGCAGCACATCCACCATATATGCAGAATCTGTCGGAGTCTCATATATCTTGTAAATTTCTCCCAGGTACACTTGGAGCAGTCCAGGGCTCCTGACCACTGCCTGTTCTTGTCAAGATTTACAACCTGCTCTCTTGCAAACCTGCTACATCGTAGTCATAGGTAAAATGCAAGAACTGGTGTGGCGACTAGCCTGCGCCGTTGCCGAAATCCAAAACCAGCAACATACAGTTACAAAACTTCACGGCAGGGTCTTGGTTCATGCAAACATCAATCTAGCGGGCACTTCCCCTCTGCAAGCAGCAAGATAGTCTTCAGCGAGGTGGGGCGCTGCTTCCTTGTGAGGGCGTATGAACTTCTCCACGAATTCCTTCTCTCCTGCAATTACAATCTTGCTGTAGCTCCACTTGCGATCCAACAATCCATTTACCTTTAGAAACTTCACAACGTAGTGCCTAGGTTTGATCCGGCCTTCTAGGCTGCAAATGATAAATGTCGGATACTGAGCAATGTATGATGGTTCGAACCCCAACTCGGAGATGAGGCAATCCGACTTGAGCTGAAGCGATTCCTTTGACCTCCTCAGTATCATTGGAGCCTTACGGAGAACACTGCCCACCTCAGCATCAGACCACCTGAACGTGTTCTTCAAGTACTCCACTTTGGCGGCGATCTTCCCCGGGCTGAGGAATGCGACAGCCTGAAGCGTGCATCTGAACATCCCAGAGCCACGGGGCACACCAAGACTTTCAGCGCACGCCACCATCGCCCGGACAAGCTCCGATCTGGTGGACAGCATCCTCGGGCGATGAAGGAACAGCTTGCCAATATCACAATGGCTTAGCCCGCACCCCCACAGGAGCGCGACATTGGGCTGGACCACCTTATCGAGGCTGCATGTGACAAGGTTACTGTTGTTCTTGAGAGCCCGGAAGAGGTTCTCGGAGGACCCCAAGAGGCGCAGGTAATACTGCACCTTGGAGACGGTGGATCTAGAGCGGAAGCTGCCGGGGGCGATGTGGACGAGGCGGGCTATGTCAGGATTCGATAGACCGATGCCGGTGAGCCCCACGAATACGGGGGCCAGGGTCCTCTCCACGCCGGCGCAGAGTAGCTGCGGGTCCTTGGCGACGGCCGCGGCGACGTCGGCGCGGGAGAGGCCGAGGCCGGCGAGAAAGGCGAGAACGGCGTCGGGCTTGGTGGGGACTTGAGGCGGGAGAGCTTCGCGGAGGCCTTGAGGGCCTGGGACTGGGTGAGGCCGCAGGTGTCGACGAGATAGTCAATGACGGCGAAGGTAGGAGTTGGGGAAATGCGGGGCGGGGCGGTGGCGGAGAGGAGGCGGTGGAGAGAGGGGTTGTTGGGGAAAGCGACCGAGGAAGAGGGGCAGAGATGGGTGAGGATTGAGCGACGGAGGTGGAGCATGGCTGGTCAACGCAGGCGACGGCGTGGCGGCGCCGCCAGCGACGGAAATATTTCCGGTGGGTCGAGCAAATTAGTTGGAGTCAGTTGCGATGCCGACGCTTGACGATTACTCCAGCGTGTGAGTTAGGGCACGAGCAGAGGAGGCATCGGTATACGGTGGTCTCAGCCACTCCAGCTAGGCTCGTAGCACTGAAGCCATACTATATTCTACTTTTCACACAACGGAAGCAGCACCCTGCAGACCCACATGCCCTCTCCAGGGCCTTCGTCGCGCGGTCGTCGACCTCTCCGTGCTCGCGGATCCAGGGATCTGCCGTGCGCGGTCTTCTTCTCCAGCTGCTGCGGTGCGGCGGCGCTGGAGTCGTGTCGCTCGTCCAGGGCTGGACGGGATCTCCAGCTTCTTCCTGCGGCGGATCCGATGGCGGCCGAGGCAAAGCGGGGAAGCGGTGCCAGGGGGGCGTCTGCCCTGCGTGTTCATCGACAAGAGGTCCGTCGCGGCGCGGCGGGCAGGCTAGGCGGCGTCTCTCAAGGGTTTGAATGTGCCCAGGCAGTGGTAAGGTGGTTGCTGACCTTCGTCTTCGTCGCCGGCGGAGCTGCGGCTCTCGATGCTGGCTCTGGATCCTCCTCGTATTGTTGTTCTTCATTTGTTTTCGATCTATGTACTGTGTATGTGGATGATCGGTGAATATACGTGGAAGTTGGATGTGCAAAAAAAAAAAAAAAAAAAAAGACCCACATGCCCTCTCTACCTTTTTCCTCCCTTTCCCCATTTTCTACTCGAGGAGGCAGACTCCTCTGCAAGAGTCACCTGCCATCTGCAGGGCAGCACAAGTACAAGAACGTGGCATCCGAGCCTAGTTGGCCTCTGCGGGCAGTGGTATGAGGCGACGCGCTGGCCATGCCCTTATTGTTGGCTCGCATAGTGCTGGCCCGCTATTGTATCTTTTTTTTTGTATTGTTTTCAAACAAAAAAATTCTACATTTTCCATTTGGTTAACCAAAAGAGTGTGAGTGAGTGCACTTGAATGGAGCTGCTAACTCGTGCCGCCATCGTGCTTTCGGCGGCGAATATCGATTGTTCGTTGCAAAAGTGAGCAATTAAAATATGAAATTGTGGAATACGTAGCCATGTATAGGATTGCACTTATATAATGCATATCTACAGACACCCGACTTAGCTTGATCAAAACAGAAATGTACAACTTAGGGCATCTACCCGACAACCTCAGGACTTTGACGGGACAACAGAGTTTACTCGACGGGCCCGAGCTAGGCCGTGAAGGAAATTACATTCCTTAACGTGCGTAAAGAAACCATTAAGATAATTGCTAAGTTAGCATAACTTATTATAAGTCGGAGGGAGTATCAATTTGACGATTAAAGCTATAGCGCCAGGCTAATATTATTGAATTGACGGTAACACTCAACTTAATTTACTAAGAATGTATGATACAGCTTCTATATCATAAACTTAATCAAAATAAGTCAATTTAAAATGGATGCATAGGAGGATAAAACTTGTAGTAGATTTTGGAAGTTTATGAAAACTTTTTTATTATAATAAATAAAGATATCACATTTTACTTGAAATGTATGAATGTATGTATCTGATAGCACATTTTGCGCGGGCCCAGCTAGTAATACTTAGTTCTCGAATGTTAGAGTGGTTTGTATCTCTGGTGTATTCGCAGGCCACGGTATGTGTGGTGTTTATGGAATATGTATACTATCTATACTTACTCTAGCAATCAACGTCAGCAAAGCCTCCGTAGCATAGTGGTAGTGCGTTCCCTTCGTAAGGGAAAGGTCGTGAGTTCGATCCTCACCGTGGGCTTCTACTCTTTTTGTTCAGTTCGATCCTCACCAGTATCCCATCTGTTTTTTTCTCTCTTGGAGTATAAGATAACTACTGTGCCAACATTCTCCATAGTCGTTCTCATGTTTGCGTGCCACATTCTGTCAGTTCAACCATGGCCTTGTGAAATGTGATTCCAAACTATTTGCAGGACTGTCTGCAACCTGTTGTCAAATCTTCTGTTCTGGTGCTGAGAGCAGGAGTGGGACACCCACCCTGTTGCCAAATCCAAGGACCCCTTTTTTCCCCTCTCTGATGAAAACACCATGCATTTGAATATTAGATATATAAACACTGGTTGCTCTTCATTTTGATAGGGAAATAGGTTGAGCTTTGCATGCGAATTTCAGTCACCAATTCACCAAGAAAATAACAGCAGGGAGGCAAGAGTTGTCAAGCTGAACTAAATCAGAAAGCATTTCTCTGGCCAGATCAAAGGAAGAGACGGAGAGAGAGATGCATGAACAGGCTAACATCCGAAACATTGCCCCCATGCATGGTGCATTCGGTTCATTTTCATCAGCAGCAGCGTAAGTACATCAACTAGTTACATTGCAGGGCCAACGTTGGTGTTCTTGTTATTAGGGCTATACACATTCAGCAGAAAACGGTGGGCAAAAGACAATGGAAAGGGCGGCCCAGGCCAGCTAGCGAGCTGTTTCTCGGTCCGGTGTCGGATCACATCGCAGCGTAAAACGTCGATGTCTCTTCTTCCGGAACAACTGGCTCCTTGAGCTTTCCTTGTGTGAACCTCCTCAGCATCTCGAGGGAGGCCTTCGGTTGGTCCATCGGAACCATGTGGCCAGCATTGTGAACCTGCATTTTGCGCAGACAGACAAAACAGATTATTCGTCAGTTATCTGAAGGGGCTCATCCTTGATCTAGTATTATTTATGTAGTATCAGTTGACTCATGCCAGCCTAAAGTTATGACCTGGCTTTATTAGGCTATCTAGACATATTACTGTTGCACTAGGTTTGTTTGAAATATGCATGGAGTAACTTCTTCTGAATTAGTTTTGCATCAATAAGAACTAATACAAAGTGAAAAAAAACACTTGATCACAAACCTTGAGGAAACTGAGTGCCCCGTGGCTCTTCAACACTCCAGCTTGCGCGCTATCTACTATGAACGACGACTCGTCAGACGATGCAAAGTCTTTCTGGCCAGACCATTCCATGGAGTGCACCCACCTCGAGTTTCCTGCTCAAATAGTAAATTGCTAAGTTGATACCCATGAAATAAGCTGACATAGATGAGTAAAACAATTAAGAACATACAAGCTAATACCACTCAAAACTGTATTTCAAATACCATGTTAGGTTAAGTAGGATTCATAAATGGGATGCAGTTTTGTTATCCTCTTAAACAACAAAACAAGATGCTAAACTGATGTGCTAATAATGGCTTGGACAGTGATGACGACGTAAATCGGGCAAAGCCAGTTATGTAGTGAATATATTACTACTGCTAGTGTCCTGTTGGGGAAACATCGAGCTATCTGCAGCTAATTACAAGTGGAACGCATTGCATCAGTTAACTAGTTATGATCAAGCATGTGTGCTGTGCAAATGACTATAAAAAACATATTGACTTCAACATATTCTTACCTAGCCAATTGCATATAAGGTCATATTCCCCAGCATATATAAGCACATTAATCCCATCCTCAAGTAGAGCTGGGATGCCGACTTCCAAATTCCTCATCCAGTCTGTGAGCATGGCTTGATAAACCGAAGTGCTGCATGAGACAAATTCAATATCGCCTACTCCAATTGCCTGTCTGACTGCTTTGTCGCCAAAGAACTTCTCCAAGTTTGAGAAGTCATAGCAAAGTTTCCCTTCGCACTCCTTCCTAACATCATAATACTGTAAAGAAGCCAATAATATGTGTCAGTCTTAGTCAACTGATGTTGCCGGCAAATTTAACATCAATTTCTTACTTACATTCTTTGTTCCAACAAGCTTCATGATAGAGTTGAAAATAGAATTGCAGACCATGTATGCTGCCATGCAAGATGATTTCCCATTTGTACCTGAAATGTCAGTAGGTTATTAGTAAAGTTTCTTTTAATTTGAGGAAATCCCTGTGATGTGATTTGAATGCATTGGTTGGTACAAAATAACTCCTGGACAAGGTTTAGAAACTTATGTTTTTAGAAAAGCATAGGTAACATTAGTCAACCTCATTTGTACCCTAGGTTTGTTCAGCTATCAACAATTTTGACACTTGTAAATATATAGGTTTGTTTCAGCCAATGGCATAACAATGGTGGGATAAATATATAGGTTTGTTTCAGTCAATGGCATCACAAATGATTACAAGGAAACAAAGTATTTAGTTAAAATAATTCGTATAGAGTACTGACCACAAAGTTTAATTGCAAATTCACATGGTGGGATGAACTTGTTGATCCTTTCATAGTCAGATTTCTGAATGAGGTTCATGTCCAATGCATAGTCTGTGTAGGCTTTGTATTGGATTGCTGGATCAGTGAGGCCATTACCAATTGCAAATCCCTATAGTACAAATAAGAAAGAGTTATATACATTAACAAAGAACCAATAGAGAGCAAAGACGCCGCAAGCTTCGGTAAGGATCTGACCTTGAAATTTATGTGAATGCCCTCATTTGCTTTGTTTCCTTGGTGAACGCGGCTTGCAAATGCTGGAATATAGTGCCCAGCATAAGATTCTCCAGTTATAAAGAAGTCGTTCTTTACAAACTCTGGGTGCTTCTTGAAGAAAACCTGGAATGGAAGTTAGGAACAAATTATTATTACACGTTACTTTTTCTGTTTTCACTTAAGTCAACACAACTAAATAATCAGGCCTTAGAACAGGACACAGCTCTGTTACATGATTTTTCTACTTTTATCTGGTCTGGTCTGAGGGCTAAATTTCGGGTAATTTATCATCTACTTCCTCCGTTCACAAAATGATGTCTCAACCAACTTCAAATTTGGATGTATCTAGACATAATTTAGTGCGTAGATACATCCAAATTTGAAGTTAGTTGAGACATCTTTTTGTGAACGGAGGGAGTACCACTTTTGATGAAGCTATGCAGCCAGATTTACTATATTTACACTTTTGTGTAATCAAGTTCCCTATTCTAGCCAGAACAACTTTTGCGGTACAGGGGAGAGCATGCAGTTCAACAGCAACATATCAGGCATGGGCACCAATTCGCACTATGGACAGATTGAAGAGGATGATAATTAGGCATGTCAACAATAGGGTACCTGCCTGGTTCTTGGACAGTTAGCCAATAGGGGGTGGAGGGGATACATAGCTTTTGTTCTGGTAGATTAGGGGGTGCAGACATAGATAGAGCTGAATGTCTGCAGTATGGGAAAACATCTTGTATTGTATTTTAACCAGAAAAATTGGTTATGCTCCTGTGGAAGTGTAACGGAATTGTCTTGCCTAAGGAAAGTAGAATGTTGCACCGTATACGAGCATTATTATCTGAAACCACAACTACTATTAAGAAGAGGGAGTGCCCTGTTTTGTAATCTATATCGTATCATGATTATCATACACTTGCAGAATATTTTAGCTTCTTGATGAAGTATTTCTTATTGAATGGATTAGCCGAGTCTCTATAGTAGTGTAATATAATACATCAGATGGGATCGATAAATAAAATAATAAAGTAAACTACGTCAGTTGGGACATAGAAGGACCAAAGATAGTACCTGGAGAAAGTCATACAGGTCGTTGCTGACCCCTGTCTCGTCGTGCCGAGTATCACGGTCATCGGAGCTGTAGCTAAAGCCAGTCCCAGTGGGCTGATCGACAAATATGATGTTTGAAATCTGCAGGCAGGCAGCAAGTACCATCAGCACAGGACAAGAACAGACATACTAATCCAGGAGCTGACTGACTGACTGCAGACGAAGACCTGGGAGTTGACCATATCGTCACCATCGCTTATCAGCTGACTTATAGTATATGGGACTAATTTTTGATTCATTAGTCAATGCAAATGAAACAATTCAGTTCAGACGAGTGGCTCTCACCAAAATCAGCGACTATATATGTCAGCGGTTACGTGCTAAGTAGGCAAGCACTCTGTTTCTTTCTTGACGCAACGCATAAAGCATGAAATTAATAAAGCGCACACTAATCTGGATTTATGCTAAATTATTAAAGTGCGGATCCATAATAATTTGGGTTTTAGTAATGGATCTGTAGTCCAGTACCTTGTCCCATCCGAACTTGTTCCATACGAGGGACATGTTGTTGGCGATGGTGAATGGCCCGTTCTCGTAGAAGACGGCGAGCTCGCTGCTGCACCCGGGGCCGCCGGTGAGCCAGATCACCACGGGGTCCTCCTTCTTGCCCCTCGACTCGAAGAAGAAGTAGAACATCCTGCAGTAACAAAATTTTCAGTAAAAATTTCAGTTCCAAAAACTGCCCCCATCGCCTACGCACCGGAGTTGCCGTTACAAAAAAAACATCGAACTTGGTGCAGAATCGAAGCGAATTTCGCGTAGAAATCAAGCACGAATCGGCCGGAGGTAAGGTCGGACCTGGCGTCGTGGGTGTTGGGGAGGCGGAAGTAACCGGCGTGGTGGCCGAGGTCGCCGACGCCCTCGGGGAGCCCCGGCAGCGTGACCCGCCGCTCCAGCAGCTCCCCAGGCGCAACATCCTCTCCTCCCTTGCCGCCGCCGCCGTGCCGCCCCGCCTCCTTGGGCAGCAGGTTGAGCGCGCGGATGAGCCGCTCGGCCTGCGCCCCCGGGAAGCTGGCGTCCGGCGGCAGCCGGAGCCCGTCAACCGCCGCCGCGCCGGCGGCGAGGCAGACCGCGAGCAAGAGAAGGAGGATGCGTGGGGCCGGAGAAGCCATTGTGGTGGAGCGGTTTCGTGGGGATTTTGGTGGAGGTTTGGCTTCTTCTCTGCCGGAGGGAGGATTTATAGCGTGAGTGCAGGTAGTGCGTTGGGGGGCTTGGGGCGTTGGTGCTTGGAACGGACTGCTGCTCGTCGTGCTCGACTCCGCTCTTTACTGGCTTGGCTTTGCTTCGAAGCGACCCTCTGATTCGAATCAGATCGTAATCTGGTCCGAATCATCGTTGTTGACGGTGAAAGTAAATACTCTGTGATAAACCGAATACAATCTACAATACAAGCTATCTTTTTCTACTTTTTAGAGCATCTACACATGCGGTCCCAAACTCCCAATAGCCGTCGGCACGAAAAAACCTTTCACTAGCCGCTCCAATAACGGTAAAGTTGCCAGACAGTCCCATAGCGTGTCCGGCAATCCAGTTCCGCGTACGATCTATAAAGGGAGTGGGAGTGTCGACAACTACGGAAACCGACGCCACGTCGGATCCTGACGATCAGCCCCTACATGTCAGCGACTCAGAGTGTGGTCAGCGTAAATAAATGCAACGTCTGGGGCACTACTAGAAAAATGACCTTTAGTCGCGGTTCCAGAGGACCTTTAGTCGCGGTTGGGCAACCGCGACTAGGCTGGCGGGACTAAAGCCCCCACCCTTTAGTCGCGGCGGATTCCGAACCGCGACTAGAGGTCCCTCCACGTGGGCTTTAGGGGGACGTGGGGTGTTGGGACCTTTGGTCCCGGTTGGTAGCACCAACCGGGACCAAAGGGTTTTGGTTTTTTTTTTCTTTTTCGATTTAATTGCAGGGTTTAGGGTTTATATATGCCGGGGTTTGGTTATAGCTAGGTTCCCGTGTCCCGTGGTAACGGTAACCCTTCCCGTTGCGATGACGGTTACGGTGACGGTAACCGTTACGGTAACCGTGACGGTTACCGTTACGGTAACCGTAACGTTTTCGATGTCGTAACCGTTCCCGTGTCGTATGAAGTCGATGCACATATTTATAACACATACAATTAAATTAAGTAATACTTGAAGATCGTAGACAAGAGTTCGTTGATGCGCCAAGAGTTATCGTAGTACAAGAGTTGAAGCAAAACAACAAGTTACTTTAACGATTTCATGCTTTCAGCATCGTAGTACTCTCCTTTCTCCTGTAAGGCCTCTGAAAGGTAAAATCCCGCCAATTCCTCTCCAATTGCTCTGAAGCGGTGGTCGAGTGGTAGCCTCTCGCGCTTTTTTGCCAACTCTGCATCCTTTCTCATATTCCATTTCTCGGTGACTAATACATATATATACTCGCAAACGAAGAATCCACAGTACTCAGTTTCCTTTGGTTGCTCCATGCAAGACTATACAAGAATAGATTTCAGTCAATAATAATGAAGTATGCATGAGAAATGTTGTGTGGACGAAGAGGTAGCAGTACTTACTTGGTTTAACTTCCAATCCAGCTTTTGGCGCCACCCACCTTCAGGATCTTCCGCTCGAAACCTTTCCCAAACTCTGCCCGACAAAGAACATTCACAAATGAGTTATTCGTTAATGACTTGATATGAATGACAGAGGCGGTAAGAAATGAATGTACCTTGCTAGTAAGTCGAAACAACTCCTGTAAGTGTCAGGATGATACCTCAATGAGTCAAGTGAATGAATAAGTCCTTCGTGATGTCTAATGACAAGAAGAATCCAGTGGTAGCTGGGCACAGTCATGCATAACTCATCAGTTAAACTTAACATCGGGTGAGCAAATTAGAATGTGTAGAAGACACTAAAACTTACCGAAGTGGTAAGGCCAATATATAGTTCTTTTGTCGCGGTATCGCTTGAACACCCTTAGCAAATCATCCGGTGTGTTCTTGTTATACAAGGGATTTATTATGGTTTCTTCGTTATATTTATCCGGGTCAATGAACCCAATGTCATGCTGGTTCAGCTTTTTGAGCTCGAGCATCTTCAATCTGCATAATATAGCACACAAAAGATTAAAGTGAGAATAATTACAAACAATGAACGAGACTAGGTAAAGACTTAAATAAATCACTTACAGGCAATAGGAACTCATGATAGATTTGTCGAGTGCCCGCAGATTGTATAGCTGAAAAAGTTCGCTAAACGTAACAGTGTGATTGTAGTCTTCTAAGAAGTGCTCATCGTCTTCCCTACATTTCAGAACGATAGCAGATGTCTTCTTTGCATTTTTCATGTACCATTGATGCAGAGTACGCATTTTTGTTGGAAGGCCCCTGATTTGCACCAAAGCTTTCCCCGGAACGAAGTTTCTTACTGGAGGAGCTGGTGGTGCAGTCTCAAAATTCAATCTCGAAGCATATTCATCTATAGGCATTTGCGCTTCGGCGGCAAGACGACGGATTACCTCTATGTCAAACACCATCGGCTCTTTAGGGTCAGATTGTACTGGTTGTTTTCCGCGCTGGGGAACTCGACTATCTTTGTTCGTCGGCGGCGGGACAATTAGCGGGGGGACAGAACGTACGGGTTGTTCTCCGAGCTGGGGAACTTGTTTACCTATCTTCGGCGGCGGTGGGACCGATGGTGCTGCTTTTGTAGCTTCCTTCGCCGGCGGGACCGATGGTGCTGCTTGTTTTTCGTTTGCCGCCGGCGGCGGGACTGACTCTGCGTCTTGTTCACCTTTCTTCGGCGCCTCCGCCGCCGTCACCTCGTCATATGACTTCTGAATAGAACGGACATAGTCAGATGGCGGCTTCTCTGGAGGGACATATAAGTTGTCAATGACTTTATGACAAGCCGCTGCAGTATAGCCCTCGGTAAATGTTGGCGGCGGCACTTTCGGTGCGAACAATGATTTATTATGCTCCTCGATGGCTGCTTCGTTTTGGTCAAGAGTCTTCTGCCAAGGTTGCCTCAGATCAGGCGTTGTGGCCCTTTTAGCAGGTCGCCTCTTGACCGGGGAAGACGCGCGCCTTCTCCGTTTAAGCGGTACGGACACTTCCGGTGGGGGGTTCCGTACCGGAGATGGAGATGGACTTTGCTGACTGAGATGGTCCTCTAGATTATTTTCCGGTGTGGGGTCCCTGTCACGCGGTGCCGGAGATGGATGTGTCTCATCGATACCCCGGCAGGGTGGGCTTTGCTGAGTCGGTGGCTTTGAGAACTTGATGTATTTCTTGTTCCACTGGACGAAACCACCCTTGACATCGCACAATGCCTCCTCACCGTTACCTCCAGGAATCTCAAGAGCCAATGATTCCGATCCCGGCACAATTTCATCCACCCCGACAACAGCATAGCCAGGATGAATGACACCATTATGGTAGCTTGCTGTGTCGACAATCGGTAAAGCATAGCCGACCGCCACCTTCATGGATATGTTGCTCACAGGCGTATGTAGCTCACATGGTGTCGGTTCCGTGATATCATCCACGGGGTAGCGAGCATCGAGTTCTAGTTGCGTGGAACCCACGCTGCTTCTAAGCTGAGATCGAGCATCCACGACTTCAGGATCTTGGGGCTGCTGCACCTGGCGTTCATTAATGAGTTGCTTCATCTGGCGTTCCAAATTCGCTATCCGCTCTTCACCCTGCTTCTTCTTTCTTGCACGGCTTCTATAAGTGTCAGCGTGCTGCGGATACTGTTTTTTCAAGGTGGCACCGCCGGGTAAGCCTCGTAAACGTCCCCAGTGTTCAGGTTTCCCTAGGGCCCGTGCCAGCTCGTCTTCCTCTCTATAGGGTTCCCACGTACCCGCTAGAACTTCCTTTATTGCATCTTCAATTTTTGGGACCATGGCTACTACTGTTGCCTTGTATTTTTCAACCCTCGGGACAATCTTCCCTTCCTCGTTCAACGTTGCGCCATGCGCGAACAACCAGAATTTGGACCTTTCGGGCCAGCTGTATGTCTGTGGAGTGAAACCTGCAGCCACGAGTTTATCTTCCATGGCTAGCCACTTAGGAATGGCTAACCTGTACCACCTGGCCCCAAGTTATGGTGGTGTGTCTTACTCGCAGCATTTAGCTTATTTTTTTCCGATCGGGCCACAGCCGCAGCCGAGGTCTTATACGCCTTAAAGGCTTCCCAGTGATCTCTTAGCTTCACCAGTTTTTTTTGACTGAAATCTGGATCAACCTTTTCATATTTTGCCCATAATGTTTGCTTATATTTCCGAAAGGCGTCGGCCATCTTGGAGAGAGTCCAGTGCTTGAGTTTCAACTTCAAGGCGGGCTCAATACCATCCGGGAGGTTAAAATGCTGCAAGAGTGTGTCAAAGCAGAAATCTTTATAATGCTGGTGGACATAGCAAGGGTCATCCTCGGCAACGCCTGCTGGCTTAAGCCATTCTGCTATGGAGATCGGGACCTCGTCCCTAACAATAACTCCAGCTTGACTAATATATTTTCTGCGGTTCTCTATCGGTTCCACCGGATCGCCATCTACATCAATTTTATAGATTGGTAACTTTGCATCTTCGCTAGTCATTCTTTTCGCTGGGCCTCGAGGAGCTTGATTCTTAGCCTTTTTATGCAAGGTGGACGCCTAAAGTAAGAAATATAATGCGTTAATAAGTGCAATACAAATCAGTTAATGCATTTTGTGTTCAAGCAAATATAGAATTCATATATAAACCTCGAGGTGGAGGGTGTTCGAGGTGGAGGCTGTTATTTCTTCTTCCTCTAAAATACCCTCACCAGACGGGTTTAAAAATTGTGATGCAAATTGCTCAAAATCTTCGTTTCGATCGTCGACGGCGCCTTCTCCACCGGCAGCATTTGCATCGCGATGCTCAAAAATATCCTGCATGAATAAGTTTTCTCCTTCCTCGTCTCGCACAATTAAAGGGAGATCCATAGCTGAATGTTCCTACACGCAATAAATTTAACAAATTATGATAAACAATAATTTGATACAAAGTATCAAAGTGCTTGATACAAATCTATAAATTTACCTAGCTATATTGATCTACTAATAAAATGATTTCTACCTATATTGATATACTAATAAATTAACCTAAGTAAATTGACCTAACTAACTTATGATATACTAATAAAATGATTTCTAACTATATTGATCTAACTAAATTAACCTAAGTAAATTGACCTAACTAACTTATGATATACTAATAAAATGATTTCTAACTATATTGATCTAACTAAATTAACCTAAGTAAATTGACCTAGCTAAATTGACCTAGCAATACTAACTTAGCAAATTTACATATTGACATATTTACAGATAGTAATATTCACATATTCAAATTTTCTAAACAACTTCAAACATAGAAAATCAACTATAATGACAATTCACATAGCTCTAATAACCTAACTATAATGAAAAAAGGAAAAAACTTAACTAAACAAAATTTACATAATACCTATAATTTACAACCTAACTATATTAATCTAACTAAAATGAACTATATATTGCTAACACAGTAACTCTCCCACTGTATGTCATTGCTAACACAAAATTGCTAACACAAAATTGCATCTATTTTGCATCTATTTTTCCTAACACATTGCAATTAACCTAGTTCTAACACATTGCTAAAAAATTGATCAAAAGTTCTAACACATCTATTTTTTCTAACACATTTTTTCTAACACATCTATTTGATAAAATTGCATCTAGTTCTAACACTAGATAATAATTAACCTAAATATGCAAAAAAAAAAAGATAAGAAAAACTAACCTCCAAAATGGCGATCGAGCAGCACCACGGCGGCGGAGGCGGGACGGGACGGCGGCGGCAGGGCGCCCAGGGCAGGGGACGGGACGGCGGCGGCGCCGGTGGTGGTGCTCGAGGCCGAGGGAGGCAGGCCCAGGGCGGCCGGCGTCCAGGGCAGGGGACGTGACACGGCAGCGGCGGCAGGGCGCCCTGGGCGGCGTCGTCGTCGCGCGGGAGACGGCCGGCGACGCAACGGAGGGCGGGGGCGCAGCAGCGGCCGGAAGGCGGGGCAGCACGACGGGGAGGGGCAGCACGACGGGGCGGCGGAGCAGCACCACGGCGCGCGGGTCGTCGGCGGCGTCAGGGGAGCCCGGAGGCGGTTCAATTCGTCGATTTGGGGGGAGTTTGCAAAAAAATTCGCAAACTCCCCCACTAAACGGCGCGGAATCGACCTCCAGCAACCGCGACTAGAGGTCGACCTGGGCCGCCAAAATTCTGGCGCCAAGCCCAGGGGGACCTCTAGTCGCGGTTGCTGGCTGCAACCGCGACTAAAGGGCTTTTCTATTTTTATTTTGTTTTTCTATTTTCTTTTCTTGTATTTGTTTTCATTTATGTACTTAGATTTTAATTCTTTTATATACTTAGATTTGTTTTCCTATTTTTCCTAGAAACTAGTACACTTAAAAGGACTCCATGGCAAAGGGTTTATTTTTTTGAGTATTTTTTCTCTTTTTCTCATTTCTTTCAAAAAATGGTCAAAATGGAGAGCATGGCTATTCATCTAAGGTGGTCGAATTTCCAAAAACTATGGATGGTTCTATGTTGTAACCACTACTTGTGTACCCTAAAATTATTTTTGTAACAATTTTAGAGCAAACTATCACATATTTGTAAGATGAATGTTTGGTGTTGTAAAATGCAGAAGAAAGCAGATAAAAATTATTAATTCATTTATCTTAATGCATTACATAAAAGGTTTAATACATTATTACACATGATACAACGTCTCACAAGCGCTTGAAAGAAACACACCCCTGATCCAACATCACCAACATTATTCTACATAAACGGACTTGCTGGCTCGAAGGCCGTAGGATTAGGGGGAACGGCGGGAGGAGCCAGCCCCGTGGGCGGCCGCCCGGTTCTCGCGCGCACGTTTGCGGCGGAGGGCAAGATCCATGGAGGATGAGTCTTTCAGCGCCCAATCCAGATCGGAAGCCTCCTTCGCCTTGAGCTGGTAGGAAGTCTTGGCTCGCTGGACAGGGTAGTCGCGGATAGACTGGAACCTTCATACTGCGAAGACATTCAAAAAATATTTCTTCTCTTCTTTCGTAAGAGCATAGCTCGCAGGACCTTGATGATTATCAGAATGATCGTCGTCTCGTGAATGCATACGTCGATGGGCCTGTCTTGCTTCCGGTGTATCTTTTGACTTTCCATACACGCCCAACAAGTTAAGCAGGTTCAAGCAAAGATTTTTTGTCACGTGCATCACGTCGATTGCAGAGTGAACCTCTAGCATTATCCAATAGGGCAGCTCCCAAAATATAGATTTCTTCTTCCACATGGGAACGTGGTTCTGAGCGTCATTCGGAACAGATAGTGCTCCAGCACCCTTCCCAAATATTACTTTTAAATCCTTGACCATATCATGTATAACAGAACTAGAAGGTCGAGTAGGCTTCCGCCGAATATCTTCCTCACCTTTGTAATGTCGGCCTTCCTTTCTTCCTGCATGCCTCGGTACAAGCCATCGACGATGGCCCAGGTACACAATCTTGTTACCTATATGTTTACCTTGAGTCTCACCTAAACAATGCGTACATGCATTGTATCCCTTGTTTGACTGTCCTGAGATGTTACTAAGAGCAGGCCAATCATTGATGGTTACAAACAAGAGCGCTCGTAGATCAAATTCCGTTTGCTCGTGCTCATCCCACACACGCACACCTTCATCACTCCACAGCTGTAAAAGTTCTTCCACCAATGGCCTCAGATACACGTCAATGTCGTTGCCAGGTTGCTTCGGGCCTTGGATGAGCACTGGCATCATAATGAACTTCCGCTTCATGCACAACCAGGGAGGAAGGTTATATATACATAGAGTCACAGGCCAAGTGCTATGACTGGAGCTCTGCTCTCCAAATGGATTAAATCCATCTGTACTTAGACCAAATCTTAAGTTCCTAGCGTCATCCGAAAATTTCGGGAACACTCTGTCGATTTTTCTCCACTGGGACCCATCAGCGGGGTGTCTCATCATCATGTCTTTTTTACGTTCTTCTTTGTGCCAGCGCAACAACTTGGCATGCTCTTTGTTTTGGAACAAACGTTTCAGACGTGGTATTATAGGAGCATACCACATCACCTTGGCAGGAATCCTCTTCCTTGGACAACCTTGCTCGCCCTCAACTTCACCTGGGTCATCTCGCCCAATCTTAAACCGCAATGCACCGCATACAGGACAAGCATTTAAATTTTCGTGCTCGCCGCGGTAGAGGATGCAGTCATTAATGCATGCATGTATCTTCTGCACCTCTAATCCTAGAGGGCAGACAACCTTCTTTGCTTCATACGTACTAGAGGGCAATTCGTTTTCATTTGGAAGCATCTTCTTAACTATTTTCAGCAAACTTTCAAAGTGCTTGTCGGTAGTACCACTCTCTGCCTTCCATTGTAGCATTTCCAGTATCGTACCGAGCTTTTTCTGGCCATCTGTACAAGTTGGGTACAACAATTTGCTGTGATCGGCTAACATGCGCTCCAACTTCAACCTCTCGTTTTCACTTCCACAGTCCATTTGTGCATCATGAATGGCCTGACGAAGATCATCGTCGGGCTCATCAAAGATGGCATCCTCTTCAACTTCGTCTTCCCCCATTGTAGTATCAGCGTGTTCATTGAACAGAGGATAGTTGTCATTATCCTCCTCTTCTTCATTCTCTTCCATTATAACCCCTCTTTCTCCATGCTTGGTCCAACAATAATAACCAAGCATGAAACCATTTCGCAACAGGTGTTCGTGAAGCCTGTCTGTGGAAGAGTATGTATACTTATTCATACAGAGACTGCATGGACAACACATAAAACCATCCTTTCGCTTGCTTGTCTCAGCCACATGGAGAAAATTATGCATGCCAGTAATGAATTCGGCACAAACTCGGTCACCGTACATCCATTGACGTCTCATCTGCATTATATAAGTATATCAAAAAAATTATGCATGCCAGTAATGAATAGATAAGTGACCATAATAATTCAAGCAAAGTAGAGTGGCGACAAATGTAATACATTGTAGCATTAAATATCCATTAATTTAAACTAACATTGAACTATTTAAAAAATTTAAGTCCAACAACAAATGCGATCAGAATCGCAACTAAGGTAACTATTGAACCAACAGCATAATGATACCAAGCCTCTTGACTAATGGCATATCTTCTAATTTTTTTAAGCTTCAAGCGCATCGCATCCAACTTGATCTCGTAAGCATTAACGACGTCGGCAAGCTTCGAGCGCATCCCATCCAACTTGATCTCGTAAGCATCGACGACGTCGGCAAGCTTGAACTGGTGTTCATCGATGATGTTGACAAGCTTAACCTCCAATTCCTTCTTCTCTTCTTTGCGGAGATCTTCACTTATTTTTAATTTAGCTTTCAAATCATCGTTTTCTTTCACAAAATATTCAACAATAGGGTCCACTGGAATTTCCGGTTCAACTACCTCCTAGACAAATATATATTTATGTCAAAGTTGGTCCGCATGATTGTCATAAACGCGAAACGAAACAAATATATAGTTATTAAAAGTCATACCACATCCGAATAATAGAGCGGACGAGAGCCGGTGGGGGTATTTGTGAAAACCATGGCACTATATATATATATAAAACAATTATACAACTTATACAAAAAAAAAAATAATTATGGAACAAAATCATACAACATAGATTTTTTTTAAATAAAAAAGAAAGCTCACCTAGGTGGTGTCGGTGACGAGACGGTCTATCGACGACGGTGAGGAGGTGAATGTTGTGACACTGAAATACAAAAACATAATTTAGTTTAAGATCAAATTGACAATACAAAATTGAGCTAAATAAGCAAAATGAGCTAACTTAGGCATTTCATCATACACCTACCTAGCACTACAAATATGAATTGAGCTAAATGAGCTAGACAACCAACGAAACGGGCGCCGAAAGAGAGAGTTTGCAGTTGCTAACCCTTGGATAGATGCACCACCGTCAATCTTAACAAATGGTGCAAAAAATCGTGGATGAAATCGAGCTCGGTGGAGAGAAAATGGAGATTCAACTCGAGCTCGAAATGGCCAAGGCTGGCTCGGGGTGGAAGATGAAGGCGACTGACCTTTGGTCGCGGTTGGTGGCTCCAACCGCGACTAAAGGTCCTCGCTAGGACAGGCGGCCTTTTTGTGCGGGACCTTTAGTCGCGGTTGGAGCCACCAACCGCGACTAAAGGTCCTCGCGCGTGCCCCGCGCGGCTCCGGCCGCAGGTGGAGGACATTTAGTCGCGGTTGGTGGCTCCAACCGCGACCAAAGCTCCAGCACAAACCGCCACCTGTCCTAGCCGTTGGAGCTGTCGGAGCCGCGAGACCTCTAGTCGCGGTTCGGAAACGAGCCGCAACTAAAGGTCCGCCTCTAAGGCCACTTTTCTACTAGTGGGGACAATGAACTCGAGTTAAGGCATGTAGAATCCGAACATACCGCAACTGCTAGGTTTAGGGTTAGATTGTTTAAATTTCCATCAAATTTTTTAAAAGACTATCACTTCTCAAGGGATATGATCTAACTCTGCCTTGAAATCTCCAACAACCACTGGTGGCTGGGATGACACTCACTCGAACTTTATCACAGATATAATTGACCTAACTTGGCGTTAGATCCAGAATCTTTTTAGGTTTGGCTTGGAAGGCTTGAGAGCACATGTCTCACTTGACGCTGGAGAGGCTCCTCGTTAACGGATCTGAATATCCGGGCACGCACCGGTTAGCTCAAATTAGCGCGGACGCCACCATCATCGTCGTCATCGCACGGATAATGCATCTGGAGGTAGAGTGCACGCATTGCCCTGCAGGGTTCCTTGCACGCAGCATCAGCAGCAGCAGCATTCATTGGTCGATTTCTGGATCACAGATTAATTCAGACCGTGCTCGAGAGCTCCAGAGGTTGCTTCGCTTCCGCTACTCGCAAAACACAGTGATGTGGTACGTAGCAGCAATAAGAGGAAGAGTATGACTGTTCACGTCACAAGCCGCACCAGCACTAACAAAAGAAGATCTGATGAGAGACAAGGCAACATGTAGACGAAAAGCAACTGCCGAACTCTCACTATCATTCCATTCGTTTGTCACCGTTCAACGTTATAAGGAATGTGCCTCTGTCTGCATGTTTTGAATGTTTTACCTTTGCTAGTTCATGCTTGCTGAGTTCGAGCAGTAAAAGCTATGGCTCCTAGGTTGGAACATCTTGGTCCGGCGAAATCCGGGTTTCAGAAAACGAGATCTTGCCTAAGGGTCTGATGGTGCCAGAAAGTTCAGAGAAGCAAACGCCTGGACGTATGAGTCGATGAATGCGGGAGACGATGCCGAATTTTGAGTTACGGCGTGGCACCGCTCGCTGGCACCAACGCGCAGCCGGTCGCCCCCCTCTCGCCTCAGCCAGTAGCCACTCGGAGATGCCGGCCGGGCACATCACAGGAACACGTACGTCTTCGTATGAATTGGGGCCAAAGTCACATTGGAGAGTGGAGACCATGCCAATGTCCTACGAAACTAGGTTTTATTTTTTTGACGAAAAGGCAGCATAGCCTGCTTTTCTTATTGCTTTAGATGGGGAGAACACGTACAAGAAGTACAAAGCCAGGAGGAGAAAGAACGAAAACTAAAAAAAGGGAAACTAGGTATTTTGAAACGTACCAACATGTTGTCACGCAATGTGCTGTAATTTCCTAATGGACCCTAGGCCCATGATCAAATAAATTTCTGAAAAATTACAAGCACATTCATTATTAATGGCAAAAGGTGAGACTGAAGTTTAGTCTAACATTGGTAGTTGAGGGTGAAGTTCAATCTGCTTATATATGAGGGTCTTTTACCACTCACTAATGTGCGAGAAGACGAGTGACTCACACGCCCTCGCCCGTGCGCGCAGTGTTTCATGACGAACGTCCCGGGCTCAAACCCATGCACATTAATTGCTCTATTTTGTTACTACTTGGGAAAATAGTTGTGTTTAATTTTAGTTGCCACCACCAACACATGCGAGATTATTTCCCCAGTTTTACATAACTCAGCACTATACAAACAGACATAAATGAACTCTAGATGTCAAGACAAAATAGATAGCATATGCCTCTTCGCGCTTACACCACGTCACCACCGTTGTTCCATCTTTTTTTTTTCTCTCAACTAGTTCATCCGTTGATTGTGTGCACAGCCGTTCGGAGAGTAGGCCTCTAGAATCTTTTCTTTGCGACCTTGTGAGAGAGGCGATGGGATTTTTGGAAAACGTCTACTCAAGTTCTTCCTTAACTATGTTCAACTCACACGTCATGTCGGATGATGTCGACAAGTTCACTGCTGACGTTGTTGCTGCCATCGCCAGAAAGGACGGGGTGTCTCCTTTTGTTAGTTTTTGCTAATCATTCTTGAAAATTATTCTATCATATTTATACTTAGATTAAACTAAATTCGAAAACTGCTTATTATTTAAACGGTATAGCCAGTCATCCGTCGGTGCAAATTTACCTAAGGATTTTACATTGTCCTGGCACATGGGTGAAGGACAAAACAAATTGAGGTCGGACGAACTCTAAAGCGAAGAAAAAAATGATGCAAGAAATTAAAGTTGTGTAGACACATTGATACTTTATATGCATATTAAGCATAATCACTTGGTACTATAGTAGCAAAATCATAGTAGAAGCAACAACCATACCGACAAAGTGACAATGAAGCTTCAATGACGTCTAGATGTGCCAGGCAATGGCAAAGCTCCACCTTCCTTCTGAAAATCTTTCTTAATATCACGAAGATCGAGAATCTTGAATATCACTCACTCCATGTATGTCACCATCGAATCATAAGGCAACCATCAGACATCTTATTGCGCAACTCGGTTTTGATGATCTTCATAGCTGAGAAAGTCATTTCAACTGTTGCCGTCACAACCGGTAAAAGCAATGCCAACTTTATAACACGATAAATTGTACGAAACATGATATGCCTTTCAAGTGCAACCATCTTCATAGCTAGGCTTACAATATCAAGACAAGCTCTAAAATCTCCAGTTCTTCTCATACGAATAATGAATAGATCAAGAGAATCCCGTATATGCTCACACTCGTAATCAGAAAAATCCTTATGATAAATTTCTGTAAGCCTAGCAATTTTATTCACATTGAACCTAGCAAATGATTTTCTTGGATCAAGACAAGAGATGTGTATAAGGCCCGCGGCGCCAGCCCACTAAGGCCCAACTAGGCTGAGACAGTTAGAATTGGCCCAAGTATTCTGTTTTCAAGTTTCCCCCTCAAACAAAAAAGTATTCTGTTTTGCCTTTATTTTTCCCAAAACGTGCAGAAATTTCAGAAACTTGTACATACAAACGAAAATGCCTATATATATATATATGTAGTTTTTGTCAAAAATCAAGATAGGGTGGCCAACCTACCTCGCCCTGGGGGAGCTTTGCCCCTGTTTGAACTAGCTCGAGAGAATTACCTCTATAATTTTACCGTTCAGTGTTCATCTTTAGAGTAAAATACGGTACCTTACATATGAATTCCAAACATAGTAGTGTGGGCCCACAGGGCTCAAATATTTTTGGGGCCCACAAATTCTGTGTATTCGTAGATAGCCTGTAGAAATTCATTAGCTTGAGCATGCTTTAGCTGGGCCGGATTTTCTTAGACCATCCACTAGAGCGTGCGATGTGATCCCAGCTCACGTTATGCCGAAGGAGCGATGGATGAATCGATCGACTAGGGCCCAGCGTATGCTCGCAAGTCTCAGCACCCAACTCCCTTGTAAATTTAAAAAATTCCCCTATCTAAACTCGAGGAGTGACGTTGACGGTTTGTCTTCTTCTAGACGTATCAGCAGCCTTATTTCTTTCCCGGAAATCGGCAACAACAATGGTTGATGCGGCACCCCGCGCTGTTCGACACTCCGCGGATCAGGCTGTAATTGGGGACGGTCACGGCTGCCCACCAGCCGCTCCACCTGTGCCATTTAAATTGACGGGCCTGCCACTACTCCCCACTTAATTTTGAAAACATGTAGCGGCGTCCACTCTCCCACCAGCTCGCTCGCTCGCGCAGCTCGCTGCCAGCGATCAGACCAAAATAGAACAGCTTGCTAGCACAACTCGCTGCTAGCGATCAAACGAAAAACGAATCACCATACAAACTACACAGCGTGAAGGCAGGGTCTCCAAAATACACTATGAAGTTCAGAATATTACAATAGGAATATTACAGGTTCTGATACACTATTAAGTTCAGAATATTACAATAGGAATATTACAGGTCCTGATACACTATTAAGTTCAGAATATTGCACTAGGAATATTACAGGTCCTGATACACTAGGAAGTTCAGAATATTACACTAGGAATATGGTCCATAGAGTAGGTGTTCTTCTTCATAAATTTCGAAATCATGCATTGTAGACAACTGTGTCATGAAACCTGCATTTATAACAGTACATTAGTATTTGTAACACCCTCGTTTGAACCAAGACAATAAAACTGGTATGGTATACTCTACAGGCACAACAATAAAGTTTTGAAGTTAACAATTAGACTCTGTACCTTCTTCGCATGTTATTCTTCACTTCCAACCTTAGATTCCAGAAGTTATCTTATCTGTTTCATGCACAGGAATACAAATTAGATCAGCTCCAAAAATACAACCATATTTTAAATGCAAATAAACAATGGGGAAGCAAGATGGAATTAACAAATTAGGTATTTACCAGCTGTTCTAATCCAATCTTCATAACACATCAATGCCTCAATTGTTTCAGGTCCGAGGCTACTTCTGTGATCAGTAACTACTCTCCCGCACACGCTAAAGGCAGATTCGGAGGCAACCGTTGAAGCGGGAACAGCCAAAACATCACGGGCTATGGCGCCAAGTATTGGGTATCTTGCACAGTTCACCACCCACCACTTTAAGATGTCAAAATCTGGTGTTCGGGGATGAAAGTCCTCCTCAAAATACCTCTGCAGCTCATTGAGACTCTTGGCTTTCTTAAGTTTCACATGCTCATCCCAATCAGAAAGGGCACTGTTAGCCAACACCACTTGTTCACATTTTCCTCTTGTGAAAAGACATCACAACTTTCTTCAAATTCAGATGCATACTCCAGAAACAGGACCTCCATGGCTTTCTTCACTTCTTTTATGTATTTATCAGCATCAGCTCCAAAATATTGGTTCAAGCGAAACACAACATAATCCATTTTGAACCTTGGATCAAGTACAATTGGTATGCAATTTGCCAAGTATGACTCCTTAAAGTACTTATTAAACTTAGCTTGCATTTCTTTCACCATGATTCGGATTGTAGCATTCTTGCTTTTTGCTTGTTCTTGGAGGACAACTTTGACATTCCAAATCTCTATGAAATACAAATTCGAGGTTGGGTAGTCAGAGCCCGAAATAACATTGGTGGCATGGCAGAATACCTTTAGAAGCTGACAAATGTCTTCAGCCATTTTCCATTCCTCACACGAAGGACCAAAAGTATAATTTGGTTCGTTTTCCTCTAAGGTCTCGAAAGCCTTTCTAAATGGTATACTGGACTCGAGCATGCGTGATGTGGAATTCCATCTTGTAGAAACATCTAGTGAAGGTTGTTGTTTGCACATTATTCCAACTTGGGCAACCATCCTAGCAAATTGTTCTTTTCTAGCCTGAGAACTTTTGATGTATTTAACACTGTCCCTAATGTTGTCCACAACAAACTTCATGGCTTTCAATCCATCTTGCACTATCAGATTTAGCACATGAGCTGCACATCGAACGTGCAAGAGTTTCCCTTCATGATGGAGAAGGTTCCGATCAACCAAATTCTTTCTGAGATGTTTTACCATTTTAGTGTTGACTTCTGCATTATCCATAGTGAAGCTGAACAGTTTGTCCTCTATGTTCCACTTGCGAAGGCTGTTGAGTACCACATGTGGTGTCTCAACAAGGCAAAATCTGATTATTCTATGCTTAACTTTCCATTTACTACTTATCCAATGACATGTAATACAGAGGTAACCAAGTTTCTGGTTGGAAGTCCACATATCACCGGTTAGTGATACTCTATGGTTGCAATTCCTAAAGAATTCTTCATGGAGCTCTCTAAACTGATGGTAAGCAGCCATGCAATCATTTTGTACTGTTACTCTATTGACTGATTTGAACCATGGATTTAATGATGCACACAATTTTCTAAAACCAGCATACTCAACAAATGAGAAGGGCAAACCATGCAAAACAATCAACTTAACGAGTTCAATCCTTGCAGCTTCTTGGTCAAATCTCCAATCAGGGTCTATCTCATCAGAAGTTTTAATTTGCTCAATCACACCATCCATTGCTTTTTTCACCTCACATACCTTAATGTGTCTACCAAGTGTACTAGTGCCTGACACCTTTGATGCTGGGAATATTTCGCTGCAATAATTACACTTGCCTTCCATCAAGAACCCATCAATGTATATGGGTTCCGCATCCTTCCAGATTTTAGACGTCAACTTGCGTGCCTTTCGATGGGGACCTGCAAGTATGAAAGAGCCAAATGCTGTCATCTACATTGTTATTAGTGGGAGTAGCATGTGTAGGAGCAGCAAATGACACATACCATGTGTAGGAGCAGCAGGTGATACATCATTTGAAGGAGCAGCAGGTGATACATCATTTGAAGGAGCAGCAGGTGATACATCATGCATAGAAGATGGAGTAGCATGTGCAGGAGAAGGTGATAGATCAAGTAAAGAAGGGGACTTCAAAGTCCCAACTGAATTTGGAGATCTTGCGTTTGATTGCCCCCTTCGTCTTGCCATCATGTTTATCATACGAGACCCAGACACGATTGGAGATTTTTTTCTTCCTACAGATTTGTTTTGCAATCGGTTCAAGACAACCTGCATTTACAACAAGATAGACAACATTAGCATCTCATGGTCAGTACTAGCATAATGAAACTTCTATAAATAACTCATGTTCTGAACAACAAAACTTACTTTTTCACTGATAACTTTGGCAGCCTTGATTGTTGTTAAGCTACCACCTGCTTCTGAAAGTGGCCTTTTGCTCCCTATAGTTGGATGCATTTCTTCTGGTACTGTTGTTTTCTACAACCGACACAAACACCAAAATGACATGATTAGTTATGTGAATGCTTGTTCGACACAAAGCATATGATGTAGCACTGTCTTCTTGTATACCTTTTTCGAGCTCTTCTTGGATGATGGCGGCATCCTGGGGACCTCGCTACTCTCCTGCTCCAAACTTGCCTCGCCGGTACCTTTACTGTCCCGCTGCTCCACACCTAATGATGTCTCGCCGGTCTCCTGCTGCTCCCCACATAATATCAGACAAAGTAAGACAATATATAACTGAACATAAAATTCAGACGTAATACTACTATCTAGTCGTGAGTCTACCAATCATGAACATTATTCCTTATCAAGAGCTAAATTTTCTGAATCGTCATAGATGTAGAACCCTCTCCATCATGCATTTCCTGTTTCTCACGCAATTCAGTGTGGAAGGGCGAGAGAGCTAGCATGAGCCAACGAGCTAGAGCAAAACGCTGAAGCCGATGTCAGATGCAGTTTCTAGAACTTTCATCAACCCCCTTTTTTTTGCGAATACCACGTTCTCAAAGGAAATTCATCAACCCTGACGGTTAGAACATCGAAACACGTTGGGAAGGGCACAAGCTAGCGATCACATCCGAATAGCGTCTGCAGACTGCAGCGTCTACGCCGTCGTAGCTCCAGCTAGCCCCAACCTGACAACGTCCATCGCAGCCACCTGTTGGAGTAGCTAGCTAGCGATCAGAAATCAGATTTGCCCCGGATGAGTGTTGATCTACCGAGACAAGGGCATACTATAGATGGATCATTACTAGTAAATCATCAAGCAGAACGAGAGACACAAATCTGAAGCCCCGGATGAGCACACGGCTGGCTTCATCCGGATGAGCAGACGGAAAGAGGGGAAGAGGGACAAGAGTCTGTACCTTCATCCGGATGAGCACACGGCTGGCTTCTTGCTGCCCCCCCACGGACATCGCCGGCCAATTGCGGCTCCCGACGGAGCTTGCCAGATGTGGGCGTGCCCCCATGAATCTCGCCAGATGCGGGCGTGCCCCCATGAATCTCGCCAGATGCGGCGGTCGGAGTAGAAGAACGGAAGGGGGGAGGCGGGGACGGGGCGGGGACGGGGGCGTTCCTCCGGGCATGGCTGCCGCCGCCATGGTGACGGAGGAGTAGAAGAACCGAGCGGAGTAGCGGCGGTAGCGGCGGCCGTGGGGATGCCGCTTCTGCCGATAAGAATAAGTTTTATGCCGTGGGTGTCCACTAAAAAACTTAAGTGGGGCGGCTTGGCGGCGCCGTGGGGTGCCGCTCCCACTTACAGGCATGTCCGCGGATCGCCAGCCGATCTACCACACCTTCAATCCCAGCCCGAGGTACTGCAGGAATAACATAAACTAATTCTAAAATTTTCAGTTAGTGCAAATATAATGTTTGGTGATCGGCTGATCAGATCGACACTTGAGCAAACCGCCATATCTCGATTGGGTATCATATATAGCCAAACTACACCATGCTTCGGCCAGGACACGAGGTGAGTTCCGCCGCCTGTCAAATTGCCAAATTAGCAAATTTGTGAATTTTCAAAAGACCCATTTAATTTAATTTATCTAGCGTGTCAAGACATAAGAATTGAATCATCATACATTATTAGTTTAATTATTCAGTGCAACTGGGTCCAGTTTAAAATCTCGCACAGGGTCCCGAATTTTGCTGGCCCGGCCCTACATAGTACACAGCAGCATCACTGAGTACGTCATTATGCGTTACAGTAACTCGTCATCGTTCTTTAGTACAAAACGAGGAGAACGGAAAGCTGACGATGGCCCAACGGTTGATGCACGTAAAACTTTAGTGGCTATGGCTAGACTTGCCCGTATCAGCTCCAATACCACACTTGCTTAGAGACCTTAAGTGGTAAATGATGGATCGATGGCTAGACCTCGATTCTTGATGCATCCCATGTCCACAAGTGACAAGACCACGCCCATGCAAAACATAGGACGACTGGCAACTTAACCTTTTGCTCCTCGTGCATCTACAAGTTTCATCCATCACAAAATTTGCTTTCCTGTCTAATCCCAGAGGTTCTATGTGAAGGTCACGGTCATAATGTCTTCACGTTCTTGACATGGCACACAAGAATATAAAGGCCAAAGGTGCATATATATGACCGCGTCAAAACGCCACTCGTTTGTACAGACGATACATTAATGTGGAGATTCTGAGTAGCAATAAAAGAGGAGATTGTGGATCTTCATTGAATTACTTCAATCTGCACTGTCGTGGATAGTGACACTGCTTCAATTGTTATATAAACCCTCACAAGGCAACTTCGCCATATGCCCTAAACTCGTAGGATTATGAGAGCTATTGCAATGTACACGTGGAAGAGAACAAATCTAGCAGGATCATGCTTATAAGCCGGAGAGCGACCAAACACAGGGCACCTCATGTAGAGAATATATAATAAATCAGGATGATGGAACATCCAAATAGTGAGAGGGCATGTACATCAGCGGCATGTGTGAGAACGTCCAGGAGTTGTCACAGGATGTGTGCATTGGTGCCGGAAGTGGAGCCGGAGGTATCATCACAGATTAGTTCAGATTCTGGAGCACGGTCTGGGGTACGTAGCAGAGGTTGCTTCGCTTCGGCTACTCGCAAAACACTGTGATGTGGAGTAGTACGTCGCAGCGTTCAAAGCAAAGAGTATGACTGTTCACATCACATGCCGCCGCCGCATCACCACTAACAAAAAAGATCCGATGAGGCACAAGGCAACATGTAGACGAAATCACGAAAAGCAACAGCCAAACTATCACTCTCATTCCATTCGCCTATCACGGGAATGTGGCTGTATTGTCTGCCTGTATTGTATGTTTTCCCTTGCTTGCTTGCTCGCCGCGAGAGACTGCCGCTGGCTGCCAAGTTCAGAGAAGCAATAGTAGTGCTAGCTGAATCTGGATGGATCATCTCCGGCACCACTTCGGCTCATCCAACCACGCATGTTTTGGTAGATGGATCCACAACGAACGAGCCGACGGAGACGAGTGGGAGACGTCCATGGTTACGAGATCGAGCAGTTAACCTGTGGGCCGTGGCAACCCCGGTTGGAACTTCTGGTCCGGCAGAATCCGCGTTTCAGAAGAAAAAAACGAGATCTTGCCCAAGGGTTTGGTGTGCCACAGAGTTCAGAGAAGCAAACTCGTCTAAACATATATATATATATTTTTTAGAAATGGGGAGAAGCCCCAGCCTCTGCATCATGAGGATGCATACAGCTGTTTTATTACATATTTTGAAGTATCAGGTTCCACGAATTACAACTCAAGCATCAAAAAGAGTAGCGATGAACACTAGCCAGCGAAAAATAACAGGAATGAAACACTTATGCATCACTTAATCTATTGAAAATCTGTCAGCCAGCGAAGTTGTAGAACGCCCGAGCGACCGCCTCAAGCCGGCCACACCCAGAAGCCACTTCCTCCCGTTGCTCCAATGGGAGGAGGAAAGACCACGCGCCAAGTAGGGACGAAGCCTTGTAGATAACCTGCAAATAGTTCATGCGTTTGGATTTGTTAAACACTAAATCATTTCTACACGTCCACAGGACCAAAGTATAGCACACACGCCTACTCGTACACGTGCTTTATCTATTTTTTGCATCCCTCTCAACCAATTCCCAAACATGTTTGTGATATTGGCTGGTGATGGTAAATCAAAGGTGAATTCGATAATTCTCCATATGAAACGTGCTAGAGGACAGGTTAAAAATAAATCCTGAATTGACTCCGTTGAATCACAAAATTCGCATTTAGTGCACCCTTTCCATTTCCGTTTAGCCAAATTATTTTTGGTAAGGATTACCTTTCTGTATAGGAACCACATAAAGATCTTAATCTTTAAAGGAATCTTTAGTTTCCAAATATATTTCCTCAAACATATGCCATGGCCTTCCTCCGCTCTGATACTCCGGACAGTTTTAGCTCTTTGGACTCGCCGTCGGCTTTGCCAGCTGTTGTAATTTCACGCTGCAAGCCAATCTAAAGGATGCCGTCCGCTGGCACGCGCTGCCGATAGCCACAAGGAGATTCCGGGCACATAGCGTGTACATAAGTGGGGCTAAATAATCACAGTTGACTGTTGAGAGCGGAAAGTGCTATTGGAGCAAGGGCCTGTTTTTTAATTTTTTTAAATCGATATTTTAAAGTTTCAAAAAAATCTGAAAAAATCCTAAATGTAATGCCGCATTCTACTGTCCTGCAAAATTTCAACCCGAAGTAGTTTGTATTCCCGCCTACATAAAAATGCCAAATCCAGAAAAATCTGATTTTTTTTTGAATTTTGCACTGTTCACTTGTCAGATCCAGATAATTTTCATGTTTACACAATATTCGCTTTTATTTTTTTGCACAGCGCTAGAAATAATCATTGTCTATGATTGTTTTCACATTTAATAGAAACATGTCATTTTTTTTTAAATTTCAAAAGGGCTCCATGGACCCATCCTACAAATCACCACACTTCACTTGAGAGCATCTCCACCGGTGCTCTCAGTACACGGGCCAACACTAGTTACCGCTCTATTAAAGCATCTCCAGCGGCACCCCCAGCCCCCCCGCCCCCCTCCCCCTCCCCCCAAGACACATTGGGGTGCCAAACAGGAAAATCGGCAAAAGCGCCAACTCCATCTGTTCGACCCCACACAGTTTATGTCTGGCACCCCCCCGAGTGGGTCTCCAAACTTTGGGGCAGCCCAGGGTGCTGGACAGCGCCCGGATATACGCAAGCGGGTCCCGCATGTCATAGACAGACACCTGACGCCAAATTCTTCCTATCCCACACGGCTATGCTGGCCATGGGAAACCCGCACTGACGGCCCGGCCCGACCCGAATTTTCCGGGCTTGGGTGGGACTGGACTTCCCCACGGGCCGGACCTGGGCCTCAGATTTTGGCCCGATGGATGGGACGGGCCTGGGCTTTGCATATTGGTGTTTTAAGGAAGACGCCCGACCCGAGGCCCGATGGGATTTTGCCGTCACGGGACGGGCCTGGGCCTGAAATATAGGCCCGATGGTTGAGTCGGGCCGGGCCTGGGCCTGGGATTTTGACCACGGGCTTTTTTAGGCCCGGCCCGGCCCATGGCCAGGTATACACACGGCCACACGCGTCATTTTTTGTGAACGAACCGACCAATGCACTTTGTGTTATACTCCCTCCATTTCCTTAGTATAAGGTGCTGGGTTTGTCAAGAGTCAAATTGACTATATTTGATCTAGATTTTAGAAAATATTATTAGCATTTACAATACCAAATTAAAATCATTAGATTCATTTCGAAATAAATTTTCATATATTGCTTTCTTGTTATTTATGATGTTTATAGTTTTTCCTTACAATTTTAGTTAAAGGTAGTCAAGTTTGAGTTTTTGAGACAAGTAATACACCTTATTATAAGGAACAGAGAGAGTATTTTTTATGTTTGGAAATATTAATTGTTTCGTTTTTTAGTTGTTCTTACCGACTCAGGTGTGATATTATTCCCCAAGTCTTATCTGACTCGCTAGGCATACGTGTAACCTAAGATCCCATATGCTTCCCTGCAATCACACACCACCATTGTTCCATTGTTGTGTGTTACTCTCGAACACTCTCCATCCTTCCGACCGCGTGCACAGTCGTCCGGGAGCGAACCGCCGGAACCTTGTTTCTTCAATCATACACCCGGAGAGAGGCGATAAAATATTTGGGAAACATCTGTACACGACTGCTCAAGTACTACATCCGAATCCATCGAAAATGTTGCGTGAAAAAATGTGCTACTGATGTTTTTGTCACCGCCAACGTAAAGAACGGTGCCTCTTGTTGTTTCGTCATTGGTAATACTATCAACCAACTTATACGTTGTTTTTACTGCTATTTTCTATAATAATCACCACATATCTGCAATTGGTAATTTGGTATGAATGTGCTAGGTTTTGCTCAATCTTGGAAATTGTTCTGTCATGTATTATACTTGGATTAAATCAATTCAAAACTGCTAAATATTTCAACAACATGACAGGTCATGCAGTGATGCAAATTATTATACATGTATTATCTTGGCATAATTTCTTGTATGTATCAAACAAAGGGACTAATATAGAAGTGTACTGTATTGTATTGCATTGTGCAGTGTCGCATGAGAAAGTGATTGATGTGATGTATTTTCTTGAGAAGGGTGCTGATCCCAATATAAAAGACTCTTCCAACGGCACAACTTCTCTGCATGAGGCGTTAGGTTTGTGACTCACACAGCTTCAGAGCATTCGTGTAAAAACAACCGTTACAGGGTTATTTTTCCACGATGGAATTCAGTTTAAACAGTATATCCACAAGGAAATGGACCGACATTTTAAAGACCATGCTGTGACTCGCACCATCGAGCTCAAAAATCTGCATTCTTGAAAATAGGAAGAAGGCCCTGCTGGAAGAACAGCAATCACCAATCGCTCATCGTGGAGGCTGCCCACCACGGTGAAAAAAAAAAAATACTTTTATCTCTTTTGCCTATAATAACTTAAGAGGAGCGCTTCCAATTACACTGTGAATGTATAATAATACAAAAGTAATCACAGTCTCTAGGACATTACACTTTGCCTACTATCAAGAATCATCCCTCTAATGTGAACTCAATGTGGATTTCAGACTGCTCACGGTGGGAAGTATCATATAGTGGTATCATACACATGATACTACTATGTTACTAACTCTATAGTGGGTAGTAACATAAGTGTAGTATCATATAATAGTGTATTTATTAGTCTTATAGACTAATTTTGCATTGAAATGTGTTATGTTACGGTATCTACCTATTATATCGCTACTTCCTCTCTCATCATTAATTACAGTGCCACATCATATTTTTTGCATGCATGGAATGCATGATACCACCTATGATACCTCACTCTGGATAGTCTCAGAGATCCAAGGTACATATGGTAGGCAACACTAGTCATGTCAAATCTTGGAAATGTGGGTCATGAGCTTCAACTTCGAGAAACTTGTTAGCTGCCTTTTCGTACATTCAATGCCTCAAATACTTGACCGTCTCACGATCCCTTTATTATCATACAGACGGCTGTGGTGGCAGAAATTTATCGATGCGACTCACCCGGAAAAGGTTCTCAACATACTCTCTCAATTCGCTTTTATTCTACAATCTAAAAAAATTCAGAAGGGCAACATTTATTATTACTACTTTGGCACACACCGCCACAGGAAACAAAGCACCACGTCAGCTAAACAAATCTTAATTAATGTCATCCATGTACGGAGTAATTTGCATAGTAGTACTAATCATTTCACACTTGCTTGTTGTATTTTTCTCTCCCCTAATGAGGAAAGGACCTGTGTTAATTTCCTTTATGTATTTATAATTACTATGAATGGTATTTAACAAAAATCTAAATCTTGTAATATGGTAGAAAAATTCATATTTGTAATTACTACGATATGACATTGCCGGATGTCGAGTTTACATGGGTGTAAAAAAAAGTTCATTCGAAAGATTTACCATATGTGACAGTGGAAAAATATATACAAAAGCCAATTGAATACTCACACGTGTTTCAATTTGATCTTGTAATATGGTAGAAAAAATCGTATTTGTAGTTACTACAATATGGCATTGTCGAATGCCGAGTTTACATGGGTCTATTTTTTTTTGTAATTACTATGAATGGTATTTAACAAAATATAAATCTTGTAATATGTAAAAAAATCATATTTGTAATTACAACGATATGACATTGCCGAATGTCGAGTTTACATGGGTGTAAAAAAAATCATTCGAAAGATTTACCATATGTGATAAGTGAAAAAAATATAGAGCCAATTGAATACTCACACATGTTTTGGTTTTTATCTTGTAATATTGTAGACATAATTATATTTGTAATTACTATGGTATGGCATTGCCGAATGTTGAGTTTACATGGGTGTAAAGTTTATTCGAAAGTTTTACCATATGTGGCAAGTTTACAAAGCTAGATGGATAATAAGAGTTTAAATTCAATCTCCAATAGGTTAGGGCATTGATTGAAGATAAGATTAGTGAAACCTTCAATGACATGTGTTGCTCTGTACGATATAAAGGGATTTATATCAGAGAAATACAAACCTAATCTCTACTATATAATACGAGTAACCGTGGCGGTTGTATGTCTTGCTTCGTACGTCGTTCGTTAGCTCTACCCGTATCAATCGGAGCCAAATTGAATTTCTGTACAACTCTGAAACAATCCTGAAAAGCAAAATCCTACGACGCCCAACAGCCAGTCCAAATCAAAAGGAGGATAGTGAACTCTGTTTCGACACGGGCCGCTCCATCGCTCCGACCTCCGCCGCCTCCCGGCCCCAGCCGCCGTCCCGCCGTAGTATCCATGTTCCCTGGTTATCCGCGCAGCCGGAATCCCTCCCACCGAGCGGAGCGCCTCCTCCTGGCATCCTATTGTACGGACCTCGCCGTCGTCAGACTACCAGATCGACCACCTCCATGCTAGACCTCCTTCTTCCCGAGAGCCTTCTGCCCGAGCGACTCCGGCACGACGTGGTATGAGATCGCCGCCGGCGACCCGGCGTCCTTTCCCAGCTCGGCGAGGAGGAGCTGTGCAGCACCACCCGCATAAGCTGCCGCAGGAGCGCAAGTCTGGCTGGTTGGCGGAACCAGCGGCAAGTTCACCTGGGAGGGCTCGACAGCTACACCATGAATATCTGAATCCGTCGGCAACAAGGGCGTGAACTTCGGTCAGCTTCTTGGCTCAGTTCTAAAAACATTGAGTATCAACCCGCAGTATTACCATTGTTTTTCCATCGTGGACTGAATTTACACCGCCTCCCTCAGTCCCTCTAGAAGAAAATCCAGCTATGCTGCACTTTCCTGTCAGCTTGGATTTCTGCCTTGATGATTTGATCTGGAGAATACGACACACTGGGTAGTAGATCGAACCTTTCACAATCGTACAAAAACATGTGAGGCAGTAGGGGGCGGCTTGTTGATACCTCCCGCGAGGCTGCACGGAGGCCTCGGCCACTTTCCCCTGTGTCCGTCCACGGATGCCTACTACCGATCCATCCACTTCTGCTATGTTCTACATGTACCAATTAATCTTTTCCAGCTCTCATGTGTTCATAGCGCAGGCTCTGCATTTTCTGGTGGTAATTTCCAACTTGATTAGTATTGTAAGTTATGACTTGATCTTGTCTCTGTGGCAGATCTGATTTGCTTAGCAAAAACCGACTCTATTGAGTTTGTTCACAACATACCAGCTCGCTAGCTATGCTCTGAAAACTGAAGGAGCGTAGCAGGGTCCTTTTATTGATCGTTCGAGATTCTCTCTGTTATTAGTAGACAAGCTAAACTAGCTCTAATATGTGTACAGAATAAATATTCCTGAGACTATGTGCATAAACAAGCATCATGCTTCATTCTCTGAATCACGTCAATTTGCCTTTAATTCTGCGTCCAAGTAGCTTTTCAACTTTTCGTGAAAAAGCTTTCCCACCATTCTTTGTTCTTCATATTGTTTATGTGCAAATGTGTTGATAATTACGGTTTTTTCTTTTCTCTACTGAGATAAAAGAGCAATACATTGCTTCTTCGATCAAGAAACTAAGATATGACATTCATTTTCATGTACTCATGCACTAGATTACTATGCAATATAAAAGTTGACCAGATTGTTTCCTTATAAAATATATCTACACGTGTAGCACTACGCCACTACCCTTTGTTAGATAAAAGACATGCAAGATAAATGTTTCTTCATTCGTCGTAACTCTATGGACTGGTGGGTGAAGAATGACCACCACTGTCGTCGCTGTTATTTGTCGATGTTGTCGAATAAAGGGAGATTATGTTGTCATTGTTATGTATCCCTTTTTAGTTATGGGTACAATCTCAAGACATCTATGCGTCCACAATAACAAAATTTAATTATTTTGCTAAAATTATGTGTTGAATATTGGTCTACCCGTAGCAACGCACGGGTATTGTGCTAGTAAAAATACAATATAAAGGGATGACATACGATAGGTGGAAGAATCAGAGACGTTGATTAGTTAGTAAGAGAATGGTGAGATATACATGGGCAAACCTAAGTGTAGCAGAGTGGGAGCCTATGCCCCCACTCAAATTTTTGATTTCCTATAGTATACAGCAATTTTTTCAGATTTTGCAAATATATACAAAGAATGCCCCCAGTAACTTGATAGGCCCCAACTCCTAATTTTTTGTGGGTCCGCTCAGATACAGGGGAGGTTCGTCTCCATGTTATCCAAGGCATCTTCGTTATGTTTATCATTTTTTCTGTGTAGCACACAGGTGAGCACCATAGGCTTGTGCGTTAGCAACACCCATGTCAGTCTCGTCTTTTCCTTATCCTCAGTGACATGTGGGACACTTCCGTCTTCCTCTTTCCTTTCCATTCACGTTGCATCACAACAAGGCATTCCCATGTGCGTGTGCACACATTTCCTTTTCCTTCAAATTCATTTTACCTATTTCTAGTAAAGCATTATAGTCACAAAATTTGAATATTTTTATTTGTTTTCAGTTAAAAATTCCAACAGCCTATGTCTCGCTGAACACTCGGAGAGATAGCTTCTGAACGAGAATATAATCTAGTATCTTTTTTTTTAGATGATAATAATCTAGTATCAAAACTGACGAGAACCGTGGCGTAGCCCGCATGGTACACTACGTCACGTCTCAAGTTCAGAGGCACTCGAAAGTGCCTCCAATTACTGAAAAAGTGCGGGCAAATGTTTTTTGAGGCAGAAAAAAAGTGTTAGTTTTGTTCATGTTGGCAAAAGTATTTAGTGGCAGTTTTCAGTAAGTGCCTCAAAATTCATTTACTGGCAGTCTTAAAAGTGCCTCAAAATTCACTTGCTGGCATACTAAAAGTGCCTCAAATTTCACTGTCTGGCACTCTTAAAAGTGCCTCAAAATTCACTTGCTGGCACTACTAAAAGTGCCTTCAAATTCAATTACTTACACTACTAAAAGTGCCTCCAAATACATGTACTGGCAGTACTAAACATGCCTTCAAATTCAATTACTTGCACTTACAAAAGTGCCTCCAAATACATGTACTGGCAGTACTAAACATGCCTTCGAATTCATTTACTTACACTTCAAAAAGTGCCACCAAATACATGTTCAGGCAGTTTCCATAGAAGGCTATTACAGGTTTAACAATTGTAGCAAGTAAACATATTGCAGGTTCAGAACTATTACAGGTTTAACTATTACAGATATAACATCTTTCGAGAATTTCTGTTGAGGAGTAACCTACGAACTGCATCTATGAGACAGGAGCAAATATGAAACTGGAGCATCTATGAAACAGGAGCATCTATGTTGACAGCTACTGACAACATACGACAGCTACGGTGGTAGCCTCAAGCCTGTAACTTACATTATTCCTCAAGCAACTGACAGATATCTACTTTCATGATGAACCAATCCAGACTGAATCTCTAGGCTGTGAATTCACATTCTTCCACTTTTTCTTGCATGAACCTTGTGTCGCAGCAGCCACCCTTTGCTTCATAATGGATTCATGTGGTTTACCTGTCAAGTTTAGTTTCATGTGATTTTACAAGCATGTTATATCTTATTTGAGTGTTAATTAAAAACTACTCAAGTTCAAAAATACTATAATACTGAGTCGTGTACTTACCAAATTGTTCATATGTGCATGCTTAGAACTAGACAAAGGCTAGCTTCTCAAAGTTCAACACAAAACATAAGGCTCTAGTTAAAAGTGGCAATATATTTAGATTTAGCATGGTCAGTCAATTTCCAAATCGCGAATGCAGGAATTTACGAATGAAAAAACAGAGCAAAGTTAAATTCCAATTTTATAGTACCACACAATATTTTGCATGAAATTGTCCTCAAATTAAGCCTTGCATATTTTGCATGCTCTGTCCTGGAGCCTAATTAAATCTGGAGATTCAGTTATAGCCTACACAAGAAATAAGTTCTTCTCTCTCCCACAAAATGCCAAAGTACATGGTAATTTAGAATAAATGTCTCATATTTCTTGGCCTCACCTTTTCTCTCTCGATATGTTTAGACCAAAAGCACATGCCCGATGGTTCTCTACCCAAAAATTTGTAGACTAACAGTGGGAGGTTACAAACAGAAATGTATTCAGAGCACTAACAAGGTTCAAGTAGCATTCACTACCAGCAGACTGAATATAATTACTCGTAGAGTAGTTACTCTGAGCATCTTAAAGCACGTCAATTCTAAGATATTAGTAGCAAAGACTGCACTTTTATAGGAATGGATCACCAAAGCATAGAAATAGTTTTAAGTGCTGAAGTGTTAAAAATTTCCAACTAAAGGTCTGTTAAAAGAAATACTCAGTATATCCTAGCATCATAAATATATCCTTGTATAAAATACATAAGCAAGAAATATTGCTAACTGCATTAATGGTGGCATCCTTGTGAAATCGTAACTCCCGCTGCCTGGTATGTTATGAATTACGGTGCCCTGATGTTCTGCAGTTGCTACCACTATTTTGCATTAAACGGTAAAGAGGTGCTGGTATTGAGTAATGCCTCCTCGTTCTCTCTTTCCATGACCCTATTATCTCCCTTTCTTTCGGAACAGTTAAGCGATGGGAGAAAATAAGCTACCAGATTTTGCTCATATCTCTTCGTCCCACAAAATTTGCAAGGGGGGCTGAGAGCTAAATCACGCCATCTGAAAACTACCTTCACAGCCTGACTTTACTTCATGCACAGGCACATGCAAAACAATTCATTTCACTAACCTGATTCGAGATGTCATAGACAACTATGGCGGCGGCAGCACCCCTATAGTACATGGGGCCAAGCTATGATACCTCTCCTGCCCAGCAGTATCCCAGATATCAAACTTCACAGTCTCGGCATTAACAGCCAAGGTTTGGGAGAAGAAAGCCGCTCCGATCATTGATCCCTGCAGATAAATAGACCGATAATTATCATTTTCAGAACAAAATCTGCAGACATTTTATCTTTAACAAAAGGAGTATATCAGCGTAAAATCTGCAGACATTTTATCTTTAACATGTTTGTAGTATGTATATCTCAGGAAATCAATCTTCCATCATTAAGAACTTGCCAAACTGTGCAAAGAGCATAAAACAGCGAAGAAAATAGTAAGATATCAATTAAACACATGTACTTGATAAGAACGTGATCTTGCAATTAAATCGAACACTAGCAAAAATTTCCAGCATAGATTTCTTATGTGCATACAATTCAGCACCTCACATACACATTGATTTGAGGAAAACATCAACTATAAGCCTATTAAAGTATTTTATTGCATTATTCCTATAAAAAATGTATCACCATGATATCAAAACATTTAATCCACACACAAGCTCAGTTCAAGGAAATCAAATGAGTACTATCTAGAACCTAAACCAAACTGCAGAACATATCAAACATGCATATAAACAAATTCTTCAGTTAACAGTGTAATTTATATTCAGATTCGTCAGAGCAAAGTTACCCCAAAATCACAGATGCTCAGGAGCATCATGCAGCACAATCTAGTGTCAAACAAGGCCAGATTAGAGAACGTGAGAGGGAGAGCAGGGGGAGAGCCGAGGGATTACCACACCGTGAAAGACGAAGAGCGGCGACCACCACTGCGGTTGAAGTGTGAAAAAACCCACTGCCTTCCTGCAACGGCGGGCGCCGAGGGCGTAGGCGAGGAGATGTAGCCGAGCGGCAACCACACGACCACCATCCCTGACCACAGCCGAGGTGAATGGCCGAGGCGAGCTTCGCAGGAGATCGAGGAGGCGCGGTCGAGCGGGGGCACGAGGGGGAGATGGAGGAGACGTGACCGGCGAGGAGACAGCAGGGGGCGTCCATGTGGTGACCTGGTGGAGGAGATCAAGCCGGGAAGCAGCAGCCCGCGGAGCTAGGGTTAGTCGGGGGTGTCTGCGCGAGAGAAAGGAGGGGCCACGGCGGTGAGGAACCGGTGGTGGAGACCATGCCGGAGCAGCGCAATAGAGCGGAGGCGCCGGAGCAGCCCCAGAGAGCGGCGGCACCGGAGACGGCCGGCGTCGGTCGGAGCTGCAGGCGTCGGCGGCGAGTCGCCAGAGAGGAGTTAAGAAACGAGAGAGAGATGGAGAGAGGAAAATACGAGAGAGACAGCTTAACCCTGGTCGAGAGCGGAGGGACTAATTTGCGTAACTTTAATAGTATAAGGAGTTTTATGCAATATGTATAACCATTGCAGAGAGCGAACACTTATCGGATCAAACAATTGCGGCACTTTTGCTAAACTGCCGCGAATTAGTGAGGATTAGCGGCACTTTTGCTAACTGCCGCGAATTAGATGAGGAATAGCGTCACCTTTGCTAACTGCCGCGAATTAGATGAGTATTAGCGGCACTTTTGCTAACTGCCGTGGAAGATTAATTTGCCCTCATCAAACATTGCCGTCACTTTTTGGAAGGTGCCTTTAATATGGACTAATTTTTGGAGGCGATATTGACATGTGCCGTGCGTTGCTGATATTTTAAGGCACTTTTATTTTTAGTGCCGTAGATTAATCGATATTTAAAGGCAGTTTAACTAACTGCCGATGATTAAGGCACAATTAGCGGCACTAATTGAAATCTGCCGCTTAATGACAGTTTTTTGCGGCACAAAGGAAAAATGCCGCAACGGAAGTGCCGGGAATACGGGGTTGTGGTGTAGTGGTAGGCACGGCTGATGCGTGCCTTCCAGCCCCGCCTAGGTTCTCTTTAATTTCACATCATCTGTGAGTGCCACGCATGAGTGCATGGATAATTGATTGGCGCGGTAGAGTGCACGCACGCGTGTTTTGCTAGCACTAGTACTCCAACAGGGTTCCTTGCATCCGTTAACTGAATCTGCTTCTGTAGGTGTGCTTCCGTCTTTGCGGCAAGAGACAACCGTAGCTGCTGCAGCAAAGTTCAGAGAAGCTCTATAGTAAGCGGTGCTGGATGGATGGATGGCTGGCACTTTTGGCCTAACAAACCATGGGTGCGTTGGATGGATCCGCGGCGAACATCTGAACGAATCGACGGAGACAAGCGATGAGTCCCTAGAGTTTGAGTCACAGCGGGACATAATGTCTTCGACTTCTTGCAGCTGGTCGTCGCCACAAACGGAGAACGCCAGCAGGGATACATAATGTTTTCAACGAAACTACGGTAGAAAAATAGTCACATTGGAGACGACAGTGATACTGTCCTGCGAAACAGGAGTACAAACTACGGTTGAAGATCTGAAAAAAAAAAATACGGTTGAACTGAAGAATTAGTTTCAGTTAGACAGTTACGCATCGTACCAACGGAGCAAACAAACTGTCAGCTTCCATTACTCTCTCCAACATTGCCGTCTCAAGCTGTTTTATACTGATTTCATTTTCTAGAAGGAAAAAAATGCCATAGATATTTAGGTCAGAAAACCCTCCCGGGCCGCCAGCGCGAGGGCGGCTCCGGAGGCGCCCCTCACCACCGAAGAGAAGCGCCGCCCGCCCTCTCCCTCCGGCCGCTGCCGCCGGCGCCGGCGCAGGCGGTGGCGGCCACGCCTGTCCTTCGACGCGGCGGGCGGGGTGGCGCGGCCCGTCGTGCTCCCTTCGCGCGGGGGGCCGACTCTAGGCAGCGCAGGTGGAGACCAGGCGGCTGGGCGGCGCTTGCCGGCAAGCTGCAGAGAGGCGGAGGCGCGAGGCCAGGGCGGGCGCGGTCCAGGGGCGGCGGCGCGGTTTGCTGCTTCCTGATCGCCGCTCGATCTGGGGGCCTACCATGGCTCGATTTGAGTCGGAGTTGACCCACTCGTTCTGATCGCCAGGAGCCGGCCGGCGGCGTGGGGGCTGTGGGCTCGGAGCAAGGAGAATAAAGGTGGTGGTCCTAGGGTTCCAAATCGCGAGAAGACGAAGATCTGCTTGACGCCGGTACCTTGATCTGGCAAGAGTGTCGAGTTTCGGAAGGCTCCGCCGGTGATCTTTCATGGGCTAATTCCTAGTGATTGCTGGAGCGGAGGGATTCGGTCGCGCCGGAGGGAGCGGTGTGAAGCTCTGCTTCTGTGCCATCATGGCCAAATCCATGGTGTAGTCAGATGTGGGGAATGTCATGAAAGCTGAGATTAAAGGACTAGCAAATGTCGATTGGAGGCTCTGCGGCGATGAGGAACTTGCTTGGAGTTGCAGGAGGCGGAGCAGCGGCATGTTAGTGGGGGCATCATCACAGGTGAAGTTCAAAGTCCTACCTTTCAGGGTGAAAATCCAAGGCCTGGCCTTAATTGGTTGTGCCTGGCAATGCTCTTGCTGAAGACATTGTTTTGAGAGCGGAGACTATTATCTTCAGGGTGAAAACCCAAGGTCTGGCCTTAATTGGTTGTGCCTGGCACTGTTCTTGTTGAAGGCTTTGCTTTTGAAGATTTGGACATCAGGTGGTGTCGTGGTGGTGGTTGTGCGGCTGCTGCAAGGACTGTAACTCTGTAGCGGGACTTTCTTTTTATTTCTTCTTCTTATTGTGTTTCGGCTGTGTGCATCCGTAATGGCTTTGGGTATTGCGTTGTTGCAGAGGCTGGGTGTAAATTTGTATCTCCACGATATTAATATACACTCTTTATCTAAAAAAAAAAGCTGTTTTATACTGGAACGTCTATCTCACCCACCAATCCACATAAATGGTGTGGTTCTCATCAGCATTTGTTAATCGTAAGCACGAATAATAAAGCCTACACTATGCAGAGCAAGAAATTACCATCTCCAAACTGCTGCTCTAAACATCATAAGGAAATGGAGCCGTATATCATGAGAGGCGTGCTTTTAGCTTGGGCTATTCATGGTTGGAGAGGTATACATAAATTAAATGAACCGCACATCGATGTATACGTATCTATAGTTCTCCTATCAGCTTATTCGACGCTAAATACATACTATTGTTCATACTCAACTAGCTTGTAGAAGCGCCAACTCGTGGGATTTATTCAGTATGGAGAGGCGCTTTGCAACAACCTTCATTGTTGGCCTTTGATCCACATCAAGGGCAAGACATTCCACTACAACCTCTGCCAAATTGTCAAGAATCTCCAAATCTCCTGTCACTGCAATCTCCTTATCAAACAACGTAGTCGATTTCCTCCCCTTCTTGTGGTTCTCTAGGAAATTCTTTAAGCTGTTATTGTCAGAATGTGTGGCCCTCTTCCTAGTAAGAAGCTTCAAAATGACAATTCCAAAACCGTAGACATCACTTTTTTGGTCAGCAGGCCTGTTTGTAGGTATACTGGATCCATGTAAGCCGTGTCACCGCTCATTATTCCTGTGTCTTCATAGTATTCGCCAAACATCCTTGATATGCCAGAGTCATCTTTGGCACAAGTAAGTCATTCAAGAGTATATTTGATGATCTAACATTACCGTGCAGAAAGGTCTTTGAATGCATATAGGCTAGAGCACCTGCTGCTTGTGCAGCAATACTTAAAGGCATGGCCAAGTCGAGAGGCACCCTGTTGTGGCCGCAAAGAATTTCATCGAGGCTGCCTTTGGAGAAAAACTCATAGACTAGCATGGGAATCTCAACTTCCACGCAACAACCTATAAACCTTACGATGTTTTTGTGAAGGATTTGGGATTGGATGATGACTTCATTTGCAAATTGTCTATTCTCTTGCATGCCACTAACGCCAATCTGCTTCCTTACTACGACTTGTACTCTATCAACAAAGCCCACATATACTTCCCCGGAGGAACCTCTTCCAATCAAATTACTTCCGTTTAAAATTGGCTTGAGCTTCACCTTTTTGAAAAGTTTCACAGATTTCGTGCTCTCCAATACAGGCCCACCATTTGACAAGTAATTCCTACGTGCTTTTGTGTTGAAGATGTCCAAATTGTTCAACTTATAGAGCAAACCAGAGTTAGTGCTAGAAAGGCTTGCATCTTCTGGAATGACATTGTGCTTTGTATCTTGCTGTTTCACTGATGAGCTGCTGATGGTAGTTCCGACGCTACTTGCCTCTGCATGAAGCCTATCAATTATATGGCGTGCTTGTTCCTCAAGGAAACTAACCTGCTGTTCCGCTGATGAACTACTGATGCTAGTTTCGACGCTACTTGCTTTTCCATGAAGTCTATCAATTATATGGAGTGCAACTGGTCTCTTCTTTGGGTCCAAGTCCATGCATTCTATCCCAATCTTCATGCACACTCTTACTTGCTCCAACTCCGTGTCCCAATGATCTGATCCCTCCAACCTATTTTCCCAGTTACCAACTACCTATAAAATTGCAAATGTTAGTTAAGATCTAGATAGTAAACTCTATGACAAATGATTTATAGCTAAGAGAGAGAGAGAGAGATTCACGTTGACCATATAATCCGAGCCATGTTGTCAGTTGGATGTTATATTTGTTGAAGCATGAATGCATTCCTAAAGAGGTCTCGGGGTGCAAGAATGGGCCGGTTCAAATTACAAAAGTTACAACCTACTTTAAGTCCACATTTAGGCCTTAGGGAGCCAAGAGTAAGCAAAAGTGTTGGCAAATACAAACACATTTTAGATATTTTCTCATAAATTTGATTTTAGCGAGTTGCCATGGATTTGCAAAACACCTGCTCCGCATTTTGTACATAAAATTTGGCTAGCTTCTCGGATCTAGCTCCGTGGAGTTAGGCTGTTCGACACTGCTCCACGCAGGAGTTTTGGGAAGCTGGAAGCCAAAGGACTTCCGAATACACCCTTACTGCTACCTCATAGGCCAATGAGGCTCATATGCAAGTGTAACTCGCGTTAATTAGGCAAGCAAAAGTGCTACTAAAGGTGATGTGGGGTGCTAATTGTCAGAATAGCTCTACCAACCAACTATCCCAAAAGACCGATTTGATAGGAAGTGGTGGTATAATATACTTAACACCCCCCCTTCACATCCGACGTGGATATGGAATGATCAACACCTCCCCTCACGCCCTCTTTCGAGCGTGGATAAATGATTGGGGAAATACGGGGACTGAGACTTGAACTCAAGACCTCAGACTCTGATACCATATCAGAATGTTCTACCAACCAACTATCCCAAAAGACCGATCTGATATGAAGTGGTGGTATAATATACTTAACACCCCCCTTCACATCCGACGTGGATATAGAATGATCAACACCTCCCCTCACGCCCTCTTTCGAGCGTGGATAAATGATTGGGGAAATGCGGGGACTGAGACTTGAACTCAAGACCTCAGGCTCTGATACCATGTCAGAATGTTCTACCAACCAACTATCCCAAAAGACCGATCTGATAGGAAGTGGTGGTATAATATACTTAACACTAACAATGTATATCCGATAAGCCCCGGCCCACAAAATTCCGACCGATATGGGGGTTGGACCACTTTTATGGCCGACATAGATACCGCATATCAGGCTCAGCCCGGATAAATTTATCCGGCCTCCGGATAAGCGGAGGTCCGACAATATATCAATAGTACCGGGGGGTCATTTGTGTTCGACCTCTAGACTCCGCTAGGTTTAGTTAGTTCCGTCGAGCAATTACTCCCGTTCCAAACCAGATCTCACCACCTTCCGGTAGATCCATGGCGGGCTCCACCATGCGCGGCAGTGGCGGGCATGGCGGAGGACGTGGGCCTCCGGGCGAGGATGAGGATGAGGAGCGCCACCACTCGGAGTGAGCGACCAAGTGCAGCCGCCTTCGAGGGCGCCGGTGCGTCGGGCTTATGCCTACGAGCTACCACGACGAGCCCGTCACCCCAGTGCCCCCTCCTCGCATGCTGCAGAGACGGGTAGCGCTCGGGTAGCTCAAGCGTTGTGCCGATCGAGGTGCCAGACGAGGAGCCGGAGGAGCTTCTGGTGGTCTCCATCGGCGGCTGGTGAATCGGGTCGTGCACCTGGGACGATGAGCTCAAGGCCGCTACGGCCGCGGTGGAGGAAGGCGAGGAAGGTGCTACAACCGCCGTGGAGGAAGGCGGGGAATAAACTCCGCCCTGGGGGGTGCCACATGGGATGGCTGGGCACCACTCAAATACAAAGTCCAGTACTTGGCTAGCAGCGGCCGACCGGAGAGGACCGCAGATTGGTTAGCTCGTCGTGGACTACTGCACATGCCCTCTGTGCGAGGAAGAAGATGAATCAATTTCACATATGTGGACACGCTGGACGTCAGGTATGGGTCCGGGCCTGAGCAAATGGTCGCTACATAGCATCACCCCTGAACCTTGCAAGAAGTTCAACTCCTGGTTCATCTTGGTGGCTGAGCGGGCAGGACCCGACGAGCTGAAAGGCGCAAGATCACTCATCACGCTCGTTCTGTGGCGCCTTTGGAGGCTACTAAACAACTATGTATTTTGTAGGAAACATCACAGAGGCAAACTTGTGGGCGCTTGCTGGAGCTAAAGCGCTGTGCAGGCTACCACTGATGCTTAAGATGCTATCCTCTGTACATAGCATAGCCTAGTAATTTGCCCTGTTTTTTCGTTATGTATCTTTGCTTGTGTTCGCCTTCTTTTTCTGTTTATGTTCCAGGTTGTACTTGCGCCATCTCGGTGCTTTCTTCTAATACAAATGAAACACATTTAGATGTTTATCCCAATCTTGCGAGGAGCATCGCCATAAGATAACCATGGAGCTACGATAGATCATATCTTGATTAGCTGCACCTACTTTATAATCCTTGAGATAATAAAGACAAAAGCAGGATGTAGGGATATTACCCATCATAGGGGGCTGAGCGTGGGTTTATTTGGTCTTCGAAGTCCTCGACGGGGTAACCGATGTTGTGCCGAACACCCAGATTTAAGTGTATGTATGATCACATGATCTACGATCACGTAGATTGTCGACACGTGGCACAAAAATATATGATATTTTAGACTACTATGTTTGTTTTATCTAAAAAACCACTAGGTTTGTCCGAGGCATGATTTTATAATTTCTCTAAGTTAAATTAGACTGTAACAACAATACTTATTTGAAAATCTATCATCTCACATGGAGTAAACGATTAAGTTGTTCTTACATTTTCATCTTCTGGATACCCCTTCACCCCTGTCAGTATCTCCACAATTATACAACCGAGACTGTATATGTCTGTCGCGTATGAGACTTGTCCTATGAAGAATTCTGGAGCCAAGTATCCTCTACGAGAAGATTTATAAAATACAGTCAACCAATGCGCATACAAATATAAATTCATGCCAAGAAAAAAGAAAAGAGCTTTTACAAGACTAGCTTACATTGATCCACATAGGTTTGAAAAGAACCTGAGTTCGGTCTTTATCGAGGCACCTTGATAGACCAAAGTCAGCAATTTTGGGTACCATTCTATCATCTATCAATATATTGCTAGGTTTCAGATCTAAGTGAAGAATGCGCATCTTGTGAAGGTGAGATAATCCCTCACATATTCCCTTGATGATCTCAAAGCGGTCCCTCCATTCAAGTCCGTGAGATACAACTGCAGAGGAAAGGGTATTAAAATTTGGCCCCTTAGGTATAATGCAAATGTAAATCTACCAATGCCTAGTCATGCAAAGCTTCTAAATGAACTGTTTAGAGATGTGAGAGGAAAGAGTAGCAGATACATCTCAGTCGGCTGTTTCTCATTAAAATAGGTAAAGCCAAACATTAAAATAGGATGAAAGGAGGCAAGGCAATGGGCCCTGATGGTATCCCCATCGAGGCGTGGAGAGGCCTTGGAGACATAGCGATAGTATGGCTAACTAAACTTTTCAACCTCATTTTTCGGTCAAACAAGATGCCCGAAGAATGGAGGCGGAGTACATTAGTGCCAATCTTCAAGAACAAGGGGGATGTTCAAAGTTGCACTAATTACCGTGGAATCAAGTTGATGAGCCATACAATGAAGCTATGGGAGAGAGTCATTGAGCACCGTTTAAGAAGATTGACAAGCGTGACCAAAAATCAATTTGGTTTCATGCCTGGGAGGTCTACCATGGAAGCCATCTTCTTGGTACGACAACTTATGGAGAGATATAGGGAGAAGAAGAAGGATCTTCATATGGTCTTCATTGACTTGGAGAAGGCGTATGATAAGATACCACGGAATGTCATGTGGTGGGCCTTGGAGAAACACAAAGTCCCAACAAAGTACATTACCCTCATTAAGGATATGTATGATAATGTTGTGACAAATGTTCGAACAAGTGATGGCGACACCGATGACTTTCCAATTAAAATAGGACTGCACCAGGGGTCAGCTTTGAGCCCTTATCTCTTTACTTTGGTGATGGATGAGGTCACAGGGGATATACAAGGAGATATCCCATGGTGTATGCTCTTTGCGGATGATGTGGTGCTAATTGACGATAGTCGGGCGGGGATTAATAGAAAGTTAGAGCTGTGGAGGCGGACTCTAGAATCGAAAGGTTTTAGTCTTAGTAGAACCAAAACTGAGTACATGAGGTGCAGTTTCAGTACTACTAGGCACGAGGAGGAAGAGGTTAGGCTTGATGGACAGGTGGTACCTGAGAAAGACACCTTCCGATATTTGGGGTCTATGCTCCAGAAGGATGGTGATATCGATGAAGATGTGAGTCATCGAATCAAATCTGGTTGGATGAAGTGGCGCCAAGCTTCTGGCGTCCTCTGTGATAGGAAATTGCCACAAAAGCTAAAAGGCAAGTTCTATAGGACGGCGATTCGACTTGCGATGTTGTATGGCGCAGAATGTTGGCCGACCAAGAGAAGACATATCCAACAGTTAGGTGTAGCGGAGATGCGCATGTTGAGATGGATATGTGGCCACACAAGAAAGGACCGGGTTAGGAATGATGATATACGTGAGAGAGTTGGGGTAGCACCAATTGAAGAGAAGGTTGTCCAACACCGTCTAAGATGGTTTGGTCATATAGAACGTAGGCCTCCGGAATCGCCATTGCATACCGGACGGATAAAGCGGGATGAGAATGTTAAGAGGGGTTGTGGTAACTTGACATGGGAGGAGTCTGTTAAGAGAGATCTGAAGGATTGGAATATCACCAACGAACTAGCCATGGATAGGGCTGCGTGGAAGTTAGCTATACATGTGCCAGAAGCATGACCTGGTTTCGAGATCTTATGGGTTTCAACTCTAGCCTACCCCAACTTGTTTGGGAAAAAAAGGCTTTGTTGTTGTTGTTGTTATAAAATTATCTATTAATTAGGAAACATTTTGATGTTTAGGGCATTACGGACTTTACACAACTCAACATGGAAGATAAGCCCAAAATCCATAAGCTCAAAAAATAGGAAGAACAGGTTTTTGGAGCTTCTCCCCACCGGATCTTCTTCCCACCGGAAGTCATAAGCAAACTTCTCCATAAGCTTAAGCCCAAAAGAAGTGGCCCTTAGTATTCTGACCAGGAATCGGTCACCTAAGATGCTGTATGTTGTCATGGATCAGAAGCCTGTATTTTATAGTGAATTGAAGGCTACTGTCCGAATGAAAAAATAGATGTTTTACAATAGGTAATTTCATGTTTCTTTACTGGACACGGAAATCAATACAAATAATCCAGATATAAATGCAACAATGGACCATGTAAGATACTGACATGAAGCACATTGAGCGTTACAATTTTTCGTAGTAATAATTGGTCACCTCTTTAATATATAGGTGTCTGATCAAAATGAATGGACGGTTCAAAAAAGTTTGATACCATCTTAAATTTCTATTTTGAAATTTTCATTATTTACCATATAATGACATTTAGTAAGGAAAAAATAATCTGGGAATAAACACTATGAACATACCAGTAATATATTTATCGAGACTTCCATTCGGTACATACTCAAAACATAGCAGGCAGTTTCTTATATCTGACATTACAAACTTCCCTTCGTAGTCTGCAATTCTCCCCTGCGTTTCAGAACAATATCCCAGGAAACGCACTATATTTTTGTGCTTGGCCTTCACCAGGCACTCAACCTCTTTGTGGAATTTACTCTCAGGCAAATCGAATGGTCTGGACAGCTTCTTCACGGCTATCATCCCTTTTCCCACTATTCCCTGTAGTAACATGTATTTGTAGTATTAACTTGTGAATGTGCGTGCGTGGTGGTGTTATTGTGATGTGCATATGCCATTTACGTTTTACATGAACTACAATTAGGATTGAAAAGGCTATATACAGGTAATCCGTACCTTATAAACCACAGCTAACCCGCCGCGGCCAATTTCATGGTCGTCGGAGAAAAAAATCTGTGATTTCTTCAAGAAGTGATAACGGCACGTACATTGGCTCTGCATTTCCGTCAAGCAGCACACGCTCAACAGCATGTTTAGTAGTAGTTTCGTTATCCATTTTCTTTTGAGAGTTTGTTCCTTAGGGAAACTAACCTGCTGTTCGACTGATGAACTACGGATGCTAGTTTCGATGCTACTTATCTTTCCATCAATCGTATCAATTATATGGTGTGCAACTGGTCTCTTCTTTGGGTCCAAGTCCATGCAGTCTATCCCAATCTTCATGGATACTCTTACTTGCTCCAACTGTGTGTTCCAATGATCTGATACTTCCAACCTATTTTCCCAGTTACCAACTACCTATAAAATTGCAAATGTCAGTTAAGATCTAGATAGTAAACTCTATGACAAATGATTTATAGCTAAGAGAGAGAGAGAGAGAGAGAGAGATTCACGTTGACCATATAATCTGAGCCATGTTGTCAGTTGGATGTTATATATGTTGAAGCATGAATGCATTCCTAAAGAGGTCTCGGGGTGCAAGAATGGGCCAGTTCAAGTTACAAAAGTTACAGCCTACTTTAAGTCCACATTACTTGCCTCTGCATGAAGCCTATCAATTATATGGCGAGCTTGTTCCTCAAGGAAACTAACCTGCTGTTCCGCTGATGAACTACTGATGCTAGTTTCGACGTTACTTGCTTTTCCATGAAGTCTATCAATTATATGGTGTGAAGCTGGTCGCTTCTTTGGGTCCAAGTCCATGCATTCTATCCCAATCTTCATGCACACTCTTACTTGCTCCAACTGCACGTCCCAATGATCTGATCCCTCCAACCTGTTCTTCCAGTTATTAATTACCTACAAAATTGCAACTGTTAAGATCTACTCCGTAGATAGTAAGCTGTGGCGACAAAGAGTTTATAGAGAGAGAGAGATTCATGTGGACCATATATTTCGAGCCATGTTGTTGGTTGTATGTTATAATTATTGTTGAAGCATAAGAAAAAAAAGTCTTTTCTTCATTTTCTAATTGCCAGGTTTTTAGCGAACCAAGTGCAAAATATGGTGCACAATGGAACATCTCAAGTTTTCACACAAAGTATACCATATTGGATGGCCAATTCCAAAATATTGTAAATGCTTGCTTTCTAGCTACTTTTATCCATTCAAATGAATTTATATCACTTAACTGAAATTAATTCAAATTTTAACTAAAAGTGTGTTTTAGTTTGCTCCTAAAACTTTTAAATATCATTTGAAGATACCCAATTTTGATTCTATGTAATAACCATAGAGGGTGTAGAAAGATCCGAACCCTAGCTTTGAATATTGTGTCGGGAATTTTAACCCTAGTTTAAAAAATGAAGAAAATACAAAAATGCAATTCTCTAGCATGGAGATGTGTACTAGTTGCTAAGAATGATAAACCTGTATTTTGAGATCTTTGAAAAAAACACTGACAAAATATCTTATCATGTATGAACATTCATGACTTTCAAGCCAAATTAGAAAGATCATGGCTATCCATGGCATAGTTCTTGATAATTTGACCATATTGGTACAGAAGTGCATCTTGCCATATAAACAATAGTGCCAAAACAAGTTTCCAATTTTTTGTTAAAAAAATGTTTTCCCATTGTTGAAGTACCAAAGAAATGGATTTTTGTGAATCAAGTCCAAAGAATATTGTGCAAAATGGCACCTATCCAATTTTCACATAAAGTATATTATATTCGATGGCTAATTACGAAATATTAATAATTTTCTTTCTTTCTAGATACTTTTCCCATTTAAATGAATTATTGCCAATTTCTCGAAAGTAATTCTTAAGCTGGTAGAATGTAAAATATTATGGCATAAAACCATATTATTACTATATTAGTTTTAGGTAAATACGAACAAGTCCAATAAATTTACATGGAAACCTCCAAAACGAATAAAAAAGAAAAAAATGTTTGTCAATAGTCTGGTGTAAGACACTCCGCATACACTTTGACGGGCAGACAAGAAGTTTCCTGGCGGACTTCTCCTCGCTGGCAAAATTTCCCCGCTCACGTAGACAAAATTTCTCTATACGGCCTTATCTCGATCACAAAAACCTCCCAACCCACTTTATCCTCCTATTCCTGTTCAATCGGCAGCGCCTTACGGCTGCGACTCTGTCTAGGTTGAGATCCCACATCAGACTCCCCTTCCCCTTTCTAGACAACTCACATACTCGTCTGCAGTTAGGAGCAGACTGACCAATTCTATAGTACTTTAATGTGATTTCACAACTAGGTCTTACGTCACCGAGACTTACGTAATGTAGATAATGTTAATTAAGCAATCAATGTTATCTAAATAAAGTTGGGATGCTACAAAATAGATGAAGCTTTTGAGTATTGTGGTTGTCCAAAACATGATTTCTCTACGTTCAATTAGAAATATTGTTATTTGAAATCTATCATTTGACATGGAGCAAACGCTTAACTCAATCTTACTTTCTCATCTTCTGGATACCCCTTCTTTCCCGTGAGGATCTCCAGGATGATAACGCCAAGGCTGTATATGTCTCACGTGAATGCTACTTCTCCGCTGGAGAATTCCGGTGCAAAATATCCCCCTACGAGAAGATATATAAAGTCTCGTCCATGAATTTGCACACAACTAACTTTGTAAATAGAGCTTTCAAGAGACTAGCTTACGGTGATACATATATTTTTGTGAGAAAAGCCCGGGATTGCTCTTTGTCGAGGCACTTAGAAAGACCAAAATCAGCTATTTTGGGTACCATGTGATCGTCTACCAGTATATTACCCGGCTTCAGATCTAAGTGAAGAATGCCACTCTTGTGAAGATGAAGTAAGCCCTCGCATATGCCTTTAATTATGCCATATCGCTCCCTCCATTCAAGTCCGCCAGATGCAGGAGAGGAAACAAGTTTCATATTTCGTATATACCGCAGATACATATAACGTAGGACCACTTTTTGTGGCGCACCAAATTGCCGTGCGCCACATAAATATTTCTGTGGCGCATACTTTTCCATGCGCCACAGAAATACGGTGGGCCCCGCCCACAATGATTGGGTGAGTGCACTTTCTGTGGCGCACTGGTCTGTACATTTCTGTGGCGCATCCAGACCCGTGCGCCACAGAAATATGGTGGGTCCCGCCCACAATGATTGGGTGGGTGCACTTTCTGTGGCATATGGTATCTGGTGCGCCACAGAAAGGGACTTTTCTGTGGCGCATCAGGTATCATGCGCCACAGAAAGTTTTTCCCAGATGTGTATTTGATCCCCTTCTCCTTTCTTCCCAAGGAGACGCACGAGCACGGTCGGCACGGGCGCGTGTCTCCACTGCTCCGGCCGCCCTCGCCGTCCTCGCCGTCGACGTCGCCCTCGACGTCCTCGCCGCCTCCGCCCCTCCCTCCCCCTCGCCGTCTCCGCCTCGACGCGCCCGTGCTCGACGCCGCCCAACTTGCCGCCGCCGGCCGCCCCCACTCGCCGCACCACTCGGCCGCCCTCGACACCGCCGCCCTCGGACCCGCCATCCCCTCCCCGAGGTGCTGCTCCTTCGCCCTATATTTCCAACGACCTTCATTTCTTTGGCAATTCAATGTTTTTGCTGGAGGGCCAACGTACATCCAGTTTTTAAGAGAATTTTTCCTGTATGTACATATTTTCAGTACCACAACCTGGGACGTATGATAGTAATTCCAATCTGTAGGTACATAATCAAATCAAAATCGGGCATGAACCATTGTCCATCCTACGAAAATTAATACATACATGAATTAGAGACTACACTATGGTCAGCTCACATCAAATTGGGAAGAGAATTAGGGGAGAAATTACCCGTCGGGGCACCCAGGAGAAGCTGACGTCCATGGCAGCAACGTGCTCCAGCGCGAGGGCGCCGGTGAGTGCGGCCATGAACGCCTGGTGGACGGCCTTTTTTACTTCTTGCCACAACACAGACCCACTCATGATCTGAGGTACATTTGACAGGTTAATTTTTTTGCTTAAATGCCAGTTCACGAGTTCTCAGATGTAGTAGAATCTTTACTTATGGCAGAAAGATGGCTCCCTGTTTGCTTAAAAAAATGGAATGGAAATGGGAAGAAAAGTGGGTAGCAAAAGTGTATGCATCTTTTTCTCGGTAGAACAATCTTTACGTGAAAATATTATTCGTTGTCCATTCAGTACATAAAATGTAAGTAACAATACATGACAGAACTATGACATAACAAAAGAACTGTATTTCTGTTTTTCGGATACCACAGAATTACCATTTATACGATTCAGCAACTTAGCATGTTTTCGTAAACATTTTTTTTTACCCTTGCTTAACTGGATCTTTATTGAAGAGCAGCATGAATAGACTTGTATTATTTGTAAAACAATAAATAAAAAAAAATGTACTGATGCATACAATAGGTGTGTCCCTGGTCCAAAGGCTGAAATAGTACAGGTAGTTATACTAGTAGTACTATTATCGTTGAGCCCATATATGTTGTGGTTTTAACTTTTAATAAATGAAGACAAGTGAAAACATAAAAACAAGACGGCATTGGAATGGATCTTTTTAATGGATTTGAAATTTGTGAAGCTACTGTCAACGAGGGGCCCAAAAACTATAGGCCGATGATTTAAACTGTGTCATGTTAAAGGAAAAAGAGTATCTACAATACCTTGTATTATATACAATTTGAGTGCTTGTATTAGTACATGGTCTTGTAGGTACTCTTTTTGCCTTGTTTTGACAATGATATATGAGGCTTCTATTGTATTACACCGATGACTCTGATTCACATGATAGCTAGGTTGGCTCTGAGCCTGAGCATGACCGAACCTGTAGAACGAATGTAAAAAAATGGGCAAAGATCGACGGCATCGCACCGTCGGTCTGTAGTTTCTGTCAAGCTCAGGCTCAGGGCCACGCTACTGTTCTCTGAATCAGAGTCATCGCTGTGAAACATCATTTCATAGGATAGCTAGGTTGACTCTTACATCGTGTGTGCTTGTTCCATTGATTGTGCCAATGATTAGACCCATGTGCATTATCATTTCGAGTGTTGGTCTAAATGAACTACTGACATGTATAACAACATTGATTATACATTTCTCTTGTTCCTTTAGTTCCGACACTTGCAAGTTCTTGATGTGCACTCTTCATTTGAGGCACCTTTTTATGTATTAGTACGTGGTCTTGTGGGAACTCTTTTTTTCTTGGTTTGGCAATGATATGTATGAGGCACCTTTTTATGCACTATAGGCCGATGATTTAAACGTTGTCATGTTAAAGGGAAAAGAGTATCTACAATACCTTGTACTATATACAATTTGAGTGCTTGTATTAGTACATGATCTTGTAGGTACTCTTTTTGCCTTGTTTTGACAATGATATATGAGGCTTCTATTGTATTACACCGATGACTCTGATTCACAGGATAGCTAGGTTGGCTCTGAGCCTGAACATGACCGAACCTGTAGAACGAATGTAAAAAATTGGGCAAAGATCGACGGCATCGCACCGTCGGTCTGTAGTTTCTGTCAAGCTCAGGCTCAGGGCCACGCTAATGTTCTCTGAATTAGAGTCATCGCTGTGAAACATCATTTCATAGGATAGCTAGGTTGACTCTTACATCGTGTGTGCTTGTTCCATTGATTGTGTCAATGATTAGACCCATGTGCATTATCATTTCGAGTGTTGGTCTAAATGAACTACTGACATGTATAACAACATTGATTATACATTTCTCTTGTTCCTTTAGTTCCGACACTTGGAAGTTCTTGATGTGCACTCTTCATATGAAGCACCTTTTTATGTATTAGTACGTGGTTTTGTGGGAACTCTTTTTTTCTTGGTTTGGCAATGATATGTATGAGGCACCTTTTTATGCACTATATACTGACAATTTTGTTAACTTCCTTTCATCGTGTGTGCTTGTTCCATGTATAAACCGTTCCCGGCGCCGACGAAGGAGATGTATAAACCGTTCCCGACGCCGATGAAGAAGAAGGCTCCATGATCGTGCTCCCGCTCTTGCTCACCATCATCGCCGCTGTGTACTCTATTTGATCCTAGTTTAGGTTGTAATGTGTGAAATGATGAACTTTTGTATCAAGACTTGTGTAAAAATTCGGCACTTGTCACTATATGTATGTTATCTTGGGCTCTAAGTAATGTGATGACATAGTAATGTGTCTGTTTTCATATACCTGTCAAAATATATTATTGTCTGTATTATGTCTGTATAAATCCTGTAATATACCTGTATTTCTGTAATATACCTGTATTTATACAGCGGGCAGCAGCAAATTGCGAATACGTATACAAGTATTCTGTGGCGCATGCCTTTTATTTTCTGTGGCGCACGCTCTTCTGTGGCGCATCTCTAAGAATGCGCCACTAAACAGATTTCGGTGGCGCACGTCACATGGTGCGCCACACAATCTAGGTCTTTCTGTGGCGCACCTGCGTGTGCGCCACAGAAATATATTTTTGTGGCGACAATTCTGTGGCGCACCCACCATGCGCCACATAAAGGCAAAAGTGGTGCGGCTATTCTGTACTAGTGTGACTAATGAGCAGCTGCCACACCCTAAGCTTACCATGCTGTCTTTTTAACCTCTCCTGCATGCATATAACAAAGACACTAGGACGCTAATACATAAAACCATGACACCATTATATATCCTTTTGATTTCAAACATTAGAAACTTGTACCTCTTGAAACGTTGACTTGATTGATGTTTTGTTTTCACCACTGATTTGTTCGTGACAAGATTTTGAAAAATAGATCTCATATTGACCCTCATCACATACTTGAGTACTTGACTGGTTATGCACTACTAAGTTGCCAGACTAAAATAACATGGTCGCTAGCTAGTCTCCCGTATGTCATTCTACATCAATATTAGGTTGCATGATACTACTTTTTATGGGATAATACCATATGTTAGATGTTGGAAAGCACTTTAAACCATACTACGTTTTGGAGTATATCATTACTATGTTTGAAAAAATGTAAAAACTTATGTAGCAACTATGATTAATTATCGTGGCAACTATTTGATACTAATCTGGCAACCATGGTACCGTACTCTGGCAAATGGTGCGACGAAAAAATCGTCGAAACATAGCAACATGTGACCCAATTTTGATTCCCTCGTCGAGACGAACTAAACGGTGTAAACGAGTCTCTAATCGGATTAAGGTTTAGGAGAGAAATCATTTTAAATTTTCAGATTTATCAGTTAATAAGATGATGCTAGCATGAGGTGACATGCATGCATGCATGCATGCACTCTTTCTATAAGGGGAATTCACATGCACCCACCCGCAACACCGGAAGACAAGTATGCAAAATGTCTGCTAATTACCTTCTCCGGATAATCTGATGTAAAACTATATATCCCTAATAATGTGAAACCTTTTTAAGGATTTAAAAAAATCAAAGTCAATTGTTTGTTGTCAAAATAGCTAAAGCTATAAATTTATGCCCATCAGCAACTTAACATGATATAGAAGGTTGCTTCTCTTTCCAGAAAATGTAAAAAAAGGTAACTTCCTCAACATAGCTAGATCCGATTACTCCTTTGTATCATAATATAAGATATTTTAAGTATTTCGGTATGGACTACATATTGAGTTGTCTAAGATATCTTATATTATGGTACAGAGGGAGTAGTATTTAGACCAGGAAGCTGTTCAAACAAGCCCAACGTGGCTACCTTTGTTGACCACTATTGGTTGCCCATATGATGTGGGTAAATATTATTTTAGGGAGGAGATACTTATAGACTAGTATATGAATGAATACGAAGCAAATGACAACAGATAATAGTCTTGTAGTCCTACCAAACAGTTCATCGTTTTTTAGCAACCCGAAAATTAATATAAATACTTGATCTAGATATGAATACAGCTTTTAACTATATATGCAAGATACTGACATGAAGTAAATACAATGCGCATGATCTTTAATATGCCACTGCCTCCTGAGTAATAGGTAACCATCTTTAAAAGGTCGTTCGATTAAAAGGAATAGAGGTATAAATAGTTTGGGAGCAAATTTCTTATTTTAGATAGCTGTAATGTTTGCATGGGAGGCATGAACTGTGTACTAATGACATGGACTGTGTACTGATGACATTTACTAAGTAAAATAAATATAGTAATAAACATTAGGATCATACTAGTAATATGCTTATCGAGACTTCCATTCGGTACATACTCAAAACATAGTAACCAATTTCGTACTTCAGCCATGATAAATTTCTCGTCAACATATGCAATTCTCTTCTGCGTGTCAGAGCAATATCCCACGAAACGCACTACGTTTTTGTGCCTGGCCTTAGTCAGACATTCAACCTCTCCGTTGAATTTATCCTCAGGCAAACTAAATGTTGACAACTTCTTCACAACGACCATCACTTTTCGCACTATTCCCTGCAGTTACAACGTGTATTTGTCGGCGTTAAATAGTGATTATGCGCGTGTATTGGTGCTATTGTGATGTGTAAGATTATGATGAGAAAGCTGTATACAGGTAATCCGTACTTTATAAACCACCGCAAACCCACCACTGCCAATTTGATGATCTTCGGAGAAAGAATTTGTGATACTTTCTAAAAGTGAAAATGGTACGTGCATTGGCTCAGCATTTCCATCAAGCAGCACACGCTCCAGCAGGTCAACATCATTTATAGTACTCCCTCCGATCCATATTAGTGGGCATAGCTTTGTCTAAATTCATATGTATCTAGTTAAGTATTTAGACTAGATACATGTGTATCTAGACAAAGTTGTGCCCACTAATATGGATCGGAGGTAGTACTAGTTTCGCTATCCATTTGCAATCAATACCGAGCTGCAATACCTTCGAAACAAGAGCAGTATATGCTATCATGTATGAGTCCAAACTATATCCGATTGCACAAGTATGCATGAATTACGTAATGAAAGAAAGGAAATCAGATATATGCATCACACCTTCATACATAGCTTCGTACTCAATTAGTAATTGGAGATCAGATATATGCATCTAACTGCCTATATATCTAGCTACTCAATTAGTAATTTTAAAAGTAAATTGTACAACAAGAGCAGCATATTATTATACAATTAGCCTAATTTGATCTGGGCCATCCTTCAAACACAGGACTGACTAGTTGTCTTTGGACTAACTATACAAGCACGCGCAACGAGATATTAGGTACTTAAAAAAGGAAGGGTGAATCAAACCAGATAGTCAAAAACAAGTTAAGATGAAAACCAAAAGAATATCTTCGCACCAGGGTGTTGATAGATCAATTGTGATACTGTAGATAAAAACTAATTAAGACAAAACCAAAACACCGTATTAGCACTAGGGTCTTGATTAGACCGATCGAGGCTATCCATCCAAAGAAACAAAGAGAGAGAAGAGAGCCACATGTAGATACATACCCACGGCACGGCAGCGAAATATACTGAACTAATCCTGTAGAACCTGCCGGCTGGTGAGGAGAGATCGATGAGATCTGGATCACCACGGCGCTCTTGAGCTTCGAGGAAGAAGACTACCCAGGAAGCCTAGCCTGCAGCGTCAACGCTAGATGGTAGAGCGTCGATGTCCTCCAGACAGACTAGCCTGTGGGGTGTAGTAGAGCAAGTTGATCTGCAATTATACATGATGACGGTCGTTGATTCCACTACACTAATGTTGTACAATTCACTTCGTCAAGTCGCTATAAAGAAATCCAATTGGCCATGTTCTCCCAAATGGAACACAATAAGGCTCCAGGACCAGACGGGTTCCCTGCTGAGTTTTATCAAAAAATTTGGGGGTTATCAAATCGGATTTAATGGATATGTTTGTCCAATTACAAAGTAATGAACTACCACTCTTTAAACTAAATTTCGGGGTGATTACGTTGCTGCCGAAAAAGGAGGATGCATGTAGAATAGAGCAATATCGGCCTATTTGTCTTCTTAATGTTAGTTTTAAAATCTTTACTAAAGTGGGAACTAATAGAGTTACATCTGTGTCCCATAAAGCTGTTAGGCCCTCCCAATCAGCCTTCATGCCAGGTAGAAATATTCTTGAAGGGGTAGTGGTGCTTCATGAAACTATCCATGAACTTCATCGGAAGAAAATGGATGGGGTCTTATTCAAAATCGATTTTGAAAAGGCCTATGACAAAGTTAAGTGGTCATTCCTTCAACAAACCTTACGTATGAAAGGATTTTCGTCTAAGTGGTGTGAATGGGTTGCGAGGTTTGTGCAAGGTGGGAGTGTTGGGGTGAAAGTTAATGATGACATCGGTCATTATTTCCAAACACTCAAAGGACTCCGCCAAGGAGATCCTCTCTCTCCAATCCTGTTTAATCTTGTTGCGGATATGTTAGCCATTTTAATAGCCCGGGCAAAAGAGGATGGACAAGTTGGTGGCTTGATCCCCCACCTGGTCGAAGGTGGGGTCTCAATCCTACAATATGCGGATGATACTATCTTATTTCTTGAACATGACTTAGCGAAGGCTGTGAACATGAAATTAATTCTATCCTTTTTTGAACAACTTTCGGGCCTAAAGATAAATTTTAATAAGAGTGAGATCTATTGTTTTGGTAAGGCAAAAGAGGTGCAAGAGGAATACCGTCATATTTTTGGATGTGAAAGCGGTTCACTTCCATTTAAATATCTTGGGATTCCCATACATTACAGAAGATTGTTAAATAAGGAATGGAAACCAGTAGAAGATAGATTCGAAAAGAAACTAGGAGCATGGTTAGGGAAAATGCTCTCATACGGAGATCGTTTAGTCCTTATAAATTCAGTTTTAACTAGTTTACCTATGTTTCTTTTATCTTTCTTTGAGATACCCGTCGGGGTTCGGAAAAGATTGGATTTCTACCGATCCCGTTTCTTTTGGCAAAGTGATCAGAACAAACGTAAGTATCGACTTACAAAATGGAACATTATTTGCCGACCCAAAGAGCAAGGAGGTTTGGGGATAGAGATGTTAGAACTTAAAAACAAGAGTCTCCTTTCCAAATGGTTGTTTAAATTATTAACAAAAGAGGGGATATGGCAAGAATTACTATGTAACAAGTACTTGGGCGGCAAATCGTTGTCCCAAGTACAATCAAAACCAACAGATTCCCCCTTTTGGAAGGGGATTATGGGGGTTAAGAAAGATTTCTTTGCCCGTGGGTCTTTTACACTAGGGAATGGTTTGCGAACCAGATTTTGGGAGGACACATGGTTAGGTGTCACACCTCTGGCATCCCAATATCCAAGTTTATACAACATTGTGCGACATAAAAACGTTTTAGTGGCACATGTTATGACCACGGTCCCCATTAATTTACAGTTCCGTCGAGTTATTATTGGGGATAGAAGGGATGCATGGATGCATCTTGTTGCTCGGCTGTTTCACGTGACTCTTTCGAGTGAAAATGACCTCTTTAAATGGAGACTGTCATCAAGCGGATGTTTCTCTGTTAAGTCGATGTATGCGGATTACATGAATGGTCATACGAGATTTTTGCATAAATATCTGTGGAAATTAAAAATTCCTTTAAAGATAAAGATCTTTCTTTGGTTTCTTAACAAACGTGTACTACTGACGAAAGATAATCTTGCTAAGAGAGGGTGGTTAGGATGTAAGAAATGTGTTTTTTTGCGATACAGAAGAGTCTGTAGAACATTTATTTACATCATGCCATTTTGTTCAAAACATCTGGAGATTAGTTCACTTTACCTTTAACATCCATCCTCCTACTAGTATCTCGAATATGTTTGGAAATTGGCTTAATGGCATTGACAAAGACACTAAGGCTAGGATTCGCATCGGTGTGTCAGCCTTTCTTTGGGCAATCTGGAATTGCCGAAATGATTTAGTCTTTAACAAAACACAAACCCCTCATTTCATGCAGGTTGTGCTCAGAGCTATCCACTGGATTCAGTCGTGGTCACTCCTTCTCCCCGAAGCCCAGCGGGATCATATGGATTCCGGATGTACTCGAATGATGGCGGTCGTTCGGGCTATCTTCTGCCAGAGTGGGTGGCGGCATACTAGAAGACTAGATGGCTAGGCTGTTGTTCTTCTTTTGGCTTATTTTCATCTCTACACTGTGTGATCAGTGATTGGAACTTATGTAATATTTTAAGACCTTGACGCTTTTAAATTTATATAAAAAATCGGCCATATGCATCGTTTTGATGCAGAGGCTGGGGCGCGGCTCCCATTTCTAAAAAAATGTTCTCCCTTCTGTAATCACAAGCTACTGATAGGATGGCAGCCTCCACAACAGTTGACCTCCTCCTCCTCCCATCTCCAACTGACACGTCATTTGACCCTTCCTCGGTGAGCTCCGCCGTCGCCGTGAACGTCAACCCGTCCATGGGAAAACACCGTAACTGAGCACTGGGCCGTCCACCCAGGGAGAGGGAGACCCCGCCACGAGCGCCGTCTGCCACTGCCGCAGCACCAGCCTGAACGAGATACCACCAGGACATCCAACTTTCCGCTGGCGGACTGAGCTCCATCCTGTGACAACCTTTTCCGCTTCACGCCGCATCGGCCGGGCGCTCAGAAAGGTGGACGGGATGCCCTCGCCTTGGAGGGCGTCCAGCTCCAGCGCGCGGGCGTGGACGTGGTGGACGAGTATAGGGGATGGGCGCGGGGTCCGGGAGCTGCGGGGCGGTGGTGGCGGAGGGGCCGAGGAGCGGCGCTCGAGGGAGAAAAGGGATGAGAGACGACATGGACGGCGAGGAGGTAGGCACTGCAGGGGCGAGGCACGAGTGGCGCCGGCGCCGATTATGGTGGAAGCGGCCGGAATCAGGCGGTGGGGATCGCGAGAGGGAAGAAAGGCCGCGGCCGATGTACTTTTCGCTTCGGTGAGCCTTGCGTCGAATGTGACGGCCCACGCAGCCCATCCTCCTTGCCTTTTTTTTCTCTTCCCGCGCTTGGCATCCATGTACACTGTTGCCTAAAAAAATGTACTGTTGGACTTGGATTACATGTTCTGAAAAAAAATGTATTTTTGCATTGCATTGCAAAGGCCAAGACACTATCCCACTGAAGTAGGACAACGCTCAATTGATCATACATATGCGACATTCTGCTCAACACGGATTCCTAGACAATCTGTCGATTTTTCTCCGTTGTTGGACTTGAAAATGTCCTTTTCAAATAAATGTTCGTGTCTTTCATCCCATATACTAAGTATTCTTTTCAAAATGGAAATAAATAGAAAACAAATGCCAGATACTATTAAGTCACAAGTACCGAGTGAATGTTATCAATATAATATTTGCGGACAATCTTTAGCTTATTTGTGAAGCTAAAACCATATTTTCACACATTTAAGTATAGATTAGGAAGGTTTCAAACATACATTCCTTTAGAGGAATGCATATACTTTGTACACTTCATAAAAATATTTAAAGCTTAATTTAGTTTTCCACCAATCAAACGCATTAATAAGATTGAACCTATTATTCGCAAAAGCTACAGCTCTATTGTTCTACACCATAAACTTAATGCCACTCCGTAGTACAAGATCGCTTCAAGTACTCCCTCCATCTTGGTTTATTAGTCACTTTTCCCAACTTAACGAAGAGTTGGGCGCAATTAGCTTTAATGATCCTCCCAACCACTTCCTCACCCCAATACGCATGTGGTTTAATGCTCTATTAATTAGGCCAATGCATGCATTTCCGATTGGACCTTGTTGACCCTATCGCTAAACGCCTAGGTCGAAGATAAATTTCAAATATGACTAATAAACGGAGAAGGAGTGAGTAATAGTTTTAACAAGGCTTGTGATGTTAAAATATATGTCTTAAATTTATTGGATTCTCTAGGATATGTTTGCCTTTGTATGGAGGAGATCAAGTGGCACATCAACTCCTATTCATACGATGGTAAATGTATACTATGAATATTAGGATATAAGTTCTATTACTACCTACACTTATTTTCCAAAAAATAAGTTGATGGGCCGAGCTAGTGGGCACGCGACAATTGATACCGGAGGCATGGAGGAGATTGTGATTGAGTTTTTGTGTGTCCTCACAACTCCATGCCCGACTATGTAAACCCTTAAGATTTTTTAAATCAATATCATAAGTTTTTTTGTCAAAATATATTTCACTATATTCAACATAATCTTATACGGAATACTAAATAAAGTCAAAGTTGCACATTCAGCAAAGCATCCGTTTATAAAACATTGTGTATTTCGCAATTAAGGATGTATGTAAAGGTTGTCCTTCCTCCACAAAAGAATTACATTTTTTTTCGAAATGGGGAATTACCCCAGCCTCTGCATCGAAAAGTGGCTTCTTTATTTCATTTATTCAACATAGACCGACAAAAGGTTATTACAGTACGAACATACAAGCAAGAAGATACCAAACAGTGAAACACCACAATTAGCATAGACGATAGAGAAACAACGGGGCCTTATGCCCCGGCCACAACTATCGCCGACTCCCACGGCCAACTCCAGAGATAGCGCCTTGGCTCACGCTTCAGTAGTCTCCTCCGTCATCTTCCTCCAACTCATTTCCAGCGAGTAGATCAAAAGGATTACATAGACTTAAGAATATGAAACTACTAGCCTACTCATTTTCGAGAACTACTAGCCCCTCACATTTGCGAGGGCTAATAGCCTACTACCCTAGTTAAACGAAAAACACATGAATATGAAACCATGAAAAACATCCTTATATATAATATATAGTATGTACGAATCAAACCACGAGATTACACACCAGTAAATATGGTCTCCACAAAGAAATTAATGTGAAGAGAATTAAAAGAGTATTTATCACTTCCATGTCAAATTATCCAAAGAACATCAATCAAAGTTTTTTTTTATCTCAACATGGACAAGGAAGGCGCGAAGTTCGCCCCACTGTTAGAACGCGTGGTGCCTATGCTGGAACCAGTAGTGGTGCCTGTCACGTAGCTGTTGCTGCCGTGGGTTCCTGTAGCAGCGGGAGACTGAGATAGGAAGGCGTCAACCGTGGGCAAAGCCAACGAGAACGCCGCGATCGGCATCTTGGCCGGGAGAACCGGCAATGGCGCCTCGGAGCGCATCACGTTGATCGCCGCCCTGATGGACGGCCTCCGGCTGCTGTCGGGGTGCACGCACCAGAGCGCGGTGACCATCATGCGCTCCATCACCCGGCTGTCGAATTCGCCGACCAGCCGTGGGTCGGCCGCGTCGAGGATCCTTCCGTCGCCGTACAGCTCCCAGACCAGCTGCACCAGCTGCATGGTGACTGACCGTTTCCCTGTAGGACCAGGATCGGTCCTCGGCCGGTGACGATCTCGAGGACGACCACGCCGAAGCTGTAGACGTCCGACTCCGTGCTGGCCTTCCCGGTGACCATGCTCTCGGGGTCCATCTACCCCATGGTGCCCATGAGCATGGTGGTGTGCGATCCTCCTTGCCCGTGGTCGACGAGCCTCGCGAGCCCAAAGTCACCGAGCTTCACCTTGAAGGACGCGTCCAACATCAGCTTCACCGGAAAAGCTTTCTTTGCCGTGCAGCCAAAATACACGGTGAAGGATCTGCGGAACATGTCAAAAAATTTGCCGTGCGGAACAGCACGGCAAACATTACACGACATTACTCAGGTCGGCAAAAGCTCTTTGCCGTGCGCTTTGCACAAACACCACGGCAAAGGGTTTGCCGTGTGCCCTGTGAGCACAACACGGCACAAAACTATCAGAATCTGGTCAACCCACAACTCGAATCGTTGCCGTGTGCCAGCCGTTTCCCGTGATGGTTATCTTTGCCGTGCGCATGGAGCAGAAAAAACACGGCACATCACATCCCTTTGCCGTGTGCTCGTCGCGGCGCAGCACGGCCAATCTGTCCTCTTTGACGTGCGCTCTGCGCACCCACAACACGGCAAAGGCATTTGCCCAGACCCCAGGCCTCCCTCCTTTGCCGTGTGCTTCCTAGAAGACCGCACGGCATATCTGCATTATGGTCATCTGGCAAGTTGCCAGGATCAGAGGTGCGCGCCACGTGCACGCTTTGCCGTGCGCCCCAACACGGCAAAGATCTTTGCCGTGTGTATTTACACGGCAAATTGACATTATGGTCCAGTTTTATTCTATTTTTAAAAAATCCCTGCAATTCATAAAATTTTGCAAATATGGAAATAACATATCACAATTCACACACAAATATGACAATCTGTGAACATATCACATATCACAATTCACATGCACATATGGAAATAAACTCCTCCATAACATATAGATACAATCTCAAACTCCTCCATAATATAAAACGAACTCAAACTCCACAATCATGTCATCTATTCTACAAATAGGTCATGCACTCCACATGTAGGTCACAAAGGGATGGAGCTTGCTCAATCTCCACATGTAGGTCACGACGGCGAAGATGGACATCATTGAGGAGGATCCTGATCCTACACGTTTGCAAAAAAATGATGAGTTCGACAACTAGATAGAAATGACATAGTCATGGCATTAAAAGAAAGCGAACTAAAATTTGATGAGTTGAACTAACTAAATTTTGACTAGTTCAACTAATGGGTAAAATTTGACAAGTTCAACTAACTAAATTTTGACAAGTTCAACTAAAGTGGCAATGGCATGGCAAGCTAAATTATTAGTCATGCGAGCATATCCACGGGAGCCTCCGGACAACGGAAGGGTTGGACAATCGGGGCTGCCCCTCCGGATCGTCCTGGCCACCAGGCGGCGGCGCCATCGAGTGAGATCCACCCGCCGATCCTAGATTCATCTACAACATGGAAAAATGCTCGCATTACACAAATAATTTAGTTACAACAATAAGATGGATAGAATGACAAGTTTGACAACATACCCATGGGAACATCGTGCGCGAGATGCAAGATCATATGTTGCATCGGATTAAAAAACCCTGGCGGAAGTATCATCTCTAGCTTGCAAAGCAACTCGGGTGCCTGTTCATGCAGCTTCTGAACCACTTCACGATCTAACTAACTTGCACAAATCTGGCGGAAGAAAAAGCTCAACTCTGCCAGTACTCGCCAAGTCTCCTCATCGACATAGCCTCGAATCATCACCGGCATTATGCGCTCAAGCCACACATGGTAGTCATGACTCTTCAGCCCTCCTACTCGCTGCGTTTCCAGGTTCACACACCTCGCCTAGTTAGCTGCATACTGATGGCCCTTCACGTAGTTACCAGCGTGAAAAGTAAATGGGTTAGGTTGAGACTCCAAGTGCAGAGTGTGTAGTAAGTGGAAGACGTGTTTTCCCCACGAGGGGTGACTCGAGGGTTTAATATCGAACTCTCGGGGAATCAGTAGTGAAGATTTATCTTTCCTATCCTTCTTTTGGTTACCTACAAAACAAAGTAAATGTTTTGGTCCTCAACCTCACCTAGTGGTTGTCAAGCACAAGGTGTGAGAATGATATCAAGATAATATGCAATGCAAACAAGAAATAAATATGCAATGGTGGTAAATAAATATGCAAGGATGGTGGTAGCAATGATAAATGATATTTTTGGGTTTTTATGATGAATGCAAGATGTAAAAGTGTTTTTGTATTTTCGGATTTTTAAATGGCAGAAAATGGAAAAGTGGTAAAAGTGGTTGGAAAGGTGTTTCTTATGATTAAAAATGGACCGGGGTTCATGGTTTCACAAATGCACTCTCTCTTTAATAAAGTGGTAGACAATGGAACACTAGAGTTGACATATGAGATTGCAACACAACAGTTTAATGACAAGTTATAATTATATGGGCATCACGTCCTAACATAGAGACCTTTTGGTTATTAGTCTCTCTTATACTCCACCAAGATGCGAACTAAATCATAACACCTCAGTAATTAAGATAACTCAGAGTATAGCAATAAGTATCATGACATGAAGTTAAAATAAGAACATGCTAGATCTAGTCATGGAGTAGTGGCAATGGTCACACCCACATCTCCGGTAGCATGGTATTTCTTTTTATCCCTAGTGAGGCAACAAAGTAAGGTAAGATACCCAAGTGGATCGCAGAACTTTCTCTCACGTTCACTGCACTAGCCACCCCCCGTTACTCCAACTAATGCACACGTTCCCCCTCACACGCTCTCATAAACATGCTTGATCATGACAAGTAAATAAGAACGGGGTACATAATATGCATCTACTTTCATAACTGAAACAAAACCATTGCAATCTCAAACATATATTAACTCATAAAAAGATCCACCACAAAGGTATTACATAGATGACCGTAATCATGTTCAGCAGCTCATACGGTACTAATTAGTGAAGCTCAAGAGAGAGAGATACATAAGTTACTTCCACAAACCCATAGTCCAGAGGTGGACTACTCCCTCTTCATCATGGAGACGGTGGAGAAGTCGTTGGAGAAGATGGAGACCACGCCGGCAGCGCCCCGCCGGAGTTTTCCCCCTCCAATCTGCAACTCCAGGTCTCTGTTTCGGTGTTTCTGTGTTTCTGCGGCGCTCCTTCCAGAGAACGTCGGGGACTATTTTTATAGGCGTTTTAGGTCAAGACGAGTCGGTGGAGGAAAGATCGACGGCAACGGAGCTCGAGGCCCAATGGGGGTCCCACGCGGCCAGTACTGGCCGCGTGGGCCACCCTTTTGGCCCTCGGGCCTCCGCTTGTTCGCTTCCTTCGCTCCCAAGTCTTCTTCCTTCCAAAAATGATGCTCGTAAATTTCCAGGTCATTTGGACGTCGTTTGGGTCCCTGAAACATTAAAATATAGAAATAGGGTTTTCTGCCTGCGCAGGGTTAATTCCATAAAAATAGGAAACATATCAAATATTCCCAAAATCATTATAAAACAGTGATATAACCCTTATATGATGCAAATATGACTGGAATATAAGTAAAATAATGCAAAGTTCATGTATGCATTTTACATGCATCAACATCCCCAAGCTTAACCTATACTCGTCCTCGAGTATGAAGGTGATAAAACTAACATGGACTTTGCAATTTAATACTAACAATGGATATCAAAGATGATTACTATTGCTACATAGAGTCAAATGATTCATTCTTAAAAGGAGTAGCAATATGCAAGATAGTTTATGAAGTGATATCAAGTATTCAATGCAAGGATGTTCAATGATAATTCACAAAGTGTAACATAAAGAAAAGTACTATGGACCACATGTATGCATAATAATAAGTAAGAACATCCTACAATGGTCATAGAGTATTGATGAAAATCTGAATATAAAAGGTGGACACTTTGGAAAGATATATATATGAGTAGAGGTAAAGCATGAATAAGTTTCATCTAACTTCTGAACTTCTCTACTTAAGTTAATGATTGTAATGTGGTAATCCTTGGTGTCAAGCTCTCATTCCCCTATCATAGCATCTTGAATGATTAAGTTTAAAGTGAAAGCAAATACGAGTAGTGTGCTTGACAAAGTACAGGTTGAAAGTCTCATGCCCCTTGAATACAAGTACCTACTCCATGTGTTACTCAACTTGGAAAACAAAGCAAGTTCAAGTTAAATATCATTGTAAGTAATAATAGTATCATTAAGAGCGTCAACTGGGGTACCTCTTGTCCCAGGATATGGAACAAGCCCATATCAAAATGACAAGACAAACAAACAAATGAACAATCTCAACACCCTTTTTATTTACCATTGGATAGCTTTTTATTGTAAGGTGTATCACAGAAGGTTCACCATAGCATGTAAGTAAATTTCCACCATGAATGATGCATGGCTTAGATTAGCGGCCCAGGCGTCTCTCTAACCATTTATACAAACTCATTTAAACTCACTTCATTTCCACATTTATTTCACCCATGGTAAGCATCCATAAACAAAAGTACATGATATCAACTAAATGAAGTGCAATGTTGAAAGCTTGCCATGTGACAGCACATATGAGCTAACTCTCAACCAAAGACATTTGTCAAGCCACAACATCATAATTTTAATCACAATGGGTCATATTTTATTTATGCAATGAAAGTAAAGTGTGCATCAAGTTCGAGAGAGCTATATAACCAACTTTTCCCATAACAATCAACAACATAAGCATTTTCATTCAGAGGTATAGATAACACAAATATCATGATAAACATACTCGGAATAGCATAAAGCTAATAGGTAGATATGGTGGACTCACTGGAAAAACTTTGGTTGAAGGTGTTGGAAACAAGTTTTTGCTTGTTGGAATTTTTGGGCTAGCAAGAGGGAGAAAGTTGACCATCTAAATGCATGCATGAGTGTCCATAGAACTAACTAATCCATGTTAAAACAAGGTAAATAACATTCAGCATCAAAACATGAATAAAAGATAGCTCTTGATAAAATATTGCAAATTATTACTCATTAACAAGCTCATGAATCATGCAACTATATGTATCTTTTAAAATCAACTCAACATCCCTTTTCCCAATCTTATAATAGCATCCAACATAATTCAACCCAAATTTCCAGTAGCTCTCTCATATATAAATGATAGTGTGGTGGTCTCACAAAATAAAACCTAAACAAACAAAAAGACGCTCCAAGTTTATGCGATAAAGTGTTTCGATCGAAAAACAGAAGTTAGACGTGTGCAAACCGAGAGTGTGTAGGTCCAGTGGGGTTGTCTTCACATCCCCAAGCTTATGGTCTTCACCATCCTTGGATAGCTCTTGGTGCATCTCCTCTAATCCCTGTGAAAAAACTTCAAAACACCGTTTCTCCCATTTCTTTTTCTGTGGGGTGCATTAGTAGTGATAAACAAATAGATTTCTTGCTGCATATAATCCTTGACAAAAATTCATATGAATGTCCAGAAAGTGTATAATGTTGTATGCCTACTCATAAACTCAATTGGATCAAAAAGATTCATGTTAAAAGTTCTAAGCATGCATCAAACAAAATGGGACAGAATCTGTCCAGAAAAACAGCAGCAGCTAAACGTATTTTTCTACCCTACTTAACTTTGTCGAAAATTCCGAAAAAATTCATGCATACAGAGGATGAAAAGTTGCACTACAGTTCAAATATGAGCTCATTCGGAGTTACAGAATAAGAATTAAAAATCATACCGTGCACAGATTCGTGCAGGAATAAAATCTCCGAACGCTATAAGCAACTTTTCAACCAAAATGAGTAAAACTTGGCACTTTATTAAAAATTCCAGAAACTAAACTAAACACTAAGTCTCTTGTTACAGCAAGAGGACACAAAGAAAATCACAAATAAAAACAACCGGGTTGCCTCCCGTAAAGCGCTTTCTTTATAGCCATATAGCTAGGCTTCTTACTTGATGTTTATTGTGGACGAAGCTCATGAGGGAGCTTGAACTTTGGTGTGTCCCTCTTCCTTGGGAAGTGTTCCATGCACTTCTTGTGTGGAAACTGAAACTTCACATTCCCTTCTTTTGAATCAATGATAGCACCTGTAGTACGAAGAAAAGGTCTTCCAAGAATAATTGGACTAGAGGTTTTATTCCCCATATCCATGATTAGAAAATCAACAGGCACAAATGTCATATGTAACTCTACCATAACATCACTTACTTTTCCTAAAGCATGTTTAATGGAATCATCAGCAAGTGCAAGTTCAATAGAGCATTTTTCAAGATTTTTCAATTCAAGTACTTCATATAGTTCTTTAGATAAAACAGAGACACTAGATCCTAGATCAAGTATAGCATGGTGTGTCTCTTTTCCAATGGTTACTAGGACTTTGGGAATCCATATCCCCAAGCTTAGGTGGTATCATAGCCTCTTGGTTGTACCTAGCAATCTTTTCTTTTAACACATGATTAGCAATATAAGAACCAAAACCAGCTTGGTTAACATTATGGAAGGATCACTTGCAAATTTTTGTAAGATAGATATTAATTCATGCAAGCTACAATTCTCTAAGTCAAGCAATGGTTCCTTTACTTCACTAAGCATTTTAACTTCCTCAATCCAAACAAAATTCTCATTTCTTTTCTTTAAAGCACCATTCAAGGCTATTTGGAGATCATCCTCTTTTCAACATAATTCTTAATATCCTTGTCTAAAGGTCCCAACATAGAAGATATTCTTTCATTTAATTCCCTAGTCAACTTCTTTTTAGACTTGGCATAATTCAATATAGTTTCCATTTTCAAAGAAATTCCCGAAATAGTGTTGTTTGTTTTCTTCATACTAGATTTTGTATGAAGGATAAATGAATGCATCTCATTTTTAGTAGGATAATCTTCCATATAAGTTTGTAGACATAATATTGACCTATCCATAGAAACTTTTAGTTGTTTGATCATAATTTCATCTTTTGATTCTATAGAATTCCCAAATAGATTTTCCATTAGATTATTAGCATGTGAGGGATTTCCAGAGGCAAATTTTCCACTAGTCAATGAGTCTAGAAAACATTTTGACCACCCATCTAGACCATTATAAAAGTTTCTTATCAAAGTAGCAGGGGTATATTTGTTGACACCATTTTTACTAATGCCCTTAATTCTATACCAAGCATCCATTAATGGCTCTCCATAATATTGACCAAAATTGTTCATTTCAACACCAGAAGCCAGAGAGCATGGCCTCGATCCTCTGTTTTCAGGAAACTAAACGAGATTGCTTCGATAGTAAATTTATCAGGTCTTTTGCACCGAAACGTTTCGATCAGTTTGCTTTCATTCCTTCTGATGGTGCGTCCGGGGGGCTGCTTGTAGTCTGGACATGCAACAAATTTGTGGGCACGGTCATCTTGCAGGAAAGTTTTGCGATTGCTATAAGTTTCACCTCCACTTGCTCGGCAGAGAGCTTCATTTTGGTAAATGTCTATGGACCTTGTGAGGGAACTGATAGGGATAACTTTGTTGCCTGGCTTTTCCATTTGAACATTGACAATGACACGCTTTGGATCCTGCTAGGTGACTTTAACTTCTATAGATATACTGACAGCCGTAATCGCCCTGGTGCCAATCTAGATGATATTGCTACTTTTAACGAAATTATAAGCTATCTTGGGTTGGTAGAGCTGCCTATCAAGGGTCGTTGCTATACTTGGAGTAACATGCAAGTAGATCCCCTACTGGTCCAACTTGATTGGTTTTTTACCTCTCCTGCGTGGACTTTGAAATTTCCAAATACCACAGTTAAACCTCTGGCTCGTCCCACCTCAGATCACACTCCATGTGTGGTGTCTATTGGCACGGCTATCCCGCGTGCGGCGGTGTTTTGTTTTGAGAACCATTGGGTTAAGATGCCAGGTTTTCTTGATGTTGTCAAACGTATCTGGGCTATTCATTGCCCTGGCGATGCAGCTCGTTGTATATCGGCCAAGTTTAAACTCTTACGGAAAGCCCTGCGCATTTGGAGTACCAGCATTTCGGTCATCTCACAACTTATTGAAAACTGTAACTCCACCATTTTGCTTCTTGATGATCTAGAAGAGCTGCGGCCACTCCACATCTCCGAATGGAACTTTCGGACTATTGTGAAACATAAACTCACATTTCTTCTGGACTGTAAGCAGGATTATTGGAAAAAGTGTTGTACCGTCCGGTGGGCAAAATTTGGGGGGGGGGAGAACACTAAGTTCTTTCACTCTATGGCTACAATTCGTTACAGAAACAATTGCATTGCTTCATTAACCAGACCTGATGGTTCTATTGCTTCTGATCTTGATGAAAAAGCTGGCATTCTTCGGACCTGCTTCAAGGAAAGACTTGGATTTTCTTCTCCCATTGATCAGTCTTTTGACTTTGCGGCTTATATGCCTCGCTTGCACGGCCTGGAGGATTTGTCAGGCCCATTTACTCATGATGAAATTGACTTAATAATCTCTGAATGCCCTGGTGACAAAGCACCGGGCCCGGATGGCTTCTCTGGCTTGTTCTTGAAAATTTGCTGGCCTGTTATTCGCCATGATTTCTACAGGCTCTGTGATGAGTTCTGGGCTATGAAGATCAACTTGCAAAGTATTAACGATGCCTTCATTACCTTGATCCCCAAAGTGCACTCTCCCTCGGGCCCTAATGACTACAGGCCAATCTCTCTCCTCAACTCTTGTCTGAAGGTCTTGACCAAGCTCTTGGCAAACCGATTGCAAACAAGAATTCTTGACCTTCTCCATGCTAATCAGTATGGCTTTCTTAAAGGGTCGATCTATCCAGGACTGCATTGGTTGGGCCTACGAATATATACATCAATGCAAGCAATCTCGTAAAGAAGTGGTCATTCTTAAATTGGATTTTGCCAAAGCCTTCGATACCATTGAACACGATGCAATTATAAAAATACTGCGCTGCTGGGGTTTCGATGATCGTTGGATTCATTGGGTTCAAGCTATATTCTCCTCAGGCACCTCTTCAGTGTTGCTCAATGGTGTGCCAGGCAAAAAAATTCTGTGCAAGCGTGGGTCAGACAAGGAGACCCGTTCTCTCCGATCTTATTTGTTGCAGGAGCTGATCTGCTTCAATCCATGGTTAACAGTCTTGTCACTGAAGGAACTCTCCAACCTCCTTTACCTATCCCTGGTTCTGATTTCCCTATTGCTCAGTATGCAGACGACACGCTGCTAATTATACAAGCTTGCCCGAACCAGCTCCTAGCTCTAAAAAATCTGCTGCATGCTTTCTCGCTAGTTACTGGTCTGCGAGTCAACTATGACAAGTCCTGCCTTATGCCGGTTAATGTTACACATGATCGGCTCTCGGAACTTGCGGAGGTTTTTGGTTGTGTTACTGGAGCTCTGCCCTTTACTTACCTCGGACTCCCTCTAGGTTCCTCTCGACCGACTATTCAAGATCTTTCTCCGATTGTGGATAGTGTTGAGCGGCGTTTGAACGCTAGCGTTCGCTTTCTCGATTATGGCAGCCGGTTAACTTTTGTCAACTCAGTTCTATCCTCCCTACCTCTGCATTTTCTGTGCTCTCTGAAACTGCCCAAAGGCATCATTAAACTGTTTGATCGATCTCAGCGGCATGGTTTATGGGGCAAAGAGGAGGATTCGGCTTCTGTGCATTCACTTGCAGCCTGGCCGCTTGTCTGCCGTCCTAAAAAATTTGGCGGGCTTGGAATACTAAATTTGGAAGTCCAGAACAATGCACTTTTGCTGAAACAGTTACATAAATTTTTCTCTCAAGAGGACACCCCGTGGGTCAAACTAGTTTGGTCCCTATATGATCAGAACTCACCTCCTCATGCTCAGTCAGTTAGAGGGTCCTTCTGGTGGAGAGATATCTTCAAGTTGACTGACATCTACAGAAGCATTACTAGTTCCACGGTGGTCAGTGGAAAGTCTACCCTGTTTTGGAAAGATTTTTGGCTTGGTCAGGATTTATTTTGTGACAAATATCCGAGACTGTTCTCTTATTCGCTAAATGAAGATGCTTCTGTTCACAGTTTAGCCCATCCCGTGGATCTTCAGCTATTTGCTCTTCCTCTGTCTCCGGAGGCGTACGCTAAATTTCAACAAGTTCAAGACATTATGTCAGAGATTGATCTCAGCTTGGATGATCCTGATATCAAGGTGTTCCCTTGGGGAAGCTCTGCCTATACCTCTTCGAAATTTTATAACTTCATGTTTTCTTACCTGACGGTGGACTCATCTCTTCAAGAGATCTGGAAATCCAAGCTGATCCCTAAATTAAAGGTCTTTGCCTGGCTTTTACAGCGTGATAGGCTTAATACTAAAGAGCTGATGGCCCGAAAACATTGGCAGGTGGAAGGTGGCCCTGATTGTGTGCTTTGCACCACAGCTTCGTTGGAAAATCGTGACCACTTGTTCTTCTCTTGCCAGTTTGCTAGAGACTGTTGGAGCGTTATTGGAATTACTTGGGACCTTACCCTATCCATTTCCCACCGCTTTGTTCAAGCTAAAAGGCTTTTTAATGGTCCTTGTTTCATGGAGACTGTTATTTGTTCGATGTGGAACATTTGGAGAAGCAGAAATGATCTCATCTTCAATAATCGGCAACCTTCCCTTGCTCGATGGAAGGTCCTCTTCCAAGCTGATCTGTTGATACATCAACATAGAGTGAAGGCTTCGCTTGTTCAGCCCCTTTTGTCTTGGGTTTTAGATGCTTTTACTTAATATGTATTTTCTACCTTCTTTGTTTGACTTCCTGCCCCCATATTTCTCCATCCCTCTTTTGTACCTCCTGGACGTTGTAAGGAAAAACCTCTGGTTTTTTCTATAAATTGAAAATCTTACCGTAGGGATTTTTCCCTACGGTTCTCCGCTTCAAAAAAGAAGCCATTTTAATAAAGTTTTTATGTGTTTTTTTAAATTTTTTATGCAAAACTGAAAATAAATATGCAAACCGAACAATGCAAGACAATGACAAAACAAGATAAATTGCTTTGAAGGTAAAGATGGATAAGATGATGCTCACGTAGGTGCAACCTCCCCAAGCTTAGGTGTTAGCACAAGTTGGTGATGAAGTTGACTTGGTGAGATATCCTTGGATACACCTTTCAGCATTGATTCCCCGGCAACGGCGCCAGAAAACAGTCTTGATGGCCCTTCACGTAGTTACCTGCGTGAAAAGTAAATGGGTTAGGTTGAGACTCCAAGTGCAGAGTGTGTAGTAAGTGGAAGACGTGTTTTCCCCATGAGGGGTGACTCGAGGGTTTAATATCGAACTCTCGGGAAATCAGTAGTGAAGATTTATTTTTCCTATCCTTCTTTTGGTTACCTACAAAACAAAGTAAATGTTTTGGTCCTCAACCTCACCTAGTGGTTGTCAAGCACAAGGTGTGAGAATGATATCAAGATAATATGCAATGCAAACAAGAAATAAATATGCAATGGTGGTAAATAAATATGCAAGGATGGTGGTAGCAATGATAAATGATATTTTTGGGTTTTTTATGATGAATGCAAGATGTAAAAGTGTTTTTGTATTTTCGGATTTTTAAATGGCAGAAAATGGTAAATTGGTAAAAGTGGTTGGAAATGTGTTTCTTATGATTAAAAATGGACCGGGGTTCATGGTTTCACAAATGTACTCTCTCTTTAATAAAATGGTAGACAATGGAACACTAGAGTTGACATATGAGATTGCAACACAACAGTTTAATGACAAGTTATAATTATATGGGCATCACGTCCTAACATAGAGACCTTTTGGTTATTAGTCTCTCTTATACTCCACCAAGATGCGAACTAAATCATAACACCTCAGTAATTAAGATAACTCAGAGTATAGCAATAAGTATCATGACATGAAGTTAAAATAAGAACATGCTAGATCTAGTCATGGAGTAGTGGCAATGGTCACACCCACATCTCCGGTAGCATGATATTTCTTTTTATCCCTAGTGAGGCAAGAAAGTAAGGTAGAGATACCCAAGTGGATCGCAGAAATTTCTCTCACGTTCACTGCACTAGCCACCCCCCGTTACTCCAACTAATGCACACGTTCCCCCTCACACGCTCTCATAAACATGCTTGATCATGACAAGTAAATAAGAACGGGGTACATAATATGCATATACTTTCATAACTGAAACAAAACCATTGCAATCTCAAACATATATTAACTCATAAAAAGATCCACCACAAAGGTATTACATAGATGACCGTAATCATGTTCAGCACCTCATACGGTACTAATTAGTGACGCTCGAGAGAGAGAGATACATAAGTTACTTCCGCAAACCCATAGTCCAGAGGTGGACTACTCCCTCTTCATCATGGAGACGGTGGAGAAGTCGTTGGAGAAGATGGAGACCACGCCGGCAGCGTCCCGCCGGAGTTTTCCCCCTCCAATCTGCAACTCCAGGTCTCTGTTTCGGTGTTTCTGTGTTTCTGCGGCGCTCCTTTCCGAAGAGCCTCGGGGATAATTTTTATAGGCAGTTTTAGGTCAAGACGATGTCGGTGGAGAAAAGATCGACGGCAACGGAGCGTCGAGGCTCCAGATGGTGGGTCCCACGCGGCCCTTGTACCTGGCCGTGTGGGCCACCCCCTTTTGGGCCTCGGGCCTCCGCTTGTTCGCTTCCTTCGCTCCCAAGTCTTCTTCCTTCCAAAAACTGATGCTCGTAAATTTCCAGGTCATTTGGACGTCGTTTGGGTCCCTGAAACATTAAAATATAGAAATAGGGTTTTCTGCCTGCGTAGGGTTAATTCCATAAAAAATAGGAAACATATCAAATATTCCCAAAATCATTATAAAACAGTGATATAACCCTTATATGATGCAAAATATGACTGGAATATAAGTAAAATAATGCAAAGTTCATGTATGCATTTTACATGCATCACATACCCATCAGGGAAGTACAAACACTCCACGAGCCACTGTAATATTTCCCTTTTTTCCGCCCTTGTAGGGCAGAACTGGGCCTTTGGCTTAGACCACCTAGTGCCGTTGACTCCAGGAGGCTGCATATCCAGATTTGGCCTGTCACAAAGTTCTTCTTAGTCAATTCGAGCCTTGACGTTATCCTTCGTCTTCTCAGTCTCCATGATGCTGCTATAAAGAGCCTCGGCGATATTCTTTTCGGTGTGCATTACATCAATATTGTGTGGAAGCTCGACATCCTCCATGTAAGGGAGCAGCTTCCAGAAGCACGGAATGTGAGTCAACTGGTGCGTCACCCCATAACCCATGAAACCATTCCCATCGGGGTTAGGCACAAGAGGTTCTAGCTCAGCCTTTATTTCTCTTCCGGTCATCAGACGTGGTTTCGGAGCATGGATCTCGACTCCTTTCTTGAACCGCTTTACGTCACTCCAGTATCTATGATCTGGTTCAAGGAACTGTCGATGTTGATCAAAGCAGGAATATTTGCCTCCCTTCTTAAGCCAGAAGAAAGTCATAGCCTGTCTGCACTTTGGGCAAGGCCACTTCCCATGTGTACACCAGCCGCAGAACAAAGCATGCGCTGGTAAGTCATGCAGGGATGTGTGGTACCAGACATACATATCGAAATGATCATTTGTTGATGCGTCATATGTTCGGACCCCGCGACCGTTCCAGCCAACAGCCAAGTCTTCCACCAGCGTTTCCACGTACACGTTAATGTTCTTACCCGGGTATTTCGGTCCTGGGATTATCATCGACAATAACATGTTATGTGATCTCATGGACTCGCCGGGGGAGGTTCTGGGGATGACAAACACGGGCCAACAGCTGTATGTTGCCGCCGACATGCCATACGGATTGAACCCATCTGTTGATATAGCAACAACTACGCTCCTCGGGTCGCCCGCTTTTAGTGGATACTTCGCTACAAACTTCTTCCATGCGGCACCATCCGACGGATGTATCATCTTGTCCGTGTATGTCTTTGTTCATGTAAAGCCGCTGGATCCTCGGTATAAATGGAAGGTACCGGAGAATCTTTTGGAGAATCCCGGTCTACCTCTTCTGTCCACCACCGAGGTCGACCTCGAAGTACCTAGAGGAATTGCAATGGATGCAATAATTTGTTCCAGCATGTTCTTTCCTGAATAGCATGCATCCCTTTGGACATGCGTCTATCTTCTCATATGACATCTTAAGGTCACGGAGGAGTTTAGTCACCTCGTAGAAGCTCTTCGCCAAGATGTGCTGTTTCGGTAGAAGGCTGCCAATGACGGCCAGAATATCATCGAAACCATCCCTGCATATCTTCCTCTGGCACTTCACGGCCATAAGGCGAGCGATGGCATCAAGAAGGGTAACATATGTATGTTGATGAAGGGGTTTCTACGAACCAAACATAGTCTCGTAGTACTTCTTCGTGTTTTCCTCCGGCTGCTCACTTGTCTCCGCCTCCTGAGGTGTCTCCACCTCTATATGAGGGCTTCCAGGCGCATTAGCATTAACAAAGTCGTCTAAGCAGTTGTTGAACCCAGTGTCAAAAACTGCCGCTGGCTGAATCTGACGCGGCTCGGTCCTAGGATGTTTTGCTAACTGTTCACCATGGAAATTCCAAACATGGTAGAACGGTTGTCGTGGGGTGGCCATGGCAAATCCCAGGGTCGAGTACCCCGGGTTTCGTATAGAGGGAGAAGTTGGCGCGCTGGTAGTTCCGTCGGCTGACAAGCAAGGATTTACCCAGGTTCGGCCCCTCATCGTGAGGTAAAGACCTACATCCTGCTTGTCTGATCTTGTATTGATGATAATGGTGATGTTACATGGTGGCCGCAATGGCGATGAGGTGAGACATGGTCTCGCTAGGGCTATGCCTACCTGTTGTGTGCCGTATGGATCTGATCTATGGGGGTGCCCCTGCCTGGCTTTATAAAGGGAACCAGGTAGGGTTTACAAGAGTCCTAGTAGACTACGACTTGGAGTCCTTGGCTTGTGCTTGAAGTAATAGCCGGTCCGCCAGGTGGGCCTTCGTCTGGGCCGCACCAGGTATACCAAAAGTGGGGGCCCAAAGGGTATGACCACGTCAGTAGCCCCCGAGTGTCTGGTCGATTCGTAGAATCGGGCAGAGACTTGTAGCAGCATGTCGAGCAAGAGTAGTCAATGCGTCAGGTGTATTGATGATCATGTGATGAATGTATTAACCATGCCTTGAGAGTTGAATCATTTATGAGAAATCCAGTTTAGGTGTAAGAAACCCAATAATAGTAATAAATCCGATGTGATCTATAGAGAGACCGACTTTGAGAAATCCAGTGCGGGCTGTAGAGAACCCGACTTTGAGAATATCGATGCGAGCTGTAAAGAACCCAACTTTGAAAAATCCGATGCGGGCTATAGAGAACCCGACTTTGAAAAATCCAGCGCGGGCTGTAGCGAACCCGACTTTGAAAAATCCGACGCGGGCTGTAGAGAACCCGACTTTGAAAAATCCAGCGCGGGCTGTAGAGAACCCGACTTTGAAAAATCCGACGCGGGCTGTAGAGAACCCGACTTTGAAAATTGTGTAGCACTCGAGCCGGCACCGAGTGCGCTCCCGATGGGAGTAGTCGAATGAAATTTGAGTTGTCCAAGGAGGTGCTCAACTTGGGCTTAGTCCTTGCACCCTTGCTGCATTGTCGGGTATTTTTTGACTCGATAGTACGTCGGGTGCGCGTCCAGCGCTCCCGATGGGAGTAGCCCCCGAGTGTTTGGCCGATTCGTCGAATCGGGCAGAGACTCATAGTCGAGAATTCATCGGGTGCCTTTAAGAAGAGGTTGTTTAGTCGGAAGTACGTCGACTCATACCCGGTTTTTATTTGTTTGATAGTTGTGAGCTTAGCAGGCCCAACGCACTCGACGGATCGGGGCTGGCTAATTGGAATAGGGCAAACACCTTGCTAGCTATCGTAGGCTGGGGAAGCTTGGCTCATGCCGCGAAGGTCTTATAGAGCCAAACTCCAGCATCAGTAAATGGGTACCCAACGCGTCCGTCGGGATTTTCATCATGTCGCAGACACAGAAATGTGCAGGGTAAGCGTAGCTGGTGCGGTCCCTGGCCCTACTCGACTGATCGGTGGGTCTTTATCTTTACACCATGGGGGCAGCATCCGAGGATCATATCCGGCGGACGCATCTCGGGAAGTCTTTTTGCAACTGCACTAGTCGTGAATTTTGCATGGGGCTAAGTAGCCGAGTCGATGATTTGTTGCGGCCTGTGCGGCGCAGCCCCCGAGCATCGGTGTGGCCAAGGTGAATTTGTTGCGGCCTGTGCGGCGCAGCACCCAGTAGAGCATCAGGTGCGGCCAAGGCAAATTTGTTGTGGCGCGGCGGTCCGAAGTCGACGCGGTGGAGTAGTACGACAGAGGGAGTCGATGCAGCGGACCGAAGTCGAGGCGGCAGATGGAGTCGACGCGGCGGAGTAGTACGGCAGGGGGAATCGACGCAGCGGAGTCGAAAAGTGCCAGCCCCCGAGTGTTGACTGGAACCGAAGAAGGTTAGAATTGAAGAAATAAAATATGAAAGTGACTTAGCTATTCATGATCGACGGAAATCTGTAGACTATCGAGATCGACTCGTCAAAGTGGTGGTAGAGGTTATCAAGTCATGGACTCCGATCTTGTCGAGTCATGGACGTCGTAGTGGACGGAGTCGACGCCGCGGAGCTGTGCGGTAGAGGGAGTCGACGCAGCGGACCGGAGTCGACGCGGCGGAGTTGTGCGTTAGAGGATTCGACGCGGCGGCTGCAACCTCAGCCCCCGAGTCCACCTTGTCGAGTCGGCGAGGGGGAGTCGACGATGCAGAGTCGATGAAGCAGAGTCGATGATGTGAAGTCGATGAAGGCACTCGAGTTGCGTGTCGAGTGCAGCGAAGAACTTGTTGTTGATGACGAAGCGCCAGCCCCCGAGTATCGGAGGCGGAGTCGACGATGTGAAGTCGATGAAGGCACTCGAGTCGCGTGTCGAGTGCAGCGAAGAACTTGTCGTTGCTGACGAAGCGCCAGCCCCAGAGTATCGCAGGCGGAGTCGACGGTGCGGAGCCGAAGAAGTCACGGGTGTCGCCTTGTCGGGTGCGGCGATGAATTTGTTGTTTGTTGTTGATGACGAAGCGCCAGCCCCCGAGTATCGGAGGCGGAGTCGACGATGTGAAGTCGATGAAGGCACTCGAGTCGCGTGTCGAGTGCAGCGAAGAACTTGTTGTTGATGACGAAGCGCCAGCCCCCGAGTATCGGAGGCGGAGTCGACGATGTGAAGCCGAAGAAATCACGGGTGTCGCCTTGTCGGGTACGGCGATGAATTGTTGTCGTTGTCGATGAAGCGAGGTCGATGAAGGCGCCGGAGTCGCCTGATCGAGTGCGGCGATGAGATTTCTGCCGTTATTGATGTCGAGTCCCCGAGCGCTGACCCGTGACGGTCGAGTCGCCGTCGTAGTTGGAGAAAATTGGAGCCGACGAGGCGTACTCGACAAGGCACTCGAGTCGTCTGCTCGGGTGCAACGATGAAGTTGCTGTTGTTGTTGGTGGAGTTGATGAAGCGGAGTCGACGATGTGTAATCGACGAGTCAATGCGCCAGCCCCCGAGGGCATGTGTTGCCCTTCTAGGGAGCAGGTTCTCTGTACCGGTACCGTCGACGCTGATCGCCGCCGTGGTAGTTGATGAAGTCAAGGGAGTCGAATTTTGCCCGCAGCGGGCCGCAGTCGACGGCGATGCAACCATGGCGAGGTTGGAGTATAGGCCGGTGGCAAAGAGTTTGAAGCTTGACCATATTGCTCTTTCGAGTCGACGAAATTGGTTCCAAATCCGGACTCCCGAGTTGAATTCGGGAACTCGCCTAGATCCTGAATTTGTTGCAGTGCACGAGTCGCTGACGGAGATCTAACCGTTGGAATTGGTTCAAATTTCTTGGAGTGGTGCGGGATTGTGTTCCGCACGTTTGCACTGGAGGGATCTTCAAATTGACGATCGAATCGACCTATGTAATTATCTTCTCAAAATCGCGCGGAGTTCTGTCAGGATTTCGACACAGGTTCAGTGCGCGGGTCGGCCAGGGAGATCCAGCCGTTGGAACGCGCTGAAATTTTAAGAGCTTGTAGAAAACTCGATTTCGAATCTTTCCACCGAAGACATCGTCAAGATGAGTTCCGAGTCGTCGTCGGGGATGTCCGCAAGACGGACATTCTTGCTGCCCTGCAGCCTGCGCGCGAGGGGCGTTGTTGATGTCGAGCCCCCGGGCGCTGTTCCGTGATGGCGAGTCGACACCGTTGTTGGTGAAGACTGGAGCCGCCGAAACCGTGATTCCAGCGCGTGAAGTTCCGACAGACGGCGCCAATTGTCGTGCGGTGGCCACGGCAAATCTCAGGGTCGAGTACCCCGGGTTTCGTATAGAGGGAGAAGTTGGCGCGCTGGTAGTTCCGTCGGCTGACAAGCAAGGATTTACCCAGGTTCGGCCCCTCATCGTGAGGTAAAGACCTACATCCTGCTTGTCTGATCTTGTATTGATGATAATGGTGATGTTACATGGTGGCCGCAATGGCGATGAGGTGAGACGTGGTCTCGCTAGGGCTATGCCTATCTGTTGTGTGCCGTATGGATCTGATCTATGGGGGTGCCCCTGCCTGGCTTTATAAAGGGAACCAGGTAGGGTTTACAAGAGTCCTAGTAGACTACGACTTGGAGTCCTTGGCTTGTGCTTGAAGTAATAGCCGGTCCGCCAGGTGGGCCTTCGTCTGGGCCGCACCAGGTATACCAAAAGTGGGGGACCCGAAGGGTATGACCACGTCAACGGTGTAAACCCAAACTTGACCAGGTGCGTACTCACATCTACCTTCGACTGTCGCTTTTGGTTATCGAATTTTTTACAGGGGCAAAACACTTTCATGGGTCTGTTCGTGATGCCAAACTCCTTGTTCACAAACTCCTCGGGCTTATCTCTACATTCATCACTAAACTCCCACTGACTCTTTAATCGGTACCTGTCGTGGGGTTGTCACGGCAGATGTTACCCATCAGGGTAACTTGAGTTGTTGGGCCAGGCGAAACTAGTGTCGGGGAGATTGTTTAGCTTTTCGGGGACAAAGGATTTATCCAGGTTCGGCCTCTCCATTGGAGATAAAGACCTACTTCCTGCTATGATGTTATTGATCTCGATCTCGATAACCCGGCTACGACAACAGAGCCGGATCTCGATCTAGGTTACAAGGTTCTCTCTGGTTCTCAATCTCGCAAGGTCTGTATGGCCAAAACGTGAATCCCCTATCTATGACCTAGAAGCCCGTTTATATAGATGACCGGGTCTCCTGGTTCTATACATGGTAAGCCCGGGTTCCACCTAGACTCGGAGTCCTACTCTAGGTCCTCTGGCCTTCGTGTCCTCCAAGTCCGGCACCGCCTCCGGGTCTTCTAGAAGCTTTCCTCTGCTGGCCCATTGGCGTAACCCAGCCCATGATGATGGTGAGATGTCCTGGCCGGGCCTTCTGTCTGGCGGGTCACGCTTCCCTCTTCATGGGCCTACCGGGTTATAATTCCCCCATCAGTAGCCCCAGGTTAGCCAGGTCTCCAGGTTGGCATGCTCTTCTTCTAGTTTGAACTTGACTTTCTTGGTTAGAGCTGTCATCCTGGCAGGCCGGGTTAACCACCTGAAATATAAAATAACACACAAGTTAAGTGCCGGGTTACATTGCTTTTATCTTTAGCTAGGCCAGCTCTCCTTGGCGGTCCATATCATAACCCAGCTCAATATCACCGGGTTCACATGCCTCTGGGTTTCATGTCCAACACTTAGTCAACCTGAAACGCAATCTTGGTCAAGGAATATTCTTTCTGTCTTTTCTCACTACAAGAAATATGCTAACTTATGACCTTTTGACAGTGACCCTGAAAATATTGGTCATAGATCTGTGACCATTTTGCACAATTTGGTCATGCGCTGTTTTGGAGGGTCTAAATCCTAAAATATAACGACCAAAGCTGTCAAAAAGGTCATAATCTCCTTACATGGATTGGTCATAATGCAGATAACTCTAGTTTAGAACATTTTTTCTAGCCGATTACGACCAATTTAAATGGTCATTCACATGAGTTGATAGCTAACTCAACATTTTCGCTTACGTGTCAGTGCTTAGGTGTCATTTTCGCTTACTTGTCACTCTGATTGGACAGCCAACTCTGCAGTCTCGCCTACGTGTCGTGTCATTTTCGCTTACGTGTCAATATGATATATAGGACCCATTGTCAGCTAACACACTTGACCGGTGGGACCATCACCCACCCAGCATTGACATGTGGGACCCACACCCACCCCCGACCTAACATGCGGGACCCGCTCCAACCACTGACATGTGGGACACACACCCAACCTCGACCTGACATGCGGGACCCGCCTCCAACATGTGGGACCAACCGTTGTATTATCCCAATATTTTGGAATGTTTAAAAATCACTAAAAATTGAAACTTTTGTTTTTATTAAAAGAAAAAATTAAAATTATAATAGAAACCAAATAATAGAAAACATTTGGCATTTTCAAAAACTTTAATAGTTTAAATATCCAAGTAATCTTTATTTCAAAACTGGAGTTTAGTTTAATTTCTTTTATCCAAGGTATTTCATAAACCCCTATATATTTGGCTAAGTGATTTAAAATTATTCAAAGACACCTTCTTCTCATAAAATGATTTATTCCAATTAGTGGATTTTGAATATTTAGCTTTAGCTATTTAATAAACCCTGCATTAATATTTACAAAAGTGTTTTAGATTATTTAAAGCATGTTCTATTTTCAAAATTGGTTCAATTATATTCATCTGAAAAACAAATAAGTTTAAAATCACTTATTTTAAATATTTACATTTGTGGTATTTTATTTGATTTTAGTAAGCCACAAATAATTTTATTTAAAACCCTATTTTAAATTTGACATAAAATTGTCAAATAAGCAATTATGAAATATTTTAAGTTTGAAAATTGAAAATTTATTTTAAATAATTCCTTATCTTCTATTTTCAATATTTAAAGGTTTTCAAGTATAACAATTATTTTGACATTTATAAAGCCCATAATAAAAATGAGTATTTGTATTTAAAATGATATATCAAACTTAAAACATAAAATTATTTTTATGACTTTTTTAATATAAAAGTTAGTATAATATAGGGTACAGTAAGTATTATTATATTTGGTATTTTTAAGAATGGTTTTAAGCCAAAAGGATTTATCAAAAACCCTAGTTTTAAAATTGACATAAAGTGTCTAATTTGCATTTAAACATATTTTGAAATTTTCAAATTTTTAAATGTTTGGAAAAGTGTGCTTGAATATTCTAAATGATAGGTATTAATTTTAAAAATATTTAGAAACAAGTTTGAAGTATTTTTGACTTTTAAAACAAAAGATATAAAAGAAATAAGAAAATCAGAAAATAGAAAAGAAAAACGTAAAAAAATAAAAGATTGGACAGACAAACTGGGCCGAAGCCCAGCAAGCAGCCGCACCCCCTCCCTTTTTTTTCCTCGCGCGCACGCAGCCCAACACGAGCCCATGTTCTATTCGTTTTTTTCCTTCTTCTATTTTTCTTGATGGGCCACATTTCCCTGGCCCATTTAGGCTTCCCCTTTTTTCCTTTTTTTTCCAGCAAGCAGCCTTCCCCTTTTTCCTTTTTATTTTCGGATTTGTCTTTGGACAGATTTTTAGGCAAACTTCAGAAATTCATATCAAATCAACCGTAATTCCGTTTTTAATGTTTTTGTAGTCTATGGATTCGTATGAATGTGTAGAATACAGTGCTATAATAAAAACATGTATTTTAGTCGTGCACTAACTTGTTATTTACGGAATCATGTAAAGCATTATTTTTAACTATAGTTTAAAATATGTAGTAAATCAACCGTTTATCCAAATTTGATAAACTTTATACCAATAATAAGACCTGGACGTGTAGAATGGTTCCATGATGCAGTTTTGTACTATGTGAACAAATTTTATCGGTTCCATTTTTTTTGAATTTTGTATGCTTGTTTGAAAATCTGGTCGAAGTCTCGGCCGTGACCGTTCGTGTGTAGTGATTGAATCATGCAAAAAAAATTGTGTATCTCTGATGAAATTGCTAGTTGTGAACCTAGAAATGAAATTCCTGAAAAATAACGGGCAAGATATATAGCACTTGCAGTTCAAATTTTGGCCATTTTCAGCTGAATCGGCAGGAAACCATTTAATTGACCGGAAAATGGTAGAGAGCTCAAAAATGAATATTATTTGGTGATTGTACATAAAATGATGTCTACTATGTGAACAAATTTTATCGGTTCCATTTTGGACGACACTCTCGGTAGCCGCTTCACAAAAAGTCGGGCTATTAGCACTTTAAAAATGAAAGGTGGATTTTTTTGTGAAACATATCGAAAACTTTATTCGGCAACATTGCTTGCCATCCCAAAATGAACATGTGTGCCAAATTTGGGCACATTTCAACAAACTATGTCATGAATGTGGCCAAAACATTGCTCGTTTGTCTTGAAAGCTATGAATGTTCGTTCGTGATAGCAAGTTTCTGAGAACACTTTTGCAGTAAAACTTCCGCAAAGCAAGTTTATATTTTTTTCTGGTGAGTAGGTCACATATCATGACGCTACGTGATGGTTTTCCATTTTTTTGATATTTTTCGAATTTCGTATGCTCATTTGAAAATCTAGTCGAATTCGTGGCAGTGACCGTTCGTGTCTAGTGTTTGAATCATGTGGATATTTTGATGTATCTATGATGAAATGGATACTTGTGAATCTAAAAATGAAATTTAGGAAAAATAACGGGCAAGCTGTGTGGCAGCTGCAGTTCAAAATCGAGCCGTTTCCAGCTGAATCGGCAAGAAGCCGTTTAAATGGCCGGAAATAGGCAGAGAGCTCGGAAATGCATGCCTTTTGGTGATTGTACATGAAATGATGTCTACTTTGTACAAAACATGTGGTCTAATATTTGTTTTAAATATTTTCATCCAATTTTGCAACAAATATTTGGTAGGTCCTTCACAAAAAAAAAACCATTTTTTACACTCTGGAAATAAAAAATGACTTTTTCGTGCAAGTAAAAAGAAAACTTTCTTCGGCAACATTGTTCACGGTTCCAGGATGCACGTTTGTGCCAAATATGGGCAATTTTGAACAAACTATGCCATGAATGTGGCCATAACATTCGTCATTCCACCTCAAAGCCTTGAATCTTCGTAGATGATAGCTCTATATTTTTCAGCACTCAGAATCCATTTTAAAAGACACATGTCTCGAACCAATCAGAACTCAGATTCAGCCTCCCACGGATCGACCCCAGTAACCATCTGAGCCGTCCACATCCTACGAATCCAACGTCTCTCGCTCACTCGTCTCCTACCGAAAAAGACAAAACAAAAACACCTAAACGCACGCCCTTGACCCCAAACCCTAGCATCGTGCGCAGCCTCCTCCCTCTCCCATTCCTCCCCGCCGGCTCCCTCTCCTCGCCTCGCTCGATCTGGATCCCTTTTCTCGCCCTCTCCCCGATCCAGATCGACGCCGCCGCCTCTCTCACCTCGCCGGCAGGTTCCTCCACCGCCGTCCACTCCTCCCCCAGCCCCGGCCATCCTCCCTTCCGCCACCCCCACCTCTCAAAGTCGATCTGTTTCGTGGCCCCGTAGCAGATCAAGCGCTCGCCGCGTAGCACTCTGACGACTCCGCCCGGAGCGCGAGCGCGCCGCCATTCCGAGCACTTGACGCCAAGATCTGCCTCGGCTCCTTCACCAGCCGCCACTCCTCCGGGCTCTGCACCTCGCCATCGTCCTCCTTCGTCACGGCCTCTCATCCATGCTGGAGGTAGCTGCGTCCCCGACGGCTGCTGCTGCACCCGACCCTCCTCGTTCCCTGGACGCCTCCCCGACTCTCCCTCCTCCTGGACAAGGCCTTTGCCGGATACTCGCTTCTCCTTCATCTTCTTCTCGCGTTTGACCAGAGCAGAGACGGCTCATATCTGACGTTTTTATTGTCTTACTGGTGATTCAGGGCGCGGGTGTTGCAGGGGCTGCAAAAACACGCTCGGGAACGTCGACTAGGGCGGCAGTCGTGGCCGTCGGCGGCGGCTACTTCATCTACAAGGACTACAAGCTCACCTACGACATTTAGAGGGTGTTCAAGATCAACGACAAGCTCTACATCGTCCTCTCTCGGCCAGACACCGACGCCCAAACGGTGTAAGTCGCTGCCCCCTCCCCCTCTTTGCCTCTGATTTCTCATGGCGTCTTAGGGTTTTGATGCATCAGTTATTTAGCTAGGTGCTGTTAACTTGCACCCCTATCATTTCCTAGTATTGGCATGGTGTTGTTCGTTCATTGCTAGATAGATATGATCACTGTACAAGATGGCGATTGCAGTTCTTCATTGTTACTCTAGTATTTGAGTTGAGAGGTGCTGCTGTTGCTCTCAGACTGACTGAAAATTTGCTTGTGAAATAATAGTCCATCCATGCTTTTGACATAAAGATGTTACAAATAGTATTTAAAGATAATTGTTTAGAAAGTTAACCCTAAATTGTTGTAGCTTATAAGCTTAATTCACTGTGCTATTACTATTTAAAGATAATTGTTTGAGCAAGTTAACCCAATACTGTATTGTTACTATCTTACCAGCTTGAAGCTTCTCTGCAAAAAAAAAATAGCATGTCAATTACTATAGCATATGCTCCAAGCTTTGTAGTTTCTGATTTTATCTCAAGCATTGTACTTCTGTATTAGTTTCGGTGGACACCTATTCTGTTAAATATTATTTCGTGAAAGGGAGTTCACTGCTTTAGCTAGGACCAGTAACTGCCACTAGCACATTTGATGATATGTATTGTTTGCTGTTTAATTACCTATGTTTGGACGTGATGTTAAGTTGTTAACAATAGCCTGAGAACACTTGCTTATGATACAACCGGAATTCTTTGATATATCAAAGTGAACTCCTTAGATGTACTGTTATGGTAGGCTCATTCTACATGTATCACTTGTGTTTTGAACTCTGCTACCTCTATCTGTCTTTACTAGTTTTTGTCTTCTGCCTGCTCATGTCTGTTGGTATGCTTTACATGTTACATGCTAATAATTCACCTTCAGTTTACTGTGTGTAATTACGACTTGGTTATTTATACCCTGACCTGTCTGTGTATATGTTATGTGTTTTGGGCGTAGGTAAACGGCATCTTGCTGTTGACGAAGCCCTACACGTCTCTGCCAGGGCGCTACTAGGCCAAGCACAACGGGAAGAAGATCATGTGGCCGCATCATCAAGCACACTATGGAGATCATCCACCTCACCGACGCCAACCCCATCTAGATCATTAACTGGTACTAGCCTATCGTCTCACTTCTCTCCCTCATTGAGATAAATAGTATTAGATGCTGTCAATTGAATGGATGAGAGTACATGTAGGATAGTATTTTTCTTCACGTGCTGTGGTGAGATTATTGCACTGTTCGCTTGCTATTAAAAGATGAAGTATAGTAGTTATCTGGTACTCGCATTTTATTGCCACGAATTTGAGACCAGTGCATATATGTGTCCAATAAGCTGATATCTCCATCTTATTTGCTGTCAACAAACTCTTCATTATGGAGTGTTGCATTCTCATGGTAGACCCCTCTCATTGTACTATATGCTTTCTGGTAATTATTAACCCTGCAATAGGAAATAGAATAGAGTACTGTTAATGTGGCCAATAATATGATTTTCATGCGCAACTAAATGAGCTTTTGTACTTCCCAAAGTTATTTACACCTTGCTGCTTGTAGATCTATATACAGTATCTTCACTTTTGTTGGCAAGCATTTAAACTTCCAACTGTATTTAACTTGTACAGGTTATGTAGATCAGGATCTAATGATGTTGAGGCTGCTGCTGCTGTGACAGAAGATCAGAAGAAGCCTGGAGATGTGCACCACAGTTTTGGTTGACAGATAGGTGCTAGGATGTTATACACATTTTGAGCTACATAATTGACAAATTCTTCAGCTTGAACCTACTGTCAAAGCAAATGTGTAATTTTGTCCTAGCTATGTTTTCTCACTGTTCTGCTTTGTTGTTAGCAGGTATTACAAGTACTAAAGTGGTGTTCCCCTCTTCTACAAGAGCTCATGGCTGAAGAATTTCTAAGAAGCTTGAAGGCCCAGTTAGTAGATAGTAGCTAGTATTTGTATAGCTTGTAATTTTGTGCTATTTTGGATGAATTTCATGTGGTCACTGTTCTGAATGAAATATTTTGGACGAATTTCATTTGTTCTCTCTGTTCTGGATGAAATATTTCGAATATTAAATATATATGATTTGGAAAACGTACGAAAGACCTGTGGGACCCATTTGCGAAATTATCTAAATATTTTTGAAACTCCTGACGTGTGGGACCATTGTGATACATGCATGACAAGTGGGACCGATCTGACTAGTGGGGCCAGCACCTAAATAAAATGGCCAAAATCCAAAATCCCAGTAAATAAAAAGGCCGTATTATTGGGCTTGGCCCATGTCTCCGTCCAGAATTCACAGAGAAAAAATATTAAATGGGCTGAATTATTGGGCCAGGCCCATTTAGAGGGCTGAACTGGACTGGGCTGATTCTGATTTACGACCATTTCGTTTGGTCACAATTTTGCCACGTCAGCTCTGCCACGTTGGATCTGACGTGGACTGGCCAGATTGGCAGTGACCAAAACAATTGGTCATAGAATCTGTGACCTTTGTTTTTGGTCACAATCGTCTATGACCAATCCCAAAAAAGGTCACATACTGCCATTTGTGACGCTCATCTTTTGACCAATCGTTTTTCGTCACAAAAAGGTCATAAATGACAGAACATGACCATTTCTGTGACCAATATCGAGGGTCACAAGTTAGCATATTTCTTGTAGTGTCTGTTTGTCGTTGACTTTTTGTCAAAGATGCTTATCTTCTTTATCTTTTTACCGCAACACCCCTAGGGCTTTTTACTGCGCCTATAAGTATAGGGTTAGGGTTAACACTGTAGTTACTTTCCCCATTTCCTCCTTGGCCCCTTCATCTTCTTCCTCACGCAGCCGCCACGATCCCATCTCAAATCGAGCATCCAAACCTCGACGAAGATCTCCGCAACCTCCACTCAATCATCAATCTGTATTGCGCCCTCGATTCCATCCTCCATCGCGCCCGCAATCGCTCCGCACCTCCCTCTCCTCGCACCCACCTCCATTGCTAGGGTTAGCTCATCTCCATTTCGAGATTGGGCATCACCACAGCTCTGCATCAATGGGGAAAGAGAAGATGAAGGCTGGAGGACCCAAGGCCGCGAAAAAGAGCGCGAAGAAGGGGCCCAGTTCCAGCGCCGCCGCGGCAGCCGCTCCGGTGAACTGGACTAGGTCCAGTGCCACCAACACAACCTTGCAGACGTTCATGAATCGCGGCGAGCTTCCCCCCCCAGAAGGAGATCCACTGGCGCGCTCCTGGAGAAGAGACACGACCCAACCCGAAGGAAGGTGAAATCGTTGTACTGCTTGACCATGTTTCCCGGGGTCTCCGCCCTCCGGGTTCTCTCTTTTTCCGCCAAGTTTTCAAATACTATGGCCTCACCACACTAGATGTTGCTCCCAACTCCATTCTCAATATCAGCAACTTTGTAGTGTTCTGTGAGGATTACCTTATGATGGCTCCCAGCTTAGAACTATTTTTAGAGATCTTTTACTGCAACCCCTCTCACAAAAACAAGCCTCTTGGTCCTTATGGAGGTGTTTCCATCCAGCGCCGGAGAGAGTGCGATTTCCCGGCTCTTATCCTAGCCAGTCACCCCAAGGGGTGGCAAAACTCTTACTTCTACTGCAAGGACACTTCCCCCGAGTCAGACGAGGCTCGTTTCCCGGCCTTCAGAAATTCTCCCCTAGTTTACGATCCCAAAATGAACAGTTACACCAGCGATGAGAACCGGGTCTTGATTGAAGCCGTCCGCGTCCGGGCCAGAGCTCTGCTCGCTCATGGCCTCCACGGCACTGATTTAGTCAAGTGCTGGATTGGTTGGTTCATCCAACCCCTTAGCATCAGAACCCGGCTATTCCATGAATATACTGGGGAAACAACTGACATCATGCGTTACTCCGAAATAACGCTTACTGAAGACCAGCTCGTGAAGAACGCCAAGAAGCTGCTTGGCGAAACCAAACATGATATCGTGCTGACCGGGCTTGCTCCGTTCAGTGCTAAGAACAAGCCTCCTACGGTACAACAACTCTCTTTTTTTTTCTGTCTTCTGATAACCCAGTTTTTCTTGCATGAAACACTTATCTATTTATTTTCTTTTTTGCCAGGGCTCCAAATGGTGGAGCGTAGACTACACCCCGTGTCTTCTCCTGATGGTGAAGACACGGAAGTAAGCGAAGACGAAGAAGATGAAGAAGAAGGTGAGCCAGACTCCACAGGCCGGCTCTTCCTTGACCTGATCACCAGTGAGGTCACTCATTGGGACACTTCTACTGATAACCCGGCATCTTTTGTTCCAGGCCCCACTGACCCGGCTCCTACTGCCTCGCCGGGTCCACAGACCGCTGAAGCTACTCTCAAGAGAACCCGTGCTGCAATTGCAAAGGTGCCATATTCTCGTCTTTCAAATTATACACTGAACACCTCTCAACCCCAAGCACACATACAGGAAAAGGAACTTGAGAAGGAAGCTGAGGCCAGCAAGAAACCTCGAACCCGGTCAGCTGCAAGCCCGGGCTCACTGAACACAGGTATCCCTCCATGTTCCTTAACCAGCTGGGCCAAAACCATTCAGAAGATACCTTGTGTTAAACATCCTTTAGCTGGCAAAATCCGGGCCGCTAAATCATATTCTTTAACAGCTTCATCCTCGGACAGTGTTAGCACACCGAGGATTTCCAAATCAACACCGGGTAAGATACACTCAACTACCACCATACTTCTACTCCTCTCCACAATGCATCTTAAACTTGATCAAATTTCACTTTGCTTCAGTGCCAAAGCTACGCTGGATGATGAGCCGGATTCTCCACCAGCCGCATCTCCCCTCCAACTGCAACAGAGTCTTCTCCTATGGAGGCACATATCGAGGAGCCGGCTCAAGGAGACGCACCAGTTGAGAACTTGGCCACCTCTCCAAGACGCTCACCCTCACCTGCTCCAGAGCCATCCCCAACTGCTCAATCGCCCGGGTTAGGCTCAGGCACAAAGGAACCTGAAGTGGAGATCACTGGGACCCATCACACTCCTGCAAAAGATACCCCTGAAGCTCTGGCCAAGGTGACAACTCCTGAGGCTAGGCCGGCATCTCCTGCCAAAGGCAAGGACCCAGTTTCTTTGCCTGATTTGCCGGCTCTGGAATCTCTGTCCGTTCCGGCCCTTTGCGATGAATATTTTTCTCGTCTTGCTCAACACAAGAACCTGGAAACCGAGCTGGTCGCCCTGATTCAAAAGCGATACCAGGTACACATTTTTATTGCCTTTACTTTTTCCTGCATAACCATACCCTGAGTAGCCCCCAAGCTCCAAGATTATTACTTGTTAATGAGCTTGGTGCTTATAACACAAATGCCTTCAATAAAAACTTCAAACTTGTAGCCCCCAAGCTCTAAGATTATCACTTCTTGATGAGCTTGGTTCTTATAATATCAATGCCTTGGATAAGAACTTCAAAACTGCATCCCCCAAGTGCCGGGTTGTCTGTTCACAGCAAACTGGGACTAAAACTTCATCTTTCAGGAATTTTCATTCCGCATATCAAATTTTTGAACACTGTAGCCCCCCAAGTGCCGGGTTACCCGCCGGCGGCAACCTGGGACTAAAAATTTCTGAGAAAAATTCAAACTTTACACGTGTAGCCCCCAAGTGCCGGGTTGCACGCCTGCGGCTACCTGGGACTCCACTTTACTCTATCCTTGTAAAATTTCAACTCTGCAGCCCCCAAGTTCCGGGTTAACTTCCTACAGTAACCTGGGGCTTAACCATACAATTTTTCTCTCATGAACAAGAACACACTACCCATGCCGGGGAAGAAATTACCCGGCTCAATGGCGTTATACAAGTTGAATCCGCAGCCCGGCGCACAAGTTCTGAACAACTTGAGACTCTGAAGAAAAATATCGCTGAGCTATCACAAGAGAACTTTGAACTGAAGAAAGATATGCAAGAACACGAGGACAACTTCAAGGAGGAACAATCCATTCTGCAGAAAAAACTAGATGCTGCCACCGAGGAACTGACCCGGCTAAAGAAAATGATCACTGCCATGGTTGCTTCCTTAGTGGGTAAGTGTCATTTTGTAACATGAAATCTTTTGAGCTAGTAGACCCGAATTTTAATTCTTACCACGGTATCTATCTTTTTCAGGTCCACGTGATGGAAATCTTTGCAAAACTGCAGTTGAGAAGGTCAAGTGCATGTACACCCTTACACGCCAACTGTACTTTGGCAGTTGCGAAGTTATCAAGGCCGCAAGGAACTGGGAGAACCCGCCAAGCGCTTACTCTGAAGTGCTTGGCCATCTGTCCACCATGCCAGATTGGATCCATTTGTTGAAGAAATCTGCATGCAGAGCCGGGGTAATGCGTGGCCTTGCTTTGGCAAAGGCATATCATCCCAATCTCAACCCGGAGCCTCTTATGAACGGCTTTCCCCAGTTCAACAGTGATGGTACAGAGTTTGACAGGAAGAGCTACGCCCGGGTTAGAAAGCAGACCCGGCATGCTGCCACTGTCATTGCAAGCAAAATGAAGTTGACCACGCTGCAGTATGGATATAATGAAGCCAATGAAGAGATCATTGATGTAGAGCCACAGCGCATTGATCTCCTTCAAAGCTAAAAGGAATCCATTGCTCCAGAAAGGGTTGCTCCTAGGACCTCCACTGCTCCAAGTTCTTCTACTCCAACCATGCCCCCTCCCTCACGAGCTGCAGGTGAAGATGATGACGAGGAGTACTTCCAACCTCTTCATAATGTCACCCGACGCGTAAAGGAATCTCTGAAGACCCAGGCCACAGAAGCAGAAGCGACTGAAAACCTGGCAACCGCCAAGGAAGATAACCCGGTGGACGCTACAAAGGACAGCCCGGCCGCTACTCCTTCTGATAACCCGGCTCCTGAAGCCGGTGCTTGAAAAACTTGCGCAACTGCTTTTCCTATGCAAAAACAATCTCATTCGGCCCTTTGGACAGTTATTGTAATAACTTAGCACCTTTTAATTCTATGCTCCTGATGGTGTTTTCACACACCTACAAAACCTTGTTTAGATCCTGTAAAACTTTTGCCTTAAGATATCTGTCGTTTTTTGGTTTGGATGACCCTTTTGATTTCTTTAACTGTGAGTTGGTTTTCGCATGGATTCTCTGTCGCAACTTCTCTGAGAAAAACAGGGTCAAACCAAGTCCCCATAGGGCATCATGATTGATTGAATTTCCAGGTGAGCAATCAGGCCATATAATTGCGAGTCACATCAAACTCAACAGCAAGATAACCAAGAATAAAACTGGTGGCATAAAAGCCGGGTCTTGGGATTGCAGCTACAAACAATTCAAGTGAGAGCCCCCAAGACCTGGATCGATGTTTGTAAAGTAATGGCTTAGCTATGCAACATTACCCCATTGATCCACATACTGATGATACGCACTCTCTGGGCATCTTCTACGATAAAAAACAACTATACAACCATAATTACTTGCTCCTACAACAGAAAACATAAGTAGATACAAAATGTGGACTAAACATGCATACTAATAAGTCAAAAAGAAAAATTCTAAAAAGATAACCCACTCTTTCTGCCGGGTCTTGGATGAAAAACTGTATCACCTCAACGACCAGCCCCCAAGACCCGGCTCATGATCACACTGCACCTGGTACATCTCAATCTTTAGAGAATAAACCGGGTTTCAAGACAACGCTAACTGAAATCAACATGAGACAACAAAAACTTATGTTCAACCTTCACTTTATTGATATGAAAGGTTAGGTCAGCAAGCCGCCTCATTAAAAACCTTCCAGTCCCCATAGGTACCCTGGTAAGGAAAAGAGCGCGTCTGAAACCTGCTGCCTGTTACATCGTGTATTACATATGATACTTTGACCTCATACTAAGTATAATATGGGCGCAGCTGGGCAATGTTCCATGGCCGCTCGCGCTCCTCCAAAGAAGAAGTGGAATGTGCTGTGTCATTCACATACTCAGATTTCTTTCTTGCATCTACCAGATAATACGAACCATTGTATAGATTCTTGCTTATGATAAACGGTCCTTCCCATGGAGGAGATAACTTGTGCATCCCTTCTTTGGATTGCGTCCATCACAGCACTAAGTCACCCTCCTGGAAAGCGTGAGTTTAACCCGGCGGCTGTGATACCGCCTTAAATCTTGCTGATATATTGCAGATCTTTCCAGTGCTTTTCTCTATTCTCCTCGAGCAAGTCCAAAGAATCTTGCCGGGCCTGCTCATTCTCAGCTTCAACATAAGCCGCCACTCTTGGCGAGTCATGTATAATGTCACTTGGTAGTACTGCCTCTGCCCCATACACCATAAAGAAAGGGGTCATCTTTGTAGTTCTATTTGGTGTTGTATTGATTCCCCAAACACAGATGGTAACTCCTCAACCCACGCCCCGGCGGCTCTGATGCACGGGACCCGGAGACGTGGTTTTAAACCTCTTAGTAACTCTTGTTTGCTCTTTCTACTTGCCCATTGGCCTGTGGATGAGCAACTGAGCCACATCCAAACGTATACCATTGTTTCCACAAAACTTTGCCATCTCTCCAAGTGACATGTTAGTTCCATTATCTGTGATGATGCTATGAGGATATCCAAACCTGTGTATGATCTTTTTCACAAACTTAACTGCTGTAGCTGCTTCACAATTTGTAACTGGCATCACTCAACCCACTTTGTAAACTTATCAATGGCAACTAAGAGGTGGGTTTTCTTGCAAGGGGACATATGAAAGGGACCCACCATATCAAGCCCCCAGACTGCAAAAGGCCAGGTCAAAGGTATTGTCCGCAATTCCTGAGCCGGCACATGAACTTGCCTTGCATATCTTTGACACCCATCACATCTGCTCACCAGCGCTTGCATCTGCCTGGGCTGTGAGCCAAAAGAAACCGTGTCTGAATGCTTTTGCTACTAAAGATCTTGTTGATGCATGATGACCACAATCTCCTCATGAATTTCTTTCAAAATTTGCCGGCCCTCCTTTCCAGATACACATCTCTGAAATACTCCTGACACGCTCTCTTGTATAACTCTCCATCAATAACCACGTAAGCCTTAGCCCGCGTACTATTTGCCGGGATACAACTTCCTGCTGTGGCAACTCCCCTCGCAAAGATACGCCAAGTAAGGTTCTGTCCACTCTGGAATTTCATGAGTTGCTGCTACCAACTATGAATCCGGGTCATCTTGACATGCAAGTTCTTCCTCATCTTGAAGCTTGACTGAAGGAGTCCACAATTCATCCAAGAAAACATTAGGTGGAACCGGCTCTCGCGTGAGCCGAGTCTTGATAAAGCATCTGCAGCATCATTTTTCCTGCGATCAATGTGATCCACCTGATAGCCTGAGAAGAACCCGGCTACCCTATCCACTTCTCTTCTGTAAGCCGCCATTGTTGCATCCTTCCTATCCCATGTTCCTGAAACTTGCTGTGCCACAAGATCTGAATCTCCATAGCACTTGATACGCTTGATGTTCATCTCCTTTGCCATGCGCAAACCATGCAGCAAGGCCTCATATTCTGCCACATTATTGGAACAATCAAAGTGAATTTGTAACACATAACTCAACTTGTCACCTTTTGGAGAAGTTAAACAACTCCGGCTCCTGAACCTTGTTCTTGCTTAGACCCGTCAAAATGCATGATCCAAGACTTGATACTTGGTGTAAGAGGTGGTGCACTTAACTGTGTCCAATCATTAAGAAAATCAGCCAACGCTTGAGACTTGATGGCTGTACGAGGCTCATAGTTGATATGATACGGCCCCATCTCTATTGCCCACTTGGCAACTCTTCCTGTAGCTTCTGAGTTTCTGATAATATCTGCTAATGGAATTGAACTGACCACTGAATTGGATGTTCCTGAAAATAAGGCTTCAACTTTCTACTCGCCATGAAAACACCAAACACTAATTTCTGCCAATGTGGATAGCGCTGCTTTGCCTCTGATAATACCTCACTGACGTAATAGACCGGCCTCTGGACCGGGTGTTCTTTGCCTGCTTCCTTACGCTCCACCACACCACAACGCTAACAGCCTGAGGCCCAGCAGCAACGTATAACAACATGGGCTCTTTGGGACCCGGCGCTGCAAGAATTGGCGCCTCTGACAGCTGCTTCTTGAGAGCTTCAAATGCCTCATCTGCCTCTTGATTCCACACGAAGTTGTCCGTTTTCTTCAGTAATTTGTACAAAGGGATGGCCTTTCTCCGAGCCGGGATATAAACCGGCTTAGCGCAGCACACACCCGTTAACTTCTGAACATCTCCAATTCCTCAGGTTTCTTCAAACTTTGAATAGCCTTGATCTTTTCCGGGTTTGCCTCAATTCCTCTTCTGATACGATGAAACCAAGGAGCTTCCCAGCTGGAACACCAAATACACACTTTGTAGGATTGAGCTTCATCTTGTACTTTCGCAAGTTAACAAACGTCTCTCTTAGGTCATTAATGAATGACCCGGCTTTCTCTGTCTTGATCACCACATCATCCACATAAGCATGCACATTGCGCCAATCTGATCATGAAAACACTTCTGAATACACCTTTGATACGTGCACCTGCGTTTTTCAATCCAAACGTCATGGTCTTGTAACAAAAAGCACCAAACGGGGTTATGAACGCTGTCTTTTCCCAATCTTGCTATTAAGCTTGATCTGATGATATCCTGAGTATGCATCCAAAAAACACAAGAGCTCGCTGCCCGCAACTGCGTCAATGATTTGATCAATGCGCGGCAGTGCAAACGGGTCCTTGGGACAATGCTTATTCAAACTTGTAAAATCAATGCACATCCTCCACTCATTATTTTTCTTCAGAACTAGAACCGGGTTAGCCAACCACTCTGGGTGAAAAACTTCCATGATAAAGCCAGCTGCTAGGAGCCGGGCTATCTCTTCTCCTATAGCCTTTCTCTCTCTGCATTCATTTCCTCAAACCTTGTTTTACCGGCCTTGCTTTGGGATCAACATGTAAGCGGTGCTCAGCGAGTTCAGTCGGAATGCCAGGCATGTCACTAGGTGTCCATGCAAAAACATCCCGATTCTCACGGATGAACTCGATGAGCGCGCTTTCCTATTTATCAGTAAGATTGGACCCTATGGCAAACTGCTTGGAGGAATCCCAGGCACAAAATCTACCATCTTTGTATCTTGGGCGGCTTTGAACTTTGCCCTATCATCTCTGTTGTTGGCTTCTTAAGTGCTGTGTTATCTTCCGGGTCAAGATTAGACCTGTAAGCTTTCAACTCCTCTTTCGCACAAGCATGTTCTGCCAAGGCCGCATCTCCTTCATCACATTGCGCTGCTATCTCTTTGTTGCCATGAACGTGATGATCCCCTTAGGACCCGGTATTTTCAACTGCAGATACACGTAACACGGCCTTGCCATGAATTTGGCGTAAGCCGGCCTTCCAAACACGCATGATAAGGACTTTGAAACTTCACCACTTCGAAAACAAGCCACTCCGATCTAAAGTTGTCAATGACTCGCCAAAAGCAACCTCTAATGAAATTTTTCCCTCTGGTGTGCTGACTTTCCTGGAACTATGCCATGAAAAACTGTGGACGTCCTCTGCAACTGAGATTGTTTGAGACCCATACACAAAAACGTCTCCCAATATAAGATGTTGATACTACTTCCACCATCCATCAAAACTTTTTTCAACTCAAAACCACCCACTTGAGGGGCCACAACCAAAGCTAGCAGACCCGGGTGCTCAACAACCTCCGGGTGATCCGCCCTGCTCCAAGTAATCGCATGCTCTGACCACTTTAGATATCTGGGTACTCCTGCTGAAACTGCATTGACTGCCTCTTGGCTACTTTTCGCTCCCTCCTGGTGATGCCACTAGTGTATATATGATATTGACGAAGCTGCTTTGGCTGCTGGGAAAACCCGCCTTGATTGCCTGTGTTTTGGCCGGCTCCCGCATTATTGGTGGGTACTGCATTTGCTCCAGTTAGAGGCCCTGAAGCCGGGTTACCGACCGGACCGGGTCCTCCACCTATGCCTGCTCCTTGCAGTGCTCTATGTATCTCATCGTTTTTTCACCTGTTAAGGTCCGCACACTGGGTCAGCGAGTGGTTGGCGGGTCTACCGTTCCTTCTATGGCGAGGACACGGCATCCTGAAGGCCTCCCCAAGACTGTTTGGACGTGCTCCTTGAAAATTGTTTCCTCCATTAAAGTTCCCATTGTTTCCCTGATAACCTCTGTTGTCCTGAAAATTTCCTTCCATCCTTTGCCTCTGAAACCCGGCATTTGCATTTGCTACCAGCTCAGAATTTCCCTCATTGTGCCCACGCTTGTGCTGGTTCTGATTGTTATTGTTGTTATTTCCATTGCCACTGACGTTCTTTCCTCCATTGTTTGCTGGACCTTTCCCTTTTTCTTCCTCGTTATCATCCTGGGTCTTGTCCGTGGCTGCGTACCTGTTGCATGCATCCATCAACTCAGCCATGGTAACTGGCTTGACCCGGTGACCCTCCTTCATACGACCTAGCTTAGGGACCAAAGGGATATACTTGCACGTTTTTTCCACCGTTGAAATCGCGTCCTTGGGTTCAATACCAGATGAAGAGTGAAGAATCTCCGTGACCCGGCCCATCCAATGACGTGCTGACTCGCCTTTCTTCTATACGCAACGATCAAGGTCCTCAATAAAAAATAACCGCTTGCATGTACCTTGAAAGTGCTTGATAAATACTGTCTTCAGCTCGTCCCAGGAATTGATAGATTTCTCTGGCAAGTTTTTGAACCATAATTTTGATGCTCCATCGCTCATCATCAGGTACATATATTTTGCACAAACATTCTCCGTGGCGTTGCGTATTCACATTGCCATCTCATAACTGCTCAACCAACTTGCCGGGTCCATGCTAGGCTCGTAATTGGATATCTTGCTAGGCTCCTTGAACTTATCAGGGAAAGGCTCCGCTCTAATAGCATCTGAAAGACACTTTGGCCCAGCTAAGTTAGAAGAACTTGCTGAAAAGTTATGGTTACCTAGTGTACTCATGGATGTTGCTGCTGCGGCGCCGGGTCCTCCTTGCGGCACTACTGCAACTGGTGCCGCCGGGTTCGCGCTGGCCGCCCTTCTCGCACGTGATCCATTGACTATCTGCTGCGCCACTGAAACTGCAGGGGCGGGTTGAGGCTGTTGATTGTTCTGGTTTTGTTGAGGTAGGTTCTGCTGCCGCGCCGCGGCAGACCCGGCCCACCGCGGGGTCTCGCCGTGGCGGCTCTTGGTACGCTTACTGTGATAAGTTGTAGAATGAAGCGCACTCTTGTCCTTCGAATACTGAACTTGTTGCAGTACTGCGGTTCGTAACATGTCAATGGCACGCCAGGTTTCGATCTCTGCAGGCGAATCTCCCAAGGGAATACGGTCGAGCGCTAAAGTTGCGGCGTACACGTTATCCGCGGGATTGGAATAATGACCTGCTGGCGTGTGGAATCTTGGCGTTCGTGGTGGCAGACCCGGATTTACTCCGGCTCCTCCGGCAAGCAAACCCGGTGTTTCAGCCAACGTGACCCTGGCCCCTGTAGTTCCTCTGTTTTGCTCTACAGGTGTCCTAACAACTGGAATTTCTTGCGCCGCCACGATGGGTTGATCCACCGGGGTTCTAAATAATACAGCTGGGTTGATATTGTTCCCTCCTTGAGCCAACCGGCTCTGATATCTCCTTTGGTGAACTCTAGTCATGTCATTCAAGCGATTCTCTTGTTCCTCAATTTGCTTCTGTCTAGCTGCCAGCTGCTTCTTTTCTGCCATTGTATCCCTACGCATCTGTTCCAAAGCCCTGCGTGCCGTGTCCAACTCCAAAGCTCGCACTGCTGCGTTTTCTGGGGTAACCAATCTCGTAATTGCCGTTGGGTCTAGGACCAGGCCATTGCTGAATAAGGCTGGAGTAGTAGCAGTATTGTTCCTTTCCTCGCCCTGAGCCCGGTTATTGAGAAAACCAAAGCTGTTTCTGAAACGAGCCGTATCTTCACTTTCCTCTGTCACCGAAGCCGGGTCTCCATCCGTCCTCTGACCCGCCAACTCCAGTACTTGTGGTAACTGCTGTTGCTGTTGATCCGGGTTGGAACCTGGTGGGATAACAGCTGATGGTGACGCGCCTACGTTGATCGAAGGTGCGGTGTATACCGCCATCCCCCTAACCGGGCTTGCGCTGTACTCCTGCTCCTCGTCCTCTTCTTCAGCATCGTACCCAAACCAGCCTTCAAATAGCGGCAAGATTGATTCCGTGTCACCCTCGTGTTCCTCTCCGTCACCCGGGATCCATGCCGGCTTTCCCGACCGTTCCTCGTGCATGACTATTGGTAGCTCGTGCTCTGCCGTGCCTACTGACTCTTCCCCGTCAGATTGGACTAGGGTGGCGGCTCCTGACACAGATTCAATTTCCTCATCGTCATTAGCAGACCCGGAAACACGCACCATAGCAACAAATACATTAATCTTGCCAATTGGAATAACATCACCTGATTCTAGCAGATCTGATTCCGGCCCCCAGCCAAAATCATCGATGATGGGCTCTCCTTCAACGTTGGTGGTGATCTCGCCGAAAACGAAGTTCTTGATGCCCTTTAAAGCTTCTCCCCTGATGATGACACCTTTGGACACAGGCCCCACGGTGGGCGCCAACTGTCGTGGGGTTGTCACGGCAGATGTTACCATAGGGTAACTTGAGTTGTTGGGCCAGGCGAAACTAGTGTCGGGGAGATTGTTTAGCTTTTCGGGGACAAAGGATTTATCCAGGTTCGGCCTCTCCATTGGAGATAAAGACCTACTTCCTGCTGTGATGTTATTGATCTCGATCTCGATAACCCGGCTACGACAACAGAGCCGGATCTCGATCTAGGTTACAAGGTTCTCTCTGGTTCTCAATCTCGCAAGGTCTGTATGGCCAAAACGTGAATCCCCTATCTAAGACCTAGAAGCCCGTTTATATAGATGACCGGGTCTCCTGGTTCTGTACATGGTAAGCCCGGGTTCCACCCAGACTCGGAGTCCTACTCTAGGTCCTCTGGCCTTCGTGTCCTCCAAGTCTAGCACCGCCTCCGGGTCTTCTAGAAGCTTTCCTCTACTAGCCGGGTCACCGACAAGCCTGCTGGCCTAATGGCGTAACCCAGCCCATGATGATGGTGAGATGTCCTGGCCGGGCCTTCTGCCTGGCGGGTCACGCCTCCCTCTTCATGGGACTACCGGGTTATAATTCCCCCATCAGTACCAAAAAAGACATACACAATGCTTTCAGTTCAACATGTCATTGAATTTTAACAAAACCGTTTTTTACGGCATGCATCCACCTATCTCTCTAATGGGTAAAGGACCTAAACAACCCGTGGATCCATAGACTGAGTACGTTCTCCCTGCTCTACCCCGATCCAAGACAGAATTTCGACAGCACCTCCCCGCTGCTCTCCCGATACACGTCTCGGCAAAAAACTGAGAGAATGTGCATCCAGAGAACAACGGGGAGGCGCTGCCAAAATTCTATCTCGGATCGAGCTAGAGCAGGGAGAACGTACCCAATCCACGGACCTGCGGGCTGCCCCGTAAATGCCGTAAGCGTTACGGCTGAAAATATGCAACTCTAACTCTATGTGCATATTTTTCCGCGTAACGCTTACGGACGGGTATAGACGCCTATGTGACGCGACAGACTCGGTGATCTAGACCAAAATAAAATCCTAGGTACATTCAAGAGAGACGACGAATTTCTTACCCTCGAAGCGTGATCGGCGGCGAAGAAGATCCTCGCCGCTCCTGCAAACCGCCCTCCATCGACAACCCCGCTCTCACCCTCCAACCATACTCATGTATGATAAAATAAAAAGCTCATTTTTAGGGTATTTGAAACTAATGCAGATATGCAAAATAATATAAAATGCACCAAGTTTATGTGTTTTTCTATGCCCTAAAAAAATCACACAAAAATCACCTCGGAGCTGCGGTGGAGGCGGGCTTGGAGGCATGGAGGCGTGCGGCCGACGAGGAGGAGGGAGGAGGCCACGGCGGTGGGCCGGCGGCCCGTGTGGAGGAGGGAGGAGGCCGCGGCGGTGGATGCAGGTGTCGGGGAGGAGGCCGGGGACGACGAGGAGGAGGCCGGGGAGGTCGGGGAGGCCGGGGAGGTCGGGGAGGCCTGCGAGATGGCCGGGGAGCGCTGCCGTGGGCGCGGGCGTGGCAGGGGAGGCGCGGGGTGGGGGCCACGCTGCGGTGGAGGAGTGCGGCAGGGGAGGCCGGCGTGGAGGGCGGAGGAGGCGTGGAGGGTGTCGGGGCTACGGAGGCGGGCCGGCGGCGGCGCACGGTGGATGCGGGTGTCGGGTGCGTGCGAGTGAGTGTGAGCGAGTGAGTGGATGCGGGTGTCGGGTGCGTGCGCATCCCAGATCTGAATGGATAAGGTTCTTTGTCATGCAAAGAATCTTTGCCGTGCGCAGCGCACGGCAAAGAAAGCCTTTGCCGTGTGCTTTTGTTTTTTTCATTTTTTCTTTCTATTTTTTTCTTTTAATTCTTTTTCTTCTTTACTATTTTTATGGACTGTTTATTAGTATTAGTTAATACACTAATTATCTATATATTTTTTTATGATAAATTATGCTTATGTTTTTTGTAAACCAAAGTACTACGTATAACAAAGGGGTATATCAACAGGTTGGACTTTTTTCCAGCGGGTGTAGGGTTTCGTGGTAGCGGGGGTCCGGAGCGACAAAATCCCACCAAAACTTGCATGGGTCCCTAATATATGTAATATAATAGTGTGTTGGTAGGTTGTGGGAACCAAGATACATCTCCGAGGTGCGACCCGCTTCACCGACCCCGCTTACTCCGTAGTAAGTTCCGACACTTCGAGGTGAAAACTCCCGTTTCGGGTGTCGGGCATGGAATCATGCGACGGACCACATGAAATGTTGGTTCCCCATGGTCCTATGTACCAACATGACACAACCAAGCAAAAAAGTTCATGTGTCTACCCCCTCTCGGCGCCGGTCAAAGGGGTATATCGACAGGTTGGACTTTTTCCAGCGGGTGTAGGGTTTCGCCATAGCGGGGGTCCGGAGCGACGGAATCCCACCAAAATTTGCATGGGTCCCTAATATATGTATAAGAGTGTGTTGGTAGGTTGTGGGAACCAAGATATAGCTCCGAGGTGCGACCCGCTTCACCGACCCCGCTTACTCCGTAGTAAGTTCCGACACCTAGGTGAAAACTCCAGTTTCGGGTGCCGGGCATGGAATCATGCGACGGACCGCATGAAATGTTGGTTACCCATGGTCCTATGACCAAACTAACACAACCAAGCAAAAAAGTTCATGCGTCTACCCCCTCTCGGTGCCGGTCAAAGGGGTATATCGACAGGTTGGACTTTTTTCCAGCGGGTGTAGGGTTTCACCGTAGCGGGGGTACGGAGCGACGGAATCCCACCAAAACTTGCATGGGTCCCTAATATATGTATAAGAGTGTGTTGGTAGGTTGTGGGAACCAAGATAAAGCTTTGAGGTGCGACCCGCTTCACCGACCCCGTTTACTCCGTAGTAAGTTCCGACACTTAGAGGTGAAAACTCCCGTTTCGGGTGCCGGGCATGGAATCATGCGACGTACCACATGAACTGTTGGTTCCCCATGGTCCTATGACCAACCTAACACAACCAAGTAAAAAAGTTCATGTGTCTACCCCCTCTCGGCACCGGTCAAAGGGGTATATCGACAGGTTGGACTTTTTTCCACCGAGTGTAGGGTTACGCCATAGCGGGGGTCCGGAGCGACGGAATCCCACCAAAACTTGCATGGGTCCCTCAAATATGTATAAGAGTGTGTTGGTAGGTTGTGGGAACCAATATATAGCTCCGAGGTGCGACCCGCTTCACCGACCCCGCTTACTCCGTAGTAAGTTCCGACACTTAGAGGTGAAAACTCCCGTTTCAGGTGCCGGGCATGGAATCATGCGACGGACCACATGAAATGTTGGTTCCCCATGGTCCTATGACCAACCTAACACAACCAAGCAAAAAAGTTCATGCGTCTACCCCCTCTCGGCGCCGGTCAAAGGGGTATATCGACAGGTTAGACTTTTTCCAGCGGGTGTAGGGTTTCGCCGTAGCAGGTGTCCGGAGCGACGGAATCCCACCAAATCTTGCATGGGTCCATAATATATGTAATATAAGAGTGTATTGGTAGGTTTTGGGAACCAAGATACATCTCCGAGGTGTGACCCGCTTCACCGACCCCGCTTATTCCGTAGTAAATTCCGACACTTAGAGGTGAAAATTCCCGTTTCGGGTGCCGGGCATGGAATCATGCGACGGACCACATGAAATGTTGGTTCCCCATGGTCCTATGTACCAACCTAACACAACCAAGCAAAAAAGTTCATGTGTCTACCCCCTCTTGGCGCCGGTCAAAGGGGTATATCGACAGGTTGGACTTTTTTCCAGCGGGTCTAGGGTTTCGCCATAGCGGGGTCCGGAGCGACGGAATCCCACCAAAACTTGCATGGGTCCCTAAAATATGTATAAGAGTGTGTTGGTAGGTTGTGGGAACCAAGATATAGCTCCGAGGTGCGACCCGCTTCACCGACCCCGCTTACTCCGTAGTAAGTTCCGACACTTAGAGGTGAAAACTCCCGTTTTGGGTGCCGGGCATGGAATCATGCGACAGACCACATGATATGTGGGTTCCCCATGGTCCTATGACCAACCTAACACAACCAAGCAAAAAATTTCATGTGTCTACAGCCTCTCGGTGCCTGTCAAAGGGGTATATCGACAGGTTGGACTTTTTTCCAGCGGGTGTAGGGTTTCGCCGTAGCGGGGGTCCGGAGCGACGGAATCCCACCAAAACTTGCATGGGTCCCTAATGTATGTATAAGAGTGTGTTGGTAGGTTGTGGGAACCAAGATACAGCTCCGAGGTGCGACCCGCTTCACCGACCCCGCTTACTCCGTAGTAAGTTCCGACACTTAGAGGTGAAAACTCCGTTTTGGGTGCCGGGCATGGAATCATGCGACGGACCACATGAAATGTTGGTTCCCCATGGTCCTATGTACCAACCTAACACAGCCAAGAAAAAAATTTCTTGTGTCTACCCCCTCTCGGCGCCGTTCAAAGGGGTATATCGACAGGTTGGACTTTTTTCTAGCGGGTCTAGGGTTTCGCCATAGCGGGGTCCGGAGCGACGGAATCCCACCAAAACTTCCATGGGTCCCTAATATATGTATAAGAGTGTGTTGGTAGGTTGTGGGAACCAAGATACAGCTCCGAGGTGCGACCCGCTTCACCGACCCTGCTTACTACGTAGTAAGTTCCAACATTTAGAGGTGAAAACTCCCGTTTCAGTTGCCGGGCATGGAATCATGTGTTAATATGTGCCCAAAGTTGGGTTGAGATGCTTATATGATCTAACGTAACATAATCAGGGAATAAAGCCTACCGAGAAACCCCTTTTCGACACCCTGGGTCCGGGGTAGACGACGCCCTGCACGTTCGGTACACTTTTTCGGGGTGTTGACGCATGCGGCCCACACCGGAGGGTTTATATATATATAGTATAAATAAATATAATTAAGTGAAGTAAATGAATATGCTAGAAGCCATAACAAAGAAAATAAACAAGGAAAACATATAAAAAAAAGGTGATACATGCTTTGCTGTGCACCTGACAGGAAGGCACATGACGTGGGCCTACCTAACGGGTGCCCCACTATGAAGGTACCTGGTGCACGCAAGGACTAGGGCCCAGCTAGAGGCCTACTAGAAGATGATGTTCAAGGCCCACTAAAGGAGCCCAAGGAAGAAGCAGTACGACTCGAAGCCGGCGGAGCTTATGTCGGTAGAACCTACCATACTTGTAAATCCTAGTCGGTTATGAACTCATGAGACCCAACCTTCTTTATAAAGGCTGGGAGGGTGGCGGATCGAGGATAAGCTCATATTCCACCACTCAAAACCCTAGCGAGATCGACATCTCGCTGGGATTGCCATTGTAACACCTTCGAATCATCAATAACAGACAAGCTGGAAGTAGGGTATTATCCTCCGGGAGCCTGAACCAGGGTAAATCGCCTTGCTTGTCAGCCGTCGTAACTACCATCACTCCAACTCTCTCCCTCTCAATCAACCTGGGGTACTCGACCCTGTGATTTGCCGTGGCCACCCACGTCAACTAGCGCCGTCTATGGGAAAGAAGAGTGCTGGAATCATGGTTGCACCGACTCCATCCGCGATGACCGTCGACACGCCGACAATCACGGAGCCGATCCGCTTCGGCTCCTTCGAGTTCGTCCTCACCCGCCAGCCTACCGATCGGCGTACGCTGGTCTCAACGAAGGTATGTGCCTTACTTTCGGTAGCATGAATTTCCATGTGAACAAGTGGGGGACAACTCGATTCCTCGATCGCGCACCGGCATCTTCGTCGACTACGGAGATCGCGCCTGCTTCGACTACGTCACCCGCGCCTTCGTCGACTACGGAGATCGCGCCTGGTTCGACTACGTCACCCGCGCCTTCGTCGACTACGGAGATCGCGCCTACTTCGACTACGTCACCCGTGCCTTCATCGACTATGGAGATCACGCCTACTTCGACTTCGTCACCCGCGCCTTCGTCGACTACGGAGATCGCGCCTACTTCGACTACGTCACCTGCATCTTCGTCGACTATGGAGATCACATCTGCCTCAACTACGCCCGCGTCATTTTCGACTCCGACGCCAACGACACATCCGATCGCTGCCTCGCCTGACGAGTTCTGCATCGACTGTGGCGTTTTCCACGTCGCCTCCATCTTCGGATCCGAGGACAGTTCTGGTGGCGAGAGCAGCAGCAGCAACGCCTATTCGACTGCGCAATCTTACCCCGCCCAAGTCTTCATGGTGGACGCAAACAGGACACCCGGAAACGGTCCCCACCGCGAGGAACCTGTCTTCCCGATGGAAGTCACCATGCCGGACAAAGTAACAACCTTGACGATCACTCGAGAGATGGGGGTTCAGGCTATGAAACACGTCCAGGACTGCACCTTCCCCCCGCAGAGGCAACCAGGGAGGAGATGATGGCATACCAATACCTCGTATGGAAGGAAAACGAGAAGCTGTTGCGCGAGAAAGCTGATCTGGCCAGACGGAATGAACTCGCCGATGCATCGAGTGCTCGCCGAGCAGCCTATTCCTTCTCCTCCTCAGGGCCAACAGTTACGCAAGACAACAGACGCTCCAGAGCGCGTGTCAACCTGATGACAGATACTGAGAGGGCCATAGCTACTCGTAACTCGAGTCATCCTTCATGACAGAAGACGCAGACGGGATACCCATCCCCAAAACAGCTTCGGGTGCTCTCGTGTCATTGTCCACATACTTACGGGCAACTCAACCTCCAGAAGGCGACCCCCGCGCAGTTCTACACCGACAACAAATCCAGGCGCTTCACCTGGCAGAGGAGGCGCTGATCACACGAGCTACACCTGCAATAACAACTCCAGCACGAGGAGATCGCGACAGACATGACCGCGAAAGAGCAGCGCGCGGAGATCGACCCATCAGGCATCTACAGGAGGGCGAGGACGGTCGCAACGTCATTACACAGAGAGCAGTCGATCGCAGCCGTTCCAAGCGACCGGTCAATGCACCAACGGAGGAGCTGTACTCGGACAGCGAATACGAGCCGTGCGGTATCAACTGCTTCAACTACCGCATCCTTGCCACTCGAATACCGCGAGGCTTCAAGCTCACGTCTGAGTCAGTCAAATTCGACGGCACGCAGGATCCCAAACTTTGGCTCGATGATTACATCATCGCAGTCAACTGTCAAGGAGGTACCACCACAACAGCCATGCTGTACGTCCAGCTAATGCTCGTAGGATCAGCACGTACCTGGCTCCAGAACCTGCCCCGGAACTCCTTCAACTCTTGGGACCAGTTCGAAGACGCTTTCGTGAAGAACTTCCTTGGCACATATTCAAGGCCTGCAACATTCGCAGAACTGCAAGCCTGCAAGCAGCACAAAGACGAATCACTAAGGTCCTACATCCAGCGCTGGACACTCATGCGCAATTCCGTCGGAATCGTCTCAGAGGACAGAGCAATCGACACATTCATCCGCGGTGTCACTCGACACGACCTTCGGGAGGCCTTCGGCCGCCTTCGACCGCAATCTATCGTCGAGCTCATGAAGATCGCCAATGAGTGGGCTGATGGTGAGGACTCTATGTGCAGCGAATTTCCGGACGAAGAAGGGGTACCAAGCAATTGGAACCGAAGAAACAACCGCGGCAGCGCTCGCCGCCATAAACGCAAGGCCCGCTTTGACGACGGCGAGCCAGCCGAGTTAGTAACGGCCGGATTTCCTGATACCCGAGATAACCGAAGCCGCGACAACAATCGCAGCCGAGAAGAGTACAGGAGCGAGGGGGCCAGAGACGCGAGTGGCGACGCAAGCCTCGCGACAAGTCCTCACACCTGAGCAGCAACTCGAAGAACCATGCAAGTTCCACATATTCAGGAGCGAAGAAACCGGTAAGCTCGTCTCTACTCACCTGCTGAAGGACTGTCGGAAGATGCTTCGCATCAATGGTGCATTTGCGAAGATCTTGACTTCGGCCCCAGCACAACAACCAGCACCGCAGTCGACTCTTCCAGGACCACCTGCAGCAGCAACTCACCCCACACATATGGGAGCAATCCAGTATCAGCCGAGACAGGAAGCACCTTCCGCGTCAGGGGAGCAGTACCCTCAGGCTCGAGGGCAGATGAACATGATACAAAAGGGTCGCCCATCGAACCGGTGCCAGAAGCTAATCACTCGTCAAGTCTACCAGGTCGTCGCACTGCCACCGGCCGTACCCGAGTACCTCAAGGGCTCGGAAACTAGCATCACCTTCTCTCGCGAGGATCACCCTCCACAGGTACCACGCCCAGGCCACGCCGCGCTGGTACTCGAAGCACAGATCGGGCAGTTTCACATGACCAAAGTCTTCATGGACGGCGGCAGCGGCATTAATATCATCTTCGCCGATACTCTCCGGAAAATGGGCAGATCCGTGGAAAACTTAGTAAGATCAGACAACACCTTCCATGGCATAGTACCAGGGAAAGTAGTCTACCCTGAAGGAGTAATCACACTCGAAGTTATCTTCGGCTCACCAGATCACTTCCGCAAGGAGATGATTGACTTCGAGGTTGTGGATTGGAAATCGCAGTACCACGCTATACTTGGGCGCCCGACGTTCGCCCGCTTCATGGCAGTTCCACACTACGCCTATCTCATGCTCAAGATGCCAGGACCAAAGGGAGTCATAACTGTGCAGGGTGATTTCCAGCGTTCGGATCGCTGTGACCGCGAATTCAGCAAGATCTCCAAGTCCTTCGGCATGCAGCGGCAGCTCGAGGAACTTTCACTCAACAATGACAAAACCTCTTCCCTGCAAGCAAGAAGCTGGCACTCAACGCCTCGTTCAGCACAACCGACGACACAAGGGCACACCAAGTTCATCTGACTGATGCTTCCAAGACAGTACTCGTGTCATCAAGCCTCTGTCCCGCATAGGAAGACGCGCTCGTCGAGTTCCTCCGTGAGAACTGGAAGATCTTCGCTTGGTGTCCAGCCGACATGCCAGGTATACCCAGGGAATTCGCCGAGCATGCCCTGCAAATTTATCCAGATGCCAAACCTGTCAAGCAAACCATGCGCCGCTTCTCCGAGCCGAAGCGCGTCGCCATAGGGCAGGAAATCGACAGATTACTTCACGCCGGGTTCATTCGAGAAATCCAAAAGTCTGACTGGGTCGCCAATCCAGTCCTCGTCGAGAAGAAGAAGACAAAGATTCTCCGCATGTGCGTCGACTTCACGTCCAACAACAAGTGCTGCCCAAAGGATCACTTCCCGTTGCCACGAATCGACCAGATCGTCGACTCCACGGCTGGCTGTGCGCGACTGTCCTTCCTGGACGCCTACTCAGGCTACAACCAGATAAGGATGCGAGAGGAGGACGAGGAGAAGACAGCCTTCATCACACCCCATGGTGTATATTGCTACAAAACTATGCCCTTCGGGCTCAAGAACGTTGGAGCCACCTACCAGCGCATGATGCAGTCCTGCCTTCAGGACCAAATAGGATGCAACGTCCAAGTCTATGTTGATGACATAGTCATCAAGACTAAGCAAGAGGACACGCTCCTCGACGACCTGCGCGAGACATTCGCCGCGCTCAACAAGTACAAGATCAAGCTCAACCCAACTAAGTGCGTCTTCGGTGTACCAGCTAGGCAACTACTCGGGTACCTCGTATCTGCCAGAGGCATCGAGGCAAACCCGAAAAGATAGAAGCAATCCTCACAATGCCAGCCCCGACCAAGCTTCGGGAGGTCCAGCGCCTAACCGGCCGAGTCGCAGCACTCAGCAGGTTCATTAGTAAGTTGGGTGAAAAGGCGCTCCCTTTCTACCAACTGATGAAGAAATCAGACAAATTCGAGAGGACGCCAGAAGCCCATGCAGCATTCGTGGACCTCAAGAGGGTCCTGGCAACTCCACCTGTGCTCGTCGCACCACATGAAAAGGAACCTCTATACCTCTACGTGGCGGCCACCAACAGGGTGGTCAGTACCGTCCTCGTCGTTGAATACCAAGAAGAAGGCCACGCCCATTGAGTGCAGCGGCCCATCTACTACCTCAGCGAGGTGCTATCCATCTCAAAGCAGCGGTACCCGCACTATCAGAAGCTAGCCTACGGCGTCTTCATGAGTTCTCGTAAGGTGGTCCACTACTTCGCCGAGCACCCGATCACGGTGGTCAGTGCCTCGGCCCTATCAGATATCCTCACCAACCCAGACGCAACAGGAAGAGTCGCCAAGTGGGTCATCGAGTTAGGCCCCTGGGACCTGAAGTATACACATCCTAACGCAATCAAGGCACAAGTACTTCCGGACTTCACGACTGAGTGGATCGAAGCTCAGCTGCCTAACTTACCCGACCTGTCCAACGCGTGGATTATGTACTTCGATGGATCCAAAAAGTTCGAGGGTGCAGGCGCAGGCATCATCCTGACATTGCCAAAAGGCGACAAACTTCGCTACGTGCTCCAGATGGACTTCCCCAAGCCCTCCAACAACGAAGCTGAGTACGAGGCTCTACTACATGGCATGCGAATGGCCAAGAGCTGCGGAGCCACTCGCCTCATGATCTACGGGGACTCGAATCTCGTTGTACAACAAACGATGAAGGAGTGCGAAGCCACGGCAGAAAACATGATCGCATATCAGGATCTTTACAACATCATGGAGGGCAGCTTCGACGGCTGCGAGCTGCGGCACATCGGCCGCGAGAGTAACGAAGAAGCGGACATGCTCGCCAACCTCGGCTCGACTAAGGCGCAAGTTCCACCTGGAGTCTTCGTCGAGTGCATCAAACAGCGGTCCATCAAGCTTAAGCAACCAATCGCACCTTCGACAACAGCAACATCCAGCGATCAACCGGCAAAGGATCAAGTGATACCTGAGGAGGAGGAAACAAACGTAGAAGTTTTCCTCATCGAGCCAACATGGACAAAGCCTTTTCTCGCATACATGCTACGCCAGGAGCTGCCAGACGACACAACAGGAGCCCGGCGCATCGTTCGTCGCTCGAAAGCCTTCACGATCATCAACGGAGAACTCTACAAGCGCAGCTTCTCCGGCATCCTTCAGCGCTGCATCGACTCGGAAGACGGCAGAGCACTGCTTTACGACATCCATGAAGGAACTTGCGGACATCACGCCAGCAGTCGAGCCCTGGTGGCAAAAGCCTTTCGAGCAGGATTCTACTGGCCCACAGCAATGAGGGAAACCGAAGAGATAGTTCGAAAATGCTATGGGTGTCAAATGTTTGCCACCAAACCACACGCCCCTGCATCGGAGCTGAAAACAATACCACTCACCTGGCCCTTCACCCAGTGGGGACTCGATATGCTGGGACCACTCAAGAAATCATCTTGTGGTGGACACACGCATCTTTTGGTGGCAGTCAACAAGTTCACCAAGTGGATTGAAGCCATACCCATAACAAATTCGACTGCTACTTCGGCCGTCAATTTCATCAGGACCATCATCTTCAGGTTCGGGATACCCCATAGCATCATCATGGACAACGACACAAACTTCACAGTTGACGAGTTCAAGGAGTTCTGCGCGGAGCAAGGCATCAAAACTCAACTACGCCTCAGTCGCACACCCTCAATCCAATGGATAAGTCGAGAAAGCAAATGGCCTAGTCTGTAGCGGCCTCAAGAAGCATCTACTGGTACCACTCAAGCGCGCTGCGGGTGCCTGGGTGGAGGAGCTACCCTCTGTCCTCTGGAGTCTCAGGACCATGCCCAACAGATCAACACAATACACTCCTTTCTTCATGGTCTACGGAGCCGAAGCAGTTCTGCCATACGATTTGCGATTCGACGCACCTCGCGTGGTGGCATACGAGGAGTCAGACGCAGAAAAAGCACTTGAAGATAGCGTCGACATGTTGGACGAAGCACGGGACATCGCACTCTCCCGCACGGCGGTTTATCAGCAGAGTCTCCGCAACTATCACGGTCGTCGACTGCGCACGAGATCTTTTATTCCCGGGGACTTGGTGCTGCGTTTCAAGCAGGAGAAGGTACACAAGCTCGCCTCCCCATGGGAGGGACCCTTCATCATCACGGAGGCTATCGACGGTGCGCCTATCGACTGAAGCATGCAAAGCCAGGGGAGATCTCCCACAATCCGTGGAACGTTGCACACACATCCATGTAATCGTGCTTACACGCCAAACAAGCAGCAGGTTTCAGACGCACTCTTTTCCTTACCAGGGTACCTAAGGGGACTGGAAGGTTTTTAATGAGGCGGCTTGCTTGCTTAATAAAACAATGGTTGAGATACAAAAGCATTCTCCCTTTACTTTATACGAGTCCAAGAAACAAATAAGACCTTGGCCGCACTCGAACACTCGGGGGCTGCGCCGCACAGGTTCACTTGAAGAAACAAAAAAGACCTTGGCCGCACTCGAACACTCGGGGGCTACGCCGCACATGTTCACTCGAAGAAACAAAAAAGACCTTGACCGCACTCGAACACTCGGGGTCTGCGTCGTACAGGTTCACTTGAAGAAACAAAAAAGACCTTGTCCGCACTCGAACACTCGGGGGCTGCGCCGCACAGGTTCACTCGAAGAAATAAATAAGGCCTTGGCCGCACCCGAACACTCGGGGGCTGCGCCGCACAGGTCACCACACTAAAACGCGGAGAACGTACCCGAACGCTCGGGGGCTGCGTCCAAGTTTTCTACACAAAATATCATCTTCGCAATACATACACTCGGGGGCTTCCCCCCATGAGTTCATATCATTCATTTACAATTCCGCTCAGCGAGCATACAAACTTTCACCTAATCATCTACAGGCTCTTCCTTGGGACCTCCGTTCGACGGACCTACGAGCTCCTTCGTCTGCTGCTGCACCTGGCGGATGACTTTGCGCGCCCAGCCAAGGGTGCTTACGTAATGGCTCCGCTCGGGCAGACCTTCAGTGGCACCATCGAAGTTAAAATTCGACCAGTGCATTCGCAAATACGCAAAGGCAATGTTGGCCCCGCCCACAAGCTCAGCACGCAACATCTTATGGATCGCGTCGCTGTAACACCCCGGCCACCCCCGGGCCGGGCCTGTCACCCCTGGCAGCTCTCTAGGATCTCCAGACTGGCCCCACAGATCAACACTAGTCTTTTCTGCGCACTTTGTCCTCACTCGTGCGCACCCGGGATCCAGTTCCCGGTCGGTCGCCCATCCTTGGGAGTGCTCCGGGCCAAGCACGCTTAACCTCGGAGTTCTTTCCAGATGAGCTTCCGGAAAAGAAGTTGCAACTTGTTGACATGAGTATCCTATCAATCATATTGAGCCCTGAGCCAGGATCTCACATCCTTCCCCCCTTAGAAGACCGACGCCCTCGTCGGTCAGCCCCCAGTCCAGGAACTTCCCCTCTTGGTACACGTCTGTGCGCCCAGTGCCGGCACATGCTCCACATGTCCGCGCCCCTGACCCGCACACGCCCGTGTTGCCGCGAGGGTCGGCTCTGATACCAACTTGTAACACCCCGGCCACCCCCGGGCCGGGCCTGTCACCCCTGGCAGCTCTCTAGGATCTCCAGACTGGCCCCACAGATCAACACTAGTCTTTTCTGCGCACTTTGTCCTCACTCGTGCGCACCCGGGAACCAGTTCCCGGTCGGTCGCCCATCCTTGGGAGTGCTCCGGGCCAAGCACGCTCAACCTCGGAGTTCTTTCCAGATGAGCTTCCGGAAAAGAAGTTGCAACTTGTTGACATGGGTATCCTATCAATCCTATTGAGCCCTCTGTGGCACCCCGCTCTGGCACCTATTTCCAGAGAGGCGGTCGCCCCGTGCGCCAGCCCAAGATATCTGGCCGCACGTTTCGACAATGCAACATAGCGGGAATCATTACACAATCAGGCACAAAGTGCTACAAAAGGTTTACAAGGCCATCAAGGCTTTACAAAAATGTCAAGCCAAGCATGGCCCAACTCAGAGTTTTAACTGGCAGCGGAAGACATAAATGAGGCAACGGCTTGGAGCGGCTCCACTCCACAGGCATCTGGCTGGGCTACTGATCCTAGCACGCTTCTGCTGCGCTTCTGGCTAAGGTGGAAGTTGAGTCCTCGCTAAAATCTGGCCACAAACACAAGGCCCGTGAGTACATTTGTATGCACTCAGCAAGAATCGCCACTCACTACACACAATCCAACAATCATGCAACAAGATATACATTGGAAATAAACCCTTACAACATGGCAAGGTGTACTCTAGATTCATGGCATGAAAGTAGCATGGCATTGACAACCAAACATGTCGTAAGCAAACAACGGAGGTATCACCAGTACAGAGTCCAAGCCAGGTGGGGTTGGATCGTGTACCAGCAATCATCCAAAGGGCTTACCTGTGACGAGTAAACGAGTGTACCAGTTGGTACCAAGTAACATAACAATACCTGTCATCACCACTAGGCCCAACGGCCTTGCTACATCTGTCAACTGCTAGGCCTACTGGCCTCATCCTTTCACTTGGGCATGCACGATTGATGTGGGCTCTGGCCTAACTATAGGCTCCCCAACGCATCACACCGCCATCCCTAAACTTGGTTCACAATCACATCTCAAGTAACATTCCCTGCATCAACTTATTGTTCATTTAGTGAAATCAGGTTGTTCATCTTTCTTTCAAACCGAACTTATGTTTAACCTCCTGACTCGACAAAGACAATAGTGTGACCGACACTGAACTCATTGTTCCATAACCTTGGAACTAGGCTAGATATCCAGATTTACACTCTCGAGAGGTTGCAATACTTCACTCATCTAAGTGGATCATTAACAACCGGTACTTTAGGATCACATCCATAAGACGGTCTGATACACTCACTCAACCGTTCACGCCATCAAGACACTCCCTATATAGCCACCGACATAACTATATGCCTTATGCAGAAGTGAATCCGGCACGTCCCCAATCCATGAGCGACGCCTAGCTCCGGAACCTTCGCAAGACTAGCCCCGACCAACTATGGTAACCGACTAGACTTGCCAAAAGGGTGGCATCAAAGGAGGCTCAATAGGATTACGTAGGTCAAGGCCCGCCCATATGAGCGACAGTGGCAGTGCTTTCGATGTTCAGATTAGTGGCACTATGGACTGACCCTATCGAAGTTTGGAGGGGTGTTTCATTTAATCAAGTTTCATCATAACAAGTCCAAACAATCGAGGATTGGTCCAACACAATACTCACAATATCACCATCATATATCATCAAACAACAAGATAATAGCAGCATGATATTTAAAGCAATAGTTTGTATTGACCGGGTGACTAAGGCGCCATCACAGATCAACACAAAAGTTAGCACAGATGGTTAGCGGAGTCTGTTACGCATCCGTTCCTCCACGCGCAAGTCTTTGGCGGCGTTACCGTCCGACCATTGACCAGGAAGTGGGGACTTGGGCATATAGTCTCCAAATATGCCGGCGGATGCCACCATAGGGAGAGCAAGCTCACCGGGTAAAAGCATCCGTCGGAAAAGCACACAATAAAGCCAAATGGTTCTCAAGCTCCGTGAGGAGGAGAGAACAAGAAGCATTAAGACAAATGCCTCCAACTTCGAGGATCACGGGCCGACATTTGTCCGCACCTAGCCTCGACGTTGAAGAAGTGGGAGAACCAAATAAAGGCAAATGCTCCATATGGCAAATATTGGCAGGTCGAAACCAACCAAGATTTGACAAAGGAAAACTCCAAACAATCATAGGGACGCCATTTTTAGAGTTAGCACCGTGATTAGTATTGGTCGGTGACTGGAGCGCCTCCACAGATCAGATACCAAGACGGTTGTTAAGTTAGTGGGTTCGACAAAGCCACGCAAGTGCGAGGCGCACAATTAATCTTCACAACATTCTAATGCACACATATGACAGGCATAATTATGAACAAAATAACGATATGTAACATAGCATCCAAAGGTACACACATGGCATGGTAATATACATCAAATCAACAAACAACATTGCAGGGCTGGTCATAGCAAGCGGTTAGCTTGCCTTCGAAGACGTGGATCCATCGGGCTTGGAAAGGTCGGGGTGGTTCCGCGGCGTAGGGCAGTGATAGCCCCGTTCCACGGACTCCGGAATGCACGTAGATAAGGGCACCCCATAGAACTACTTTGGAACAAGGGGAGATCCATACCACTGGAAAGGTTTTGTCGAGATAAGAATTTAGGAGTTTGAATCGTCTCGAACGGAGTTACGGTTCAAGAGATATCGATGAGCGAGGGATAGCTAAATGTCGCTCACCAGAAAAAAAAACCGACGTGGGCTGAATCTTGCTGGGCTGGGCGTGACAGCCTGGCGCGGCTGGCGTGGGCCGCTGGTGGGCTGGGCTCCCTCTTTTTTTTCTTTCCTTCTTTTCCTTCTCCTTTTCTTTTCCCTCTCCTCTGGTTCTTCTTCGCAGCAGCAGAGGGGCACGGCGGCTCGGGAGCGTGGGCTCGCCGGAGCTACGGCCACAGGGAGAGGCTGGGAGGCTGGGGAGCGACGGAGGTGGTCTCACCGCGCCCAGGGGAGGGATTGGGCGGCAGGGGGGAGGCTGGGGAGGAGGGCTACCACGGCGGGTGCCGTGCTCGTGGAGCTTCGGAGCTATGGGGATGCACTCCTCGATTTCTTGGGCCGTGGCGATGCTGGGGAAGGGAGGAGGCCAGGAGGGGGTGGTGTGAGCTAGAGGGAGCTCGGGGGCGGCCTTTTATAGCCCGGGGAGGGCAGAGGCAGGGGGCACGGCTTGGATGCCCTTGCGGCTCTTCGGAGCTCGGGTGGCCACCGGAGCGAGGGGAGGATAAGGGCGGTGAGCTGGAAGCACAGGAATAGCACGGGGGTTCCTGGAGCGTCGGTGCGTCGTCTAGCTCTTGGAGAGGAACTGCTCCGCGCGGCGCGGCGTTTAGCGGTTGTCGGCGGCGAGGTGTCGAGCTGGGGAAGGGGAAGCTCGAGCAAGGGGAGGGGGGGGGTTCGGCTGCGGCTTGTCTCGCCGGAGCCACGGGGCAGCAAGGGGAGAGGGGGGGGTTCGGCTGCGGCTCGTCTCCGCGGGACAGCGAGGAGGCGGACAAGGGGCAGTGGACACGGGGATGCCGACGTGCGCACCCGGCGTTCCAGAGCACGCCGTGAGCGGCACTGGCGCGTTCCCGCCAAACCAACGGTCCAAACACAAAAGTAAAAGCACTACGGTGATCACAAGATCACAACAGACACAACCAAACAAGAGTTCATCAAAGTTGCAACACTTTGCAGAATAAAGTTTTCAGAAAACTAAAAATGCAGCAGGTGTTCGACGAAATGATTGTGGGCTTACACATCTCAATTAAATTCCCAAAAATTACCACTGGCTAGGTTAGGTGTAGGGAGTATGTCTGTGAAGTGTGAGCTCATTTGGACAATGGGAAATTGGTTTTCCAAGGGATGGCCTAAAATGGCCATAATGGCATGATTTAGGGAAAATGGGGTTCCATGCTTCATCTTGGGGTGATCCTCTGGCATTGTGTGTCTTTGGGACATGTGGTCAACATCACCAAGTCTCAAGGTCATAGGAGTTTTCTAGGTGTAGGTTTGTTTGAAGAACCCAAAATGGCATCAATTTGGGCTTACAAAGGAAGTGGTCTAAATATAGCTCAAATGGGTTTGGCTCCAAAAGATGAAATGCAGTAAATGCCAAAATATGCATACCCTGAATTTACCAGATTTGTTGGAGGTGTCTTGCTTGGTTAAGACATTTCTGGACTAGAAATGGCAGTTTTGAAAATATTGGCTAACTTGAAAATATTGCATTGGAGTATGCAATATTCTTGCATGGATGGCCTTCATATGACCATGGGGTCCTCTGGGATTTTTGGTGGATTTTCTAGAGCTATGGAAATGGGCTTTCCTTTTGTAGGTGGAGAAATTTGCTTAAAGATTTCGATAATTAGGGCTAGGGTTTCCGAGAGAAAACCTCAGCACCAAAATCATCAGGGGCGATGGAGTGGTTTGTGGATTTCTGGGAATCTCTTGAGAAAGCAATTTCCAAGTCAAATCATCTTCAAAAAGTTTTGAAGAAATATTTTAGAAAAGAGAAAAAGTTTTCCCGGTGTTATAAAACACCACTAAATTTAGGTTTGAAATTTTGGGATGTTACAGACCTTCCCCCCTTAAAAAGAATCTCGTCTCGAGATTTAAGGAGGTATACAAGATAATTCTTGAATGATCCATTTATACCCCTATTTAAAACTTTTTCTAAAATAATAGAATTTTGGTCAACCAAAGAGGTCAACAAGTCTTTTCATAAAACATACATTTTTCAAAGCTTGCTACTTCTATCCTACTCACGGCATTTAACAGATGGCATGGCAAGGGCTTACTCAAACAATCAACATAGGATCTACCAGCATGTTTATGAATTTAAAACTAGGTTTTTGCACAAACAGACCTAAACATGGCAAGGTCTAGCAAGATTCACAACCAAACTATCAACCAACAACCAAGGATTTTACTTGGGTGAATAATTACCCGAAATTTTATAAAACAAATTATGGAGGGATACCCTAATCCTATCCCTTGTCTAGGGTTTTGTTTTAGAAAAGCTGCATAGACATTTTCATGTTTATACAGGTTTTGGAAAAACCAAAGGGTTTCTTTTAAAAAGAGAAATCTTTGTGCCACCAATAATTGGCTTACCGACACTGTGGGATAGGGTTGTCCCAAAAATCATTTAGCAAATATTTTCCTGGCAACACACTGGAGAGACGAAGGGATGGTTTTCTGGGTAAGAGATAGAGGCACACCATGGCTATCAGCCTACTCGCTGACATGTGGGACCGGGGTCCACCTGGCAGCCTCCTTCTTCCTTTCTCTCTTCTTCTTCCTTGCTCTCCCTCGCTCTGTACACGGCGATTTTCTCAGTGCGCGGAGCACTCCACCGCGGCACTGCTGCGCGTGCGGTCCATCGACGCCGCGGCCATCACGGCTTTGGGGGACAAGGCCTCGACGGTTTCGCGCCATTGGGGGGGCACTGCTGCTGATTCCTCTCTTTTCCCGCGCGATGCGGTGCCGAGGAGCGGCACCCGAGCTCCGGCTATAAATCAGAGATCTCCGAAATCCTCTCTTCTCACATCGCAACCATGGGCTTCATTCGAGATTTCTTCAGAGCCTATGTCGAGATCATGGAGGACGGGGACTTCCTCGAGCGTGTTGCTGCCCTTGTGCTCTTCGTGGTCTTGGTTCCGATGGTGGGAGCACTGCTGTTCGCGACGGTAGTCCTCCTGACCGTTGGTCTGTGCAACTAGTGGTCCGGCGCTGGTGGTGCTGCTGGGGCGGAGGGGCAGGCTGCGCCGCCGGTTGCTGAGGTGGCCGTTCCTCCGGCTGGAGGTGAGCAGGAAGCTCAAGCCGTCCGTCGCCGGCGCGCGGTTCGCGACACGGCATCGGGTGAGCCAGGCTCATCTTCTAGCAACGCCACTGAGCTTGAGAGGGAGTAGGATTTCTAGGGTGCCTTTGCATCTGTACTGAGTTAGTTGTAGTGTTCTAGGTTGGAGCAGATCTTGTATCCTTTGTTTCTGAAATTTCCCTTCTGTATTGAACTTAGCAGATGTATCCAATTTGTCTTCTTTGCTGGATTGGGCAAGATCTATATCTCTGAATTTTCACAGCTATGGCAGATCTGATCTTGCAGCACAGGTAGGATTGCAGAGATACTAGAATATCTTGCTAGATTGGAAAAATATCTTTTTGAAAATAACACTGCATTTATGGTTCTAACCATTTGCAGTGGTAACATAACCATTCAACCATATAGGCTAAACACAACAAATAGGACACCCTACAAGAAATCCTTCTGTGTTCCAGCGAGTATAGACACTCATCATGCACTTTAAAGCTTGAGAGGTAACCGCTTGTGGAGAGCTCGGGCCCTTTCTTTAACATGCGGATTTCACAAGGTTCATATTGGGTGAGGAACCTTGCCAATGATGCATGTACGAGTTTGTTTTTCAAACCTATACACGAGCCAACATTAAGGGAGCGGGACACCGTGGTTACCGTGTCTCATAAAATACTTCCACTTAATAGTTAAACTTGTGCAACACACACCAAATAATTTACCTACTAGAAAATAATCCCATTCAAGGTTTGCACTAATTCCCAGGTGGGTATATGTGTCTGGGTTCACATATACTGTCCCTGTTTTAGGTGATCTGTTGTTTCTTCAAAACCTTTAACTAAAAGAACGGCATGATATTCCTTCATGTGTCAACCAAGTGGTCAACCAGGGGATAAGAACACCAAGTTTTATTTCGGCTGATTCGGCATCAACCAAGAAACAGACAACAAACTTGCATTACGACCAACACGAGAAACAAACAACAAAACAACCAAACAACCTTACTGCTTCTCACCTACCAACATACGAGCGTCCCTCAGACTAAACAAACAGGGGCTCTATTCCGCTTGACGGCCTCTGGTGGTCGGTGGAGCGGGGCCAAGACGAAGAGTGGTGTCCACATCTGCATCTTCCGGTAAGTGGGGAATCATCGGCCTGCCTTCAAGGACTACACCTTGTTCTTGGGGTTGCTGCTGAGCTCGGGCTAGCGCTTGTGCTACGGACACATTCAGACCGCGTTCCAGCACGTCATCTGGGACTGGGGCTCCGGTACCTCGAGCTTGCCCATGGTTGAGGATAGGTGGGTTCCTTGCTCGACACAGTTGCAGGTGAGCGTGACCAAGGCTGCGCCTTGTGGTTGCGAGTTCCTCCATCAGAGAATTGCTGAACCTTGTCATTGCAGCTGCGTAGGTGACCAGGGTGATTATGGCAGGGTCGGCTTCGTCCTTAATGGAGATTTGGATAGCCTCCGCACCAGGTTGGGGTCTGGCGGGGAGAAAGTGGAAAGCTCGACTTTTCGCCATTGCCGGTTCCGAGAACCGCAGGCGGATGAGACCTTCATAGGCTGCTATCTGGATGGCTTGAGCAAGAGTGGGCATGCTCCTACCTGGGATCAGGTAAGTCATGCTTGTGCCCAACGGACACGAGCCGATATGCACGTTCGCTCGAAATTCACTCCCGCCTAGCGAGAGCGAGTTCTCGAACACCACATACCGAGGGAGATCAGGCCTGCCAAGAGTATCAGAGACGGCCTTCCGAAGAATCAGTGGAAATCCGCCATACTCAGCGGCGGTGGTTTCCAGGATGACCTTGGGGTTTGCCATCGGATTCCTCTGGCTCTGGGTGTAGGATGAGATGAGAATGCGGGATTCCTCGGTGGGATCCTGCCTCAAGAGAGTTTGAATGCCAAGGGTAGCAGACGAGGGTGGGGATAACGGCAACTAGGACTGGGGTTTCTTATAAGCTGGGTTGTGTCGGCTCCTTCTCATGGAAGAAACCGGCGAGCCTCTGTTGGGAAGGGACAAGTTCTACTATACCAAACCATTGACCGACACGAGCCATGCCGGTTAGGCGGAGATGGGTAAAATCCATCGGGTCATTGCCGGGCAAAAGTAAGGCGGGGTTTTCCATGCTAGGGTAGTCTACAGCCAGCCTGGGGCTCTGATACCCTGCTCTGTGGCACCCCGCTCTGGCACCTATTTCCAGAGAGGCGGTCGCCCCGTGCGCCAGCCCAAGATATCTGGCCGCACGTTTCGACAATGCAACATAGCGGGAATCATTACACAATCAGGCACAAAGTGCTACAAAAGGTTTACAAGGCCATCAAGGCTTTACAAAAATGTCAAGCCAAGCATGGCCCAACTCAGAGTTTTAACTGGCAGCGGAAGACATAAATGAGGCAACGGCTTGGAGCGGCTCCACTCCACAGGCATCTGGCTGGGCTACTGATCCTAGCACGCTTCTGCTGCGCTTCTGGCTAAGGTGGAAGTTGAGTCCTCGCTAAAATCTGGCCACAAACACAAGGCCCGTGAGTACATTTGTATGCACTCAGCAAGAATCGCCACTCACTACACACAATCCAACAATCATGCAACAAGATATACATTGGAAATAAACCCTTACAACATGGCAAGGTGTACTCTAGATTCATGGCATGAAAGTAGCATGGCATTGACAACCAAACATGTCGTAAGCAAACAACGGGGGTATCACCAGTACAGAGTCCAAGCCAGGTGGGGTTGGATCGTGTACCAGCAATCATCCAAAGGGCTTACCTGTGACGAGTAAACGAGTGTACCAGTTGGTACCAAGTAACATAACAATACCTGTCATCACCACTAGGCCCAACGGCCTTGCTACATCTGTCAACTGCTAGGCCTACTGGCCTCATCCTTTCACTTGGGCATGCACGATTGATGTGGGCTCTGGCCTAACTATAGGCTCCCCAACGCATCACACCGCCATCCCTAAACTTGGTTCACAATCACATCTCAAGTAACATTCCCTGCATCAACTTATTGTTCATTTAGTGAAATCAGGTTGTTCATCTTTCTTTCAAACCGAACTTATGTTTAACCTCCTGACTCGACAAAGACAATAGTGTGACCGACACTGAACTCATTGTTCCATAACCTTGGAACTAGGCTAGATATCCAGATTTACACTCTCGAGAGGTTGCAATACTTCACTCATCTAAGTGGATCATTAACAACCGGTACTTTAGGATCACATCCATAAGACGGTCTGATACACTCACTCAACCGTTAACGCCATCAAGACACTCCCTATATAGCCACCGACATAACTATATGCCTTATGCAGAAGTGAATCCGGCACGTCCCCAACCCATGAGCGACGCCTAGCCCCGGAACCTTCGCAAGACTAGCCCCGACCAACTATGGTAACCGACTAGACTTGCCAAAAGGGTGGCATCAAAGGAGTCTCAATAGGATTACGTAGGTCAAGGCCCGCCCATATGAGCGACAGTGGCAGTGCTTTCGATGTTCAGATTAGTGGCACTATGGACTGACCCTATCGAAGTTTGGAGGGGTGTTTCATTTAATCAAGTTTCATCATAACAAGTCCAAACAATCGAGGATTGGTCCAACACAATACTCACAATATCACCATCATATATCATCAAACAACAAGATAATAGCAGCATGATATTTCAAGCAATAGTTTGTATTGACCGGGTGACTAAGGCGCCATCACAGATCAACACAAAAGTTAGCACAGATGGTTAGCGGAGTCTGTTACGCATCCGTTCCTCCACGCGCAAGTCTTTGGCGGCGTTACCGTCCGACCGTTGACCAGGAAGTGGGGACTTGGGCATATAGTCTCCAAATATGCCGGCGGATGCCACCATAGGGAGAGCAAGCCTCACCGGGTAAAAGCATCCGTCGGAAAAGCACACAATAAAGCCAAATGGTTCTCAAGCTCCGTGAGGAGGAGAGAACAAGAAGCATTAAGACAAATGCCTCCAACTTCGAGGATCACGGGCCGACATTTGTCCGCACCTAGCCTCGACGTTGAAGAAGTGGGAGAACCAAATAAAGGCAAATGCTCCATATGGCAAATATTGGCAGGTCGAAACCAACCAAGATTTGACAGAGGAAAACTCCAAACAATCATAGGGACGCCATTTTTAGAGTTAGCACCGTGATTAGTATTGGTCGGTGACTGGAGCGCCTCCACAGATCAGATACCAAGACGGTTGTTAAGTTAGTGGGTTCGACAAATCCACGCAAGTGCGAGGCGCACAATTAATCTTCACAACATTCTAATGCACACATATGACAGGCAAAATTATGAACAAAATAACGATATGTAACATAGCATCCAAAGGTACACACATGGCATGGTAATATACATCAAATCAACAAACAACATTGCAGGGCTGGTCATAGCAAGCGGTTAGCTTGCCTTCGAAGACGTGGATCCATCGGGCTTGGAAAGGTCGGGGTGGTTCCGCGGCGTAGGGCAGTGATAGCCCCGTTCCACGGACTCCGGAATGCACGTAGATAAGGGCACCCCATAGAACTACTTTGGAACAAGGGGAGATCCATACCACTGGAAAGGTTTTGTCGAGATAAGAATTTAGGAGTTTGAATCGTCTCGAACGGAGTTACGGTTCAAGAGATATCGATGAGCGAGGGATAGCTAAATGTCGCTCACCAGAAAAAAAAACCGACGTGGGCTGAATCTTGCTGGGCTGGGCGTGACAGCCTGGCGCGGCTGGCGTGGGCCGCTGGTGGGCTGGGCTCCCTCTTTTTTTTCTTTCCTTCTTTTCCTTCTCCTTTTCTTTTCCCTCTCCTCTGGTTCTTCTTCGCAGCAGCAGAGGGGCACGGCGGCTCGGGAGCGTGGGCTCGCCGGAGCTACGGCCACAGGGAGAGGCTGGGAGGCTGGGGAGCGACGGAGGTGGTCTCACCGCGCCCAGGGGAGGGATTGGGCGGCAGGGGGGAGGCTGGGGAGGAGGGCTACCACGGCGGGTGCCGTGCTCGTGGAGCTTCGGAGCTACGGGGATGCACTCCTCGATTTCTTGGGCCGTGGCGATGCTGGGGAAGGGAGGAGGCCAGGAGGGGGTGGTGTGAGCTAGAGGGAGCTCGGGGGCGGCCTTTTATAGCCCGGGGAGGGCAGAGGCAGGGGCACGGCTTGGACGCCCTTGCGGCTCTTCGGAGCTCGGGTGGCCACCGGAGCGAGGGGAGGATAAGGGCGGTGAGCTGGAAGCACAGGAATAGCACGGGGGTTCCTGGAGCGTCGGTGCGTCGTCTAGCTCTTGGAGAGGAACTGCTCCGCGCGGCGCGGCGTTTAGCGGTTGTCGGCGGCGAGGTGTCGAGCTGGGGAAGGGGAAGCTCGAGCAAGGGGAGGGGGGGTTCGGCTGCGGCTTGTCTCGCCGGAGCCACGGGGCAGCAAGGGGAGAGGGGGGGGGGGGTTCGGCTGCGGCTCGTCTCCGCGGGACAGCGAGGAGGCGGACAAGGGCAGTGGACACGGGGATGCCGACGTGCGCACCCGGCGTTCCAGAGCACGCCGTGAGCGGCACTGGCGCGTTCCCGCCAAACCAACGGTCCAAACACAAAAGTAAAAGCACTACGGTGATCACAAGATCACAACAGACACAACCAAACAAGAGTTCATCAAAGTTGCAACACTTTGCAGAATAAAGTTTTCAGAAAACTAAAAATGCAGCAGGTGTTCGACGAAATGATTGTGGGCTTACACATCTCAATTAAATTCCCAAAAATTACCACTGGCTAGGTTAGGTGTAGGGAGTATGTCTGTGAAGTGTGAGCTCATTTGGACAATGGGAAATTGGTTTTCCAAGGGATGGCCTAAAATGGCCATAATGGCATGATTTAGGGAAAATGGGGTTCCATGCTTCATCTTGGGGTGATCCTCTGGCATTGTGTGTCTTTGGGACATGTGGTCAACATCACCAAGTCTCAAGGTCATAGGAGTTTTCTAGGTGTAGGTTTGTTTGAAGAACCCAAAATGGCATCAATTTGGGCTTACAAAGGAAGTGGTCTAAATATAGCTCAAATGGGTTTGGCTCCAAAAGATGAAATGCAGTAAATGCCAAAATATAAATACCCTGAATTTACCAGATTTGTTGGAGGTGTCTTGCTTGGTTAAAACATTTCTGGACTAGAAATGGCAGTTTTGAAAATATTGGCTAACTTGAAAATATTGCATTGGAGTATGCAATATTCTTGCATGGATGGCCTTCATATGACCATGGGGTCCTCTGGGATTTTTGGTGGAATTTCTAGAGCTATGGAAATGGGCTTTCCTTTTGTAGGTGGAGAAATTTGCTTAAAGATTTCGATAATTAGGGCTAGGGTTTCCGAGAAAAAACCTCAGCACCAAAATCATCAGGGGCGATGGAGTGGTTTGTGGATTTCTGGGAATCTCTTGAGAAAGCAATTTCCAAGTCAAATCATCTTCAAAAAGTTTTGAAGAAATATTTTAGAAAAGAGAAAAAGTTTTCCCGGTGTTATAAAACACCACTAAATTTAGGTTTGAAATTTTGGGATGTTACAGACGCCTTCACGGAACCTTGTCAACAGAGCAGGTATACCTTGCGGCTGCTCGTTGTGCGGGAATATCGCTCGGTGCACCTTGGCCAACGTACTTTGACAAGATTCCAGCAGCATGACAGCACGCCAAGCGCGATCCTGTAAGGTGGCAAGCACTCGCGCCTTTGGCCTGTCAGACCAAAAATATTGCAAGCCGGAAGCGGTGCCTGCAACGACCCCGTCCAGTCGCTCCTCTATGCGAGTTTCTTCAGCTTTTCTATCAGAGTTTACACCTGTACAACGAAGACAAAGAATGTGGAGTTATCAGCAGTTAAAAGTGCCGTCAACTAGCAGTCGAAGGTTTTTTCGAGCGTACTTATATTCCAGCAGCTGGTTAATCAAGCCAAGTTCGCCAATCAAATACTCCTCTCGTTCAGACGAGGGAGCAGGCCTCGTCCTGTCAGCTTCAAGCGCAGCCTGTGCATCCTTCAGCTCCCGCTCTAGATTTTCGATTCGGGTCTTCATCCACGCCATGACGACCTCGTCGTTCCTACTCCTAACCACAGTTCGGGGCAGGGCATTCGCAGAAGGAGAAGCTTCGGACGCGTCGGAAGACTCAGCCTGTTCAAACAGCAAAGGTCGATCTACATGAGACCTCAAGATATACAGACAACACACTCGGGGGCTGGACCCCGGCAAAGCAATCAAACAAAAGTCGACTGCCTAAAGGAAAGTCAATATACAAATGCCTTAGCGTTCATTACAAAGCAGAAAAGCAAAAGGAGTCGACGCTACATCCTATGCTGTCGACTCCGACCTAGCTATAACAGAGCGAGCGGCAACTTCGGCCGTGCGGCGCTCCACCATGGATACCATGCCCTCCGCCAGCTGGGCTGCCTCCTCTTTCACCAAGCTCAATGAGGCTGTCCTCCCGTCAGGCTTTCGCGGGAAGTCCGCAACAACCTTCTTGAAGTCACCCGCAACACCGTGGCCCAGCAACAGCTTGAATGTAAGCTCGGAGCCGCGTATCGTTTGAGCGCGGGTGAAGTTGGCCATGGTGGAGGACTCGGGGCCAAGCACAGCAGCCAGGCCATCAACATCCGCAGGGGGCGCGCGCTGCGGAAAGACGCTCCTATGCACCGCGGCCAGCGCACCCGTTGACTTGGACAGTGCGTTCTTGGCGCAAGCACACAGGGAGTCGAAGACGTTGACGGCATGCTCTAACGAGACATCTTTGTCTGCTGGCTCCGGAGGAGTCGCGCCCAAAGCACCTGCATATACCAGAAGCTCAGTACCAGTTCGGCTGAATTAGGGGAACAAAACTTCAAGCAAATAATGAACATAGATGCATTACCTTCTACGACGTGGGCGAGTGCGAGCAGGCGCTCCACTTGCACTCTTTCGCCTTGGCGGGTGGCGTCCTCCCGGTCCTTGGCGTTCTTCAGCTTCCGCTCGGCGTCATCGTGCTGAGCTTGGAGTTCCTTCTCGAGCTCACGCACTCGCTTCGCGGAAGACTCTTGGTCGCCTATTGATGGATAGAACGTGTCAAATAGTCGTGATACATGAGCAATATCAAGTCAACAATAACGCAGAGCACTTACGCTTCGACTGTTCCAGCGCAGCGCGGAGTGCGTCCCTTTCCTGCTCCAACTGGACGTAGGACACACCCGACTCCACAAGGTTGCGGTAGAAAGGCTGCATGATGGAGAGCAACACATGACTGAGCCTATGCCCAACTATACTAGTTGCACATAGCCTCGGGGGCTACTCCCATCGGGAGCGCTGACGCGCACCCGATAAATCAACGACAGAAGATACTTACGTGGTCCTGGAGCTGAGACGCACTCGAAGAAGATGGGGCAGATGGAGCAGAGGGAGCCGCCATCTTCACAACCTCCGTCGTGGCCATCGTGGTCGCCAAGGCAGACGCCTCCGGAGGGGTCTGCCCTGACTCCCTGCCACTTGGAGTAGACGCCCGTTCCCGGGCAGGTGAAGGAGGCATACTTGTGCCGTGACCGGCGCTGCATCAACAACGATCAAATCAATATAAAGCGAAGTCGAAGAAAGCAAGTCAGATTGAAGAACGGTGCTCACCTCGTGTCCTCCTCCTCAGTCCCGAAGATGTCGACATTGAACAACGTGCCGAACTCGGTCGTGCCGCCAACAGGAGGCGCCATGCTAAGCAGCTCAACCGCTGCTGGCTCCTTCAAGCTGGGTGACAAAGACCCGAGTCGCCATCGTCGCGAAGCTCCACCCTTTCGGATGTCGAGACTTCGACTGCAGCTTTGGCCTTCTCACGGCGCTGGCGCTTGAGCGGCTGCTCATCCTCTTCATCTTCCTCTTCCCCCCCCCCCCCACTTCATCAAGTGAGGTGGTCATAGAAGGGAGGGAGTCCTCAGCATCTACCGGCTCCACCTCAGGAATTTCCACTTCGAAGGTGGACCCATTTTCGGGCAGAGGTGGCAAAAAGGTGGGAGGCGGGTGATCCTACGAGTCAAGCATACAAAAATTCAACAAGGACGCAAACACGTGAAGTACTAGTGCAGCAACAAAACAGAGAAGGTCGAAAGAAAACAGAGTAAATTACATACCTCAGGAAGCGGGTTGTCGACCACGTATGGCTCCACAGGGCAGTCGACGTTGCAGGGGTCGGCAGCTCTGAGGCTCGTCACAGACCGCACCGAGGCTTCGACTGCCCTCTTTGAAGGCTTCTCCTTCGTCAGGCGAGTCGAGTCCTCCTCGCCCTCGTACTCCCACATGGGGTGGTCCCGCAGGCGCAGCGGCTGCACGCGCCTCCTCATCATCATGGCAATAAGGTGGATACCACCCACCTCCTTGCCCATCGACTTTAGCAACTCGGCGACCGCACCCAGTAGCGGCGCCACTTCAACCTTGTCCGCACTCGACAGCGAGTGCGCCCAGGCGTTCGACTTCTTCCGCCAGCCTTGGACGGACTCCGCCTGCTTCAGCTGGAAGTAGTTGGTGTCGCCGTGTACCTGGATCCCGAAGCCACCAATGGGGTAGGGGCCGCCCCCGCCGACGTTCCGCTTCACATTGAAGATTGCCTTCCACAGGCCCCAATGCGGGTGCACTCCGAGGAAGCACTCGTAGAGGACGAAGTAGCAGGCGAGGTGAAGGACGCCATTAGGCGTCAGATCATGAAAATGGATCCCGTACGCGTACAGTAATCCGCGCAGGAAATCGTGAAGGGGAAAGGAGAGGCCCCGATGCACGAAGTCGACGAAACAGACGCGCTCGCCGGCTCGAGGTTGGGCGTTTACCTCTTTCCCCGGCGCGCGCACCGCCAGCTGATCGGCGGGAGGCAGTAGTCCGTCCTCCCGGAGCTCGTCAAGGTGGTGCGCCTTAACGAACGACTTGACCCAATCGCCAGGCACCTTCTTCAGCGTGTCAACGCCCGCGGCGTCAACAATGGCAGCAGTGCTTGCAGTAGCACCTCCCCTCTTGGTCTTCATCCCGGCCGCGCTAGTGGCCACCGAGCTCGTCGTCGCCGCAACCTTCTTTGAGCCTGTCTTCGTCATGCTTTGCTTTTCGTGGAGAGCGCGTCGAAGATCTTGAAGCACGGTGGCAATGGAGAACAAGCGCAAGGAAGAAGAAGAGGCAAGGGCAGAGAAGCGGCGATTGTGGGGATGAAATCAATCGCTCCCCTCGCGGTGAATTAAATATACCGCGGCGCCGTCCAATCTCAACCGTTCAATCGACATCGGCAGCAACGGCCTGCATCCAACCCTACACGTGGCAGCAGCGGAACGTAACGGTCGCAGGCCGCGCCGCCCACTACGCACGAGAAACAAGGCAACCATCATCACGTCCCGGAAAATTCGCGACGTGCGGTTAAATCAGAAGTGAAACGGTGTCATCGCTGGTCAAACACTGACAATGGGCCCACGTTGACGCGTCCCATCAGTGGTACCGCGCATGCCATCATCGTCATGCATGACGTCAGCTTTTACGAGCTGGAGAATCTTTCAAGCCAAGCTATCGACGCACACAACAAGACAAAACCATGAGGCTATCAATTGCCCCTCGACGGACCCGAATTTCTTTCGACTGAGTAGGCCAGCAGGCTGAAATGGGACTCCATTAATTTGTCGAGTCCCCTATGTTACACTAGTAGGCCGCAAGGCTGAACATAGGCTCCATTAATTTGTTGAGTCCGTGAACTCCCATAATTCACAGTAGGCCAAACAGGCTGAGAAGGGACTCCTTGATCTTTCGAGTCCTTTTACTCCCATTGGGAGCGTATCAAAAATTTCTTTCGACTGGATGTCATTTGAGATTAACCTCAATTGCAAGCAATTTAGCTCAATCTCGGGGGCTACTCCCATCGGGAGCGCTATCGCGCCCCCGATAGCTACTCAGCTTCATGCACAAACTTACAACGACTGCAGTCGCAAACTATTAGATTCCCGAGATGTGTCCGCCGCATATACTCCTCGGATGCTGCACCCAAAGTGCAAAGATAAGACCCACCGATCCGTCGAGCTGGCCAGGGCTCGCACCCGCTGCGATCACCCTGTAGTTTCCATGCAAGCAGGCATGAAGAAAAATCCTGACGGACGCGTTGGGTACCCAATTCATCAAAATATCCTCTATAAGACCTCCGCGGCATGAGTCGAAACTTTTCAGCTCTTTCCAGGTTCAAGTCCGGGGACTCGGGCTTGATGTAGGCTGGCTAGGTTCTTGCCCAAGAGCATCTAACTGGTCCCGATCCATCGAGTGCGCCAGGCCAGCCATGTCATCATCCCCAGAAACTATCGGCAAGACAGCAAAGACCTGAACCTATCTAACAGTCGAATACACTTTCGACTCAGAACAAAATGCCTTGCAACAGGTGAAGAACGACATGCACCCGGAGAGGAGTCCTTACCCGATTCTCCGACTCGACCAAGCACTCGGGGGCTACTGACGTGGGCCTACCTAACGGGTGCCCCACTATGAAGGTACCTGGTGCACGCAAGGACTAGGGCCCAGCTAGAGGCCTACTAGAAGATGACGTTCAAGGCCCACGAAAGGAGCCCAAGGAAGAAGGAGTACGACTCGAAGCCGGCGGAGCTTATGTCGGTAGAACCTACCATACTTGTAAATCCTAGTCGGTCATGAACTCCTGAGACCCAGCCTTCTTTATAAAGGCTGGGAGGGTGGCCGATCGAGGATAAGCTCATATTCCACCACTCAAAACCCTAGCGAGATCGACATCTCGCCGGGATTGCCATTGTAACACCTTCGAATCATCAATAACAGACAAGCTGGAAGTAGGGTATTATCCTCTAGGAGCCTGAACCAGGGTAAATCGCCTTGCTTGTCAGCCGTCGTAACTACCAGCACTCCAACTCTCTCCCTCTCAATCAACCTGGGGTACTCGACCCAGGGATTTGCCGTGGCCACCCCACGTCAGCACACGGCAAACAATTTATGTGCCGTGTACCGCCCCTCAGGGCACACGACAAAGCCTTAATTCAGAGCGCGGGAAATTGGCCGCCAAGACGGGGAAAAAATTTGTCCGGTCTTTGCCGTGATTTCTTCTATTGACACACGACAAACATGTTTCCCGCCAATTTATTGGAAGCGAGGGAAAGTTGCGGTTCCTGGTCGTCGTGGGTCCCACTAGTTTGCCGTGCTGGTGGGTTAAGGCGCACGACAAAGATGTCTTTGCCGAGTGTGGTGTGTTTGCCGTGCGTTTTTGTTCCGTTTGCCGTGCGTAATTCGTTGCCGTGTGCCCTTTCTATACTCTACCGTGCGTAATTCGTTGCCATGTGCCCTTTCTTTGTCCAGCACGGCAAAGTTGCCTTTGCCGTGTTCCGCGAAACGTGTGCACACGGCAAAGATCTGTCCGCACGGGAAAGACACATTTTCCGGTAGTGAGGGGACTAATCCGGGCAATTGCCTCACCTCTTCTTCTTACGATCGAATGGTGACCCCGGTCAACCTCGTATAGACGACCATTCTTCCTCCAGGCTGCAGGCCATGTCGGGGGATCTTTAGGTTTAGCCAGACTTCACATAGAGGAGTTGCACCTAAGTGGTTCGTCTCCAGGAGTCTGGCGGGCGAGCTTTGCAAGATGCGGCGGTGGAGAAGGCCCTGATGGACTTGTTGTGTTCCTATTTTTATTTTGGAGTTCCTTTGTGTGCTGCAGCCCTGCAGGTCCAGTTTGTAATTTCTGGTTTCTTTCCGGATCTTCGATTTATATGTTGAGTACTTGAGTTGTGATCCAAATTCACATAAAGAATACGGAGCTGAGGGGAGTGAGAGGATTGGGCCGTAGCGGAATATAATCCGCCGCACGGGATAAATTGATCATTATAAATTCTGGCGGTTTAGTCTCGATATAGTGAAGTTTTGCTGGCGTGATGTTTTACCCTTCTCATTAGAGGGGGTTTTCCACGCTAAATTTTGTGTCCTTTATATTGGGTTGATCTTTATGGGTTGTGTTAACATATGGATTTCTACAAAATATCTGTAAGCCCACCGGCCACCGCCAATTTATGAGTAGTTTCGGCTCCTTTGGGAATTTCCACTTGGTAAAAAAATATTAAAGCTACTCGGGCCCCCAATAGCCTAATTATAAGTTTATAACCCCTCTTGGAAACTCGGTTTGATGACCTTGCTAGTCCATTTTGACTTTTTCGTTTTCGCAGTGTGCGGATGGTCGGCATTGGGTACATCTACATTCCCTACTGCTCAGTTGGGGACGCAGTCACCGTCAGTTGGCGCGTTCTTGGAGTCTCCTACTGCTCATCATCCTCTCCCTATCCATCTAGCTGTAGCTTCAAAAGTCCAAAGGTCCAACAACCACAGGACCATTTCTAACAATATAACCATTGGTATTTTTGTAGAGGAAGTAAGCATTCACATTTATAAATCTGAACTTGGTGTAGCAGTCGTGTGAGTCTGAATCTTTCCTTATTAACTTCGGGGCTCGGTTTGGGGAGGCAGGAGGATGCATGCACTCCGGTCAGATGCCTCACCAAACCCTCGGTAAAACAAACTTTGTGTAGCGCAATCGAATTCCATCATCGATCGTCTGTAACACGCATGGATAATTAGTTGGCGTCATGGAGTGTACAGGTTGCATTGTTGTCATCAGTGGCGGGGCGCTTCATCACGGTGGATCATCCAGAGTTTTGGCGCCGAGGCGGGTTGGGCCCATTATGTGGGCAGCCCAAATAAGGCAGTTTATGAAATCTCAAATTGGCCATGTACATGCGCATGGCTGGTTGTGGGAGGTGCTAAAGTTTAGTCCTACATTACTAGTTGGAGATGAGTTGCACCACTATATAAGGTAGACTGTTGTGCTACTTGGTGTGCTCGAGAGAACAGAAGGGTCTCTCCCGCGCACTCCTCCTCCTCCGTCGCCGCTCGCTCGTCACGACGCGCCGCGGGTTGCGGGAATGAGCCGATGCCTATATTTTTGCTACAGCAGCCGGAACCGTGGGCTCCCGGCGTACTCGTTAGGGTTTTCTAAGCCACATTATATATTGCCTTGCACTGCATGCGCCGTCACATACCGAATCAATCTAGGTTTTGCCACATCTCGCGCCTTGCGCCGCCATCGTAGTCTATTCCATCCCGAGCGCCGGCGTGCACCGGCGCTTGGGAGAGCAGGTCTCCGGAACCAGTCGCCTTTGTGATCCTGTACGGGAGAGGGCGAATTAGGTTTTTGGGAAGCGCTCTGCACGACTGCTCGCCACTTTCACCACAGGTCGTCTACAAGCTGCTGCTGCGGATCGTCTCCGTAGGCATCGTCTTCTCCGACTCGTCTTCACCAACGTCATCGTCAACAACATCACCGCTGCTCTCGGCGCGGTGAACCTATCTGCATCGACTGCTGCTTCCTCTACAAACGTTCGGTACGTGCGACGTATTTCGAACTGTGGTTTTACTATGGATATGTTGGCGTTTGTGTTGCTGCTGTTCATGTTGCTTAGTACATCTAGTATGTTCATATTTAACATGTTAGTAACTGTTGTTGTCATGTAATTAATCATGAAATTATTGTCTAATTATCCAACAGGGCAGTGGTCTAGAGCACAGTTATTTTGTGGAGAGAAGTTTAGGGATACCACGACGACATCGACGAGGTTCAGACCGAGCGAGTAGTACGTTGTGGAGCCATGGGCTTTGTGTGAGTGAGAACACATTTTCACTGAGAACATCTTTGTTTTTGTTTTTCTCTGCTAAACTAATGCAAACTTGTCCCTAAGAAATTTGAACAGCTATGTTCTCCGTTCTCTAGCATATATGTAGAGGTGTGGAAGAATTGTTAATACCTTTGCCATGTTCTCCCGCAGGCTGCAGCAACTGCTGGGGCGAGACACCGCCAAGACATCCAGCTTTCCCGCCGCCGGTCCGGCTGCATTGTGACCAATTTTTTCCCTAACGGTGCCTCAGCCCCTCCCCGTAACTGACGGGTGGCTCTGCTCCACGGCCTGTGTCTGCTGGGAGCTCAGGAAGGTGGAAGGGATGCCGTCGCCGTGGAGGACAGTGTGTGAGGGCGGCGACCGTGGCAGCGGAGGGGCTGAAGAGCGGCAGCGCGGTAGCACTCGATGGAGGATGAAGAGGATGAGAGACGACATGACGCGAGGAGGCCAAGACACAATCCCACGATGCGCATTCCCTCAAAGATAAATTCTGTGATGTGCATGTATATGTACTGAAGCAGTACTACGTTAACCTCGGATTTCTAGACAATCTGTCGATTTATATCTCCGCCTCTGCCGCTGCCCAGCCGCCAAAGGATTTTTTCCTTGAATTAACGTATCCTTTTCAAATAAATGAAAGTATGCTGGACGATCTGTGTACTATCATGTATTTCATCCCATAAATTGAAGTATCCTTTTCAAAGTGGAAATAAAGAGATAAAAAATGTCGGATACTGTTAGGTCACAGATACCGAGTGAATATATATTATCAAGATAATATCGAGGAGGAAGCTTTAGCCTTATTTGTGAAGCTAAAATCGTATTTTTCACACCTTTAAGTAAACACCAATAATTCAATAGCCAGATTTCAACTATACATTCCTCTAGAAAAATTCATGTACTTTGTACACTTCATGAAATATTTAAAGCTAAATTTTAACTTTTACAAAAAAGGGCATTATAAGATTCAACCTTTTATTCGTGCAAGCTACAACTCTACTGCTATACACCATAAACTTTCAATAGTACAAGATTGCTTCAAGTAGTAGTCTTATGTTTATACATTGTTGTAGAAAACATCTAAATTATTTACCATAAAATAACTTATTTCATCTTTGATATGTAAAATAATATAATTTGGTTAATATAAGCTACGTTACAACTATTTCTGCATAAAAATTATGTAATTTTTGATAGTTTAGCTGGGCATGTGATGTTAAAATGTATGTCTTAAATTTATTGGATTCTCTAGGGTTGGGTTTGACTTTTTATGGAGGAGAAAAACATTGTCGGTATTTGTAATAATTACTAGCTAAATACCCTTAATAGAAATAGGCTTTCGGGCTCGTTTGATCTTTGTTTAAGCTTATTGGCATGGCAATGCATTTGTGATTCACATGACAATTGGTATCGCAGGTATGGAGATTGTGGTCTAGTTCTTTTGTGTCCTCACAGCTCTCGGGCCCGACTATATAAACCCTTCAGATTTTTTTTCTATCAATATCATAAGATATTTCTTCAAAATATGTTTCACTTTATTCTATTGCAACATAATCTTATACTAGATAAAACTCAAAGTTACACCTTTGGGAGTGTATCCGTTTCTAAAATATTGTGTATTTTGCAATTAAGGATGTATATAAGATCCCCCCACAAAAGAATTACATAGAAGTTACAAAATTTGTGTTCATAGAATAAATGGAAATATTTAAAACTTTCGATTGCCCCTCACATTTGCGAGGGCCACGGTACTAGTTAAACGAAAAACACGTGAATACGAAACCATGAAAAGCATATTCATATGTCCGACTCAAACCCCAAGATTACACACGAGTAAACAGGGTGTCCACAAAGAAATTATTGCGAAGAGAAGTGCCAACTAATTTAACACTTACAGGTCAAATTAATTCGGTTGAAATCCAATTGAAGAACATGAATCAAAGTTTGTTTGTTTATCTCAGCATGGACAAGGAAGGCGCGAAGTTGGCCCCACTGTTAGAACGCGTGGTGCCTATGCTGGAACCCGTAGTGGTGCCTCTCCCGTAGCTGCTGCTGGTGCTGCCGTGGGTCCCTGTAGCAGCGGGAGACTGAGATAGGAAAGCGTCGACCGTGGGCAAAGCCAACGAGAACGTCGCGATCGGCATCTTGGCCGGTTTCCCTGTAGGACCAGGATCGGTCCTCGGCCGGTGACGATCTCGAGGACGACCACGCACGATCTCGTGCCTGAGTGGCCACGAGAGCACCTTCTCCTGGTTGTGAATGTGCGTGTCGAGGCTGCCATTCGGCATCATCTCGTAGACAAGCAAGAGTTCGTTGTCGTCATGGCACCAGCCGACGAGCTGCACGAGGTTGCGGTGCCTCAGCTGGCTTATCACCCTCACCTCTGCGATGTACTCCTTCTTCCCCTGCTTGGAGCCCTGGCCACGAGAGCACCTTCTCCTGGTTGTGAATGAGGAATTGCTACGGTGCTTCGCTAAGAAAACGGAGAACGACTTCCTAAGGTTCATACAGAGGCAACATTATAAAAAGAAGATACTGTTTCCTTACAACTTCGGGTAAGAGTGTTAGTGTCTTGTACACATTAATTTTTGCTTACTCGATGTTAAGTGTAACTGATGAGTTATTGACGTATATAAACGTGCGCAGCTTACATTACATTCTGCTAATCATTGAAGTTGACTCTGTAAGAGTTGAAATCTTAGACTCATTGGCGTATCCCGAAGAGAAGTATCAAAGCATTTTAGATGCGCTCCAAAGTTATTTTCAATCATTATCGCACTATATCGGTCTGTTTTGTTCATTTCCTGAGATATAAAGTAACTAATAACTCATTTATTCATTTTTTTTGCCGGGCAGGATTTGGACAATTTTCAAAAAGAGGACACATGGTGATTTTAAAGAGAAGTTTAATTTTCATCATGTCAAGGTAAGTAGTACGAGCTAGCTAGGTTCACGCGTCTCTTTAATTCTAATTTCAATACCATTATACCATGCTTGATTATTATTTGATTAAATTCTATTCTCGTAAAGTGCGAGAGGCAGCTACCGGAGACCAATTTGTGTGGATACTTCGTTTGCGAGTGGATTCGCCGGGAGGTCAGTGAGTGGAACGCATCGACATGGATAGAAGTACGTGAACAAATATATTCACAATTCTATTTTATTACCATCAATTGTGTTGAGTGTCATTCATAATTTTTGTTATGATGATTGATATTCATATTGATCTTCTTTTTTTATAGTTGTATAAAATGCGGAGGAAGATACAACTAAAGGAGCGATTTCAACCAATTAGAGAGGAAATTGTGGGATTTTTGGTGGACCATGTCATAAACCCAAAAGGAAAATACAATGGCACCGAATAAACGGGCTTTAGTCCCCGTTATGGTCTCCATGTAATCGAATAGACGGGTTCTAGTCCCGGTTATGATCTCCATGTACTCGAATAGATGGGCTCTAGTCCCGATTGTGATCTCCATGTAATTAATTAAATGATTGAATTCTCATAAAGAATAAAGTATATTTTTATTTGATAGATATTTTTTATGAACATTTTGATATGCTATATGTATTTTTCTAATTTGTAATTAATTAACCATATATTTTGCAAGATTGATCATAGTTTCGAATATTCAATTAGGCGGGAATACAAAGTAGCTAGAGCCTGCCACGTGGGAGCTTCTCTAGTCTCGGGTCATATTACGAACCGGGACTAGAGGTCCTCGACCACGCGCTGGCAGCGGCCACGTGAGGACCTCTTTTGTAGCAGGTCGTAACACACCCGGGACTAGAGAGGGGGGCCTCTAGTCCCGATTCTGCGGTCCCGGGTGCACAACCGAACTAGAGGTCCTCCTACCCGGGACTAAAGAGGTTGTTTAGTGGTAGTTACATACCACGGCAGTTGCCGTGAAGTATAATGCACTAAGTAATCCTGTAGAACCGCCGGCCGGTGAGCATGGATCGGTGAGATCTGGATCAGCACGGCGCTCTTGATCTTTGATGAAGAACGACCCCAAGAGGCCTGGCCTGCAGCGTCAACGCTTGGTGGTAGAACGTCGATGTCCTCCAGCCAGATTAGCGTGTGGGCGGTAGAGCATGTTGAGCTGCAGTCATACATGAAAAAACGATGATGGTCGTTGACTCCACTAAACTAATGCAAAGTTGTCCCTAAGAAATCCGAACAGCCATGTTCTCCGTTCTCTAGCATATATGTAGAGTTGTGGTGGAATTGTTAATACCTTTGCCATGTTCTCCCTTTCTCTACCATACATTCAGCACAGACTGCATTTCACCCTATCCCATACCAATTGACCTCCTCCTCCTATATTCAGCTGACACGGCATTTCACCCTTCCTCGGCGAGCTAGCGGGCCGGCCTTTTCCCATCCTTCCCACGTTGCGGCACTGCGCCTCCGCCACCGCCAACTGGTGGCGCGAGACACCACCAGAACGGCAGGACATCCAGCTTTCCCGCCGCCGGACCGGGTTCCATCCCGTGACCATTTATTTCGCTAACCGTGCCCCAGCCCCTCCTAACGGGTGGCTCTGCTCCACGGCCCGCGTCGGCCGGGGGCTAAGGAAGGCGGAAGGGATGCTGTCGCCGTGGAGGGCGACCAGCATCCGCGCGCGAGGACACTCCAGGGGCACGCGAGGAGGTAGGCACTGCAGGGGCGGGGCACGAGCGGCGATTGCTGGTGGAAGGCGGTGGATCCAGGCTAATTTTTTTTAAATAATACATTTTTTAAATTAAATTTGAGACATAATACGCATTTTTAAAGATTTTCAAAATAATACACCCTCGTTAACGCCATAGCCGATAGGTACCTATCGTCTATGCCGTAGACGATTAGCTGGTCGTCCATCGTCTGCGGCATAGACGACTGGACCTGCTCGTCCGCGCCGTGAACGACCGGTGCATGGATGCGTTTCTCACGGATCGATCGGTGGTAGCGAGTGCGTCCGCGCGTGCGTCCGTGCGTGCTCACCGGCGACTGTGCATGTTCTCATGGATCGATCGGTGGTAGCGAGCGAGCTAGCTAGCCGGCCTGGCGATCGTATCGATCGATCGACCGGGCGTGCTAGCGAGCTAGCTGCGCATCGTGCATGCGTCCGTAGGCGCGCATGCGTCCGTCTGTGCGCGCGTGCGCTTGTACGCCGGCTGTGCGTGCGCTCGCCGGATCGCTAGCTGGCTCGATCCTGCCATGATCGATGGCAAAGCTAGCTGCCATCGCGTGAGAGGCACATGGAGACTTATCGTCGACGCCGTGGACGACAGGCCTGTCGGGCGCATGACCGTGCTGGGCCACGACCTGCTCGTCTGCGCGGCAGACGATTGGGTCTGGTCGTCCACGGCGTGAACGATAGGCCCTGCTCGTCCACAGCCTCAACAGGGGTGTATTATTTTTGAAATTGTTTGAAAGCGCGTATTATTCCTCAAAATTAATTTATAAAATATATTATTAAAAAAAATAGCTTGATCCGGGGATCACGAGAGGGAAGAAGGGCCCCGGGCGATGAACTTTCTCTTTGGATGAGCATTGCGTTGAATGTTACGGCCCAAGCGGCCTAGCCCATCTTCTCCTTATTCTTTCTTGTGGCGCTTGGTACACATGTACCGTTGCCCGTTGGATATTACAAATTCTAAAAACACTACTTTTGCATTGCAGAGGTAGCATTTAGCTTCTGGAGTTTGTATATGTAGAAAGAGAAACATGTCATAATGCCCAGTTTTATTCATCAATTAACAAATCCACAAACGTCTAATGATGACACAACATGCTGAGATTTCTCAGATTATTTACAAGATAATTTAGTTGCTAATTTATGGCTTCAACTTGGCTTGTTAGAGACAATCCAAGGTTTGTGACTAGAGATGCAGATCAAGAGCATTGCGGTCTCCTGCTTGGCCCCTTCGTCCTTCATTCATGTCTGTATCTCTAGAGTCATTGATGTTATTCTACAAGCTGGATTTTATGCGCGTCATTGACGCCTTCTCTGAGCTATCTGTGCAAAACTTCCAGATCATCAACTCGGTCAACATTGTGCTGCTTCCAAAGAAAGACGGGGCGGACTCGGTTTCTGATTTTCGCCCCATCAGTCTAATCCACATGATTCCGAAGATCATCGCCAAGGCAATGGCACGTCGCTTAAGCCCCAAAATGAACAACTTGGTCTCCCACTGTCAGAGCGCATTCATAAAGAACAGAAGCATCCATGACAACTTCATGTACGTCAGAAACACTGCGAGATGCCTCCACCGTGCCCATAAGCCGACACTGCTCCTCAAGCTGGACATCGCCAAGGCCTTTGATTCTATGCGCTGGGATTATCTTCTGGATGTCATGCAACGTCAGGGCTTCCCTCCGCGCTGGAGGGCTTGGGTTTCCATCCTCTTCTCCACAGCCACGTCCCGCGTCTTGCTGAACAGCATCCCAGGGCTCGAAATCATTCATGGTCGGGCACTCAGGCAGGGGGACCCGTTGTCGCCCCTGCTTTTCGACATCGGCATTGATCCTCTGAACAGAACTCTTCAGCTGGCCACTGAGCAGGGGCTTCTCCATCCTTTGCCTGATATGGCAACTTTGAGATTATCGCTCTACGCGGACGACGCGGCTATTTTCATATCTTCCACCGCACATGACATCTCTAACCTTGCCTCTACGCTTCGAAGTTTCAGGGAGGCGACGGGTCTGGTCACGAACATCGCCAAGAGCTCCATCTCGCCGATTCGTTGTGAGGACATTGACCTTGACGCTATCCGGAGGACTTCCCGGCTTCCATTGCCCAATTCCCCATCAAGTATCTTGGGTTGCCCCTGGCTCTGGGTAGGCTGCGGCGGGCCGATATTCAGCCTTACATGACAAGATGGCGTCCCGTCTCGAACCTTGGCAGGGTAGATTCATCAACCGCGCGGGTTGCACCGCCCTGGTAGAGTCGGTGCTCTCCTCGATGCCTATTTTTCTCCTCACTGCCATCAAAGCGGACAAATCTATGCTGAAGGCTTTCGACAAGATCAGGAGAGGGATGCTCTGGAACTGCAGTGAGCATGTCAGTGGTGGTAAATGCAAGGTTAGTTGGGACAAGGTCTGCCGTCCTAAGGTTCTTGGTGGCCTCGGAATCCTCAACCTGGAAAAATTCTCAAGAGCGCTTCAGCTAAGATGGTTATGGCACGAGTGGGCCTCCCTGACAAGCCTTGGGTCGGCTCTGAAACGCTAAATGATGACTCAGATAGAAACTTGTTCAACGCTGCCACCAAGGTCTCTATAGGGGACGGGCTCAAAGCTTCATTTTGGGGATCATCTTGGCTTGCCGGACTTCCCGCCAAAGTTATTGCCCCTGACCTCTTCACGGCCTCTAAGCGCAAAAACAGAAAGGTCCATGATGCCCTCGCTGACTACAAATGGATTGCTGACCTCGATGTGGCCAACTTCACGGTCAATCACATCTCCTAGTTCATGCAACTATGGACATTCATCCAGGACACCCCACTCTCCCCTGGTGTCGAGGACACCATCACCTGGACCCTCTCTACTTCAGGGGTCTATTCTGCGAAGTCCGCCTACAAGGCACAGTTCTTTGGTGCCCCTGCTTGCCCATTCATGGCCGTTGTCTGGAACACTTGGGCCCCTCCGAAATGCACCTTCTTCGCCTGGTTGGCCGTGCAAAACCGGCTTTGGACTTCTGACCGTCTTGCCATCAGGGGGTGGCCACATCAGCCGGTTTGTCAGCTCTGCAGGAACCAGCCTGAGACGGGGAGGCATTTGTTGTTTGAGTGCCGCTACTCTAAGAGAGTCTGGGCTGAAGCATCCTCCTGGCTAAAATGCCCGACACTCATGCAAGGCCTTGTGGTCACTAAACCTACTGTCTTTGACTACTGGAAAGACCTTGCAGCCTCACCATCCCCATCTCACAAGGGTCTCAAGTCGGCGATCATCCTTATCACTTGGGAGATTTGGAAAGAGCGGAATGTGAGGGTCTTCAACAACACGTTCACAATACCCTCTATTCTGTTTCAGTGCATCAAAAAACGAGAGTACGAACTGGATCATAGAGGGGGACCAAGGGCTTGGCCGAGATTTGCGAGTAATTAGTTTGTGTGTTGCGTTGTCGGCCTCCTGTGTTGCTAGGTTGCCTTTTTAATTTTTTCGGCTTCGGCCGTGTACTCGCCTTTGCTCCTACTTTATCAATATAAAAGCCAAACCTTTTGCCTTGTTTCTAAAAAAAAGTAGGCATTGCTGTCTTTTTTGGGGCCCACAATTTGGGGCACTTCAGTCGGGAAGCCGAACTTCAACATTCCCGATTGCCATTCAGAAAATATTCGTGGTGAAGACCCCATGTCTGGTCCATACCGGTTTCATGATCCCGTCATAGTGTTACTAGAGCTAGACACTCAATCCCTCAGTCTTTTTCCTTTTTTTTTTTAGAGGTCACCGGGGGAGAGGGAGAAAACCCTCCACCTGAATTTTCATTGATGAGTGGCCGTAGCCGTATCTGATATACATGTTCATAAGGGGGGAAAAGAACAGAAGCAAGGGACTAGCGAGGAGGAGCAAGGCACATGAGCCAGGCCTCAACATCTTCTTTCAGCTCGGGTGGCAGACGGGCCTGCCACAGCAACGCGTCCTCGCGACAGCAACGAAGTCTTTTGCTGGTTGCATCTTATGCAGATGCTGAGTCTTTTGCTTCTAACGCTTTCATGGAACTATAAAGCTAATAGAAACTCATTTTATGACAAAAGAGGCACATGTATATCTGCATGCAGAAAGTCCGTGGATAGGCTAGACATAACGCTTGCTCCGCCCTTGGACACCGTATCATTTCCACGCGTGTGCATGTTTTCTGCATCAGATTATGAAAGAAGTTCTCTACGAGTAAAACATAGAATAACAACCACAAACTTGAATACAAAACGCCAACAATATCTTTATATGCTCAAATTATGCCACAAGATTACATGCAAGTAAACAGAGTTTCCACAAAGAAAATCAACACCTTGCTTCCAGAATTTTTTTGGTTGACATCGAAAGAACACTAATTTAATTGGTTGTTTATTTTTATTTCAGCAAGACGTGTCACCCCCACTGCTAGAACCCGTGATCCCTGCACCGCTATAACGGGTGGTGCCCATGCCGTAGCTGCTGCTGGTGGTCCCTGTAGTATCAAGAGACTGAGATAAGAAGCTGTCAACTGGCATAACGAATCCCATGACCGGCATCTTGGCTGGAAGGTTCGGCAATGGCGCCCGATGTCGCATCACGTTGACAGCGTCACTGATAGACGGCCTCTCGCTGCTGTCGGGGTGCACACACCACAGCGCGGCGACCATCATACGCTCCATCTGCTTCATGTCGCATTCGCCGCTGAGCCGCGGGTCAGCTGCGTCGAGGATCCTTCCCTCACCATACAGCTCCCAGACCAACTGCACCAGTTGCATGGTGACAGTTTTGTTTCCCTGCAGGACCAAGACTGGGTGTCGTCCGGTGATAATCTCGAGAATAACCACACCGAAGCTATAAATGTCAGACTCTTTGCTGGCCTTCCCGGTCACCATGCTCTCAGGGTCCATATACCCCATGCTGCCCATAAGAGTGGTGGTGTGCGACCCTTGCCCGTGTTCGACTAGTCTCGCAAGGCCAAAGTCACCGAGCTTTACTTTGAAGTTCTCGTCAAGCATCAGGTTGCTGGGCTTGATGTCCCGGTGGAGAACGCATTGCCCCCATTCCTCGTGCAGGTATAGAAGTGCAGATCCTACGCCAAGCACAATCTCATGCCTAATATTAATAAAACAAAACACTGTCAATCGAACCGAGTGAGCAGATTGCACACAGATGCGGCTGATCATGTTTGACTATATATTTAAGGAGGACTTGCCTGAGTGACCATGGGAGCACCTTCTCTTGGTTGTGAATATGCGTGTCTAGGCTACCATTTGCCATCAGCTCATAGACAAGCAGGAGCTCACTATCGTCATGGCACCAACCGACGAGCTGCACAAGATTGCGGTGCCTGAGCTGGCTTATGACCCTCACCTCCGCGACGTACTCCTTCTTACCCTGCTTGGAGCCCTTGGAAACTCTCTTTACAGCGACATGAACGTCTGTTTCCTTCAGGTACCCGCGGTACACTGACCCGAAGCCGCCTTCGCCGAGCTTCTCCTTGTCAGAGAAGGAATTTGTCGCGATTTCGAGCTCCTTGTAGCCGAACCTCCTAGGCCCCGTCCATGTCTCGAACTCTTCTTCCATGGGCTTCGCTAGTGATCTCATCCTCATCACCTTGGGCTTCCTCTTGCGGCACAAACACCAAACAGCTGAGAGAATGAGGCAGATTATGACCACGACACCCACAGACGCACCGACTTTGAGACGCACCATTATCAATCTCTCCCTCTCACACCCCTCTCTCTGCGTGAGATTATCCATCTCGTAGCCCTGCCTGGGTATATGTATTCCACTTGGGGTGTAAGACGTAGTAATTGGAGTTGACAAAAATGGTGAACTGGGCAATTTTTCTTGCAAGTAGAATAAAATTATCCAGTAGCGTATTGCAGATCATCATGTTTCCCCGTCAGCGATACAAGTAGGGACACCACTTGGATGAAAAACCTTGGGCTCCCGTCCACACAAGATGAAGACTTGACTTGTGTAATATGCATTGGCTGTATCTACTTTAGAAAATTGTTTAACGATATGGATTTTTTCCATGCCTACAACTTGCCAAAACTGCCAATGTCAGATGGGCCAAGGGGAACCAGATTAATACACAAGATAGCAACTTGTTTGGATCCTGGCTCGAAAAAAACTAAGAAGAATTCAACTTGGATTTTTTTTTTCTTTTTTTAACTTGGATTTCTTGTATGTTTGGATAGGTTCAGAAGTACTTCTCTGCATCTAATTTGCTAGGTGTAGCAACAAAATGTTCTGCGTCAGGTACAAGAGGTGTGGCGTCAGACGAAGAAATGGTCCTGAGCTGACGAAGAAATGGTCCATGTGCCCTGTGAGCACAACACGGCACAAAACTGTCAGAATTTGGTCAACCCACAACTCGAATTGTTGTCGTGTGCCAGCCGTTTCCCATGATGGGTATCTTTGCCGTGCGCATGGAGCAGAAGAAACACGACACATCACATCCCTTTGCCGTGTGCTCGTCACGGCGCAGCACGGCCAATCTATCCTCTTTGTCGTGCGCTCTACGCGCCCACAGCACGGCAAAGGCATTTGCCCAGACCCCAGGCCTCCCACCTTTGTCGTGTGCTTCCTAGAAGACCGCACGACATATCTGCAATATGGTCATCTGGTAAGTTGCCAGGATCACATGTGCGCACCACGTGCACGCTTTGCCGTGCGCCCCAACACGGCAAAGATCTTTGCCGTGTGTATTTACACGGCAAATTGACATTATGGTCCAGTTTTGTTCTATTTCTTAAAAATCCCTGCAATTCATAAAATTTTGCAAATATGGAAATAACAGATCACAATTCACACACAAATATGACAATCTGTGAACATATCACAGATCACAATTCACACGCACATATGGAAATAAACTCCTCCATAACATAAAGATACAATCTCAAACTCCTCCATAATATAAAACGAACTCAAAATCCACAAACATGTCATCTATTCTACAAATAGGTCATGCACTCCACATGTAGGTCACAAAGGGATGGAGCTTGCTCAATCTCCACATGTAGGTCACGACGGCGAAGATGGACATCATTGAGGAGGATCCTGATCCTACACGTTTCCAAAAAAATGATGAGTTCGACAACTAGGTGGAAATGACATAGTCATGGCATTAAAAGAAAGCGAACTAAAATTTGATGAGTTGAACTAACTAAAATTTGACAAGTTCAACTAATGGGTAAAATTTGACAAGTTCAACTAATGGGTAAAATTTGACAAGTTCAACTAACTAAATTTTGACAAGTTTAACTAAAGTGGCAATGGAATGTCAAGCTAAATTATGAGTCATGCGAGCATACCCACGGGAGCCTCCGGACAACGGAAGGGTAGGACAATCGAGGCTGCCCCTCCGGATAGTCCTGGCCACTAGGCAGCGGCGCCATCAAGTGAGATCCACCCGCCGATCCTAGATTCATCTACAACATGGAAAAATGCTCGCATTACACAAAAATTTTAGTTACAACAATAAGATGGATAGAATGACAAGTTTGACAACATACCCATGGGAACATCGTGCGCGAGATGCAAGATCATATGTTGCATCGGATTAAAAAACCCTGGCGGAAGTATCATCTCTAGCTTGCAAAGCAACTCGGGTGCCTATTCATGCAGCTTCTGAACCACTTCACGATCTAACTCCATTGCACAAATCTGGCGGAACAAAAAGCTCAACTCCGCCAGTATTCGCCAAGTCTCCTCATCGACATAGCCTCGAATCATCACCGGCATTATGCGCTCAAGCCACACGTGGTAGTCATGACTCTTCAGCCCTCCTACTCGCTGCATTTCCAGGTTCACACACCTCGCCTAGTTAGCTGCATACCCATCAGGGAAATACAAACACTCCACGAGCCACTGTAATATTTCCCTTTTTTCCGCCCTTGTAGGGCAGAACCGAGCCTTTGGCTTAGACCACCTAGTACCGTTGACTCCAGGAGGCTGCATATCCAGATTTGGCCTGTCACAAAGTTCTTCTTGGTCAATTCGAGCCTTGACGTTATCCTTCGTCTTCTCAGTCTCCATGATGCTGCTATAAAGAGCCTCGGCGATATTCTTTTCGGTGTGCATTACATCAATGTTGTGTGGAAGCTCGACATCCTCCATCTAAGGGAGCAGCTTCCAGAAGCACGGAATGTGAGTCCACTGGTGCGTCACCCCATAACCCATGAAACCATTCCCATCGGGGTTAGGAACAAGAGCTTCTAGCTCAGCCTTTATTTCTCTTCCGGTCATCAGACGTGGTTTCGAAGCATGGATCTCGACTCCTTTCTTGAACCGCTTTACGTCACTCCTATATCTATGATCTGGTTCAAGGAACTGTCGATGTTGATCAATGCAGGAATATTTGCCTCCCTTCTTAAGCCAGAAGAAAGTCATAGCCTGTCTGCACTGTGGGCAAGGCCACTTCCCATGTGTACACCAGCCGCAGAACAAAGCATGTGCTGGTAAGTCATGCAGGGATGTGTGGTACCAGACATACATATCCAAATGATCATTTGTTGAGGCGTCATAAGTTCGGACCCCGCAACCGTTCCAGCCAACAGCCAAGTCTTCCACCAGCGATTCCACGTACACGTTCATGTTCTTACCCGGGTATTTCGGTCCTGGGATTATCATCGACAATAACATGTTATGTCATCTCATGGACTCGCTGGGGGGGAGGTTCTGGGGGATGACAAACACGGGCCAACAGCTGTATGTTGCCGCCGACATGCCATACGGATTGAACCCATCGGTTGATATAGCAATAGCTACGCTCCTCGGGTCGCCCGCTTTTAGTGGATACTTCGCTACAAACTTCTTCCATGCGGCACCATCCGAAGGATGTATCATCTTGTTCGTGTATGTCTTTGTTCATGTAAAGTCGCTGGATCCTCGGTATAAATGGAAGGTACCGGAGAATCTTTTGGGGAATCCCGGTCTGCCTCTTCTGTCCACCACCGAGGTCGACCTCGAAGTACCTAGAGGAATTGCAATGGATGCAATAATTTGTTCCAGCATGTTCTTTCCTGAATAGCATGCATCCCTTTGGACAGGCGTCTATCTTCTCATATGACATCTTAAGGTCACTGAGGAGTTTAGTCACCTCGTAGAAGCTCTTCGCCAAGATGTGCCGTTTCGGTAGAAGGCTGCCAACGACGGCCAGAATATCATCGAAACCATCCCTGCATATCTTCCTCTACCAGCGATGGAATCTAGAAGGGTAACATCTGTATGTTGATGAAGGGATTTCTGTGAACCAAACATAGTCTCGTAGTACTTCTTCGTGTTTTCCTCCGGCTGCTCACTTGTCTCCGCCTCCTGAGGTTTCTCCGCCTCTACATGAGGGCTTTCAGGCGCATTAGCATTAACAAAGTCGTCTAAGCAGTTGTTGAACCCAGTGTCAAAAACGGCCGCTGGCTGAATCTGATGCGGCTCGGTCCTAGGACGTTTTGCTAACTGTTCACCATGGAAATTCCAAACATGGTAGAACGGTGTAAACCCAAACTTGACCTGTGCGTACTGATACCCGATGACGTAGTTACCCGCGTCAAAATAATATGGGTTAGGTTGAGACTCCAAGTGCAGAGTGTATAGTATAGGAAAGACTGTTTTCCCCACGAGGAATGACTCGAGGGTTTATATCGAACTCTCGGGGAACCAGTAGTGAAAGATTTATCTTCTTATCCTTCTCTTGAAAACCTACAAAACAAAGTAAATTGTTTTGTGCCCTCAACCTCACCAAGTGGTTGTCAAGCACAAGGTGTGAGTATGATATGAAAAGATAATAAATGCAAAACAATAAATAAATATGCAATGATGGTGGAAACAATGATGGATGATATTTTTGGGTTTTGTATTGTGAATGCAAGATGTAAAAGTGTTTTTGTATTTTCGGATTTTTAAATGGCAAAAAATGGAAAATGCTTAAAAGTTGTTGGAAAGGTGTTTCTTATGATTAAAAATGGACCGGGGTTCATGGTTTCACAAATGCACTCTCTCTTTAATAAAGTGGTAGATAATGGAACACTAGAATTGACATATTAGATTGCAACAAAAAGGTTTCATGACAAGTTACTAATTATATGGGAATCACGTCCTAACATAGAGATCTTTTGTTTATTAATCTCTCTTATACTCCACTAAGATGGGAATTAAATCGAGTCATCCTAGTATTAAGATAAATCAGAGGATAGCATTAAGTTATATGACATGAAGTTAAAATAAGAACATGCTAGATCTAGTCATGGAGAAGTGGCAAGGTCACCCCCACATCTCCGGTAGCAAGGTATTTTTCTTTATCCCTAGTGAGGCAACAAAGTAAGGTAAAGTACCCAAGTGGATCGCGGAAGTTCTGTCACTTTCACCGCACTAGCCACCCCCGTTACTCCATCTAATGAACACGTTCCCCCTCACACGCTCTCATACACAAGTCTGATCAAAACAAGTAAACAAGAATGGGGTACATAATATGCATCTACTTTCATAACTGAAATGAAACTATTGCAATCTTAAACATATATTAACTCATAAAAAGATCCACCACAAAGATATTACATAGATGACCGTAATCATGTTCAGCAGCTCATACGGTGCTAATTAGTGAAGCTCAAAGAGAGGAGAGATACATAAGTTGCTTCCACAAACCCATAGTCCAGGGGTGGACTACTCCTTCTTCATCATGGAGACGGTGGAGAAGTCGTTGGAGAAGATGGAGACCACGCCGGCAGCACCCCGCCGGAGTTTTCCCCCTCCAATCTGCAGCTCCAGGTCTCTGTTTTGTGGTTTTGTGTTTCTGCGGCGCTCCCTTCCGAAAGCCGTCGAGGGACTATTTTTATAGTCGTTTTTAGGTCAAGACGAAGGCACGGAGATGAAAACGGACGGCATCGGAGCAACGAGGGGGGAGATAGGTGCTCTCACGCGGCTTGGGAATCTGGCCGCGTGGGACCCCCCAAAATCTTTCTCGGACTTCCTTTCGTGCGCTTCCTTGGCTCCTACGCTTTGTTCCTTCCAAAAAATGATCCCCGCAAAATATTAGGTCATTTGGACGTCGTTTGGGTCCCTGAAACATCAAAATATAGAAAATAGGGTTTTCTGCCAGTGCAGGGTTAATTCCAGAAAAATAGGGAAACTGTGAAATATCCCCAAAATCAATATAAAACAATGATATAACCCTTATATGATGCAAATATGATTGAAATATAAGTAATACAATGCAAAGTTCATGTATGCATTTTACATGCATCAACATCCCTAAGCTTAAGTGTCAAATGAAGAAGGAGTGGTCCACCCCTGGACTATGGGATTGTGGAACTAACTTATGTATCTCTCCTCTCTTTGAGCTTCACTAATTAGCACCGTATGAGCTGCTGAACATGATTACGGTCATCTATGTAATACCTTTGTGGTGGATCTTTTTATGAGTTAATATTGTTGGAGATATGCCCTAGAGGCAAATAAATAATAAGATTTATTGCATTATCTCTTTAAGTTTATAAATAGTTTTATAACATGCTATAACTGTATTAATCGGAATTGTTAATACACGTGTGGTATGTAAACAAACCAGAGTCCCTAGTTAAGCCTCTAGATGAACTAGTCCATCAGTCAATGGATGATCGTGATTTCCCGATCATATTGCATTAACAGTTGATGGTGGAGTCATTTTATTGGGAGAATAATTTGATGGACATTACCCAAAGTATTGCAGTTAGGATCGTATCACATAGTTCAACACTGCAATAGTATTATAACGTGGTAGCTTATTCCTTAGACCGTGAGATTACGTCAAGTCGCTGCTTCTGAAAGATACGGCTGATCGCACCTAACGTCATGTCTCATACGCACGACAATAAGGGTGACACTTTCGGGTATTGGAAGGAAGTAGTCGGGGAGAGTGATCAAGAGCGGGATTTGTTCATCCGTGTGATGGATTGATATGCTGGGCCCACTCGGTGAAGATTATATCTGTAAAGCTGCGCAGCGTATGACTAGGTCATTGAGATATAATTTCATGGGAACGAGTAAAGCAACCTTGTCGGTAACGAGATAAAACACAACATAGGATGTTGACGATCGTATCTCGGACAAGGAAGTATCAACGGACAAATGGAATGACCGTATCATGTTAACGGTTCACAGATGATTCAGAGGTGATTTATTCTGGAATGCACAGGGGCCGTCATAGTCATCCAGGGCTCCCTGACAGTCATTGGCGAGAGGGTCTCGACCATGTCTGGCGTATTCTCGAACCGAGGGTAACACGCTTAAGGTCTTGACGACGCTAGGAGAACGTTTTGGAAACATCGGAATATCTTAGGTATAGAGATAGGAGGTTTCGGAAAGGTTCCGGCAAGAACGGAAGAGTTCCGGGAAAGACCGGAAAAGTTCCGGGGAGACCGAAGTGAGTTCGGAATGATCCGGAAAATGTTTCGGAGTCGTGGGAGATTAAATAATATGTAAATATATTAATTATAGAATTATATATATTTATTTATTAATTTAATAATAAAGAAAAAGGAGAAAAAAGGGGCTGCTCACCTAATTGGGCCCTAGAGGCCCAAGAGGGAAGTTCCCCCCCATGTGAGGGGCACGGCTGGGCCCCTTGGGCCCATGGCGCACCAAGGGGGTGCGGCTGGCCCATGTTGAGCCGCACCACCCCCCTCTCCTCCTTTAGTCCCACATTGCCTGGTGGAGGAGAGGTGCAACCCCTCTCCTTCAATAAATAGGGACCCGGATTAATTGGAAAAATACACAGAAATTCCAGGAATTAATTCCGGTTGGCCCAGGCTTCTCCCTAGTCCAATTCCTCCCTCCCCATCTCTCGGCGTGCGCGGTCCCAAGTCAGGACAGCGTATACGGGAGACCTATAAACCGCAGCGCACCGTTGTGCTGCGGGATTCCACCCAAAGTTCTCGCTTCCGCTATTCCGGCTGGATCGGGGAGCCGGAGGTCATCGTCAAGGTCCGTACGTGTGCGAGTACTCGGAGGTGCTGCTCTCTCACGAGTTCGGCACTAGGAGCCTCTTCATCGCCGCGTCTCCTTCTTCTTCGTCGCGCCAAGTTCTCCGCGACCTTGAGGTCGGCTACGTACGTCTTCATCGGCAACGCTTGTGCGGGAGCGTAATTCCCACTATCGGTCTACAAGGGTATGTTTCCGATGTCTCCTCCGTTACAGCATTACTAGATAGATAGATCCTGGCTAGTTTACGGTGTTGCGATAGTTAGAAAAATTATTATTTTCTGCTACGAACCCCATCAGTGGTATCAGAGCCGATCTATGCGTAGTATTGCTGATACGGTTAGAACACATGTTGAATGTGGGCATCGATTCTATAAATTGTTACCCTCTCGCGTGCACTTGTCTATGTTGTTGGCATCGAGTTGATGAAGCGGCCCGGACCGACCTTACGCGTACGCTTACGCGAGACTGGTTCCGCAACTAACATATGGCTTGTACCATATATGCGGCTGGCGGGTGTCTGTCTCTCTCTCTTTAGATGACATAGCATTTGCAATGGAGGGCCCTGAAAAGGGTGTAGTAGAGACAATTATTTAATCGATGTTGTGGTTGTATGTTCGTAGGTAAGAAACGGTTCTTTCACGAAAGCCCTAGCAGCCACGTAAAACATGCAAAAGTAAAAGTAGAAGCGTCTAACTTTGTTTTGCAGTGGGGCTATTTAATATGACATGGTCACGGTAAGTTTTATGTTATCGGAGGCAAAAGGTGGCGCCGTAGACTCGGAGCATTGCCAGGTGGCGCACCATGAAGACCACGGCGCGAGGCCATGTCATATCGCACTTCATTACATTATTATGATATTGTTTGTTGTGTGTATACATCCTATTTGATTGCTTATATATTAAGTATATATACAACGGTAGCAATATTAGGATGATCCCAAATTAATGTCAAAATTGTGTTCGCCCTTAGTGTGCACCACCAATAAAGTTCTACGTTACGGGGTACACCGTTCGCGGTTTCGGTCGCTTTCGGTTACACTCGTCTCTTCGTTCGCATACAGTGGGTGTAAGCCACGTTGCACACGCAGATACACTAAGGTCAAATTGGCGAGCCTAGTATGTCCAGAAACATAGCCTCGGAACACGGGAAGATCGAAAGATCGAGCATGAGTCGCATGATTGTTGCGATTGGTAATTCGTTGCCTACCTTTGAAGTTGTGCTATCCGCCTGATCAATGGGGGTAGCATAATGGATTAGGATCGTGTAATCGCTAAGTTATTTTGTTTGGGATGAATTTCTTAGTGGAGTGTATTTTGATAATGTGATTATAAAATAAACTCATATTTTATAAACTTAGCCTTACCTAGTCTTTGCAAAATTATCTCTGTAGATCATGCCTTATCCTAAGGAAGAAAGTCTTGAGTTCAACCATTTTATTAGAAAAGGAAATCTCCGGAACGATGGATCCAATTTCATGACGTGGTACAGAAACCTGAAGGACGTCCTCTACCAGAACGACATTTCTTACGTGATAGGAGAATTGTTAGGAGATAAACCAGGAGACTCCGCAAGTGCAGAGGCGAAAGAGGAATTTCGTCAGCGTCGTGAGATTTGGAGAAGTGTTCAAATCACGATGTATGTCTGCATGGATATGAGCTGAAAAATGAGTTCCGCCACATGGAGCCCAGGGTGATGCTAGGTGCTCTTAAGATTCGGTTCTTGAACCGAATGAAGCATGAGCAGTACAAGCAGCTAGGCAAGTTTCTTTCACTCAAGATGGAAGAACATACCTGCTTGGAGACACATTTGTGCAAGATGTTTGACATTCACGATGATCTCACAAACACATGCGATTACTGGATGGCGGATACTTTTGCAATACAGGCGGTGTTGCGTTCTCTACCTCCTAGCTATGAGGAGCTTGTCGATGAGTATATACTTAAGAGTGATTTCCTCCTCTTCAATGATTTCCTGGTCGAAATCAAAGATGTGGACGTGGAACCCATCGAAGGAGAGATAGGACACGCAAGGTATATTTGATATACAAGTTATAATTGTTATTTCTTACACTTGTTATATGAAAGTATTTGATGCTTATGTCCTGTTTTATTGAAACAGCACCAGAGTATAACAGGATTCATGAAGAGTTCGCCGTGATGTTGCAGAATGATGGCAAGAAAATCGTTTGATGCCAAGGAGTTTTTCACGCCCATAGTTATCAGTTTGATTAGTGATTTTGAATAAGAGTTTTTATAGTCGAATTTGAGAGTGATTGTAATAAGTATGTCTTATATTCGATGAGACAAGTTATTCATATTTGTAAGAGACAAGCAAGTTGTTTTTATTATGAATAAAGTTTTCTTATGATCATGTTTCGATTATGAATAAATTATTCATGTATTAATCTTTTTGATAGCAAAGTGGATTAATGTTAAAATAAATATCTAAGTCAATAATAAAAGCACTACCGAAATATTTAATCATATAATTGTTGCAAATATTTTGGATGTTTGATCTTGTGTATTTGCATACAACGTGATGATTGAAAATATTGATAAGTCAATATGAGAAGAAATTTGATTCGAAATCATGCAAGATGATCGTTGAATTAAATTGCGTAGTGGAAATTATTATTGAAACCTTTGTTGTATGTCTAAGTAAATAGTAAGTATTTACTAAAAGATACAATTATCTGAAATTATTTGATTTGATCAAGAAAGATTTTCGGATAGAAAAGGAGGATATAAAATCAAGTCATTGTAATTGGATTATAATAGCAAGGATTTTAAAGTTTATTTTACCAAAAGGGACTTGTGAAATTCGGTTCACAAAAGGAATTATGATGCTATAATCAAGCATGTTGATATAGACATTATGATCATACTCTATTTTGAATAAAGTATAGTCCTAAAATCATCTCTTAATATTTTAGAAATCGCGTAGAAAGTTTTTGTTAGAATTAGTAAAACTCCCTATTTTGAAAGATTTCACCCAAAATTCGTATGAACGACAATAAGTTGTGTGTCATGGTTTATAGATTATATGATAATACAAACTATGTACGAAATAGTTCTTTGTAAAATATTCATAGGAATGAATATATTTTCATATGGCAAACACCAACAAGGGCAAAGTAGTATTGCTAACTTGGTGATTCGTTGAAAACAAGTTTCAAGAAAGGATATGAAATAAAGAAAAGCTTAAAAGGGTAATTGACCTTACTCGATTTGTGAGAGAAATATTGTTTTCGGAATTTGCTCCGACAACAAAACTCCACAAGCTGAAATGAAAAATGATGATGTTTGATCATGGTGTTTTCATGTAAGAGCTTTTTATAAAGTGGGCATCAAAGAATATTTTCTGTCTGGTCACAGATTAATATTTCGTGATTTAATGAGCTTGTTACTAGAACAAGGGATACCTACGAAATACAAAGAAATTGAGGTGAACACCAAATTCGAATTGTGACTATGGAGTCATAAATCCAAAAGGTTGCATTTAAGATTATATTAGTAAATGTTGCTTGAATCTTATTAAGTAAAAGGATTACTTGATTTTTCACATGACAAGTTGTGTGAAAAGAATGAAACTGTGAGAAGGACATAAAGCTAATTTTGTCATGAAGAATGTCTTTGACAAAATCAAAATTGTTTTGACTACATTGGATGTAGAAATGCCTAAGTCTTTTGGATTTGCATTAACAAGTGTAATGCATCGTATTTGGAATTTTCGAATTGATACATGATCAAGGATTTCGGTATGACCGAAATATCGAAGGAAATTATATCCGTATAATTTAAGTGGGAGTAGGACAGCTTACCGAATAATATGTAAGTGACATATTGTTAAGTGGGAGCTTGTGGGCTACACAATATGAAATGTGTTTGACATTTTGAGTGGGAGCATTACAAGTTACACATCTCAAATGTAATTGACATTTTGAGTGGGAGCTTAGTCAGGTGTTTATATGTAAATGACATATAATAGATGGTACTAGGAAAATGAATTAGAAGTAATTATGGAATTACATAAAATCATATATGTTTAAAATGTGAGCATCTGTTTTGAATAGATCATTTTAAAGAAGTCGAGGTATTTTTCCAGATTAGATTCTGATGTCAGAATAAGACGTAATGAGGAATTAGTCCTTGTAAATCTGGATAAAGTAATCATGGTTGTGAAATATACTGCACTTCTATGATAAGGTGGCAGCATATTAACCATATTATATACTCGAAAAGATATGATTAGTATTCTTACAAGAAGAATAGAGCTGAAGTGAATTTATGATTCACTATTAGTGAAACCAAAAGTATCCTTCATTGTTTAAAAGAAAATGAGGATATGTGGTTATTTCAAATCTGTAAAGGATGATGAGTTTAACAAGAGTTATGTTAAAAGGATCAACCTGAATGACAGAAGGAAATAGAGCATCAAGTCATCGTAGGATTGATAAAAGGCATTAGACTGACAATAGAATGTCAGGATCTACTTAGGTAAATATAGAAGTATAAAGATACTGCAAAAGTGCATAGAGTTGGTAGAGAAAAGGTATTCTCTAAAACTGAGTGTGTTTAATGCATTAACTGATATTGGATCAGAGTAAGCGCAGGGAAACAAAAGTCTCACTTAGTTGCCAAATATGTATATTTGTTATTAAGATAGCATGATGATATCAAATAAGGTGATATCAATGGTTTGCAAAGAACTTACGGTTATGAAAGGTTCAGACCGAAGGAAACCTCTTCCACGAGCGAGCATTATCATAAACGCTTATAAGATAAGGTTGTATGATTGGTATAGAAATGCAGCTGGTGTATTTGTACTCTAGTGCAAGTGGGAGACTGTTGGAATATGCCCTAGAGGCAAATAAATAATAAGATTTATTGCATTATCTCTTTAAGTTTATAAATAGTTTTATACCATGCTATAACTGTATTAATCGGAATTGTTAATACACGTGTGGTATGTAAACAAACCAGAGTCCCTAGTTAAGCCTCTAGATAAACTAGTCCATCAGTCAATGGATGATCGTGATTTCCCGATCATATTGCATTAACAGTTGATGGTGGAGTCATTTTATTGGGAGAATAATTTGATGGACATTACCCAAAGTATTGCAGTTAGGATCGTATCACATAGTTCAACACTGCAATAGGATTATAACGTGGTAGCTTATTCCTTAGACCGTGAGATTACATCAAGTCGCTGCTTCTGAAAGATACGGCTGATCGCACCTAACGTCATGTCTCATACGCACGACAATAAGGGTGACACTTTCGGGTATTGGAAGGAAGTAGTCGGGGAGAGTGATCAAGAGCGGGATTTGTTCATCCGTGTGATGGATTGATATGCTGGGCCCACTCGGTGAGATTATATCTGTAAAGCTGCGCAGCGTATGACTAGGTCATTGAGATATAATTTCATGGGAACGAGTAAAGCAACCTTGTCGGTAACGAGATAAAACACAACATCGGATGTTGACGATCGTATCTCGGACAAGGAAGTATCAACGAACAAAGGGAATGACCATATCATGTTAACGGTTCAAGATGATTCAAGGTGATTTATTCTAGAATGCACGGGGCCGTCATAGTCATCCAGGGCTCCCTGACGGTCATTGGCGAGAGGGTCTCGACCATGTCTGGAGTATTCTCGAACCGAGGGTAACACACTTAAGGTCTTGACGACGCTAGGAGAACGTTTTGGAAACATCGGAGTATCTTAGGTATAGAGATAGGAGGTTTCGGAAAGGTTCCGGCAAGAACGGAAGAGTTCCGGGAAGACCGGAAAGTTCCGGGGAGACCGAAGTGAGTTCGGAATGATCCGGAAAATGTTTCGGAGTCGTGGGAGATTAAATAATATGTAAATATATTAATTATGAATTATATATATATTATATATTATTTAATAATAAAGAAAAAGGAGAAAAAAGGGGCTGCTCACCTAATGGCCTAGAGGCCCAAGAGGGAAGTTCCCCCCCATGTGAGGGGCGGCAGGGCCCTTGGGCCCATGGCGCACCAAGGGGTGCGGCTGGCCCATGTTGAGCCGCACCACCCCCCTCTCCTCCTTTAGTCCCACATTGCCTGGTGAGGAGAGGTGCAACCCCTCTCCTTCAATAAATAGGGACCCGGATTAATTGGAAAAATACACAGAAAATTCAGGAATTAATTCCGGTTGGCCCAGGCTTCTCCCTAGTCCAATTCCTCCCTCCCCATCTCTCGGCGTGCACGGTCCCAAGTCTGGACAGCGTATACGGGAGACCTATAAACCGCAGCGCACCGTTGTGCTGCGGGATTCCACCCAAAGTTCTCGCTTCCGCTATTCCGGCTGGATCGGGGAGCACGGAGGTCATCGTCAAGGTCCGTACGTGTGCGAGTACTCGGAGGTGCTGCTCTCTCACGAGTTCGGCACTAGGAGCTCTTCATCGCCGCGTCTCCTTCTTCTTCGTCGCGCCAAGTTCTCCGCGACCTTGAGGTCGGCTACGTACGTCTTCATCGGCAACGCTTGTGCGGGAGCGTAATTCCCGCTATCGGTCTACAAGGGTATGTTTCCGATGTCTCCTCCGTTACAGCATTACTAGATAGATAGATCCTGGCTAGTTTACGGTGTTGCGATAGTTAGAAAAATTATTATTTTCTGCTACGAACCCCATCAGTGGTATCAGAGCCGATCTATGCGTAGTATTGCTGATACGGTTAGAACACATGTTGAATGTGGGCATCGATTCTATAATTGTTACCCTCTCGCGTGCACTTGTCTATGTTGTTGGCATCGAGTTGATGAAGCGGCCCGGACCGACCTTACGCGTACGCTTACGCGAGACTGGTTCCGCAACTAACATATGGCTTGTACCATATATGCGGCTGGCGGGTGTCTGTCTCTCTCTCTTTAGACGACATAGCATTTGCAATGGAGGGCCCTGAAAAGGGTGTAGTAGAGACAATTATTTAATCGATGTTGTGGTTGTATGTTCGTAGGTAAGAAACGGTTCTTTCACGAAAGCCCTAGCAGCCACGTAAAACATGCAAAAGTAAAAGTAGAAGCGTCTAACTTTGTTTTGCAGTGGGGCTATTTAATATGACATGGTCACGGTAAGTTTTGTGTTATCGGAGGCAAAAGGTGGCGCCGTAGACTCGGAGCATTGCCAGGTGGCGCGCCATGAAGACCACGGCGCGAGGCCATGTCATATCGCACTTCATTACATTATTATGATATTGTTTGTTGTGTGTATACATCCTATTTGATTGCTTATATATTAAGTATATATATACAACGGTAGCAATATTAGGATGATCCCAAATTAATGCCAAAATTGTGTTCGCCCTTAGTGTGCACCACCAATAAAGTTCTACGTTACGGGGTACACCGTTCGCGGTTTCGGTCGCTTTCGGTTACACTCGTCTCTTCGTTCGCATACAGTGGGTGTAAGCCACGTTGCACACGCAGATACACTAAGGTCAAATTGGCGAGCCTAGTATGTCCAGAAACATAGCCTCGGAACACGGGAAGATCGAAAGATCGAGCATGAGTCGCATGATTGTTGCGATTGGTAATTCGTTGCCTACCTTTGAAGTTGTGCTATCCGCCTGATCGATGGGGGTAGCATAATGGATTAGGATCGTGTAATCGCTAAGTTATTTTGTTTGGGATGAATTTCTTAGTGGAGTGTATTTTGATAATGTGATTATAAAATAAACTCATATTTTTATAAACTTAGCCTTACCTAGTCTTTGCAAATTATCTCTGTAGATCATGCCTTATCCTAAGGAAGAAAGTCTTGAGTTCAACCATTTTATTAGAAAAGGAAATCTCCGGAACGATGGATCCAATTTCATGACGTGGTACAGAAACCTGAAGGACGTCCTCTACCAGAACGACATTTCTTACGTGATAGGAGAATTGTTAGGAGATAAACCAGGAGACTCCGCAAGTGCAGAGGCGAAAGAGGAATTTCGTCAGCGTCGTGAGATTTGGAGAAGTGTTCAAATCACGATGTATGTCTGCATGGATAATGAGCTGAAAAATGAGTTTCGCCACATGGAGCCCAGGGTGATGCTAGGTGCTCTTAAGATTCGGTTCTTGAACCGAATGAAGCATGAGCAGTACAAGCAGCTAGGCAAGTTTCTTTCACTCAAGATGGAAGAACATACCTGCTTGGAGACACATTTGTGCAAGATGTTTGACATTCACGATGATCTCACAAACACATGCGATTACTGGATGGCGGATACTTTTGCAATACAGACGGTGTTGCGTTCTCTACCTCCTAGCTATGAGGAGCTTGTCGATGAGTATATACTTAAGAGTGATTTCCTCCTCTTCAATGATTTCCTGGTCGAAATCAAAGATGTGGAGGGAACCCATCGAAGGAGAGATAGATGACACGCAAGGTATATTTGATATACAAGTTATAATTGTTATTTCTTACACTTGTTTATATGATAAGTATTTGATGCTTATGTCCTGTTTTATTGAAACAGCACCAGAGTATAACAGGATTCATGAAGAGTTCGCCGTGATGTTGCAGAATGATGGCAAGAAAATCGTTTGATGCGAAGGAGTTTTTCACGCCCATAGTTATCAGTTTGATTAGTGATTTTGAATAAGAGTTTTTATAGTCGAATTTGAGAGTGATTGTAATAAGTATGTCTTATATTCGATGAGACAAGTTATTCATATTTGTAAGAGACAAGCAAGTTGTTTTTATTATGAATAAAGTTTTCTTATGATCATGTTTCGATTATGAATAAATTATTCATGTATTAATCTTTTTGATAGCACAGTGGATTAATGTTAAAATAAATATCTAAGTCAATAATAAATAGCACTACCGAAATATTTAATCATATAATTGTTGCAAATATTTTGGATGTTTGATCTTGTGTATTTGCATACAACGTGATGATTGAAAATATTGATAAGTCAATATGAGAAGAAATTTGATTCGAAATCATGCAAGATGATCGTTGAATTAAATTGCGTAGTGGAAATTATTATTGAAACCTTTGTTGTATGTCTAAGTAAATAGTAATATTTACTAAAAGATACAATTATCTGAAATTATTTGATTTGATCAAGAAAGATTTTCGGATAGAAAAGGAGGATATAAAATCAAGTCATTGTAATTGGATTATAATAGCAAGGATTTTAAAGTTTATTTTACCAAAAGGGAATTGTGAAATTCGGTTCACAAAAGGAATTATGATGCTATAATCAAGCATGTTGATATAGACATTATGATCATACTCTATTTTGAATAAAGTATAGTCCTAAAATCATCTCTTAATATTTTAGAAATCGCGTAGAAAGTTTTTGTTAGAATTAGTAAACTCCCTATTTTGAAAGATTTCACCCAAAATTCGTATGAACGACAATAAGTTGTGTGTCATGGTTTATAGATTATATGATAATACAAACTATGTACGAAATAGTTCTTTGTAAAATATTCATAGGAATGAATATATATTTCATATGGCAAACACCAACAAGGGCAAAGTCAGTATTGCTAACTTGGTGATTCGTTGAAAGCAAGTTTCAAGAAAGGATGTGAAATAAAGAAAAGCTTAAAAAGGGTAATTGACCTTACTCGATTTGTGAGAGAAATATTGTTTTCGGAATTTGCTCCGACAACAAAACTCCACAAGCTGAAATGAAAAATGATGATGTTTGATCATGGTGTTTTCATGTAAGAAGCTTTTACATAAAGTGGCATCAAAGAATATTTTCTGTCTGGTCACAGATTAATATTCGTGATTTAATGAGCTTGTTACTAGAACAAGGGATACCTACGAAATACAAAGAAATTGAGGTGAACACCAAATTCGAATTGTGACTATGGAAGTCATAAATCCAAAAGGTTGCATTTAAGATTATATTAGTAAATGTTGCTTGAATCTTATTAAGTAAAAGGATTACTTGATTTTTCACATGACAAGTTGTGTGAAAAGAATGAAACTGTGTGAAGGACATAAAGCTAATTTTGTCATGAAGAATGTCTTTGACAAAATCAAAATTGTTTTGACTACATTGGATGTAGAAATGCCTAAGTCTTTTGGATTTGCATTAACAAGTGTAATGCATCGTATTTGGAATTTTCGAATTGATACAAGATCAAGGATTTCGGTATGACCGAAATATCGAAGGAAATTATATCCGTATAATTTAAGTGGGAGTAGGACAGCTTACCGAATAATATGTAAGTGACATATTGTTAAGTGGGAGCTTGTGGGCTACACAATATGAAATGTGTTTGACATTTTGAGTGGGAGCATTATAAGTTACACAATCTCAAATGTAATTGACATTTTGAGTGGGAGCTTAGTCAGGTGTTTATATGTAAATGACATATAATAGATGGTACTAGGAAAATGAATTAGAAGTAATTATGGAATTACAAGAAAATCATATATGTTTAAAATGTGAGCATCTGTTTTGAATAGATCATTTTAAAGAAGTCGAGGTATTTTTCCAGATTAGATTCTGACATGTCAGAATAAGACGTAATGAGGAATTAGTCCTTGTAAATCTGGATAAAGTAATCATGGTTGTGAAATATACTGCACTTCTATGATAAGGTGGCAGCATATTAACCATATTATATACTCGAAAAGATATGATTAGTATTCTTACAAGAAGAATGAGAGCTGAAGTGAATTTATGATTTACTATTAGTGAAACCAAAAGTATCCTTCATTGTTTAAAAGAAAATGAGGATATGTGGTTATTTCAAATCTGTAAAGGATGATGAGTTTAACAAGAGTTATGTTAAAAGGATCAACCTGAATGACAGAAGGAAATAGAGGATCAAGTCATCGTAGGATTGATAAAAGGCATTAGACTGACAATAGAATGTCAGGATCTACTTAGGTAAATATAGAAGTATAAAGATACTGCAAAAGTGCATAGAGTTGGTAGAGAAAAGGTATTCTCTAAAACTGAGTGTGTTTAATGCTATTAACTGATATTGGATCAGAGTAAGCGCAGGGAAACAAAAGTCTCACTTAGTTGCCAAATATGTATATTTGTTATTAAGATAGCATGATGATATCAAATAAGGTGATATCAATGGTTTGCAAAGAACTTACGGTTATGAAAGGTTCAGACCGAAGGAAACCTCTTCCACGAGCGAGCATTATCATAAACGCTTATAAGATAAGGTTGTATGATTGGTATAGAAATGCAGCTGGTGTATTTGTACTCTAGTGCAAGTGGGAGACTGTTGGAGATATGCCCTAGAGGCAAATAAATAATAAGATTTATTGCATTATCTCTTTAAGTTTATAAATAGTTTTATACCATGCTATAACTGTATTAATCGGAATTGTTAATACACGTGTGGTATGTAAACAAACCAGAGTCCCTAGTTAAGCCTCTAGATAACTAGTCCATCAGTCAATGGATGATCGTGATTTCCCGATCATATTGCATTAACAGTTGATGGTGGAGTCATTTTATTGGGAGAATAATTTGATGGACATTACCCAAAGTATTGCAGTTAGGATCGTATCACATAGTTCAACACTGCAATAGGATTATAACGTGGTAGCTTATTCCTTAGACCGTGAGATTACATCAAGTCGCTGCTTCTGAAAGATACGGCTGATCGCACCTAACGTCATGTCTCATACGCACGACAATAAGGGTGACACTTTCGGGTATTGGAAGGAAGTAGTCGGGGAGAGTGATCAAGAGCGGGATTTGTTCATCCGTGTGATGGATTGATATGCTGGGCCCACTCGGTGAGATTATATCTGTAAAGCTGCGCAGCGTATGACTAGGTCATTGAGATATAATTTCATGGCAACGAGTAAAGCAACCTTGTCGGTAACGAGATAAAACACAACATAGGATGTTGACGATCGTATCTCGGACAAGGAAGTATCAACGAACAAAGGGAATGACCGTATCATGTTAACGGTTCACAGATGATTCAGAGGTGATTTATTCTAGAATGCACAGGGGCCGTCATAGTCATCCAGGGCTCCCTGACGGTCATTGGCGAGAGGGTCTCGACCATGTCTGGCGTATTCTCGAACCGAGGGTAACACGCTTAAGGTCTTGACGACGCTAGGAGAACGTTTTGGAAACATCGGAATATCTTAGGTATAGAGATAGGAGGTTTCGGAAAGGTTCCGGCAAGAACGGAAGAGTTCCGGGAAAGACCGGAAAAGTTCCGGGGAGACCGAAGTGAGTTCGGAATGATCCGGAAAATGTTTCGGAGTCGTGGGAGATTAAATAATATGTAAATATATTAATTATAGAATTATATATATTTATTTATTAATTTAATAATAAAGAAAAAGGAGAAAAAAGGGGCTGCTCACCTAATTGGCCCTAGAGGCCCAAGAGGGAAGTTCCCCCCCATGTGAGGGGCACGGCAGGGCCCCTTGGGCCATGGCGCACCAAGGGGGTGCGGCTGGCCCATGTTGAGCCGCACCACCCCCCTCTCCTCCTTTAGTCCCACATTGCCTGGTGGAGGAGAGGTGCAACCCCTCTCCTTCAATAAATAGGGACCCGGATTAATTGGAAAAATACACAGAAATTCCAGGAATTAATTCCGGTTGGCCCAGGCTTCTCCCTAGTCCAATTCCTCCCTCCCCATCTCTCGGCGTGCACGGTCCCAAGTCAGGACAGCGTATACGGGAGACCTATAAACCGCAGCGCACCGTTGTGCTGCGGGATTCCACCCAAAGTTCTCGCTTCCGCTATTCCGGCTGGATCGGGGAGCCCGGAGGTCATCGTCAAGGTCCGTACGTGTGCGAGTACTCGGAGGTGCTGCTCTCTCACGAGTTCGGCACTAGGAGCCTCTTCATCGCCGCGTCTCCTTCTTCTTCGTCGCGCCAAGTTCTCCGCGACCTTGAGGTCGGCTACGTACGTCTTCATCGGCAACGCTTGTGCGGGAGCGTAATTCCCGCTATCGGTCTACAAGGGTATGTTTCCGATGTCTCCTCCGTTACAGCATTACTAGATAGATAGATCCTGGCTAGTTTACGGTGTTGCGATAGTTAGAAAAATTATTATTTTCTGCTACGAACCCCATCAGTGGTATCAGAGCCGATCTATGCGTAGTATTGCTGATACGGTTAGAACACATGTTGAATGTGGGCATCGATTCTATAAATTGTTACCCTCTCGCGTGCACTTGTCTATGTTGTTGGCATCGAGTTGATGAAGCGGCCCGGACCGACCTTACGCGTACGCTTACGCGAGACTGGTTCCGCAACTAACATATGGCTTGTACCATATATGCGGCTGGCGGGTGTCTGTCTCTCTCTCTTTAGACGACATAGCATTTGCAATGGAGGGCCCTGAAAAGGGTGTAGTAGAGACAATTATTTAATCGATGTTGTGGTTGTATGTTCGTAGGTAAGAAACGGTTCTTTCACGAAAGCCCTAGCAGCCACGTAAAACATGCAAAAGTAAAAGTAGAAGCGTCTAACTTTGTTTTGCAGTGGGGCTATTTAATATGACATGGTCACGGTAAGTTTTGTGTTATCGGAGGCAAAAGGTGGCGCCGTAGACTCGGAGCATTGCCAGGTGGCGCGCCATGAAGACCACGGCGCGAGGCCATGTCATATCGCACTTCATTACATTATTATGATATTGTTTGTTGTGTGTATACATCCTATTTGATTGCTTATATATTAAGTATATATATACAACGGTAGCAATATTAGGATGATCCCAAATTAATGCCAAAATTGTGTTCGCCCTTAGTGTGCACCACCAATAAAGTTCTACGTTACGGGGTACACCGTTCGCGGTTTCGGTCGCTTTCGGTTACACTCGTCTCTTCGTTCGCATACAGTGGGTGTAAGCCACGTTGCACACGCAGATACACTAAGGTCAAATTGGCGAGCCTAGTATGTCCAGAAACATAGCCTCGGAACACGGGAAGATCGAAAGATCGAGCATGAGTCGCATGATTGTTGCGATTGGTAATTCGTTGCCTACCTTTGAAGTTGTGCTATCCGCCTGATCGATGGGGGTAGCATAATGGATTAGGATCGTGTAATCGCTAAGTTATTTTGTTTGGGATGAATTTCTTAGTGGAGTGTATTTTGATAATGTGATTATAAAATAAACTCATATTTTTATAAACTTAGCCTTACCTAGTCTTTGCAAAATTATCTCTGTAGATCATGCCTTATCCTAAGGAAGAAAGTCTTGAGTTCAACCATTTTATTAGAAAAGGAAATCTCCGGAACGATGGATCCAATTTCATGACGTGGTACAGAAACCTGAAGGACGTCCTCTACCAGAACGACATTTCTTACGTGATAGGAGAATTGTTAGGAGATAAACCAGGAGACTCCGCAAGTGCAGAGGCGAAAGAGGAATTTCGTCAGCGTCGTGAGATTTGGAGAAGTGTTCAAATCACGATGTATGTCTGCATGGATAATGAGCTGAAAAATGAGTTCCGCCACATGGAGCCCAGGGTGATGCTAGGTGCTCTTAAGATTCGGTTCTTGAACCGAATGAAGCATGAGCAGTACAAGCAGCTAGGCAAGTTTCTTTCACTCAAGATGGAAGAACATACCTGCTTGGAGACACATTTGTGCAAGATGTTTGACATTCACGATGATCTCACAAACACATGCGATTACTGGATGGCGGATACTTTTGCAATACAGACGGTGTTGCGTTCTCTACCTCCTAGCTATGAGGAGCTTGTCGATGAGTATATACTTAAGAGTGATTTCCTCCTCTTCAATGATTTCCTGGTCGAAATCAAAGATGTGGACGTGGAACCCATCGAAGGAGAGATAGATGACACGCAAGGTATATTTGATATACAAGTTATAATTGTTATTTCTTACACTTGTTTATATGATAAGTATTTGATGCTTATGTCCTGTTTTATTGAAACAGCACCAGAGTATAACAGGATTCATGAAGAGTTCGCCGTGATGTTGCAGAATGATGGCAAGAAAATCGTTTGATGCGAAGGAGTTTTTCACGCCCATAGTTATCAGTTTGATTAGTGATTTTGAATAAGAGTTTTTATAGTCGAATTTGAGAGTGATTGTAATAAGTATGTCTTATATTCGATGAGACAAGTTATTCATATTTGTAAGAGACAAGCAAGTTGTTTTTATTATGAATAAAGTTTTCTTATGATCATGTTTCGATTATGAATAAATTATTCATGTATTAATCTTTTTGATAGCACAGTGGATATAAATGTTAAAATAAATATCTAAGTCAATAATAACATAGCACTACCGAAATATTTAATCATATAATTGTTGCAAATATTTTGGATGTTTGATCTTGTGTATTTGCATACAACGTGATGATTGAAAATATTGATAAGTCAATATGAGAAGAAATTTGATTCGAAATCATGCAAGATGATCGTTGAATTAAATTGCGTAGTGGAAATTATTATTGAAACCTTTGTTGTATGTCTAAGTAAATAGTAATTATTTACTAAAAGATACAATTATCTGAAATTATTTGATTTGATCAAGAAAGATCTTTCGGATAGAAAAGGAGGATATAAAATCAAGTCATTGTAATTGGATTATAATAGCAAGGATTTTAAAGTTTATTTTACCAAAAGGGACTTGTGAAATTCGGTTCACAAAAGGAATTATGATGCTATAATCAAGCATGTTGATATAGACATTATGATCATACTCTATTTTGAATAAAGTATAGTCCTAAAATCATCTCTTAATATTTTAGAAATCGCGTAGAAAGTTTTTGTTAGAATTAGTAAAACTCCCTATTTTGAAAGATTTCACCCAAAATTCGTATGAACGACAATAAGTTGTGTGTCATGGTTTATAGATTATATGATAATACAAAGCTATGTACGAAATAGTTCTTTGTAAAATATTCATAGGAATGAATATATATTTCATATGGCAAACACCAACAAGGGCAAAGCAGTATTGCTAACTTGGTGATTCGTTGAAAGCAAGTTTCAAGAAAGGATGTGAAATAAAGAAAAGCTTAAAAAGGGTAATTGACCTTACTCGATTTGTGAGAGAAATATTGTTTTCGGAATTGCTCCGACAACAAAACTCCACAAGCTGAAATGAAAAATGATGATGTTTGATCATGGTGTTTTCATGTAAGAAGCTTTTACATAAGTGGCATCAAAGAATATTTTCTGTCTGGTCACAGATTAATATTCGTGATTTAAATGAGCTTGTTACTAGAACAAGGGATACCTACGAAATACAAAGAAATTGAGGTGAACACCAAATTCGAATTGTGACTATGAAGTCATAAATCCAAAAGGTTGCATTTAAGATTATATTAGTAAATGTTGCTTGAATCTTATTAAGTAAAAGGATTACTTGATTTTTCACATGACAAGTTGTGTGAAAAGAATGAAACTGTGTGAAGGACATAAAGCTAATTTTGTCATGAAGAATGTCTTTGACAAAATCAAAATTGTTTTGACTACATTGGATGTAGAAATGCCTAAGTCTTTTGGATTTGCATTAACAAGTGTAATGCATCGTATTTGGAATTTTCGAATTGATACAAGATCAAGGATTTCGGTATGACCGAAATATCGAAGGAAATTATATCCGTATAATTTAAGTGGGAGTAGGACAGCTTACCGGAATAATATGTAAGTAACATATTGTTAAGTGGGAGCTTGTGGGCTACACAATATGAAATGTGTTTGACATTTTGAGTGGGAGCATTATAAGTTACACGATCTCAAATGTAATTGACATTTTGAGTGGGAGCTTAGTCAGGTGTTTATATGTAAATGACATATAATAGATGGTACTAGGAAAATGAATTAGAAGTAATTATGGAATTACAAGAAAATCATATATGTTTAAAATGTGAGCATCTGTTTTGAATAGATCATTTTAAAGAAGTCGAGGTATTTTTCCAGATTAGATTCTGACATGTCAGAATAAGACGTAATGAGGAATTAGTCCTTGTAAATCTGGATAAAGTAATCATGGTTGTGAAATATACTGCACTTCTATGATAAGGTGGCAGCATATTAACCATATTATATACTCGAAAAGATATGATTAGTATTCTTACAAGAAGAATGAGAGCTGAGTGAATTTATGATTCACTATTAGTGAAACCAAAAGTATCCTTCATTGTTTAAAAGAAAATGAGGATATGTGGTTATTTCAAATCTGTAAAGGATGATGAGTTTAACAAAGTTATGTTAAAAGGATCAACCTGAATGACAGAAGGAAATAGAGGATCAAGTCATCGTAGGATTGATAAAAGGCATTAGACTGACAATAGAATGTCAGGATCTACTTAGGTAAATATAGAAGTATAAAGATACTGCAAAAGTGCATAGAGTTGGTAGAGAAAAGGTATTCTCTAAAACTGAGTGTGTTTAATGCATTAACTGATATTGGATCAGAGTAAGCGCAGGGAAACAAAAGTCTCACTTAGTTGCCAAATATGTATATTTGTTATTAAGATAGCATGATGATATCAAATAAGGTGATATCAATGGTTTGCAAAGAACTTACGGTTATGAAAGGTTCAGACCGAAGGAAACCTCTTCCACGAGCGAGCATTATCATAAACGCTTATAAGATAAGGTTGTATGATTGGTATAGAAATGCAGCTGGTGTATTTGTACTCTAGTGCAAGTGGGAGACTGTTGGAGATATGCCCTAGAGGCAAATAAATAATAAGATTTATTGCATTATCTCTTTAAGTTTATAAATAGTTTTATACCATGCTATAACTGTATTAATCGGAATTGTTAATACACGTGTGGTATGTAAACAAACCAGAGTCCCTAGTTAAGCCTCTAGATAAACTAGTCCATCAGTCAATGGATGATCGTGATTTCCCGATCATATTGCATTAACAGTTGATGGTGGAGTCATTTTATTGGGAGAATAATTTGATGGACATTACCCAAAGTATTGCAGTTAGGATCGTATCACATAGTTCAACACTGCAATAGGATTATAACGTGGTAGCTTATTCCTTAGACCGTGAGATTACATCAAGTCGCTGCTTCTGAAAGATACGGCTGATCGCACCTAACGTCATGTCTCATACGCACGACAATAAGGGTGACACTTTCGGGTATTGGAAGGAAGTAGTCGGGGAGAGTGATCAAGAGCGGGATTTGTTCATCCGTGTGATGGATTGATATGCTGGGCCCACTCGGTGAGATTATATCTGTAAAGCTGCGCAGCGTATGACTAGGTCATTGAGATATAATTTCATGGCAACGAGTAAAGCAACCTTGTCGGTAACGAGATAAAACACAACATAGGATGTTGACGATCGTATCTCGGACAAGGAAGTATCAACGAACAAAGGGAATGACCGTATCATGTTAACGGTTCACAAGATGATTCAGAGGTGATTTATTCTAGAATGCACGGGGCCGTCATAGTCATCCAGGGCTCCCTGACGGTCATTGGCGAGAGGGTCTCGACCATGTCTGGCGTATTCTCGAACCGAGGGTAACACACTTAAGGTCTTGACACGCTAGGAGAACGTTTTGGAAACATCGGAATGGCTTAGGTATAGAGATAGGAGGTTTCGGAAAGGTTCCGGCAAGAACGGAAGAGTTCCGGGAAAGACCGGAAAAGTTCCGGGGAGACCGAAGTGAGTTCGGAATGATCCGGAAATGTTTCGGAGTCGGGGAGATTAAATAATATGTAAATATATTAATTATAGAATTATATATATTTATTTATTAATTTAATAATAAAGAAAAAGGAGAAAAAAGGGGCTGCTCACCTAATGGGCCCCTAGAGGCCCAAGAGGGAAGTTCCCCCCCATGTGAGGGGCACGGCAGGGCCCCTTGGGCCCATGGCGCACCAAGGGGTGCGGCTGGCCCATGTTGAGCCGCACCACCCCCTCTCCTCCTTTAGTCCCACATTGCCTGGTGGAGGAGAGGTGCAACCCCTCTCCTTCAATAAATAGGGACCCGGATTAATTGGAAAAATACACAGAAATTCAGGAATTAATTCCGGTTGGCCCAGGCTTCTCCCTAGTCCAATTCCTCCCTCCCCATCTCTCGGCGTGCGCGGTCCCAAGTCTGGACAGCGTATACGGGAGACCTATAAACCGCAGCGCACCGTTGTGCTGCGGGATTCCACCCAAAGTTCTCGCTTCCGCTATTCCGGCTGGATCGGGGAGCACGGAGGTCATCGTCAAGGTCCGTACGTGTGCGAGTACTCGGAGGTGCTGCTCTCTCACGAGTTCGGCACTAGGAGCTCTTCATCGCCGCGTCTCCTTCTTCTTCGTCGCGCCAAGTTCTCCGCGACCTTGAGGTCGGCTACGTACGTCTTCATCGGCAACGCTTGTGCGGGAGCGTAATTCCCGCTATCGGTCTACAAGGGTATGTTTCCGATGTCTCCTCCGTTACAGCATTACTAGATAGATAGATCCTGGCTAGTTTACGGTGTTGCGATAGTTAGAAAAATTATTGTTTTCTGCTACGAACCCCATCAGTGGTATCAGAGCCGATCTATGCGTAGTATTGCTGGTACGGTTAGAACACATGTTGAATGTGGGCATCGATTCTATAATTGTTACCCTCTCGCGTGCACTTGCTATGTTGTTGGCATCGAGTTGATGAAGCGGCCCGGACCGACCTTACGCGTACGCTTACGCGAGACTGGTTCCGCAACTAACATATGGCTTGTACCATATATGCGGCTGGCGGGTGTCTGTCTCTCTCTCTTTAGACGGCATAGCATTTTCAATGGAGGGCCCTGAAAAGGGTGTAGTAGAGACAATTATTTAATCGATGTTGTGGTTGTATGTTCGTAGGTAAGAAACGGTTCTTTCACGAAAGCCCTAGCAGCCACGTAAAACATGCAAAAGTAAAAGTAGAAGCGTCTAACTTTGTTTTGCAGTGGGGCTATTTAATATGACATGGTCACGGTAAGTTTTGTGTTATCGGAGGCAAAAGGTGGCGCCGTAGACTCGGAGCATTGCCAGGTGGCGCGCCATGAAGACCACGGCGCGAGGCCATGTCATATCGCACTTCATTACATTATTATGATATTGTTTGTTGTGTGTATACATCCTATTTGATTGCTTATATATTAAGTATATATATACAACGGTAGCAATATTAGGATGATCCCAAATTAATGCCAAAATTGTGTTCGCCCTTAGTGTGCACCACCAATAAAGTTCTACGTTACGGGGTACACCGTTCGCGGTTTCGGTCGCTTTCGGTTACACTCGTCTCTTCGTTCGCATACAGTGGGTGTAAGCCACGTTGCACACGCAGATACACTAAGGTCAAATTGGCGAGCCTAGTATGTCCAGAAACATAGCCTCGGAACACGGGAAGATCGAAAGATCGAGCATGAGTCGCATGATTGTTGCGATTGGTAATTCGTTGCCTACCTTTGAAGTTGTGCTATCCGCCTGATCGATGGGGGTAGCATAATGGATTAGGATCGTGTAATCACTAAGTTATTTTGTTTGGGATGAATTTCTTAGTGGAGTGTATTTTGATAATGTGATTATAAAATAAACTCATATTTTTATAAACTTAGCCTTACCTAGTCTTTGCAAATTATCTCTGTAGATCATGCCTTATCCTAAGGAAGAAAGTCTTGAGTTCAACCATTTTATTAGAAAAGGAAATCTCCGGAACGATGGATCCAATTTCATGACGTGGTACAGAAACCTGAAAGACGTCCTCTACCAGAACGACATTTCTTACGTGATAGGAGAATTGTTAGGAGATAAACCAGGAGACTCCGCAAGTGCAGAGGCGAAAGAGGATTTTCGTCAGCGTCGTGAGATTTGGAGAAGTGTTCAAATCACGATGTATGTCTGCATGGATCATGAGCTGAAAAATGAGTTTCGCCATATGGAGCCCAGGGTGATGATAGGTGCTCTTAAGTTCGGTTCTTGAACCGAATGAAGCATGAGCAGTACAAGCAGCTGGACAAGTTTCTTTCACTCAAGATGGAAGAACATACCTGCTTGGAGACACATTTGTGCAAGATGTTTGACATTCACGATGATCTCACAAACACATGCGATTACTGGATGGCGGATACTTTTGCAATACAGGCGGTGTTGCGTTCTCTACCTCCTAGCTATGAGGAGCTTGTCGATGAGTATATACTTAAGAGTGATTTCCTCCTCTTCAATGATTTCCTGGTCGAAATCAAAGATGTGGAGGTGGAACCCATCGAAGGAGAGATAGATGACACGCAAGGTATATTTGATATACAAGTTATAATTGTTATTTCTTACACTTGTTTATATGATAAGTATTTGATGCTTATGTCCTGTTTTATTGAAACAGCACCAGAGTATAACAGGATTCATGAGAGTTCGCATGATGTTGCGAATGATGGCAAGAAAATCGTTTGATGGCCAAGGAGTTTCACGCCCATAGTTATCAAGTTTGATTAGTGTTTTGAATAAGAGTTTTGTAGTCGAATTTGAGAGTGATTGTAATAAGTATGTCTTATATTCGATGAGACAAGTTATTCATATTTGTAAGAGACAAGCAAGTTGTTTTTATTATGAATAAAGTTTTCTTATGATCATATTTCGATTATGAATAAGTTATTCATGTATTAATCTTTTTGATAGCAAAGTGGATTTGAATGTTAAAATAAATATCTAAGTCAATAATAAAATAGCACTACCGAAATATTTAATCATATAATTGTTGCAAATATTTTGGATGTTTGATCTTGTGTATTTGCATACAACATGATGATTGAAAATATTGATAAGTCAATATGAGAAGAAATTTGATTTGAAATCATGCAAGATGATTGTTGAATTAAATTGTGTAGTGGAAATTATTATTGAAACCTTTGTTGTATGTCTAAGTAAATAATAAGTATTTACTAAAAGATACAATTATCTGAAATTATTTGATTTGATCAAGAAAGATTTTTCGGATAGAAAAGGAGGATATAAAATCAAGTCATTGTAATTGGATTATAATAGCAAGGATTTTAAAGTTTATTTTACCAAAAGGACTTGTGAAATTCGGTTCACAAAATTATGATGCTATAATCAAACATGTTGATAGACATTATGATCATACTCTATTTTGAATAAAGTATAGTCCTAAAATCATCTCTTAATATTTTAGAAATCACGTAGAAGGTTTTTGTTAGAATTAGTAAACTCCCTATTTTGAAGTTTCACCCAAAATTCGTATGAACGACAATAAGTTGTGTGTCATGGTTTATAGATTATATGATAATACAAACTATGTACGAAATAGTTCTTTGTAAAATATTCATAGGAATGAATATATTTTCATATGGTAAACACCAACAAGGGCAAAACTAGTATTGCTAACTTGGTGATTCATTGAAAACAAGTTTCAAGAAAGGATATGAAATAAAGAAAAGCTTAAAAGGGGTAATTGACCTTACTCGATTTGTGAGAGAAATATTGTTTTCGGAATTTGATCCGACAACAAAACTCCACAAATGAAATGAAAAATGATGATGTTTGATCATGGTGTTTTCATGCAAGGAGCTTTTATAAAGTAGGCATTAAAGAATATTTTCTGTCTGGTCACAGATTAATATTCATGATTTAATGAGCTTGTTACTAGAACAAGGGATACCTACGAAATACAAAGAAATTGGGTGAACACAAATTCGAATTGTGACTATGAGTCATAAATCCAAAAGGTTGCATTCAAGATTGTATTAGTAAATGTTGCTTGAATCTTATTAAGTAAAAGGGTTACTTGATTTTTCACATGACAAGTTGTGTGAAAAGAATGAAACTGTGAGAAGGACATAAAGCTAATTTTGTCATGAAGAATGTCTTTGACAAAATCAAAATTGTTTTGACTACATTGGATGTAGACATGCCTAAGTCTTTTGGATTTGTATTAACAAGTATAATACATCGTATTTGGAATTTTCGAATTGATACATGATCAAGGATTTCGGTTATGACCGAAATATCGAAGGAAATTATATCCGTATAATTTAAGTGGGAGTAGGACAGCTTACCGGAATAATATGTAAGTGACATATTGTTAAGTGGGAGCTTGTGGGCTACACAATATGAAATGTGTTTGACATTTTGAGTGGGAGCATTACAAGTTACACAATCTCAAATGTAATTGACATTTTGAGTGGGAGCTTAGTCAGGTGTTTATATGTAAATGACATATAATAGATAGGTACTAGGAAAATGAATTAGAAGTAATTATTGAATTACGAAAAATCATATATGTTTAAAATGTGAGCATCTGTTTTGAATAGATCATTTTAAAGAAGTCGAGGTTTTTTCCAGATTAGATTCTGATGTGTCAGAATAAGACGTAACGAGGAATTGGTCCTTGTAAATCTGGATAAAGTAATCATGGTTGTAAATATGCTGCACTTCTATGATAAGGTGGCAGCATATTAACCATATTATATACTCGAAAAGATATGATTAGTATTCTTACAAGAAGAATAAGCGCTGAGAATTTATGATTCATATTAGTGGAACCAAAAGTATCCTTCATGTTTAAAAGAAACTGAGGATATGTGGTTATTTCAAATCTGTAAAGGATGATGAGTTTAACAAAGTTGTGTTAAAAGGATCAACCTAAATGACAGAAGAAATAAGGATCAAGTCATCGTAGGATATAAAAGGCATTAGGCTGACAATAGAATGTCAGGATCTACTTAGGTAAATATAGAAGTATAAAGATACTGCAAAAGTACATAGAGTTGGTAGAGAAAAGGTATTCTCTAAAACTGAGTGTGTTTAATGCAATTAACTGATATTGGATCAGAGTAAGCGCAGGGAAACAAAAGTCTCACTTAGTTGCCAAATATGTATATTTGTTATTAAGATAGCATGATGATATCAAATAAGGTGATATCAATGGTTTGCAAAGAACTTACGGTTATGAAAGGTTCAGGCCGAAGGAAACCTCTTCCACGAGCGAGCATTATCATAAACACTTATAAAAGATAAGGTTGTATGATTGGTATAGAAATGCAGCTGGTGTATTTGTACTCTAGTGCAAGTGGGAGACTGTTGGAGATATGCCCTAGAGGCAAATAAATAATAAGATTTATTGCATTATCTCTTTAAGTTTATAAATAGTTTTATACCATGCTATAACTGTATTAATCGGAATTGTTAATACACGTGTGGTATGTAAACAAACCAGAGTCCCTAGTTAAGCCTCTAGATAAACTAGTCCATCAGTCAATGGATGATCGTGATTTCCCGATCATATTGCATTAACAGTTGATGGTGGAGTCATTTTATTGGGAGAATAATTTGATGGACATTACCCAAAGTATTGCAGTTAGGATCGTATCACATAGTTCAACACTGCAATAGGATTATAACGTGGTAGCTTATTCCTTAGACCGTGAGATTACATCAAGTCGCTGCTTCTGAAAGATACGGCTGATCGCACCTAACGTCATGTCTCATACGCACGACAATAAGGGTGACACTTTCGGGTATTGGAAGGAAGTAGTCGGGGAGTGATCAAGAGCGGGATTTGTTCATCCGTGTGATGGATTGATATGCTGGGCCCACTCGGTGAGATTATATCTGTAAAGCTGCGCAGCGTATGACTAGGTCATTGAGATATAATTTCATGGCAACGAGTAAAGCAACCTTGTCGGTAACGAGATAAAACACAACATAGGATGTTGACGATCGTATCTCGGACAAGGAAGTATCAACGAACAAAGGGAATGACCGTATCATGTTAACGGTTCACAGATGATTCAGAGGTGATTTATTCTAGAATGCACAGGGGCCGTCATAGTCATCCAGGGCTCCCTGACGGTCATTGGCGAGAGGGTCTCGACCATGTCTGGTATTCTCGAACCGAGGGTAACACACTTAAGGTCTTGACGACGCTAGGAGAACGTTTTGGAAACATCGGAATATCTTAGGTATAGAGATAGGAGGTTTCGGAAAGGTTCCGGCAAGAACGGAAGAGTTCCGGGAAAGACCGGAAAGTTCCGGGGAGACCGAAGTGAGTTCGGAATGATCCGGAAAATGTTTCGGAGTCGTGGGAGATTAAATAATATGTAAATATATTAATTATAGAATTATATATATTTATTTATTAATTTAATAATAAAGAAAAAGGAGAAAAAAGGGGCTGCTCACCTAATGGCCCCTAGAGGCCCAAGAGGGAAGTTCCCCCCCATGTGAGGGGCACGGCAGGGCCCTTGGGCCCATGGCGCACCAAGGGGTGCGGCTGGCCCATGTTGAGCCGCACCACCCCCCTCTCCTCCTTTAGTCCCACATTGCCTGGTGGAGGAGAGGTGCAACCCCTCTGCTTCAATAAATAGGGACCTGGATTAATTGGAAAAATACACAGAAATTCCAGGAATTAATTCCGGTTGGCCCAGGCTTCTCCCTAGTCCAATTCCTCCCTCCCCATCTCTCGGCGTGCACGGTCCCAAGTCAGGACAGCGTATACGGGAGACCTATAAACCGCAGCGCACCGTTGTGCTGCGGGATTCCACCCAAAGTTCTCGCTTCCGCTATTCCGGCTGGATCGGGGAGCCCGGAGGTCATCGTCAAGGTCCGTACGTGTGCGAGTACTCGGAGGTGCTGCTCTCTCACGAGTTCGGCACTAGGAGCCTCTTCATCGCCGCGTCTCCTTCTTCTTCGTCGCGCCAAGTTCTCCGCGACCTTGAGGTCGGCTACGTACGTTTTCATCGGCAACGCTTGTGCGGGAGCGTAATTCCCGCTATCGGTCTACAAGGGTATGTTTCCGATGTCTCCTCCGTTACAGCATTACTAGATAGATAGATCCTGGCTAGTTTACGGTGTTGCGATAGTTAGAAAAATTATTGTTTTCTGCTACGAACCCCATCAAATATATGTTTGAGATTGCAATAGTTTCATTTCAGTTATGAAAGTAGATGCATATTATGTACCCCGTTCTTGTTTACTTGGTTTGATCAGACTTGTGTATGAGAGCGTGTGAGGGGGAACGTGTGCATTAGATGGAGTAACGGGGGTGGCTAGTGCGGTAAAAGTGACAGAAGTTCCGCGATCCACTTGGGTACTTTACCTTACTTTGTTGCCTCACTAGGGATAAAGAAAAATACCTTGCTACCGGAGATGTGGGGTGACCTTGCCACTTCTCCATGACTAGATCTAGCATGTTCTTATTTTAACTTCATGTCATTGAACTTAATGCTATACTCTGATTTATCTTAATACTAGGATGACTCGATTTAATTCCCATTTTAGTGGAGTATAAGAGAGATTAATAAACAAAAGATCTCTATGTTAGGACGTGATGCCCATATAATTAGTAACTTGTCATGAAACCTTTTTGTTGCAATCTAATATGTCAATTCTAGTGTTCCATTATCTACCACTTTATTAAAGAGAGAGTGCATTTGTGAAACCATGAACCCCGGTCCATTTTTAATCATAAGAAACACCTTTCCAACAACTTTTAAGAATTTTCCATTTTTTGCCATTTAAAAATCCGAAAATACAAAAACACTTTTACATCTTGCATTCACAATACAAAACCCAAAAATATCATCCATCATTGTTTCCACCATCATTGCATATTTATTTATTGTTTTGCATTTATTATCTTTTCATATCATACTCACACCTTGTGCTTGACAACCACTTGGTGAGGTTGAGGGCACAAAACAATTTACTTTGTTTTGTAGGTTTTCAAGAGAAGGATAAGAAGATAAATCTTTCACTACTGGTTCCCCGAGAGTTCGATATAAACCCTCGAGTCATCCCTCGTGGGGAAAACAACCTTTCCTATACTATACACTCTGCACCTGGAGTCTCAACCTAATCCATATTCTTTTGACGCAGGTAACTACGTCATCGGGTATCACCCGCTTCACCGACCCCGCTTACTCCGTAGTAAGTTCCGACACTGAGAGGTGAAAACTCCCGTTTCGGGTGCCGGGCATGGAATCATGCGACGGACCACATGAAATGTTGGTTCCCCATGGTCCTATGTACCAACCTAAGACAACCAAGGGAAAAAGTTCTTGTGTCTACCCCCTCTCGGCGCCGGTCAAAGGGGTATATCGACAGGTTGAACTTTTTTCCAGCGGGTGTAGGGTTTCGCCATAGCGGGGGTCCGGAGCGACGGAATCCAACCAAAACTTACATGGGTCCCTAATATATGTATAAGAGTGTGTTGGTAGGTTGTGGGAACCAAGATACAGCTCCGAGGTGTGACCCGCTTCACCGACCCCGCTTACTCTGTAGTAAGTTGCAACACTTACAGGTGAAAACTCCCGTTTCGGGTGCCGGGCATGGAATCATGTGTTTATATGTGCCCAAAGTTGGGTTGAGATGTTTATATGATCTAACCTAACATAATCAGGGACTAAAGCCTACCGAGAAACGCCTTTTCGACGCCCTTGGTCTGGGGTAGACGACGCCCTGCACGTTCGGTACGCTTTTTCCGGGTGTCGACGCAAGCGGCCCGCACCGGAGGGTTTATATATATAGTATAAATAAATATAATTAAGTGAAGTAAATGAATATGCTAGAATCCTTAACAAAGAAAATAAACAAGGAAAGCATATCAAAACAAAAAAGAAGGTGATACATGCTTTGCTGTGCACCTGACAGGAATGCACACGGCAAACAATTTCTAGGCCGTGTACCGCCCCTCACACGACAAAGGCTTAATTCAGAGCGCGGGAAATTGGCCGCCAAGACGGGGACAAAATTTGTCCAGTCTTTGCCGTGATTTCTTCTATTGACACACGGCAAACATGTTTCCCGCCAATTTATTGGAAGCGAGGGAAAGTTGCGGTTCCTGGTCGTCGCGGGTCCCACTAGTTTGCCGTGCTGGTGGGTTAAGGCGCACGGCAAAGATGTCTTTGCCGAGTGTGGTGTGTTTGCCGTGCATTTTTGTTCCATTTGCCGTGCGTAATTCGTTGCCGTGTGCCCTTTCTGTACTGTGCCGTGCGTAATTCGTTACCGTGTGCCCTTTCTTTGTCCAGCACGGCAAAGTTGCCTTTGCCGTGTTCCACGAAACGTGTAAACACGGCAAAGATCTGTCCGCACGGGAAAGACACATTTTCCGGTAGTGAGTGGACTAATCCGGTCAATTGCCTCACCCCTTCTTCTTACGATCGAATGGTGACCCCGGTCAACCTCGTATAGACGACCATTCTTCCTCCAGGCTGCAGGCCATGTCGGGGCATCTTTAGGTTTAGCCAGACTTCACATAGAGGAGTTGCACCTAAGTGGTTTGTCTCCAGGAGCAGCCCCTCGGTCTGGCGGTCGAGCTTTGCAAGATGCGGCGGTGGAGAAGGCCCTGATGGACTTGTTGTGTTCCTATTTTTATTTTGGAGTTCCTTTGTGTGCTGCAGCCCTGCAGGTCCCGTTTGTAATTTCTGGTTTCTTTCCGGATCTTCGATTTATATGTTGAGTACTTGAGTTGTGATCCAAATTCAGATAAAGACTACGGGGCTGAGGGGAGCGAGAGGATTGGGCCGTAGAGGAATATAATCCACCACACGGGATAAATTGATCATTATAAATTCTGGCGGTTTAGTCTCGATATAGTGAAGTTTTGCTGGCGTGATGTTTTACCCTTCTCATTAGAGGGGGTTTTCGAAGCTAAATTTTGTGTCCTTTATATTGGGTTGATCTTTATCGGTTGTGTTAACATATTGATTTCTACAAAATATCTGTAAGCCCACCGGCCACCGCCAATTTATGAGTAGTTTCGGCTCCTTTGGGAATTTCCACTTGGTAAAAAAATATTAAAGCTACTCGGGCCCCCCAATAGCCTAATTATAACACCTCTTGGAAACTCGGTTTGATGACCTTGCTAGTCCACTTTGACTTTTTCGTTTTCGCAGTGTGCGGATGGTCGGGACTGGGTACATCTACATTCCCTACTGCTCAGTTGGGGACGCAGTCACCGTCAGTTGGCGCGTTCTTGGAGTCTCCTACTGCTCATCATCCTCTCCCTATCCATCTAGCTGTAGCTTCAAAAGTCCAAAGGTCCAACAACCACGACCATTTCTAACAATATAACCATTGGTATTTTTGTAGAGGAAGTAAGCATTCACATTTATAAATCTGAACTTGGTGTAGCAGTCGTGTGAGTCTGAATCTTTCCTTATTAACTTCGGGGCTTGGTTTGGGGAGGCAGGAGGATGCATGGCACTCCGGTCAGATGCCTCACCAAACCCTCGGTAAAACAAACTTTGTGTAGCGCAGTCGAATTCCATCATCGATCGTCTGTAACACGCATGGATAATTAGTTGGCGTCATGGAGTGTACAGGTTGCATTGTTGTCATCAGTGGCGGGGCGCTTCATCACGGTGGATCATCCAGAGTTTTGGCGCCGAGGCGGGGCATGTTAGAATTTGGGCCCATTATGTGGGCAGCCCAAATAAGCAGTTTCTGAAATCTTAAATTGGTCATGTACATGCGCATGGCTGATTGTGGGAAGTGTTAAAGTTTACTCCTACATTGCTAGTTGGAGGAGAGTTGCACCACTATATAAGGTAAGGTAGACTGTTGTGCTACTTGGTGTGCTTGAGAGAACATGAAGGCTCTCTCCCGCGCACTCCTCCTCCTCCGTCACTGCTCGCTCGTCACGACGCGCCGCGGGTTGCGGGAATGAGCCGATGCCTATATTTTTGCTACAGCAGCCGGAACCGTGGGCTCCCGGCGTACTCGTTAGGGTTTTCTGAGCCACACTATATATTGCCTTGCACTGCTTGCGCCGTCACATACCGGCGTGCACCGGCGTTTGGGAGAGTAGGTCTCACTACAACAAACTCAGCACGTAGAGACGTCATCCATGTGACGCATTTATTTTCGTCTCTAGGATAGAAGGATAGCTTTACGTACCGACGCTTCTTCAGACATTCTAGATGGCGTCGCAATTCTTATTACTAGTAGGCAATAAAATAAATATTTTTGTTAACTTATAAATGGGTAGAGACCAGTTTTGAGACGTTCTAGAATACGTCTATAGAAGAGGATAATATTCTGTTAAGGAAAATATTACGCGCGCGTGAAGTACGAGACTCTACCGAAAATTTTGGATCTTTGGCGCTACCCTTTTTTAACTTTACCGCTTATAAGAGAACCTGGCGCGTTTTGTTTTACTCCGTACCAAATAAATCTTTAACACTCCGTATATAATGCGCATGGGGATCGAATCGATTCCTTCAGCCGCCACCACAATTCGCCCATGGAAGATCGAATCGGTCGCCCATGTGCCTTGGCCCAGGTTTGTGTTCCACAAATCCAACTTACGTAGTGTTCAAGTTCCACTATTCAATCTAGGTCAACCTACATCAATACGCAATCCCAATCGTTTATCGATCTGCCTTTTTCTTCTGATTTTGGGTTCGTAAGGATTTCCCTTAGCCGTGTCCGTCGAAGAGTCGAGTTGGCGCCGCCGCCGCAGATGGCAGACCGGCTGATCTGGATCGCCATCGTGACTGAGGGCACTCGCCCGTCCAAGAACTCTCGCCGGTATTGGTAGAAGAGTTTCCCGTAATCAAAACCAGCCGGTCAGCACCTTATTGATTTTTTTGATCCGCTGCATGCAAAAACTAGGTTTATTAGGTTTTCAGCTCATCTGATCTGACTCTTCTTATTATTTGAATTTCTCAGCAACTGTGATGCAGTCTGATGCTACGACTCCTTTCTCCTGCTAGGGATCTTGCCATCTTTGTTCATCAAATTATTTAGATGGGTGACCACTAGACCACCAGAAATCACAACAACTTGTTCTAGCTATTTCTAATAATTCCTCTGGTCATCTATTTCTAGTCAATATGTGTTGTGATTCGCCTATGTCTGAAAGACTGAAAGCAATTTTTCTGCTTGTTGGAGTTCGTGCAGAATTGGACTACAGTGCTGAGCGTCTCCAAATTTCACACTCTTCCTTTAGGCAGACTACCTGACTGCTGAGAATTTATCATGTGTGTGCACTTCGGCATCCCAACAGATTGCTTCTTTTTATGTATAGCGCAACTGATCTTTGGCTGAAGGAAAGGAAATACATAATACTTCACCAAAGCCAAATAAAGGTTGCGTTGGATCGTATTTGCCACGTAAGCAGTCCACTAATAAGGTCCGCACATACAATATCTAACACTATAGTTTTGTTGTTTCATAATAGCAATGGTACCATTTTTCTGTATGTCTCCGCATGTTCCTCTCATTTAGTTATGTCAGTCACATGAACTTATATAGTTGATCCTATTCTCATATGGGTGTGCTTTGATTCAACATTTAAATGTGTATTATGTTTTGTGCCAGGACATAAGCAAAAGGATGCATGTTATAGCCGGGGATAGTAGATCTTTGTTACGCCAGATTAGTCTTAGACCAATATTTTATATTTTCTCAAATAAACTTGTCATCTATCCCTCTACTTGATTATTCCAGTGAGTTTCTCACATTCGCCGTGACTTGCTTTTCAGGTTAATTGTGGAGCTAAACGACATTAAAATGAATGAAGATGGAGGGGATGCAGCATTAGTTTTCACCTCGACAAAACTATGGAGAACCTTACTAGTATCAACTTAGAAAGATAATGGATGCTATATAGGATATTTTATGGTTTTTGGTTGTTCACGATCCTTACAAGTGTATCTGCAAATAATTAATGTAATATTTAATTCAGTTCCAATTTTTATTAGCTATTACTGTAATTATTTCAGTCAGCTCTACAACTTTTAGTGCTTCTTATAATGGTCCAGCCTTGTATGGTGCATGAACCAAAATATATATAAAAAAATCTGTTTCGGCCTAAATTTCTGAATAAAAGCGAACTATACCAGCATGTGTACTGAGACGCTTTATCAAAAGGACAACTAAAATTACATATTTATGTCTCCTCACGAATACGTATATACATGTTGCGTATAAGAAGGATGTGCGTCTTGTATATGGAATGCATATGAACTCATGTATCATACTATACCGTGTACACAGAAAAAAGCATCTATAACCTTTGTTGCGACGCAAATTTGGCGTGTCTATATTAGTAGAGACGTTACAAATGTGTATCTATTATATCGTCTTTACATGTGTAGAGATGCTTTCAAGTGTCTCATTCAAGCGTCTTTACATATGTAAACACGCTTAGCAAGCGTCTTTATATCATTTGAGACGCTGCATAAGGAGACGTTTTAACGACGTTTTACGGAAACGGCTGTACAACCCTCTAGTGATGAAATATCACGTCTCTAGCTTTAAATTTACCATCTCTATGTGACTAGTGTGTTGTAGTGGTCTCCGGAACCAGTCGCCTTTTTGATCCTGTATGGGAGAGGGCGAATTAGGTTTTTGGGAAGCGCTCTGCACGACTGCTCGCCCCTTTCACCACGGGTCGTCTACAAGCTGCTGCTGCGGATCATCTCCGTAGGCGTCGTCTTCTCCGACTCGTCTTCACCAACGTCATCGTCAACAACATCACCGCTGCTCTCGGCGCGGTGAACCTATCTGCATCGACTGCTGCTTCCTCTACAAACGTTCGGTACGTGCGACGTATTCTGAACTGTGGTTTTACTATGGATATGTTGGCGTTTGTGTTGCTGCTGTTCATGTTGCTTAGTACATCTAGTATGTTCGTATTTAACATGTTAGTAGCTGTTGTTGTCATGCTTAATATTCTATAATTAATTATAAAATTATTGCCTAATTATCCAACAGGGCAGTGGTCTAGAGCACAGTTATTTTGTGGAGAGAAGTTTAGGGATACCACGACGACATCGACGAGGTTCGAACCGAGCGAGTAGTACGTTCTGGAGCCATCGGCTTTGTGTGAGTGAGAACACATTTTCACTGAGAACATCTTTGTTTTTGTTTCTCTGCTAAACTAATGCAAACTTGTCCCTAAGAAATTTGACAGCTATGTTCTCCGTTCTCTAGCATATATGTAGAGCTGTGGAAGAATTGTTAACCTTTGCCATGTTCTCCCGCAGGCCGCAGCAACTGCTGGGGCTAGACACCGCCAGGACATCCAGCTTTCCCGCCACCGGTCCGGCTGCATTGTGACCAATTTTTTCCCTAACGGTGCCTCAGCGCCTCCCCGTACCTGACGGGTGGCTCTGCTCCACGGCCTGTGTCTGCCGGGAGCTCAGGAAGGTGGAAGGGATGCCGTCGCCGTGGAGGACAGTGTGTGAGGGCGGCGACCGTGGCAGCGGAGGGGCTGAAGAGCGGCAGCGCTCGATGGAGGATGAAGGGGATGAGAGACGACATGACGCGAGGAGGTAGGCACAAGCGGCGCCGGCGGCGATTGCTGGTGGAAGCGTCCGGAATCAGGCAGGCCCCATGTACTGTTGGATTACGATTTCTTGGCCCAAGCAGAGCTAGCCCATCTTCCTTGCCTTTTCTTTTACTTCCCGCGCTTGGCGCCCATGTACTGTTGGATTACAATTTCTAAATAAAACGGTAAATATCTCTACTATATATCCGTGGTACGTCGTCGTATGTTTTGCATTTTACACCCTAGAGTTTAGCAATATCAACCCGTACTCCTCTCCGCTCAGCATCCTCCACATATGTTTTGCAATTTACAACCCGAGCTCCTAACTGCTCGGCATCCTCCGCGCAGGTTTTCGCCGCGCCGCCGCTGTGTGCCGCCGCATCTGCCTGCGCCTCTCCTTCTTCGGGGCCGCATCTTTTTTGCCAACGCCTTACAAATCCGCGTAGGCCTTGTTTGGCAGCAGTGTTTTGTGGTGTTTTCTGGTGTATATTACCTAGTGTTTTTGGTGAAAACACTCCTCACACCCAAAACACTCCCACCCCTCCCAATCCCCTTCTCAACCGAAACCCCCCACCAGCTCACGTTGTTTGGTACACAGGTTTTGCAAACAAGTGTTTTTTCAGAGGACTAGCGCACACAATCACAAAATTGCCACGTTTTGGTCATCAACAAAAACCTGATATTTTTTTAAAAGCATGTGAGCACACAGTTCATCAACAAAAACCTGATATTTTTTCACGACACATGGGACACACAGTTTAAGCAATTCATAAGATTCAGTAACAATAACGCATACTTCCCAGGTTTATCACAGGTTATTGCAACAAAATTTGATCAAAAGTCATCGAATGCTTCTCATGAACATAATCTTCCTTCCCAGGTTTATCCCAGATTATTTGAACAAGATGGTAACATGACCAGGATTATTTGAACAAATTGGGTACAGCTAATGCACAAGACATGGTTAGAGATTACAACATTCACACTATCAATTCCTACAAGCTAGTTTAAAGTAAGTTTTTCCAGGCCAAAGATGGCTAGAGATTTCTTTGGACTGAATATCTCACTTGCAGCAAGTCAACCAACGGAGATTGCAGCAAGCTCTGTAATTTGAGAAAACATGCAGGAAATGGTAGACATGAACACAATAGATACTATTCTCTATGCCACATGCATAGATGCTATAGACCATGCAACTAGAAATGGTCTTGCGTTACATAACAATATGTGATACAGTTTCTTGTTGCACTATGAACATCCAAAAGGATCTAAGAGGAAAAAGGCTACAACACTTATCTGCCAGATAAGTACAAAACATAAATAAGATACCGTGCAAAAGATTACAAAAAAAGGAACTCCTACAAAGACTATAGTCTTCAAAGGAAACCTTAAGAACAAGAAGACTTCTTTTGTGACATTTATTTAGGAACATGCAAACATTAAACGCTAGCTGTTATAAAGCTGAAAGGCCTCATTATCCAACTGATACGAGAAAGGAAGCAACAGACCAGGATGAAGTTGGCTCTAGAGGATGAATTTGCACCTGAAAAGTGTAGAAGAACTAGAATATTAATTAGGTTGCTGATTAAAAGCTATGCAGTGTGTCGAACACATTAATACAGACCAGGGAATTAAATATCTTTGCCAAAAAGGAACATGAATATGGGTTAGTGCTCTTCATCTTCTAGCCAGAAAACAAGAATCTGGCTCACCATGCATCATTCGGACTAATTCTCCCACTTTTATATGAACATGAGTATTATATGTTTGTTTGACAATTAGGAAATAACAGGCCATTAACAGATTGGCCTGATAAAGTGAGGACATAAACATGATGTTATCTTTGCTAAAGTGAGAATAAACATATATCCATCTTAGTAGCAGCAGTCTGTACAAAACGGAAGAAACCATCCTACCAGCAGCAATCTGAAGTCTGAACTGAACCTAACACCAACCATCCAACCACCAAAGACACTAGCAAGGTGCAGAAGCACCGTTGATAGGCAGACCACCAGAGGCATGTACAATAAGTATCACTCGTCCGAACATGTGCGTAAATCAAAGAAGCAAAACGTATCCATGGATCTCAGCGGGTCACCAAGAACCCTAGAACCTAGGGCGTTCATTCTAGCAGTACACATCTAGCACTAGAAGAAAAGGGGGTGAGGTGGAAAGGACTTACAGAAAGAGACGGACGACGGAAGCAGCAGACGGAGGAAGGAGCTCAGCGGCGGCGGCAGGTCCCGAGGCGCCGTCGGCGGCGGCAGATGCGGAAGCAAAGAGATGAGAAGAACTGAAGAAGGATTCGTAGGGGTCGCGAACTAGATGGCAGCGGGATGGAGGAGTTGCGGACGTCAGCGGCGGCGTCGCCGCGGTGTCGTCATTGTCACCACGAGGAGAGATTGGAGCGTCGCTGCGAGAGCTTGCGCCACCAGCCCGCCCAAGACCCGAGGGGCAGGAGTGTCGCGAATACACGTCAACCCGACTTGTAACTTGGGGTTTTCTCGGGCTGAGCCCGGTCAAGACCGGCCTGCCAAACGGCCCAGCCGTGCTTTCTGGTGTTTCTATGTTAGGCCGGGATTATACACGAAAACCCCGTCAAAACTCCTGTGCCAAACGTGGCCGTAAGGAGAGAGGGGCGGACAGAGGGAAGGGATGAAGAGAGGAGCAGTGGTGGGGTGGAGGACTGCCGATCTGGTAAGGGGTGCCTGCTCCGTCGCGTGTGCCAATCACGGTCTCCGGCGGGATGGGGTCGCAGTTTGTTCCTGCCGAGGGCGCCCTCCTCCGGATCCCTCACGAGGCAACCCCAAGGTCGGCACCGGCGCAGAAGTGCGACCTGGAGCAGGCCTAGCTCTCCAGCCGATACGTTGACCCGGAGTGATGGCCGAGCTTGAACAGGTCACGCTTCACTGCTCGGTGCTCGAGCAGGCCGCCTACCTTTGCCGCGTGGAGCTCCATGGAGGCGACGGGAGGAACGGGGAGAGGGGGCAGGAGGATGGATGCTAGAGAGGTGGAGCAGGGAGGAGAAGACTGAGCTGCTACATGTGAGATATTGCGAGAGGAGATTAGACAGAGAGATTGGTGCGGCTGTGTGTGCTTTGGAGCTGTTGCTTATTGCGAGTTGTGTGTGTGTTTGCTGCTGATTGCACAATATGAGCTAAGCAATAAAGACCAATAAAATCAAAGTATCGAATACCAGAATATTCATATGACTAGCGAAGCAATACTTCAGTATTGAAAAAGAGTTAGGTCCCGTTTGGCATCATAGTATTTTTGAAGTATTATGCGAATACTATGGTTTCTAAAAAAGCTGAAGTATCAAATACTTTGGGTGCTTGGATGCAATAAATAATGTGGTTTCAAAACTGAAGTATTCCCCCAATACTTCATTTTTAGTCGTTTTGGAAAATTTGATCATGACCTCTTTTTTCCTAAACAAAGAAACGGAAGTATTCATCCGCCTGGCACTTAAATAATTCAGTTTTCTTATACTGTAGTTTTAGGAAAACTGAGCTCCCAAACTATGCCTACATTCCTCTTTTTCATATACTTCAAAATTAGTGCAGTTTCCTAAATATTGAAGTATATATAACTACAGTTTTGCTTAAACCCAAACAACTTAAAGTATTTAATATTGTGTTTTTTTCTGAAAACCAAAATATTCTTGAAATACTTCAAAAATACAAAGCTTCCAAATGGGCCGTATTATTGCATTGCATTGCATTACAAAGGCCAAGACACAATCCCACGATGCGCATTCCCTCAAAGATAAATTCTGTGATGTGCATGTATATGTACTGAAGCAGTACTACGTTAACCTCGGATTTCTAGACAATCTGTTGATTTATTTCTCCGCCTCTGCCGCTGCCCAGCCGCCAAAGGATTTTTTCCTTGAATTAACGTATCCTTTTCAAAAAATTAAAGTATGCTGGACAATCTGTGTACTATCATGTATTTCATCCCATAAATTGAAGTATCCTTTTCAAAGTGGAAATAAAGAGATAAAAAATGTCGGATACTATTAGGTCACAGATACCGAGTGAATATATATTATCAAGATAATATCGAGGAGGAAGCTTTAGCCTTATTTGTGAAGCTAAAATCGTATTTTCACACCTTTAAGTAAAGACCAATAATTCAATAGCCAGATTTCAACTATACATTCCTCTAGAAAAATTCATGTACTTTGTACACTTCATGAAATATTTAAAGCTAAATTTTAACTTTTACAAAAAAAGGGCATTATAAGATTCAATCTTTTATTCGTGCAAGCTACAACTCTACTGCTATACACCATAAACTTTCAATAGTACAAGATTGCTTCAAGTAGTAGTCTTATGTTTATACATTGTTGTAGAAAACATCTAAATTATTTACCATGAAATAACTTATTTCATCTTTGATATGTAAAATAATATAATTTGGTTAATATAAGCTACGTTACAACTATTTCTGCATAAAAATTATGTAATTTTTGATAGTTTAGCTGGGCATGTGATGTTAAAATGTATGTCTTAAATTTATTGGATTCTCTAGGGTTGGGTTTGAGAGGAGAAAAACATTGTCGGTATTTGTAATAATTACTAGCTAAATACCCTTAATAGAAATAGGCTTTCGGGCTCGTTTGATCTTTGTTTAAGCTTATTGGCATGGCAATGCATTTGTGATTCACATGACAATTGGTATCGCAGGTATGGAGATTGTGGTCTAGTTCTTTTGTGTCCTCACAGCTCTCGGGCCGACTGTATAAACCCTTCAGATTTTTTTTCTATCAATATCATAAGATATTCCTTCAAAATATGTTTCACTTTATTCTATTGCAACATAATCTTATACTAGATAAAACTCAAAGTTACACCTTTGGGAGTGTATCCGTTTCTAAAATATTTTGTATTTTGCAATTAAGGATGTATATAAGATCCCCCACAAAAGAATTACATAGAAGTTACAAAATTTGTGTTCATAGAATAAATGGAAATATTTAAAACTTTCGATTGCCCCTCACATTTGCGAGGGCCACGGTACTAGTTAAACGAAAAACACGTGAATACGAAACCATGGAAAGCATATTCATATGTCCAACTCAAACCCCAAGATTACACACGAGTAAACAGGGTGTCCACAAAGAAATTATTGCGCAGAGAAGTGCCAAATAATCTAACACTTACAGGTCAAATTAATTCGGTTGAAATCCAATTAAAGAACATGAATCAAAGTTTGTTTGTTTATCTCAGCATGGACAAGGAAGGCGCGAAGTTGGCCCCACTGTTAGAACGCGTGGTGCCTATGCTGGAACCCGTAGTGGTGCCTGTCCCGTAGCTGCTGCTGGTGCTGCCGTGGGTCCCTGTAGCAGCGGGAGACTGAGATAGGAAAGCGTCGACCGTGGGCAAAGCCAACGAGAACGTCGCGATCGGCATCTTGGCCGGGAGGATTGGCAATGGCGCCTCGGATCTCATCACGTTGATGGCCTGCCTGATGGACGGCCTCTGGCTGCTGTCGGGGTGCACGCACCAGAGCGCGGTGACCATCATGCGCTCCATAACCTGGCTGTCGAATTCGCCATCGAGCCATGGGTCGGCCGCGTCGAGGATCCTTCCGTCGCCGTACAGCTCCCAGACCAGATGCACCAGCTGCATGGTGACTGACCGGTTTACCTGTAGGACCAGGATCGGTCCTCGGCCGGTGACGATCTCGAGGACGACCACGCCGAAGCTGTAGACATCTGACTCCGTGCTGGCCTTCCCGGTGACCATGCTCTCGGGGTCCATGTACCCCATGGTGCCCATGAGCATGGTGGTGTGCGATCCTCCTTGCCCGTGGTCGACGAGCCTCGCGAGCCCAAAGTCACCGAGCTTCACCTTGAAGGACGCGTCCAACATCAGGTTGCTCGGCTTGATGTCCCGGTGGAGGACGCACTGCTCCGACTCCTCATGCAGGTACAGAAGCGCGGACCCAACACCGAGCACGATCTCGTGCCTGAGTGGCCACGAGAGCACCTTCTCCTGGTTGTGAATGTGGGTGTCGAGGCTGCCATTCGGCATCATCTCCTCGACAAGCAAGAGCTCGTTGTCGTCATGGCACCAGCCGACGAGCTGCACGAGGTTGCGGTTCCTCGGCTGGCTTATCACCCTCACCTCTGCGACGTACTCCTTCTTCCCCTGCTTGGAGCCCTGGCCACGAGAGCACCTTCTCCTGGTTGTGAACGAGGAATTGCTACGGTGCTTCGCCAAGAAAACGGAGAACAACTTCCTAAGATTCATACAGAGGCAATATTATAAAAAAAAGATACTGTTTCCTTACAACTTCGGGTAAGAGTGTTACTGTCTTGTACACATTAATTTTTGCTTACTCGATGTTAAGTGTAACTGATGAGTTACTCACGTATATAAACGTGCGCAGCTTCTATTACATTCTGCTAATCATTGAAGTTGACTCTCTAAGAGTTGAAATCTTAGACTCATTGGCGTATCACAAAGAGAAGTACCAAAGCATTTTAGATGCACTCCAAAGGTATTTTCAATCATTATCGCACTATATCGGTCTCTTTTGTTCATTTCCTGAGATATGAAGTAACTAATAACTCATTTATTCATTTTTTGCCGGACAGGATTTGGACAATTTTCAAAAAGATGACACATGGTGATTTTAAAGAGAAGTTTAGTTTTCATCATGTCAAGGTAAGTTGTACGAGCTAGCTAGGTTCGCGCGTCTCTTTAATTCTAATTTCAATACCATTATATCATGCTTAATTATTATTTGATTAAATTCTATTCTCGTAAAGTACGAGAGGCAGCCACCGAAGACCAATTCGTGTGGATACTTCGTTTGCGAGTGGATTCGTCGGGAGGTCAGTGAGCGGAACGCATCGACATGGATAGAAGTACGTGAACAAATATATTCACAATTCTATTTTATTACCATCAATTGTGTTGAGTGTCATTCATAATTTTTGTTATGATGATTGATATTCATATTGATCTCCTTCTTTTATAGCTGGATAAAATGCGGAGAAAGCTACAACTAAAGGAGCGCTTTCTACCAATTCAATAGGAAATTGCGGGATTTTTTGTGGACCATGTCATAAACCCAAAGGGGAAATACAATGACACCGAATAAACGGGATTTAGTCCCGGTTATGGTCTCCATGTAATCGAATAGACGGGTTCTAGTCCCGGTTATGATCTCCATGTAATCGAATAGATGGGCTCTAGTCCCGGTTGTGATCTCCATGTAATTAATTAAATGATTGAATTCTAATAAAGAATAAAGTATATTTTTATTTGATAGATATTTTTTATGAACATTTTGATATGCTATATGTATTTTTCTGATTTGTAATTAATTAACCATATATTTTGCAAGATTGATCATAGTTTTGAATATTCAATTAGCCGGGAATACAAAGTAGCTAGAGGCTGCCACGTGGGAGCTTCTCTAGTCTCGGGTCATATTACGAACCGGGACTAGAGGTACTCGACCACGCGCTGGCAGCGGCCACGTGAGGACCTCTTTTGTACCAGGTCGTAACACACCCGGGACTAGAGAGGGGGCCTCTAGTCCCGATTCTGTGGTCCCGGGTGCACAACCGGAACTAGAGGTCCTCCTACCCGGGACTAAAGAGGTTGTTTAGTGGTAGTTGCACTAAGTAATCCTGTGGAACCGCCGGCCGGTGAGCATGGATCGGTGAGATCTGGATCAGCACGGCGCTCTTGATCTTTGATGAAGAACGACCCCAAGAGGCCTGGCCTGCAGCGTCAACGCTTGGTGGTAGAACATCGATGTCCTCCGGCCAGATTAGCGTGTGGGCGGTAGAGCATGTTGAGCTGCAGTCATACATGAAAAAACGATGATGGTCGTTGACTCCACTAAACTAATGCAAAGTTGTCCCTAAGAAATTCGAATAGCCATGTTCTCCGTTCTCTAGCATATATGTAGAGTTGTGGTGGAATTACAAACAAGTAATCGCGAGGGGGTAGCGAGCCTCCTCGCGCTATCCACGTGGCGTTTCCTGTGCGGGCAGGTGGGTTCTTTCGATTTGTACTCGCTGCCGGACACATTGGGTCGATGACGTGTGGGCCGGTTCAGAGAGCGGCCCCAGATTGCAGTGTCAGCCAACGCGTCGCCTTTCTTTTTGCGGGGACGAGGCGCGGACCGCGCGGGTGAAACCCTAGCCACCAATGACCTTCCGTCCCCGCACCCATCGCCTCCCGTCCCCTCACCCAATCAGCCGCCTTCTCTCCTCCTCCCCCAATCCCCGCTGCCTCTCCTCCTCCCCGAATCCGCCGCCTCCACGAGCAGCCCCTGGAGAAGCATGGCCGGGAGGAAGCGTGCGGCATCCGCGCCCTATGCTTCCAACCCCGACGGATGACCACGGCGGCGGCGGCGGTCGGCGGGGGCGCTCGGCTCGAACGGCCGGCGACCTGGTGGCCTCCTCCCACCAATCCCCATTCCTCTCCTCCAGACCACGGCCGCGCCCGCCGCTGCTCCTCTCCGGCGGCTCCTCGTCGACCTCGCCATCTCGTGCCGCCGCTGCTGTCCCAGCCGCCTTTGTCGCCTCTACCGTGCCTCTGGACGGAGCCACAAGCGGCCCGGATGGCGGCGGCCGCGGACGCTCGGCTCAGCGGCGGCTCGACGACCGGCGACACGGCGGCTCGACGGTCGGCGACCTGGCGGCGAGTACAACAGCGGGAGTCAAGGGAGGAGAAGGAGCATGGTGACAGCGTCGATCGGCGCGGGCAAAGAGGAGGCAGGGGATGCGTCCATGCGTCCATGCCCGGGGATGCGTCCATGCGATGGAGTTCTTCGTGGATAGTGTGTGTGGTTGAGGTGAGGTTTGTGTCTGTTCTTTGCGTCCTTGTCTTTCACTTTCTATTCAGCTTGGCTAATCCTTTCTGGTTTTCATTGCTTGCAGGTTTAGGTTGCTGCTGCGGGTTCTTCCACGTTCTTTCTGCCTACGCATTCTGGTTTGTCTCGTTTTCCAATTGATTTTTCCCTGCTTGCACCTTCCATGTTTGATGAAATGCCTACCTGCTGCTATGTCTTCTTTTAGGATGTTCTGTACTTGCATTCAGCATTCCTGCTCCTCCGTAAGAATCCTTCTTTCTTCTGTGACCCTCTTGGTAAGGTTCATTTCTTTCCCTCTCATGTTTCTTTGTACCAGAGCTTTTAGAGTTTTTAGAGGTTTGTTTTTAGCAGAGCTTATAAAGTGGTGTTATTGGCAGAGCATGGTGGTACTTATAGGATGCTATAGCGAGTTCTGTTTCTTAATTAATGTAACTGTCTAGGTAAGGTGCGTCTGCAGCAATCCTATGTGGGTTATTGTGTTGACAGAAAATGGATTATTTATGTATTTTCAGTAAGTTTTATATTGGAAGTACCAGTTATCTGAAGAAGAGTAGAGATAAAAAAAGTTGTGATTTTTAGAGGTGAAAAACAAGATTTCTTTGGAGGGAAAATTTCAGTTAAGAATAATCAGTTCTCTTATGGACACTTCAATTGTTCAGCTCATGTGTCTGATGTGATTATTGCTTGGCCTTTTTGCAGGTGTCCAGCAATGATTTTTTCATCATAAGGCCAGATAGATGGTATGGCTAGAGGATTCTATGGAGGAAAGACAGGTTTATCAGTTGCTCCCTTTTACTCTTTTAGAGGTGTTGTTTCCTGGCCTTTTAAAGGGTGTATTATGAAAATTATTAATTGCTCTTTCCCTTGTGTTATGGTGGATTGGAAAATGTTATACATATCAATTTGTTTGCTCTTTTCCTATGTTTGTATAATATAGAGAAACATTGTTTTGCTTACTTGTATTCGGTGCCACTCATGTCGGTATTGACATGAGGCCATAACTGGAAATACATGCTTAGTGTTATGATTTTGTTGATGCACTTACCTTCAATTTTAGGTGTGCTCTATCTTAGGTGCAGCTTGACCATTTACTTTTTAAATGCATCTTGTATACTTGCTGAGATGCATATGATTTTCCTATTGTACATGTGCATATGGTCTAATTTTCCTAAAGAAGGCCGTGAAATATTTTGCTTAGGTTCATTCAAATTGGGAATTGACAGCGGCTACACCACTATCGTGGAAGTAGGATGGGTGGACCTGGCGCTGGTGAGAATGGTGCTGAACAGGCCCTGGAGCACCGCCGCTTGTGTGAGACCGAGACCTTAAAGAAAGTTCACCATTGACTACTCAACGACGCCGGGCTGGTGAGATTTTTCGTGCATTATGCTTGCCTTGTTGTTCATTTTGTCTTGTTTGTTCAGTTCTTTCTTCCGCTCGCTTGTTGTACATTTTTATTTTATTGTGTTCTGATCCTTATGTCTCATCTTCTGTACACCAGAGTAGAAGTGAATGTGTTGTTGTAAGTGAGGTGTTAATAAAGTTTAGCAATCTTTGCTCTTGTAGATTTGCTGCTTTGAGTTTGTATCCAACTTAGACCATAAAAAAGATTGATCAGGGACGGCCTAGGAGCTTGTCAAGTTTTCTAATGTATGCGAATATATTTTTCTTAAATTGCGACTGCAACTGTATCATTCTGATCCCAGTAGGTGAGGACTTTAAATTTTCTACCAGCTGCATTTGTATTACCGAACCGAGATTTGGTAAGACTCACTTAACTTTACTGTTGGCGTCCTCTTCCAGATCAAGATGCTGTCATGATTGTCGAGGCCATCGAACCACCATCTCCGTGACATCCATGCATATCCAGTCTCTTGCTTCCCTTCTCTCTGCTACTCTCAGCAATGTACTTTTCTTTACTTGTATTTGTGCTCTTCTTTTCTTGGTTTGTATTCCCTTAATTGATGCTAATTATGCTGCACATTATTGTGTACCCAGGTGCATGTGCCTATGAGACTAGGAGAGCTGTATTCAATACTTGCTTATATATTTAGTTATGTCATGAATATGGTGACCTGGGAGTTGAATTAATCCTCGACCAAGGTATTTACCTCTTTTCATCGTGAATGTGGATGCCTTCATAGAAACTATTAATGTTTGAATTGCTAGAAGATATTTGCATGAGATCAGATACTACTCCTCAGATTGGTATCGTTGATTGAGTTTACCGAAATTGGTTTTATAGAATTTACAAAAAACAAACATGTTGAGTGAATTTGCAACCTGTTCTTTGCAAGCTGTACCAAAGGAAAACAAAATGCTCTGCTGAATCTGTGCTTCGCAAGCTGTTCTAACTGAATTGTCGAAGCTGAAACTGTGTTTTGCTTCTTCCTTGCTGACTGGCTGGATAATTTTAGTATTTATTGTGCTTTGGCTGCTCGGTTTCTCTTAGTGATATAGAATGTTTTCCTCGTATAGTGAGATGTGAGGGAGTAGAAAGGAAGAATGCTCTGTTGGACCAGTGGGAATGCTCCGCTGGACCAGTCGCTTGCAGACATACTGTGATTAATTTCTTCTTATGCATTGAGTTCCCCTATAGCTGTGCTGAAATTCTTTGTTTTCACTCACGGTGAACATACATCCAGCTATTTTTTTTGTAAAGATAATTGATCCTTCTTTTATGACTACAGATGCCACACAACTTGCTTTGGCTATTAAAAAAGGCATACCGAAATAAAATAACATGTTGCTTCTGTTATAGGATCTCTGGTTATTCAGCTTTGTGATTTCCCAAGTAGTGGTGGACGGTGGATTGGTGGTACTGACCATCGTATCTTTTAGTCATCAGTGACAAGTACTTAAAAAACACTTTGCAATTATGTGCTTCCAAAAATGTTAGGCACAACATCCCGTTATAGGCATTCATTGTGCTTCCAAAAATGTTAACATTTAGAGCAAATTGAGGGCTTCATATGCATCCATCCTCTACTCCACTGCTACAGACCAGTGCAGTTTAGTCTCTGAGAGCTTATATTTTACCAGATAGATGCCCACGGCCAGGCTTGGGCTGCTTGAATACTGTGTATCTATGATGTTTGGATTATTTTGTAACTAATGAATCAATCTTGGCCAAGGATAATTGGACACCAATATCCTGTCATGCTTACTAGATATTTACTTGGAGTTGGATGCTAACATTTGAATTCTTATGTACGCTCATGAACCCACACCATGAGAACATCTATGCCATTCTACATAACCATCAAGTTCGGGATGCTGCTATCTCCAATGGTTGCTGTTGCATTGTATCTGAGGATCGGGATTTTCTTAGTGCTAGGGTTTGTACATGGGATTACTAAAGAAAATCTGGTCCAGAATTACGTGGTGTACACTATCTCAAAATATTTTTGGAAGTGATCTGTTGTGAGCAACTAAGATTTTGGTATGGTGTTTAATATTAAATTTGCTTTGAGCTTTCTATTTTCTGTTTTATTCTTTGTAGGCCAGTATACAAATACTTATTACTATATATATTCATGTGGTGTAAATAAGATAATTAAGCTATTCTTTGTAGGCCAGTATACAAATTCTTAGTACTATATATAATCATATGGTCTAAATAACAAAATGAAGCTGTCTAATTATGTGCTTCAGCCTCCTTTCAATTTCAGATTGGCGATGAGGACCAATATCCAGGACGGTGTCCCTCGTCCTCGCTGTCCATTCTCACTTCCCCACAGTTTGGCACCAAGCAACAGGAAGAAACATGGCAGCGGTGGCGGCAAGGAGAGACTGCGGCGGCAGGGGATCGTTCCCTAGTGGCTGCTGGATGTGTCCTTGCCTGCGACCTCCTGTCCCCAACCTGCAGGTATACAATACTAATTTTATTCGGTGCTTTGATGTGTTATTAGGTAATATTTATGGTTAGACATGAATATGCTCTTGAGGATGTACTCAGTGGTCCACTACAAAATGGATTCTGCAGCAGATTATAAAACAAGCAAGGCACAGTTCAGCAACCGCTTATTGAGCCTAAATCTTATGTTTTCTTTATTTTCAGCCATGACAACATGGTTTTCTTAGTCACGTTCTCAATCAAACTGAACTTGCGATGTGGCACGTGTACACTGCTTTTCCTGAGTTTAGCATCATGGTTCTGAGTTTCTGACACATTTTACTGACCTCTTGCTTTTCCTGGCAGCATGAAACCAAGACATATTATATACGTGTAAAACAGTTAGGGAGTGATGATTCACGAACAATAGATTCAGAAAAAGGGTTGAAAACAAGGAGCAGGAACAGCAGGTATGCACTGAAATTTATTTCCCAGTGTTGTTTCCGTTGGTCTGGAAATTCTTGTGTGTTCCCTAAAGAACATAAAAATGCAATGCAACTTGTTTCCGTTGTAAATTTTGAGACTGTCATGTTTGCTATATATATTTATTTGGCATTACTCCTAAGTTGTTGTTATTGTTTCTAATTTATTTTTTCTGTTGATTTGTTGAAGGAGTTGCAACTCGTATAAATAGTTAAATGAGTAGCTTGGGAGCGGCACAGCAGCCTTGTTTTCGCGGAGGCCTTTCAGCTGGGACTTCCAAATGCACTGCGCCACGCTCAAGATATGGTATGTGCAGCTTCTTTTCTTTATTTACTGGTTCCACCAGCTTCATATGTTCCTTTACTTAAAAAGCTAAATACCAAATTACGTTCGCTGCTTGCTCCTTATCTGCATATACCTGCTTGTTCTTCAATCAATTTCAGTAAATATAGACCTACAGTGACAAATGGAATGAGCTTGGTATAACTATGGATAACCTTATGTGTATTTGGCACCTTTTCCTTTTTCAGGTTGGACCTCTGGTTTCAGAAAAAATTATTTGAGAATTCACTGTTTTTGCCGGTATGGAAGAATGTATTTAAGTTCTCAAGAGATGCCATTTACTTGCATTTATTTCCTAAAAAACCATGCCAATGCATGAGGCGTCATCTAACCCTATATATATAATGCAATAGTCTTCTTTCTTCAAATGTTAATGGTTCTGAAATTAGCTACTAAGTTAGCTCTGGATAGGCCTTTTAGTTGGTCGTATATACAAAGATAAGCTGATTAGCACGGGCTAAAGAATTTAGGCATTCTTAAATATTACAAGGAAAGAAAGGGCAACTATAAACTTTGTTCATTGTTTCTTGTATATATTATCCTATGTCCCCTTCAGTCTTTTGCCTTGATAAATATTTTATTTAATGATACAATGGTTGTGCCTTTTGAGGTTTGCACTCCAACCCTTATCTGTACTTCGGAACAATTTGGAAGAAGCTATTATTCTTTTGATAATTTCAGCGATGAAATCCAATCTTTAGAGACTTGAGATTTTACTGGTGATGTGTCTTTTTGACATATGTATTATCCAATTCAGATATGCTCGCTGTTTGATTTGGTTTTGCCATTATTGTCTCTTAACAGTGGTAACATTGTCATCGCTCTTCTGTTTGATTCGTATAACATAAGTGTTCTCTTTCTCTCTTCATTAGTAACCTGTATTGACTAAGATATCTCATATCCTCGCATTCTTCAATATGGTAGCAGCTTCCTGTGACAGTTTTTGAAGATCCTATATAGAAGACATGGAGAAATTTAGGAGCCTAAATGCACAAGGTTGGGAGAAACGGAGCGAGCGGCTGTCGAAGGAGGAAACACACCGGTGCAGGGCTTAGTTTCCATCCGGCGGTGATCTGCACGGATGAGAGGTGGTGCATGAAAAAGTGGACTGCAACAAATTAAATTGAGATTGAGCTGCAATTGGTCCGCCACTGTACAGCGAGGAGGCGCCCCAAGATTTTTAACATGTACTATGGGCAAACAACAAACTTTTCCATGTAAACTTTTGCGGCATTTTTTCCCTTGAATCTCCAACCTTGTTTTATTGGGGTCAGTGCAAATAAGAGACTAAAATTCACTATGTAATAATATGTGTTGATTTAGAAGTCGGTGTCCCAGCCTTTCTAAATCTGTGTCCACAATTTAATGTAAAACTTGAGCTGTGATTCGGCAGTAACAGACCAAAAATACGTTTTACAGTGAAAAAACATTTGAAATATGACAGGTTGTGACTAGACAGCAACTAACCGGCCAGGAGGCGCCCCGAGGGGCGCCCCAGCCTCTAGTTGTTAAGACCTTTGCCATGTCTCCCTTTCTCTACCATACATTCAGCTCAGACTGCATTTCCCCCTATCCCATACCAATTGACCTCCTCCTCCTATATTCCGCTGACACGGCATTTCACCCTTCCTCGGCGAGCTAGCGGGCCGGCCTTTTCCCATCCTTCCCACGTTGCGGCACTGCGCCTCCGCCACCGCCAACTGGTGGCGCGAGACACCACCAGAACGGCAGGACATCCAGCTTTCCCGCCGCCGGACCGGGTTCCATCCCGTGACCATTTATTTCGCTAACCGTGCCCCAGCCCCTCCTGACGGGTGGCTCTGCTCCACGGCCCGCGTCGGCCGGGGGCTAAGGAAGGCGGAAGGGATGCCGTCGCCGTGGAGGGCGACCAGCATCCGCGCGCGAGGACACTCCAGGGGCACGCGAGGAGGTAGGCACTGCAGGGGCGGGGCACGAGCGGCGATTGCTGGTGGAAGGCGGTGGATCCAGGCTAATTTTTTTTAAATTAAATTTGAGACATAATACGCAGTACCTATCGTCTATGCCGTAGACGATTAGCTGGTCGTCCATCATCTGCGGCATAGACGACTGGACCTGCTCGTCCGCGCCGTGGACGACCGGTGCATGCATGCGTTTCTCACAGATTGATCGGTAGTAGCGAGTGCGTCCGCGCGTGCGTCCGTGCATACTCGCCGGCGACTGTGCATGTTCTCATGGATCGATCGGTGGTAGCGAGCGAGCTAGCTAGCCGACCTGGCGATCGTATCGATCGATCGACCGGGCGTGCTAGCGAGCTAGCTGCGCATCGTGCATGCGTCCGTGCGTGCTCGCGCGTGCATGCGTCCATCCGTGCGCGCGTGCGCTAGCACGCCGGCTGTGCGTGCGCTCGCCGGATCGCTAGCTGCCATCGCGTGAGAGCCACATGGAGACTTATCGTCGACGCCGTGGACGACAGGCCTGTCGGGCGCATGACCGTGCTGGGCCACGACCTGCTCGTCTGCGCGGCAGACGATTGGGTCCGGTCATCCACGGCGTGAACGATACGCCCTGCTCGTCCACGGCCTCAACAAGGGTGTATTATTTTTGAAATTGTTTGAAAGCGCGTATTATTCCTCAAAATTAATTTAAAAAATGTATTATTTAAAAAAAATAGCTGGATCCGGGGATCACGAGATGGAAGAAGGGCCCCGGGCGATGAACTTTCTCTTTGGATGAGCATTGCGTTGAATGTTACCGCCCAAGCGGCCTAGCCCATCTTCACCTTATTCTTTCTTGCGGCGCTTGGTACACATGTACCGTTGCCCGTTGGATATTACAAATTCTAAAAACACTACTTTTGCATTGCAGAGGTAGCATTTAGCTTCTGGAGTTTGTATATGTAGAAAGAGAAACATGTCATAATGCCCAGTTTTATTCATCAATTAACAAATCCACAAACGTCTAATGATGACACAACATGCTGAGATTTCTCAGATTCTTTACAAGATAGTTTAGTTTCTAATTTATGGCTTCAACTTGGCTTGTTAGAGACAATCCAAGGTTTGTGACTCTAGAGATGCAGATCAAGAGCATTGCGGTCTCCTGCTTGGCCCCTTCGTCCTTCATTCATGTCTGTATCTCTAGAGTCATTGATGTTATTCTACAAGCTGGATTTTATGCGCGTTATTGACGCCTTCTCTGAGCTATCTGTGCAAAACTTTCAGATCATCAACTCGGTCAACATTGTGCTGCTTCCAAAGAAAGACGGGGCGGACTCGGTTTCTGATTTTCGCCCCATCAGTCTAATCCACATGATTCCGAAGATCATCGCCAAGGCAATGGCACGTCGCTTAAGCCCCAAAATGAACAACTTGGTCTCCCACTGTCAGAGCGTCTTCATAAAGAACAGAAGCATCCATGACAACTTCATGTACGTCAGAAACACTGCGAGATGCCTCCACCGTGCCCATAAGCCGACACTGCTCCTCAAGCTGGACATCGCCAAGGCCTTTGAATCTATGTGCGGGGATTATCTTCTGGATGTCATGCAACATCGGGGCTTCCCTCCGCGCTGGAGGGCTTGGGTTTCCATCCTCTTCTCCACAGCCACGTCCCGCGTCTTGCTGAACGGCATCCCAGGGCTCGAAATCATTCAAGGTCGGGCACTCAGGTAGGGGGACCCGCTGTCGCCCCTGCTTTTCGACATCGGCATTGATCCTCTGAACGGAACTCTTCAGCTGGCCACTGAGTAGGGGCTTCTCCATCCTTTGCCTGATATGGCAACTTTGAGATTATCGCTCTACGCGGAGGACGCGGCTATTTTCATATCTTCCACCGCACATGACATCTCTAACCTTGCCTCTACGCTACGAAGTTTCAGGGAGGCGACGAGTCTGGTCACGAACATCGCCAAGAGCTCCATCTCGCCGATTCGTTGCGAGGACATTGACCTTGACGCTATCCTGGAGGACTTCCCGGCTGCCATTGCCCAATTTCCCATCAAGTATCTTGGGTTGCCCCTGGCTCTAGGTAGGCTGCGGCGGGCCGATATTCAGCCTTACATCGACAAGATGGCGTCCCGTCTCGAACCTTGGCAGGGTAGATTCATCAACCGCGCGGGTTGCACTGCCCTGGTAGAGTCGGTGCTCTCCTCGATGCCTATTTTCCTCCTCACTGCCATCAAAGCGGACAAATCTATGCTGAAGGCTTTCGACCAGATCAGGAGAGGGATGCTCTGGAACTGCAGTGAGCATGTCAGTTGTGGTAAATGCAAGGTCAGTTGGGACAAGGTCTGCCGTCCTAAGGTTCTTGGTGGCCTCGGAATCCTCAACCTGAAAAAATTCTCAAGGGCGCTTCGGCTAAGATGGTTATGGCACGAGTGGGCCTCCCCTGACAAGCCTTGGGTCGGCTCTGAAACGCTAAATGATGACTCAGATAGAAACTTGTTCAACGCTGCCACCAAGGTCTCTATAGGGGATGGGCTCAAAGCTTCATTTTGGGGAACATCTTGGCTTGCCGGACTTCCCGCCAAAGTTATTGCCCCTGACCTCTTCACGACCTCTAAGCGCAAAAACAGAAAGGTCCATGACGCCCTCGTTGACTACAAATGGATTGGTGACCTCGACGTGGCCAACTTCACGGTCAATCACATCTCCTAGTTCGTGCAACTATGGACGCTCATCCAGGACACCCCGCTCTCCCCTAGTGTCGAGGACACCATCACCTGGACCCTCTCTACTTCAGGGGTCTATTCTGCGAAGTCCGCCTACAAGGCACAATTCTTTGGTGCCTCTGCTTGCCCTTTCATGGCCGTTGTCTGGAACACTTGGGCCCCTCCGAAATGCACACTACTAGGAAAACGCCTTTTAGTGGCGCACCTTTTTTGAATTCTGTGGCGCACCCGCAACTTTGCTGGGTGCGCCACAGAATTGTCGCCACTAAATTATAATTCTGTGGCGCACCCGGCCCGTGCGCCACAGAAAGCCCCAAATTTCTGTGGCGCACTCTCAACCATGCGCCACAGAATTTGCTTTTAAGTTTTAAAAAAAAGGGAGAGCAGCGGCACATGGCCGCGCGCCCCTCTGGTCCTCTGCTCCGGCGATGTGGTCGTGCTCGCCGTCGCTCCGAGGCGGGTGCTGCTCGTCGTCGTAGTCTGTGCTACCGCCGCCGCGCGGGGTCCGGTGTGAGCAAGAGGTCGTTGGGGGGATCCCGGCTCGGCGGCGATCTTGAGGCAGAGGCCGACGGAGGCGGAGGGGATCTTCATGGTGGCCGCAGAGGCGAGCTCGGAGTGGGGGTAGTAGCCCATGGTGATGTGCTGCACGAGGAGGTGCGCGCGCGAGCACATGGGGCAGGAGGCCTGCAGGAAGGCGTCGGGCGCCGCGAAGACGGTGAGCACCCTGGTCGGCGTCGCTGGACCCGGCCGCGTCGACGGACCCGGCGGCTTGCTGATGTCTACGCACGCTTCTATTCTTGTAGACAGTTTTGGGCCTCCAAGTGCAGAGGTTTGTAGAACAGCAGCAAGTTTCCCTTAAGTGGATCACCCAAGGTTTATCGAACTCAGGGAGGTAGAGGTCAAAGATATCCCTCTCAAGCAACTCTGCAATTAAGATACAAGAAGTCTCTTGTGTCCCCAACACACCTAATACACTTGTCAGATGTATAGGTGCACTAGTTCGGCGAAGAGATAGTGAAATGAAAGTAATATGGATGATTATAAGTGGTAATTGTAATCTGAAATAAAGATGGCAGCAAGCAAACATGAGACAAAATGAGAGCAAACGGTGTTTCAATGCTTGGAAATAAGGCCTAGGTATCATACTTTCACTAGTGGACACTCCCAACAATAATAATATAATTGAATACATAAATATTTGCTCTTCACTATGCTACTCTGAACTATTCTCCCGTTGGATAGAAATACCAATCTACTGCGTAGGGCTACAAGAGCACACCTTAAAGTCTGAGTGAACAAACACCACAATATCATAGAACACCAAGACCATCGTGTAGGGCTGCAAAAGCACACCTTAAAGTCTGTCTTCCACATCTAGGGAACCCCAATGTCACTATGAGCGCCCCAAAATAGTACTAACAAATACCACAATTTTATAGTGACAACCAACAAAAGAACAACTCATGATAAGTATTCCTGTAATCTTTAGCCTAAGAGTCACACACGGTACGCACACTGTCAACTTCGCACCATGGGACAAAGGTGACTCCGGAGATTACATTAATAAAACCACTTGAGTAGCATAATTCATAAGATAATGAAGAGTAACATCTATGAATTCAACTAGATTACAAAGCTCATCATCACATAAAGATCACACCATGGGAGAGAGAGGTGAACCACATAGCTACCGTACGAGCCCTCAGCCCCGAGGGAAACTACTCACACATGGTCATGGTGAGCACACTTGATGGAGAGGTTGATGAAGAGGTGAAGTCCGGAGTAGAGACGGAGGCCCGCAGCAGCCACGGCGCGGCGGCGGCGAGCGGCGGCGGCGGCCCTTGGCCCCCCTTCTTCTTCCTTGGTGATGGTGCAGCAATGGAGGAGCTCCTCCCGCTCCTTGGCGGCTGCCAAGAGGAGGAAAATTCGTGGCTTTTGGTGGCTTGCTTGGAAAATAGGGTTTCCCTTCATTATATAGAGGTGGAGATGCAATCTAGGCCATGGGATGGATGCCCCTTTGATCCAAGGGCTCTTTGGCACCTCTAGGGGCTAATTTGGTTGCTGGGGCAAGATATCCCAGGGTTCTAAAGCCACGGGGGGAATTTCCATGTACGTACGAGATCCCGGGGGAGATATCCCACGGCCCCATCTCAGTTTGGACGGAAGGGAGGGGACGGTGGGGGGAAGAGAAAAACACGATCAGAATATACAAACTAGATCGGAAATGACGATCAACAAAATGCCAGCATTTTTTTGAGAAATAATAATATTTGGAAACCATGGAACATACTCGCTGTTTATTTCTAAAAAATGGTCATATCAATACGAAAAAAATAATAGCTCCGTATTTTCCTGTAGAAAAAAATTAATGATTGAAAAATTTCAGTAAAAGTCACAAAGTTCAACCCAGATTGAGTCACACAACCACAGCATCGAAGATAATTTGGTGTGATAATTGTGTTTTAACATGAGAAATATTAATTAGAGTTACAAGTCCATCAAGAAAAAATATTCTGTTGTACTAACAAAATGTCACACTTGTGTGACTTATCCATGAAGAACTGCCGCCACTGTGACAACACTGAAATAATCACTGAACTTCCACCATCAAGTTCTCCGAGCATTTTCATCGGTTAGCTTATAATATCCTGCATAGAAGAACATCACAAGAGAAATGCTGATATAAAACCCAGGAGAAAGAAGATATCAAAACAGGACATGGGAAAATAACGTCCTCTCTCTTTTTTGGTGCCTGTGGTACATACATATGCTTCTTTCAACTCATTCTTCTTTTTACAAACTTTTACAGCAATTTCATATGCTCAAGCCAAAGTACTAACTTTTACAAACTTACATACATTACATCGTATATGAGAGCAGAATGCTACTTGTCTCTGAACATCCAATCTCATTCAAAAGTTCAGAGAGCAGAATGCTACTTGTCTTTGAGCATCCACTTGCAGCTGTATGTACAAAAGTGTCAACACACATACTTTGCAGTCCTATATATCTAGCCTATAGCATATTCTCACCAGAACACTTCTCCAGCAGATGTTCAACAGTTAAAACTTGAGATGTTACAAACAATTACTTATCAAAATCACTACTGGAAATCAAAGGATTGCATGCAGCATTACTAATAGGCTGATGTACTATACTATATATACATGGTAGATTTATGAAACGACATGCGGGTAAAACTAGGTTATGATTAACTACTCCAATCCAAGTTTGATCTTTTTTTTGAACAGCCAAGCTTTGCAAAAAGAAGATAGTGCATCTCACTAACCTGAGCTCTCAATGTGGGTGCTCTGAATGTTCGATTGATCCACTAGGTGATTAAGAAAAGAACAAAACAGCAGATCAACACTTGAAATAGACATAGAATCTGAAGAAAAATTTCATGCCATCGAGGAAGTCTACTTTAGAAAGATATCAGTATGCTTGTATACGTAATATGCTAAATAAAAGATGTACAGTTTATTCATTGAGCTGTGGTCTGAATAAGCACAAGCAAAAATATTTAAACACTTCATCTAGCATCAGATCACTCGATGTGGTAAAGAAATCAACAGAAGAAGGTACGACTACGGCGAACTCTGAATATTCAGAAAACAGGAAAAGTCTGAACCGGTAGCTCCATGGAAGGGAAAGCAAAGAAACTCCAAGAAATGCACAAGCCCTTTGCCGACCTGTAGCTCATTGTAGCGGGCGGCGTCGGGGCGGCATCTACGGCGACCGCACGGCCTCGTGGAGGAACCATGCTGCAGGAGTCAGAGGCGGTGCCGACAAGATGGGATCCAGCGCTCGAATCACAGAACAACGATCTAATCGGGGATTGCAGCTACTGAACAGAGGCATGGCAGGATCTGACCCTAACGAACAACGAGTGGGAGCAGAGAAGGGCGAGACGATTCCAGGCGAGTTGTGTGCGAAGGCCGAAACCGCGGGAGCGCCGCCGCCCCGGCACCACAAGAACCTCCGGCCAGATCGAAGAAACGGAAGAATATAGGTACAGAGAGAGGGGAGACGCACCGGCACCTCCGCTGGAGCAGTCGCCGCCTCGCTCCACTGGAGTAGTCGCGGAGGAAGGCGTCACGCCGTCACTTCGCTGCCAACGAACGCCGCCGCCTAGCCAGCGAGCGAGGCCGCGGAAATCCTACCCGACCTCCCGACTAGGGGAATGCTCACCCGGGGAAAGGCCACGGAAGGGCCCAATTTTCCCCGCCTCGCAGACCGCCAAATGGGCCAGTGGGGCTACCCGGGCCAGATTCAACCGGGGGGGGGGGTGGGGGGTTTCGCCCGGGGAAAAGGCCGGGATCCCGGGCTTTTCCCCTGCTACCAAACTAGCCCTAGAAGCCTCCTAGGAACCCCTCTCAGCCCTAATGAGGCTCCAATTCGTGACTTGGCCGACTCCATCAAATTTGGTAAGAGTTGGAGTCAATAAAGTCACAATCTTTTGGATTCTCGTCATCCCATCTAGGGCTGCAGTAAATCGGGAATATCTCGGCCGTCCGGACTCGGAATTGGGCGAATTTTAAGTCTAGATCGATTCTCGGAAAATTCTCTGCAACTTTGTCTTCTGTCAGGTTTCCGTTTGACGTCGTATTCGGGCCCAAACGTGACCATCTTCGAAAAACGTTTCCAGACAGATTTCAGGAAAGTCCCAATTCGACTCCAATATGGTTTCCTTTGTATTTTTGATAATTCCTACACAACAAATAGGAAAACAAGAAGATTTTGCACTTTGGCAACTATTAGTAGGTTAATCCAATAAATGTCATAATATGATATAAAGTGTATATAAAACATGTGCCAATTGACATAAAACATGCATGGAACATCAAAAATTATAGATACGTTTGGGACGTATCAAGCATCCCCAAGCTTAGTTCCTACTCGTCCTCGAGTAGGTAAACGATAAAACAAAATAATTTTTGAAGTGACATGCTACCATCATAAACTTGATCAAATATTGTAAGGCACATGTTATGAATGAAGTGATGAAGTTATTGCTACATAGAGTCAAATGATTCATTCTTCAAAGGAGTAGCAATATACAAGATAGATTATGAAGTGATATCAATATTCAATGCAAGGATGTTCAATGATAATTCACAAAGTGTAACATAAAAGAAAGTACTATGGACCACATGTATGCATAATGAAAGTAAAAACATCCTATAATGGTCATAGAGTATCTTATGAAAATCTGAATATAAAAGGTGGACACTTTGGAAAGATATATAAGTAGAGGTAAAGCATGAATAAGTTTCATCTAACTTCTGAACTTCTACTTAAGTTAATGATTGCAATGTGGTAATCCTTGGTGTCAAGCTCTCATTCCCCTATCATAGCATCTTGAATGATTAAGTTTAAAGTGAAAGCAAATACGAGTAGTGTGCTTGACAAAGTACAGGTTGAAAGTCTCATGCCCCTTGAATACAAGTACCTACTCCATGTGTTACTCATTTGGGAAACAAAGCAAGTTCAAGTTAAATATCATTGTAAGTAATAATAGTATCATTAAGAGCGTCAACTGGGGTACCTCTTGTCCCAGGATATGGAACAAGCCCATATCAAAATGACAAGACAAACAAACACAATGAACAATCTCAACACCCTTTTTATTTACCATTAGATAGCTTTTTATTGTAAGGTGTATCACAGAAGGTTCACCATAGCATGTAAGTAAATTTCCACCATGAATGATGCATGGCTTAGATTAGCGGCCCAGGCGTCTCTCTAACCATTTATACAAACTCATTTAAACTCACTTCATTTCCACATTTATTTCACCCATGGTAAGCATCCATAAACAAAAGTACATGATATCAACTAAATGAAATGAAGTGCATGTTGAAAGCTTGCCATGTGACAGCACATATGAGCTAACTCTCAACCAAAGACATTTGTCAAGCCCACAACATCATAATTTTAATCACAATGGGTCATGTTTTATTATGCAATGAAAGTAAAGTGTGCATCAAGTTCGAGAGAGCTCTATAACCAACTTTTCCCATAACAATCAACAACATAAGCATTTTCATTCAGAGGTATAGATAACACAAATATCATGATAAACATACTCGGAATAGCATAAAGCTAATAGGTAGATATGGTGGACTCACTGGAAAAACTTTGGTTGAAGGTGTTGGAAACAAGTTTTTGCTTGTTGGAATTTTTGGGCTAGCAAGAGGGAGAAAGTTGACCATCTAAATGCATGCATGAGTGTCCATAGAACTAACTAATCCATGTTAAACAAAGTAAAATAACATTCAGCATCAAAACATGAATAAAAGATAGCTCTTGATAAAATACTTGCAAATTATTCATTAACAAGCTCATGAATCATGCAACTATATGTATCTTTTAAAATCAACTCCAACATCCCTTTTCCCAATCTAATAATAGCATCCAACATAATTCAACCCAAATTTCCAGTAGCTCTCTCATATATAAATGATAGTGTGGTGGTCTCACAAAATAAAAATCAAACCAAACAAACAAAAAGACGCTCCAAGTTTATGCGATAAAGTGTTTCGATCGAAAAACAGAAGTTAGACGTGTGCAAACCGAGAGTGTGTAGGTCCAGTGGGGTTGTCTTCACATCCCCAAGCTTATGGTCTTCACCATCCTTGGATAGCTCTTGGTGCATCTCCTCTAATCCCTGTGAAAAAACTTCAAAACACCGTTTCTCCCATTTCTTTTCTGTGGGGTGCATTAGTAGTGATAAACAAATAGATTTCTTGCTGCATATAATCCTTGACAAAAATTCATATGAATGTCCAGAAAGTGTATAATGTTGTATGCCTACTCATAAACTCAATTGGATAAAAAAGATTCAAGTTAAAGTTCTAAGCATGCATCAAACAAAATGGGACAGAATCTGTCCAGAAAAACAGCAGCAGCAAAACGTATTTTTCTACCCTACTTAACTTTGTCGAAAATTCCGAAAAAATTCATGCATACAGAGGATGAAAAGTTGCAACTACAGTTCAAATATGAGCTCATTCGGAGTTACAGAATAGAATTAAAAATCATACCGTGCACAGATTCGTGCAGGAATAAAATCTCCGAACGCTATAAGCAACTTTTCAAACCAAAATGAGTAAAACTTGGCACTTTATTAAAAATTCTAGAAACTAAACTAAAAACTAAGTCTCTTGTTACAGCAAGAGGACACAAATAAAAACAACCGGGTTGCCTCCCGTAAAGCGCTTTCTTTATAGCCATGTAGCTAGGCTTACTTACTTGTTATCAAGATGGTTGGAGTGAGGTGGCTTGGCATCCCCAAGCTTGAATTCTTGTACTTATTTGATATATGTTGGGTGAGTCTAGGGGTAACATCCCCAAGCTTGAGTGGTTGTCCCTCTTGATCTTTGTTCATCACCCTCAACTCTTCCACTTGAAAAATTCTCTTTACACAAAACTCAACATAAAACTTGATTAGAGGGGTTAGTGTCTCCATAAATTAAATCCTCATAGGTACAGCAAAGACATATCATGAGTTGATTCTAAACATTAGCTACTGTTACTATGGTTGTGCATTGCCTTTGATCAATAGAACTACACAAAACACAAGTAATGAGAGTAATGCAAAATAAAGACAGAATCTGTCAAAAACTGGACAGCCCGTAAAGAGTGAATTTTCAGAGGCACTTACGTTGCTCAAATCAGAAAATTTTGAACTAATGAAATGTGTATTAATAACTGAAGATTGCTGTCGTAAAATTTCAGGTCAAAATTCCTTTTCTGTGATTTTTAACATTTTTCGCAGTGAAGCTTAGGAATCTGTTTTCTGGACAGCCATGATAGTTTTAATGATGCTCACATAGGATCAAGAATTGAAATGCAAAAGAGAGCATCAAGAGAAAAATGTGAAACACATTTAAGTCTAACCCACTTCCTATGCATTGGGATCTTGTAAGAAAATAAATCAATAAAGCACAAAGTGACTAGCATAGGAAGGCAAAGCAAGTGCAACTTCAAAATTTTCAAAAAAAGAGGAGACTTAATATTATTGTGGTATATGAAGTCATGTCTCCCTCTCTCATAAAAACTTTCAGTAGCATCATTGATAAAATCCACAATATAACCATCACATGAAACATTCTTACCATGATCCATATGCATAAAAGTATCAATACTCTCCACATAAGTAAAAACAGTTTCATTAGTAATAGTGGGAGTAAAACTATCACATCCATCATTGTAATCATCATAAATAGGAGGCATATCATAATCAACATAAACTATATCCTCAATAGTAGGTGGACTGAAAACATCACAATGATTATCATCATAAATTGGAGGCAAAGTATCATCAAAGAAATTTTCTCCTCAAAACTTGGGGGACTAAAAATACCATATTCATCAAAACCAGCTTCCCCAAGCTTAGACTTTTCCATAGCATTAGCAATAATGGTGTACAAAGAATTTATAGTAATAACATTGCTACCATCATGCAAGTAATTTTCCATAGCTTTTTTAATTTTCTCTTCAAAAGCATCATGTCCTAATTCAATATAAAGTTCATAAAGATCTCTAATTTTTTGTTGTTTTCCATTAAGCCTAACTAGTGAAATAAAAACAAGAAACAAAAAGATATAACTGCAGAATCTAAAGGAAATACCTTCCAACACTTACCTCCCCGGCAACGGCGCCAGAAAATAGCTTGATGTCTACGCACGCTTCTATTCTTGTAGACAGTGTTGGGCCTCCAAGTGCAGAGGTTTGTAGAACAGCAGCAAGTTTCCCTTAAGTGGATCACCCAAGGTTTATCGAACTCAGGGAGGTAGAGGTCAAAGATATCCCTCTCAAGCAACTCTGCAATTAAGATACAAGAAGTCTCTTGTGTCCCCAACACACCTAATACACTTGTCAGATGTATAGGTGCACTAGTTCGGCGAAGAGATAGTGAAATGCAAGTAATATGGATGATTATAAGTGGTAATTGCAATCTGAAATAAAGATGGCAGCAAGCAAACATGAGACAAAATGAGAGCAAACGGTGTTTCAATGCTTGGAAATAAGGCCTAGGGATCATACTTTCACTAGTGGACACTCCCAACAATAATAATATAATTGAATACATAAATATTTCTCTTCACTATGCTACTCTGAACTATTCTCCCGTTGGATAGAAATACCAATCTACTGCGTAGGGCTACAAGAGCACACCTTAAAGTCTGAGTGAACAAACACCCAATATCATAGAACACCAAGACCATCGTGTAGGGCTGCAAAAGCACACCTTAAAGTCTGTCTTCCACATCTAGGGAACCCAATGTCACTATGAGCGCCCCAAAATAGTACTAAACAAACACCACAATTTTATAGTGACAACCAACAAAAGAACAACTCATGATAAGTATTCCTGTAATCTTTAGCCTAAGAGTCACACACGGTACGCACACTGTCAACTTCGCACCATGGGACAAAGGTGACTCCGGAGATTACATTAATAAAACACTTGAGTAGCATAATTCATAAGATAATGAAGAGTAACATCTATGATTCAACTAGATTACAAAGCTCATGATCACATAAAGATCACACCATGGGAGAGAGAGTGAACCACATAGCTACCGTACGAGCCCTCAGCCCGAGGGAAAACTACTCACACATGGTCATGGTGAGCACACTTGATGGAGAGGTTGATGAAGAGGTGAAGCCCGGAGTAGAGACGGAGGCCCGAAGCAGCCACGGCGCGGCGGCGGCGAGCGGCGGCGGCGGCCCTTGGCCCCCCTTCTTTTCCTTGGTGATGGTGCAACAATGGAGGATCTCCTCCCCCTCCTTGGCGGCTGCCAAGAGGAGGAAAATTCGTGGCTTTTGGTGGCTTGCTTGGAAAATAGGGTTTCCCTTCATTATATAGAGGTGGAGATGCAATCTAGGCCATGGGATGGATGCCCCTTTGATCCAAGGGCTCTTTGACACCTCTAGAAGCTTCTTAGGAACCCCTCTCAGCCCTAATGAGGCTCCAATTCGTGACTTGGCCGAATCCATCAAATTCGGTAAGGGTTGGAGTCAATAAAGTCACAATCTTTCGGATTCTCGTCATCCCATCTAGGGCTGCAGTAAATCGGGAATATCTCAGCCGTCCGGACTCGGAATTGGGCGAATTTTAAGTCTAGATCGATTCTCGGAAATTCTCTGCAACTTTGTCTTCTGTCAGGTTTCCGTTTGACGTCGTATTCGGGCCCAAACGTGACCATCTTCGAAAAATATTTCCAGACAGATTTCAGGAAAGTCCCAATTCGACTCCAATGTGGTTTCCTTTTGTATTTTTGATAATTCCTACACAACAAATAGGAAAACAAGAAGATTTTGCACTTTGGCAACTATTAGTAGGTTAATCCAATAAATGTCATAATATGATATAAAGTGTATATAAAACATGTGCCAATTGACATAAAACATGCATGGAACATCAAAAATTATAGATACGTTTGGTACGTATCACTTGCGCGGGACGAGGGCCCGCTGTCCATGTCGAGCCAGTGGTCGCGGAGGCGCGCCCAGGCGGGCGCCTTGGCCCAGCTCCGCCCGGATTACTTCGAAGCGTCGCCACTCGCTGTTCGCAGCAACTCATCCCACCGCTTGTAGCAGCGCGGGATCTATCTCCTAGTGGCGCCGGAGGCATGTAGTTGGCAGGAGGGGGAGGAGTTCCAGGGGTAGCTTAGCCAGCAGCGTGTGCAGATCTAAGCAACAAAAGATGACACAATATATGTGAGGGGATGTGCAGGGGGGAGGAGGTGGAGGCCTTTGGCAACGACGGGGCTGACACCAGTCACCAGCGGGGAAGAGCTGTGCATGAGGAGGAGAGCTCGATCGGGATGGAAGAGACGCTGTGAAGGAAGGAGAAACGGGAAGAACGGAGGAAGAGACAGGAGGAAGGACGATCTGAGATGCGTGGTGTGTGTGGCTGTGTTCGTGGGGTGTCAGGTGCGGTTGCGTGTGGTGTGTGCGTGTGGTGGGTTTGACCAAATGGAAAGAGAAAACAGATCTGAGATCTGGAAATTTCTGTGGCGCACGGTTTCTGTGGCGCATGTGGTCGCATGCACCACAGAAAGTCACAATTCTGTGGCGCATGTGACTTTCGTGCGCCACAGAATTGCAAATTTCTGTGGCGCATGCAGAACCATGCGCCACAGAAATTATTTCTGTGGCGCACCGATTAGGGTGCGCCACAGAATCACCGTCTACTATAAGCTTTTCTCTACTAGTGGCACCTTCTTCGCCTAGTTGGCCGTGCAAAACCGGCTTTGGACTTCTGACCGTCTTGCCATCAGGGGGTGGCCACATCAGCCGGTTTGTCAGCTCTGCAGGAACCAGCCTGAGACGGGGAGGCGTTTGTTGTTTGAGTGCCGCTACTCTAAGAGAGTCTGGGCTGAAGCATCCTCCTGGCTAAAATGCCCGACGCTCATGCAAGGCCTTGTGGTCACTAAACCTACTGTCTTTGACTACTAGAAAGACCTTGCAGCCTCACCATCCCCATCTCGCAAGGGTCTCAAGTCGGCGATCATCCTTATCACTTGGGAGATTTGGAAAGAGCGGAATGTGAGGGTCTTCAACAACACGTTCACAATGCCCTCTATTCTGTTTCAGTGCATCAAAAAACGAGAGTACGAACTGGATCCTAGCGGGGGCCAAGGGCTTGGCCGAGATTTGCTTGTAATTAGTTTGTGTGTTGCGTTGTCGGCCTCCCGTGTTGCTAGGTTGCCTTTTTAATTATTTCGGCTTCGGCCGTGTACTCGCCTTTGCTCCTACTTTATCAATATAAAAGTCAAACCTTTTGTCTTGTTTCTAAAAAAAAGTAGACATTGCTGTCTTTTTTGGGGCCCACAATTTGGGGCACTTCAGTCGAGAAGCCGAACTTCAACATTCCCGATTGCCATTCAGAAAATATTCGTGGTGAAGACCCCATGTCTGGTCCATACCGGTTTCATGATCCCATCATAGTGTTACATTTTTTTAGATAAAGAGTGTTTATTAATATCGCGGAGATACAAATTACACCCAGCTCTGCAACAACGCAATAACCAAAACTATTACAGATGCACACAGCCGAAAGACAATAAGAAGAAGAAATAAAAAAAAAAGTCCCGCTACAAAGTTACAGTCCTTGCAGCAGCCGCACAACCACCACCAAGACACCACCTGATGTCCAATTCTTCAAAAGCAACGCCTTCAAGAAGAACAGTGCCAGGCACAACCAATTAAGTCTAGACCTTGGGTTTTCACCCTGAAGATAGTCCCGCTATCAAAACAATGTCTTCAGCAAGACCATTTCCAGGCACAACCAATTAAGGCCAGACCTTGGATTTTCACCCTGAAAGGTAGGACTTTGAACTTCACCTGTGATGTTGCCCCCACTAACATGCCGCTGCTCCGCCTCCTGCAACTCCAAGCAAGTTCCTCATCGTCGCAAAGCCTCCAATCGCCATTTGCTAGTCTTTTATTCTCGGCTTTCATGACATTCCCGCCTCTGACTACACCATGGATCTGCCCATGATGGCACAGAAGCAGAGCTTCACGCCGCTCCCTCCGGCGCGACCGAATCCCTCCGATCCAGCAATCTCTAGGAATTATCCCATGAAAGATCACCGGCAGAGCCTTCCGAAACTCTTCACCCTTGCCATATCAAGGTACCGGCGTGAAGCAGATCTTCGTCTTCTCGCGATTTGGAACCCGAGGACCACCACCTTTATTCAAGCCAAGCTAGTAGCCCCCTCGCCACCCGCCGGCACCCTGTTGGATCCGCCGTTCCGACCCCACCGGAGATGAGGAAGAAGACGGCAGAACAGGGGCGATCTTCCGCCGGATCCGGCCTAACCGCGCAGCAAGGAGGAGCCCCCGCCGCCGGTCAACGCGCCGCCGTGGTAGATCTCCGCCGCACCGCCAGCCACTTCACCGCCGCTCCATAGGCCCGCCCCAACCTGGAGCGAGGTTGCCGCAGCCACGGAGTCCCATCCGCAGGGCGCCGATTCCCGTCCTCCCGCGCCGCGCCCAGAGGACGACGCCGCCAAAGAAGACTAGATCCGCCGCCGCAACGATGAGGAAGATCCTCGCCGCCGCCATGGAGATGGATCCTCGCCGTCCCCGCACGGGCAACGCCCGGCGGCGACTGCTGGCGGCGGCGGGGGGAGAGGCCGAACGGGGGGAGAACTCTGGCGGCGGCTCGGGGGCGCCTCCGGAGTCGCCCGGGTGGGGGGGCGACCCGAGAGGAAGAGTCGTCATCATAGTGTTACTAGAGCTAGACACTCAATCCCTCAGTCCTTTAATGTTACTTTTTCCTTTTTTTTTTGAGAGGTCACCGGGGGAGAGGGAGAAAACCCTCCACCTGAATTTTCATTGATGAGTGGCCGTAGCCGTATCAGATATACATGTTCATAAGGGGGAAAAAGAACAGAAGCAAGGGACTAGCGAGGAGGAGCAAGGCACATGAGCCAGGCCTCAACATCTTCTTTCAGCTCGGGTGGCAGACGGGCCTGCCACAGCAACGCGTCCTCGCGACAGCAACGAAGTCTTTTGCTGGTTGCATCATATGCAGATGCTGAGTCTTTTGCTTCTAACGCTTTCATGGAACTATAAAGCTAATAGAAACTCATTTTATGACAAAAGAGGCACATGTATATCTGCATGCAGAAAGTCCGTGGATAGGCTAGACATAACGCTTGCTCCGCCCTTGGACACCGTATCATTTCCACGCGTGTGCATGTTTTCTGCATCAGATTATGAAAGAAGTTCTCTACGAGTAAAACATAGAAAAACAACCACAAACTTGAATACAAAACGCCAACAATATCTTTATAGGCTCAAATTATGCCACAAGATTACATGCAAGTAAACAGAGTTTCCACAAAGAAAATCAACACGTTGCTTCCAGAAATTTTTTGGTTCACATCGAAAGAACACTAATTTAATTGGTTGTTTATTTTTATTTCAGCAAGACGTGTCACCCCCACTGCTAGAACCCGTGATCCCTGCACCGCTATAACGGGTGGTGCCCATGCCGTAGCTGCTGCTGGTGGTCCCTGTAGTATCAAGAGACTGAGATAAGAAGCTGTCAACTGGCATAACGAATCCCATGACCGGCATCTTGGCTGGAAGGTTCGGCAATGGCGCCCGATGTCGCATCACGTTGACAGCGTCACTGATAGACGGCCTCTCGCTGCTGTCGGGGTGCACACACCACAGCGCGGCGACCATCATACGCTCCATCTGCTTCATGTCGCATTCGCCGCTGAGCCGCGGGTCAGCTGCGTCGAGGATCCTTCCCTCACCATACAGCTCCCAGACCAACTGCACCAGTTGCATGGTGACAGTTTTGTTTCCCTGCAGGACCAAGACTGGGTGTCGTCCGGTGATAATCTCGAGAATAACCACACCGAAGCTATAAATGTCAGACTCTTTGCTGGCCTTCCCGGTCACCATGCTCTCAGGGTCCGTATACCCCATGCTGCCCATAAGAGTGGTGGTGTGCGACCCTTGCCCGTGTTCGACTAGTCTCGCAAGGCCAAAGTCACCGAGCTTTACTTTGAAGTTCTCGTCAAGCATCAGGTTGCTGGCTTGATGTCCCGGTGGAGAACGCATTGCCCCCATTCCTCGTGCAGGTATAGAAGTGCAGATCCTACGCCAAGCACAATCTCATGCCTAATATTAATAAAACAAAACACTGTCAATCGAACTGAGTGAGCAGATTGCACACAGATGCTGATTAGGTTTGACTATATATTTATGGAGGACTTGCCTGAGTGACCATGGGAGCACCTTCTCTTGGTTGTGAATATGCGTGTCTAGGCTACCATTTGCCATCAGCTCATAGACAAGCAGGAGCTCACTATCGTCATGGCACCAACCGACGAGCTGCACAAGATTGCGGTGCCTGAGCTGGCTTATGACCCTCACCTCCGCGACGTACTCCTTCTTACCCTGCTTGGAGCCCTTGGAAACTCTCTTTACAGCGACATGAACTTCTGTTTCCTTCAGGTACCCGCGGTACACTGACCCGAAGCCGCCTTCGCCGAGCTTCGCCTTGTCAGAGAAGGAATTTGTCGCGATTTCGAGCTCCTTGTAGCCGAACCTCCTAGGCCCCGTCCATGTCTCGAACTCTTCTTCCATGGGCTTCGCTAGTGATCTCATCCTCATCACCTTGGGCTTCCTCAAACACCAAACAGCTGAGAGAATGTGGCAGAGTCCTGTTCTGCTGCCACTAGACGATTTTGGTGGTTGTCGACCAGACCCTGTAATTCATTCCAGATGAAACCAACACGATAGAGAAGATATATATTATGAACAAGATTAATTCACCATTTAGTTATGAGTATGATCTCCAAATAGAAGATTCACCAAAAAAAATGCCACTGGGGAATAAATTACCAGCGTTATATGGGGGTGAGGGTTCGAATGGCCAAGTTGACACTGGTGGTGGTGGTGGCGGCTCCGATGAATTAAGCTGCAGCAGCCTTCTCACCCCCGCCGACTGTAGGTTCGACTGGACATCTTGATGAAGCGCAGCGCCGCCTTCTCCATCTGCCACCTCGTCGACCCCATCGGAGAAGACCGAGACCATTATCAATCTCTCCCTCTCACACCCCTCTCTCTGCGTGAGATTATCCATCTCGTAGCCCTGCCCTGGGTATATGTATTCCACTTGGGGTGTAAGACGTAGTAATTGGAGTTGACAAAAATGGTGAACTGGTCAATTTTTCTTGCAAGTAGAATAAAATTATCCAGTAGCGTATCCTAGATTCATCTACAACATGGAAAAATGCTCGCATTACACAAAAAATTTAGTTACAACAATAAGATGGATAGAATGACAAGTTTGACAACATACCCATGGGAACATCGTGCGCGAGATGCAAGATCATATGTTGCATCGGATTAAAAAAAACCCTGGCGGAAGTATCATCTCTAGCTTGCAAAGCAACTCGGGTGCCTGTTCATGCAGCTTGTGAACCACTTCACGATCTAACTCCCTTGCACAAATCTGGCGGAACAAGAAGCTCAACTCCGCCAGTACTCGCCAAGTCTCCTCATCGACATAGCCTCGAATCATCGCCGGCATTATGCGCTCAAGCTACACGTGGTAGTCATGACTCTTCAGCCCTCCTACTCGTTGTGTTTCCAGGTTCACACACCTCGCCCAGTTAGCTGCATACCCATCAGGGAAGTACAAACACTCCACGAGCCACTGTAATATTTCCCTTTTTCCGCCCATGTATGGCAGAACCGAGCCTTTGGCTTAGACCACCTAGTGCCATTGACTCCAGAAGGCTGCATATCCAGATTTGGCATGTCACAAAGTTCTTCTTGGTTAATTCGAGCCTTGACGTTATCCTTCGTCTTCTCAGTCTCCATGATGCTGCTATAAAGAGCCTCGGCGATATTCTTTTCGGTGTGCATTACATCAATGTTGTGTGGAAGCTCGACATCCTCCATGTAAGGGAGCAGCTTCCACAAGCACGGAATGTGAGTCCACTGGTGCGTCACCCCATAACCCATGAAACCATTCCCATCGGGGTTAGGAACAAGAGCTTCTAGCTCAGCCTTTATTTCTCTTCCGGTCATCAGACGTGGTTTCGGAGCATGGATCTCGACTCCTTTCTTGAACCGCTTTACGTCACTCCTGTATCTATGATCTGGTTCAAGGAACTGTCGATGTTGATCAAAGCAGGAATATTTGCCTCCCTTCTTAAGCCAGAAGAAAGTCATAGCCTATCTGCACAGTGGGCAAGGCCACTTCCCATGTGTACACCAGCCGCAGAACAAAGCATGCGCTGGTAAGTCATGCAGGGATGTGTGGTACCAGACATACATATCCAAATGATCATTTGTTGAGGCGTCATATGTTCGGACCCCGCGACCGTTCCAGCCAACAGCCAAGTCTTCCACCAGCGGTTCCACGTACACGTTCATGTTCTTACCAGGGTATTTCGGTCCTGGGATTATCATCGACAATAACATGTTATGTGATCTCATGGACTCGCCGGGGGGGGGGGGGGGAGGTTCTGGGGATGACAAACACGGGCCAACAGCTGTATGTTGCCGCCGACATGCCATACGGATTGAACCCATCGGTTGATATAGCAACAGCTACGCTCCTCGGTCGCCCGCTTCTAGTGGATACTTCGCTACAAACTTCTTCCATGCGGCACCATCCGACGGATGTATCATCTTGTCCGTTGTATGTCTTTGTTCATGTAAAGCCGCTGGATCCTCGGCATAAATGGAAGGTACCGAAGAATGTTTTGGGGAATCCCGGTCTGCCTCTTCTGTCCACCACCAAGGTCAAGCTCGAAGTACCTAGAGGAATTGCAATGGATGCAATAATTTGTTCTAGCATGTTCTTTCCTGAATAGCATGCATCCCTTTGGACAGGCGTCTATCTTCTCATACGACATCTTAAGGTCACGGAGGAGTTTAGTCACCTCGTAGAAGCTCTTCGCCAAGGTGTGCCGTTTCGGTAGAAGGCTGCCAACGACGGCCAGAATATCATCAAAACCATCCGTGCATATCTTCCTCTGGCACTTCACGGCCATAAGGCGAGCGATGGCATCTAGAAGGGTAACATCTGTATGTTGATGAAGGGGTTTCTGTGAACCAAACATAGTCTCGTAGTACTTCTTCGTGTTTTCCTCCGGCTGCTCACTTGTCTCCGCCTCCTGAGGTGTCTCCGCCTCTACATGAGGGCTTTCAGGCGCATTAGCATTAACAAAGTCATCTAAGCAGTTGTTGAACCCAGTGTCAAAAACTGCCGCTGGCTGAATCTGACGCGGCTCGGTCCTAGGACGTTTTGCTAACTGTTCACCATGGAAATTCCAAACATGGTAGAATGGTGTAAACCCAAACTTGACCAGGTGCATACTCACATCTACCTTCGACTGTCGCTTTCGGTTATCGCATTTTTTACAGGGGCAAAACACTTTCATGGGTTTGTTGGTGATGCCAAACGCCTTGTTCACAAACTCCTCGGCCTTATCTCTACATTCATCACTAAACTCCCACTGACTCTTTCTGCCAGCATACATCCACTCACGGTTCTCCATCCTTTAATCGGTACCAAAAAAGACATACACAATGCATTCAGTTCAACATGTCATTGAATTTTAACAAAACCATTTTTTACGGCATGCATCCACCTATCTCTCTAATGGGTAAAGGACCTAAACAACCCGCGGATCTGTAGACTGAGTACGTTCACCCCGCTCTACCCCGATCCGAGACAGAATTTTGACAGCACCTCCCCGATGCTCTCCCGATACACGTCTCGGCAAAAAGCCGAGAATGTGCATCCGGAGAACAATGGGGAGGCGCTGCCGAAATTCTATCTCGGATCAAGGTAGAGCAGGGAGAACGTACCCAATCCACGGACCCGCGGGCTGCCCCGTAAATGCCGTAAGCGTTACGGGTGAAAATATGCAACTCTAACTCTATGTGCATATTTTTCCGCGTAACGCTTACGGACGGGTATAGATGCCTATGTGACGCGACAAACTCGGTGATCTAGACCAAAATAAAATCCTAGGTACATTCAAGAGAGGCGACGATTTTCTTACCCTCGAAGCGTGATCGGCGGCGAAGAAGATCCTCGCCGCTCCTGCAAACCGCCCTCCATCGACAACCCCGCTCTCACCCTCCAACCATACTCCTGTATGATAAAATAAAAAGCTCATTTTAGGGTATTTGAAACTAATGCAGATATGCAAAATAATATAAAATGCACCAAGTTTATGTGTTTTTGATGCTCTAAAAAAATCACATAAAAATCACCTCGGAGCTGCGGTGGAGGCGGGCTTGGAGGCGTGGAGGCGTGCGGCCGGCGAGGAGGAGGGAGGAGGCCACGGCGGTGGATGCGGGTGTCGGCGTCGAGGTGGGAGGAGGCCGCGGCGGTGGATGCGGGTGTCGGGGAGGTCGGGGAGGCGGCGAGATGGCCGGGGAGCCCCGCCGTGGTCGCGGCAGGGGAGGGGCGGGGCGGGGCGGGGTGGGGGCCACGCTGCGTTGGAGGAGCGCGGCAGGGGAGGCCGGCGAGGAGGGCGGAGGAGGCATTAACGGTGTCGGGGCTGCGGCGGCAGGCCAGCGGCGGCGCACGGTGGATGTGGGTGTCGGGTGCGTGCGAGTGAGTGTGAGCGAGTGAGTGGATACGGGTGTCGGGTGCGTGCGCGTCCCAGATCTGAATGGATAAGGTTCTTTGTCGTGCAAAGAATCTTTGCCGTGCGCGTGTAAGCGGGGCGCACGGCAAAGACAGCTTTTGCCGTGTGCGTGCCCTTTGCCGTGAGGATGTAGAGGAAAGCGCACGGCAAAGACAGCCTTTGCCGTGTGCTTTTGTTTTTTTTATTTTTTTCTATCTATTTTTTTCTTTTAATTCTTTTTCTTCTTTACTATTTTTAGTATTAGTTAATACACTAATTATCTATATATTTTTTATGATAAATTATGGTTATGTTTTTTGTAAACCAAAGTACTACGTATAACAAAGGGGTATATCAACAGGTTGGACTTTTTTCCAGCAGGTGTAGGGTTTCGCCGTAGCGGGGGTCCGGAGCGACGGAATCCCACCAAAACTTGCATGGGTCCCTAATATATGTAATATAAGAGTGTGTTGGTACATTGTGGGAACCAAGATACATCTCCGAGGTGCGACCCGCTTCACCGACCCCGCTTACTCCGTAGTAAGTTCCGACACATAGAGGTGAAAACTCCCGTTTCGGGTGCCGAGCATGGAATCATGCGACGCACCACATGAAATGTTGGTTCCCCATGGTCCTATGACCAACCTAACACAACCAAGTAAATAAGTTCTTGCGTCTGCCCCCTCTCGGCGCCGGTCAAAGGGGTATATCGACAGGTTGGACTTTTTTCTAGCGGGTGTAGGGTTTCGCCATAGCGGGGGTCCGGAGCGACGGAATCCCACCAAAACTTGCATGGGTCCCTAATATATGTAGAAGAGTGTGTTGGTAGGTTTTGAGAACCAAGATACAGCTCCGAGGTGCAACCCGGTTCACCGACCCCGCTTACTCCGTAGTAAGTTCCGACACTTTGGTGAAAACTCCCGTTTCGGGTGCCGGACCTTGAATCATGCGACGGACCACATGAAATGTTGGTTCCCCATGGTCCTATGACCAACCTAACACAACCAAGCAAAAAAGTTCATGCGTCTACCCCATCTCCGCGCCGGTCAAAGGGGTATATCGACAGGTTGGACTTTTTTCCAGCGGGTGTAGGGTTTCGCCGTAGCGGGGTCCGGAGCGACGGGAATCCCACCAAAACTTGCATGGGTCCCTGATGCATGTAAAATGCATACATGAACTTTGCACCATATTGCTTATATTCCAATCATATTTGCATCATATAAGGGTTATATCAATGTTTTATCATGATTTTGGAAATAATTTAATGATTTCCTATTTTTATGGAATTAACCCTGCACAGGCAGAAAACCCTATTTCTTTCCTTTTAAGTTTCAGGGACCCAAACGACGTCTAAATGACCTGCAAATTTACGGGCGTCAATATTTGGAAGGAAGAAGACATGTGGGCGAAGGAAGCGAACAAACGGAGGCACGAGGCCCAAATGAGGTGGGCCCACGCGGCCACTGTACCTGGCCGCGTGGGGCCCCTCATCTGGGGCCTCGACGCTCCGTTGCCGTCGATCTTTTCTCCACCGACATCGTCTTGACCTAAATCTGCCTATAAAAATTATCCCCGAGGCTCTTCGGAAAGGAGCGCCGCAGAAACACAGAAACACCGAAACAGAGATCTGGAGTTGCAGATTGGAGGGGAAAACTCTGGCGGGGCGCTGCCGGTGTGGTCTCCATCTTCTCCAACGACTTCTCCACTGTCTCCATGATGAAGAGGGAGTAGTCCACCTCTGGACTATGGGTTTGTGGAAGTAACTTATGTATCTCTCTCTCTCGAGCTTCACTAATTAGTACCGTATGAGCTGCTGAACGTGATTACGGTCATCTATGTAATACCTTTGTGGTGGATCTTTTTATGAGTTAATATATGTTTGAGATTGCAATGGTTTTGTTTCAGTTATGAAAGTAGATGCATATTATGTACCCCGTTCTTATTTACTTGTCATGATCAAGCATGTTTATGAGAGCGTGTGAGGGGGAACGTGTGCATTAGTTGGAGTAACGGGGGGTGGCTAGTGCAGTGAACGTGAGAGAAAGTTTTGCGATCCACTTGGGTATCTCTACCTTACTTTGTTGCCTCACTAGGGATAAAAAGAAATACCATGCTACCGGAGATGTGGGTGTGACCATTGCCACTACTCCATGACTAGATCTAGCATGTTCTTATTTTAACTTCATGTCATGATACTTATTGCTATACTCTGAGTTATCATAATTACTAAGGTGTTATGATTTAGTTCGCATCTTGGTGGAGTATAAGAGAGACTAATAACCAAAAGGTCTCTATGTTAGGACGTGATGCCCATATAATTATAACTTGTCATTAAACTGTTGTGTTGCAATCTCATATGTCAACTCTAGTGTTCCATATAATTATAACTTGTCATTAAACTGTTGTGTTGCAATCTCATATGTCAACTCTAGTGTTCCATTGTCTACCACTTTATTAAAGAGAGAGTGCATTTGTGAAACCATGAACCCCGGTCCATTTTTAATCATAAGAAACACCTTTCCAACCACTTTTACCACTTTTCCATTTTCTGCCATTTAAAAATCCGAAAATACAAAAACACTTTTACATCTTGCATTCATCATAAAAACCCAAAAATATCATTTATCATTGCTACCACCATCCTTGCATATTTATTTACCACCATTGCATATTTATTTCTTGTTTGCATTGCATATTATCTTGATATCATTCTCACACCTTGTGCTTGACAACCACTAGGTGAGGTTGAGGACCAAAACATTTACTTTGTTTTGTAGGTAACCAAAAGAAGGATAGGAAAGATAAATCTTCACTACTGATTCCCCGAGAGTTCGATATTAAACCCTCGAGTCACCCCTCGTGGGGAAAACACGTCTTCCACTTACTACACACTCTGCACTTGGAGTCTCAACCTAACCCATTTACTTTTCACGCAGGTAACTACGTGAAGGGCCATCAAGACTGTTTTCTGGCGCCGTTGCCGGGGAATCATTGCTGAAAGGTTTATCCAAGGATATCTCACCAAGTCAACTTCATCACCAACTTGTGCTAACACCTAAGCTTGGGGAGGTTGCACCTACGTGAGCATCATCTTATCCATCTTTACCTTCAAAGCAATTTATCTTGTTTTGTCATTGTCTTGCATTGTTCGGTTTGCATATTTATTTTCAGTTTTGCATAAAAAATTAAAAAACACATAAAAACTTGCTAAAATGGGAGAAAGAACTAAGTTGTGTGATTACACAAACACTCCAAATGATCAATTTATTGCTAGGCCCATTGCCACACCTAAGATAAATGCTGATAGTTATGAAGTAAGTCCTAGTTTGTTGAACTTGATAACTAGGGAACAATTTGGCGGTAGTGCTATGGAGGATGCCTCTATGCATCTTCATGATTTTGTTGAAATATGTGACATGCAGAAATTTAAAAATGTGGAAAGTGATATTCTAAAACTGAAGTTATTTCCTTTCTCACTTAGAGGAAAAGCTAAAGAGTGGTTGCATTCATTACCTATTGATAGCATTAAAACTTGGGATGATTTAAAAGAAGCTTTCATTAAGAAATACTATCCTCCTGTTAAAATTTTGCAAAATAGAAACAACATTCTTTCTTTTAGGCAAAATGAAAATGAACATGTTGCTATGGCTTGGGATAGGATTAAACTTATGCTTAGAACTTGTCCATCACATGGGGTCAACGAATGGACCATATTACACTCTTTTTACAATGGTCTAAATTACATGTCTAGAAATATTCTTGATTCTGCTGCTGGAGGTGCTTTTATGGGAAAAACTATAGTAGAAGCTAAGAACATATTGGAAAGTATTTTGCAAAACTATAGTCAATGGCATACTGATAGAGCACCTAATCCTTCTAAGAAAGTGAACTCCATAGAAGAAACAAATGATTTGTCATCTAAAATGGATACTATTCTTGCTTTCATTAATAAACAAAATATTGAAAATGTGCCTTTGCAAGAACTAGTTGGTAATAATCCTGAAAATATTGATGTCAACTTCATTAGGAACTATGGTAATAATGGGTATGGTAACAACAATTATAACTCTTATAATAAACCCCCATATGTGCCAAACAAATATGCCACTAGTGGTAATGTTTCTAGTGATTTGGAAAACACCATTAGATCATTTATATCTACTCAAAAGGAGCTTAATAAGGAATTTATATCTAAGTTTGAAAAACAAGACTCTTTGTTTGAAAGGGTAGATCAGCTCACTAAGGAAGTTTCCTCATTAAAGAACACCATTATAGCTCAAAAACATGAGGAAACAATTAAATATTGTCAAGAGGTTATAAATAAATCTTGGGAACATATTCATGAGCAAGAGAGAATTGCTAAGGAAACTATTATGGTAATGAAAGAGAAGAAAGTTGAGGAAGTTAAAATGCTTAGTGAAGTCAAGGATCCATTGCTTGACTTAGAGAATTGTAGCTTGCATGAATTAATATCTATCTTACAAAAATTTGCAAGTGATCCTTCCATCAATAACCAAGCTGGTTTTGGTTCTTATATTGCTAATCATGTCTTGAAAGAAAAGATTGCTAGGTACAACCAAGAGGCTATGATACCACCTAAGCTTGGGGATGTATGGATTCCCAAAGTCCTAGTAACCATTGGAAAAGAGACACACCATGCTATACTTGATCTAGGATCTAGTGTCTCTGTTTTATCTAAAGAACTATATGAAGTACTTGAATTGAAAAATCTTGAAAAATGCTCTATTGAACTTGCACTTGCTGATGATTCCATTAAACATGCTTTAGGGAAAGTAAGTGATGTTATGGTAGAGTTACATATGACATTTGTGCCTGTGATTTTCTAATCATGGATATGGGGAATAAAACCTCTAGTCCAATTATTCTTGGAAGACCTTTTCTTCGTACTACAGGTGCTATCATTGATTCAAAAGAAGGGAATGTGAAGTTTCAGTTTCCACACAAGAAGTGCATGGAACACTTCCCAAGGAAGAGGGACACACCAAAGTTCAAGCTCCCTCATGAGCTTCGTCCACAATAAACAACAAGTAAGAAGCCTAGCTATATGGCTATAAAGAAAGCGCTTTGCGGGAGGCAACCCGGTTATTTTTTGTGTGATTTTCTTTGTGTCCTCTTGCTGTAACAAGAGACTTTGTTTAGTTTAGTTTCTGGAATTTTTAATAAAGTGCCAAGTTTTACCCTTTTTGGTTTGAAAAGTTGCTTATAGCGTTCGGAGATTTTATTCCTGCACGAATCTGTGCACGGTATGATTTTTAATTCTTATTCTGTAACTCCGAATGAGCTCATATTTGAACTGTAGTTGCAACTTTTCATCCTCTGTATGCATGAATTTTTCGGAATTTTCGACAAAGTTTGTAGGGTAGAAAAATACGTTTTGCTGCTGCTGTTTTTCTGGACAGATTCTGTCCCATTTTGTTTGATGCATGCTTAGAACTTTTAACTTGAATCTTTTTGATCCAATTGAGTTTATGAGTAGGCATACAACATTATACACTTTCTGGACATTCATATGAATTTTTGTCTAAGGATTATATGCAGCAAGAAATCTATTTGTTTATCACTACTAATGCACCCCACAGAAAAAGAAATGGGAGAAACGGTGTTTTGAAGTTTTTTCACAGGGATTAGAGGAGATGCACCAAGAGCTATCCAAGGATGGTGAAGACCATAAGCTTGGGGATGTGAAGACAACCCCACTGGACCTACACACTCTCGGTTTGCACACGTCTAACTTCTGTTTTTCGATCGAAACACTTTATCGCATAAACTTGGAGCGTCTTTTTGTTTGTTTAGTTTTATTTTGTGAGACCACCACACTATCATTTATATATGAGAGAGCTACTGGAAATTTGGGTTGAATTATGTTGGATGCTATTATAAGATTGGGAAAAGGGATGTTGAGTTGATTTTAAAAGATACATATATTGCATGATTCATGAGCTTGTTAATGAGTAATAATTTGCAAGTATTTTATCAAGAGCTATCTTTTATTCATGTTTTGATGCTGAATGTTATTTTACTTGTTTAACATGGATTAGTTAGTTCTATGGACACTCATGCATGCATTTAGATGGTCAACTTTCTCCCTCTTGCTAGCCCAAAAATTCCAACAAGCAAAAACTTGTTTCCAACACCTTCAACCAAAGTTTTTCCAGTGAGTCCACCATATCTACCTATTAGCTTTATGCTATTCCGAGTATGTTTATCATGATATTTGTGTTATCTATACCTCTGAATGAAAATGCTTATGTTGTTGATTGTTATGGAAAAGTTGGTTATATAGCTCTCTCGAACTTGATGCACACTTTACTTTCATTGCATAAATAAAATGACCCATTGTGATTAAAATTATGATGTTGTGGCTTGACAATGTCTTTGGTTGAGAGTTAGCTCATATGTGCTGTCACATGGCAAGCTTTCAACATGCACTTCATCTCATTTAGTTGATATCATGTACTTTTGTTTATGGATGCTTACCATGGGTGAAATAAATGTGGAAATGAAGTGAGTTTAAATGAGTTTGTATAAATGGTTAGAGAGACGCCTGGGCCGCTAATCTAAGCCATGCATCATTCATGGTGGAAATTTACTTACATGCTATGGTGAACCTTCTGTGATACACCTTACAATAAAAAGCTATCCAATGGTAAATAAAAAGGGTGTTGAGATTGTTCATTTGTTTGTTTGTCTTGTCATTTTGATATGGGCTTGTTCCATATCCTGGGACAAGAGGTACCCCAGTTGACGCTCTTAATGATACTATTATTACTTACAATGATATTTAACTTGAACTTGCTTTGTTTCCAAGTTGAGTAACACATGGAGTAGGTACTTGTATTCAAGGGGCATGAGACTTTCAACCTGTACTTTGTCAAGCACACTACTCGTATTTGCTTTCACTTTAAACTTAATCATTCAAGATGCTATGATAGGGGAATGAGAGCTTGACACCAAGGATTACCACATTGCAATCATTAACTTAAGTAGAAGAGTTTGGAAGTTAGATGAAACTTATGCATGCTTTACCTCTACTCACATATACATCTTTCCAAAGTGTCCACCTTTTATATTCAGATTTTCATCTACACTCTATGACCATTGTAGGATGTTCTTACTTATCATTATGCATACATGTGGTCCATATTACTTCTATGTTACACTTTGTGAACTATCATTGAACATCCTTGCATTGAATACTTGATATCACTTCATAAACTATCTTGCATATTGCTACTCCTTTGAAGAATGAATCATTTGACTTATGTAGCAATAGTAATCATCTTTGATATCCATTGTTAGTATTAAATTGCAAAGTCCATGTTAGTTTTATCACCTTCATACTCGAGGACGAGTATGGTTAAGCTTGGGGATGTTGATGCATGTAAAATGCATACATGAACTTTGCACTATATTGCTTATATTCCAATCATATTTGCATCATATAAGGGTTATATCAATGTTTTATAATGATTTTGGAATATTTAATGATTTCCTATTTTTATGGAATTAACCCTGCACAGGCAGAAAACCCTATTTCTTTTTTTAATGTTTCAGGGACCCAAACGACGTCTAAATGACCTGCAAATTTACGGGCGTCAATATTTGGAAGGAAGAAGACCTGTGGGCGAAGGAAGCGAACGCTCCGTTGCCGTCGATCTTTTCTCCACCGACATCGTCTTGACCTAAAACTGCCTATAAAAATTATCCCCGAGGCTCTTCGGAAAGGAGCGCCGCAGAAACACAGAAACACCGAAACAGAGATCTGGAGTTGCAGATTGGAGGGGGAAAACTCCGGCGGGGCGCTGCCGGTGTGGTCTCCATCTTCTCCAACGACTTCTCCACCGTCTCCATGATGAAGAGGGAGTAGTCCACCTCTGGACTATGGGTTTGTGGAAGTAACTTATGTATCTCTCTCTCTCGAGCTTCACTAATTAGTACCGTATGAGCTGCTGAACATGATTACGGTCATCTATGTAATACCTTTGTGGTGGATCTTTTTATGAGTTAATATATGTTTGAGATTGCAATGGTTTTGTTTCAGTTATGAAAGTAGATGCATATTATGTACCCCGTTCTTATTTACTTGTCATGATCAAGCATGTTTATGAGAGCGTGTGAGGGGGAACGTGTGCATTAGTTGGAGTAACGGGGGTTGGCTAGTGCAGTGAACGTGAGAGAAAGTTCTGCGATCCACTTGGGTATCTCTACCTTACTTTGTTGCCTCACTAGGGATAAAAAGAAATACCATGCTACCGGAGATGTGGGTGTGACCATTGCCACTACTCCATGACTAGATCTAGCATGTTCTTATTTTAACTTCATGTCATGATACTTATTGCTATACTCTGAGTTATCTTAATTACTAAGGTGTTATGATTTAATTCGCATCTTGGTGGAGTATAAGAGAGACTAATAACCAAAAGGTCTCTATGTTAGGACGTGATGCCCATATAATTATAACTTGTAATTAAACTGTTGTGTTGCAATCTCATATGTCAACTCTAGTGTTCCATTGTCTACCACTTTATTAAAGAGAGAGTGCATTTGTGAAACCATGAACCCCGGTCCATTTTTAATCATAAGAAACACCTTTCCAACCACTTTTACCACTTTACCATTTTCTGCCATTTAAAAATCCGAAAATACAAAAACACTTTTACATCTTGCATTCATCATAAAAAACCCAAAAATATCATTTATCATTGCCACCACCATCCTTGCATATTTATTTACCACCATTGCATATTTATTTCTTGTTTGCATTGCATATTATCTTGATATCATTCTCACGCCTTGTGCTTGACAACCACTAGGTGAGGTTGAGGACCAAAACATTTACTTTGTTTTGTATGCAACCAAAAGAAGGATAGGAAAGATAAATCTTCACTACTGATTCCCCGAGAGTTCGATATTAAACCCTCGAGTCACCTCTCGTGGGGAAAACACGTCTTCCACTTACTACACACTCTGCCCTTGGAGTCTCAACCTAACCCATTTACTTTTCACGCAGGTAACTACGTGAAGGGCCATCAGTCCCTAATATATGTATAAGAGTGTGTTGGTAGGTTGTGGGAACCAAGATACAGCTCCGAGGTGTGACCCGCTTCACCGACCCCGTTTACTCCGTAGTAAGTTCCGACACTTAGAGGTGAAAACTCCCGTTTCGGGTGCCGGGCATTGAATCATGCGACGGACCACATGAAATGTTCGTTCTCCATGGTCCTATGTAACAACCTAACACAACCAAGGAAAAAAATTCATGTGTCTACCCCCTCTCGGCGCCGGTCAAAGGGGTATATCGACAGGTTGGACTTTTTCCAGCGGGGGTAGGGTTTCGCCATAGCGGGGGTCCGGAGCGACGGAATCCCACCAAAACTTTCATGGGTCCCTAAAATATGTATAAGAGTGTGTTGGCAGGTTGTGGGAACCAATATATAGCTCCGAGGTGCGACCCGCTTCACCGACCCCGCTTACTTCGTAGTAAGTTCCGACACTTAGAGGTGAAAACTCCCGTTTCGGGTGTCGGGCATGGAATCATGCGACGGACCACATGAAATGTTGGTTCCCCATGGTCCTATGACCAACCTAACACAACCAAGCAAAAAAGTTCATGCGTCTACCCCCTCTCGGCGCCGGTCAAAGGGTATATCGACAAGTTGGACTTTTTTCCAACGGGTGTAGAGTTTCGCCGTAGCGGGGGTCCGGAGCGACGGAATCCCACCAAAACTTGCATGGGTCCCTAATATATGTAATATAAGAGTGTGTTGGTTGGTTGTGGGAACCAAGATACATCTCCGAGGTGCGACCCGCTTCACCGACCCCGGTTACTCCGTGGTAAGTTCCGACACATAGAGGTGAAAACTCCCGTTTCGGGTGCCGGGCATGGAATCATGCGACGGACCACATGAAATGTTGGTTCCCCATGGTACTATGACCAACCTAACACAACCAAGTAAAAAATTTCTTGCGTCTACCCCCTCTCGGCACCGGTTAAAGGGGTATATCGACAGGTTGGACTTTTTTCCAGCGGGTGTAGGGTTTCGCCGTAGCGGGGGTCCGGAGCGACGAATCCCACCAAAACTTGCATGGGTCCCTAATATATGTATAAGAGTGTGTTGGTAGGTTTTGGGAACCAAGATACAGCTCCGAGCTGCGACCCGCTTCACCGACCCCGCTTACTCCGTAGTAAGTTCCGACACTTAGAGGTGAAAACTCCCATTTCGGTGCCGGCATGGAATCATGCAACGGAACACATGAAATGTTGGTTCCCCATGGTCCTATGTACAAAAATAACACAACCAAGCAAAAAATTTCATGTGTCTACCCCCTCTCGGCGCCGGTCAAAGGGGTATATCGACAGGTTGGACTTTTTTCCAGCGGGTGTAGGGTTTCGCCATAGCGGGGTCCGGAGCGACGGAATCCCACCAAAACTTGCATGGGTCCCTAATATATGTATAAGAGTGTGTTGGTAGGTTTTGAGAACCAAGATATAGCTCCGAGGTGCGACCCGGTTCACCGACCCCGCTTACTCCGTAGTAAGTTCCGACACTTAAGTGAAAACTCCCGTTTCGGGTGCCGGGCCTTGAATCATGCGATGGACCACATGAAATGTTGGTTCCCCATGGTCCTATGACAAACCTAACACAACCAAGCAAAAAATTTCATGCGTCTACCCCCTCTCGGCGCCGGTCAAAGGGGTATATCGACAGGTTGGACTTTTTTCCAGCGGGTGTAAGGTTTCGCCGTAGCGGAGGTCCGGAGCGACGGAATCCCACCAAAACTTGCATGGGTACCTAATATATGTATAAGAGTGTGTTGGTAGGTTGTGGGAACCAAGATACAGCTCCGAGGTGCGACCCGCTTCACCGACCCCGCTTACTCCGTAGTAAGTTCCGACACTTAGAGGTGAAAACTCCCGTTTCGGGTGCCTGGCATTGAATCATGCGACGGACCACATGAAATGTTGGTTCCCCATGGTCCTATGTAACAACCTAACACAACCAAGGAAAAAAGTTCATGTGTCTACCCCCTCTCGGCGCCGGTCAAAGGGGTATATCGACAGGTTGTACTTTTTTCAAGAGGGTGTAGGGTTTCGCCATAGCGGGGGTCCGGAGCGACGGGATCCCACCAAAACTTGCATGGGTCCCTAAAATATGTATAAGAGTCTGTTGGTAGGTTGTGGGAACCAGTATATAGCTCTGAGGTGCGACCCGCTTCACCGACTCCACTTACTTCGTAGTAAGTTCCGACACATAGAGGTGAAAACTCCCGTTTCGGGTGCCGGGCATGGAATCATGCGACGGACCACATGAAATGTTGGTTCCCCATGGTACTATGACCAACCTAACACAACCAAGCAAAAAAGTTCATGCGTCTACCCCCTCTCGGCGCCGGTCAAAGGGGTATATCGACAGGTTGGACTTTTTTCCAGCGGGTGTAGGGTTTCGCCGTAGCAGGGGTCCGGAGCGACGGAATCCCACCAAAACTTGCATGGGTTCATAATATATGTAATATAAGAGTGTGTTGGTAGGTTGTGGGAACTAAGATACATCTCCGAGGTGCGACCCGCTTCACCGACTCCGCTTACTCCGTGGTAAGTTCCGACAGTTAGAGGTGAAAACTCCCATTTCGGGTGCCGGGCATGGAATCATGCAACGGACCACATGAAATGTTGGTTCCCCATGGTCCTATGACCAACCTAACACAACAAAGAAAAAAAGTTCATGCGTCTACCCCCTCTCGGCGCCGGTTAAAGGGGTATATCGACATGTTGGAATTTTTTCCAGCGGGTGTTGGGTTTCGCCGTAGCGGGGGTCCGGAGCGACAGAATCCCACCAAAACTTGCATGGGTCCATAATATATGTAATATAAGAGTTGGTTGGTAGGTTGTGGGAACCAAGATACATCTCCGAGGTGCGACCCGCTTCACCGACCCCGCTTACTCCGTAGTAACACTAGTACAGAAATGGCTATTAGTGGCGCACCAATTTGGTATTCTGTGGCGCACCGCCAGGTTTGCTTGGTGCGCCACAGAATTGTCGCCACTAAAATTATTTCTGTGGCGCACCCAGGGAGTGCGCCACAGAAAGACCAACTTTCTGCGGCGCACCCAGGCCGTGCGCCACAGAATCATGTCGCCGTGGACACAACAGAGGAATTCTGTGGCGCATCCCTAAACCGTGCGCCACAAAAATAGATGCGCCACAAAAAAAAATTTGGTGCGCCACAAATGGATTTTCCAGAAATACATAAATTCACATTTTCCTGTACAAATACAGGTATATTACAGGAAATACAGGTATATTACAGGAAATACAGGAATAATAGAAACAATAATATATTTTGACACGGTATATGAAAACAAACACATTACTATGTCATCACAAACACTTGGAGCCCAACATACATACATATAGTGACAAGTGCCAAAACACAAGTCTTCAAAAGTTCCATCTCGATCATGTCACACAAGTCTTAATTGGTACAAAGGTTCATCTCATGTCACACACAAGTCTTAGTACAAATGAAGTTGTCACCGCCGCGATGATGGAGCATGATCATGGAGTCCTCTTCTTGAGCGGCGTCGGGAACGGTAGAAAGCCATCTTTCGTTCTCCACTCCCTGGTGTCATTCTGCGCCTCTAGTCGTTCTTCGATATCCCTCTGACAGAGCCCTGAAGATGGATTGGGATTTATATTGGTTAGTGATATACATAGAGTATAATTTATTCATCTAAGTAGAGAGGCAAGACAATCAATCAATTGTCATGGTTGGAAATCATATGGCTATCCTATTTGGGTTTCATAGCATAGCATATATATAATATATAACCCTACACATGCACTTCTACAAAAAAGTACACTAGTAATGCTTAGCAAGGCTTTCTTTTATAATACCTCTGTGGTAGTGGAAGGACCCTGATTTGTGAATGACATCGTCGAGGATGATCGTTGATAACTGCAGCCGGATGCGATGGAAGTCTGTTCTGTAATCAGCATCGGTGAGAGCATCCGCCATTTTGGTGTATTCTGCGAGACCAGATGGAATCTTCGTTTTCTCGCAATCCCGGACAACCGCTTTAAGGTGATGGAGGGCGTAGTAGGCCTCCTTCACGCTGCCATCCAGTTGCTTGATGCAATGGAATCCGGTCCCATGCTGGAACTTGTGTGTGTTGTCCTCCGTGAAAAATTCCGACTTCTTATGGAAGGGGCCGCCCTTTTGGGCATAGGCCTCGAGAGCGTCATCGAGAACACCCTTTATTCTGGTGTATCGTCTCGGCGTGGATATATTCCCCGAGTCCAAATAAGTGGCAATGGACCACCTCGGGGACGTAGATGAGTGCGCAGTACTTGTCCCTGCTCAACACAATTGAAACGGAATGTTGGACAAAGGATCAGCGATGGAAGAAATGTACAAGAAGGCATAAGATACGACGGTGGCGAGCGGATGTGTACTTACTCGAAAAAGAAAGGCAGAAGAAGGGCGTTCTTCCTCTTGTTGGCCAGCATGACCCTTACGAGGTACTCCGTGGCCGTTTCCCGTGTCTTTGATCCTTCCACCAGATGGCTGTCGCGCATGTAGTAGGGATCCACTATCGCGACGTACGGGGTATCATCTCTCCTGATCTTCATCGCCACATCGAGCGCATATAGGCGGACCATGTTATAGTCCAGCCGTCTAGTGTGAAACAGGTTGAAGATGTCCTCGTACACTATGAAGAACACATCCGCGGGGTCTTCCTGGACGAAGTCCACCAGCTCCTTTGGCACCTAGACCGCGAACGCCGGGTAACTCGGCTGCTTGTCTTTAAGAAGGAGCTTCTCTAGATGCAAGATAGATTCCTACAAGGCAATCATGGGTCCTTCTGCAAGGCGGAGCAAGTCCCCAGACAAGATAGGTTTACCAGCTTCATGAACTCGGGGGAAGCCATGCGCACGGGGTGGAATCGTGTCTTCAAGACCCCGGATTTTAGGAGCTGGCTGGCTCGCAGAGGTGGAGGATCCTTTTCTCTTCCTGTGCTTCTTCTTGTTCTTCATCTCTGGGGACTGTGGGGTGAAGTGAACCCCGCTTTAACAGTTTCTTACAGTGTGTTAGGGCTGAAAATGTTACCCGGTTGAGCTTGATGATCGCCGGCATCCGGAGGCGTGTCGGTGAAGGCCAGGCGTTGTGTGCATGAAGTGGGACGAGCAGGTTGACCGTGGTGGTCGCGGAAGGGTTCTTCATCCACAAGAGGCATGAACATACCATCAATGCAGGCGCCAGTGTTGATGTAGTCATCGACGTTGACATCATTCTCCTCCTCCTCATTGCCGTCGTTCCTAGGCTCCTGTGGTTGGCCACTTAAGGAGACCTTACTGAACGTGTCTGTGACGGTGCCGACCGCTTGCGGTGTCCGGTCCTTCCTCGTCTTCTTATGCCTCTTAGCGGTCGGGTTACTACCACCACCGCCATCCGTGTGGTCGCCACCCCCGACATCCGTGTGGTCGCCACCCCGACATCCGTGTGGTCGCCGCCATCGGTGGTGGTGGTTTCGTCCCCATCGCCGCCGGCATCCTCTATCAGAAAGTCACCATCGCCGTCACGAGCCAATTCGGCGGCCTCCGCATCCTCCATCTCCTGGGAGAATTCCCAGTACGACTTGTTCTTTTCTCTAGCTTGTTCTTCGACGCTGATGTGCTTAGAAGGGCCGGCGTCGGAGGACATGTTTGCACTGCATTGAAAAAGAGGCAAAAAGTTAGTACAACAAATATAATAAAAGCATCACTTAATTTAGTACTAAGATACCCCGGCCCATGCATTAGTCGCAATACCCCATATGTCCTATTTTTAGCAAAGTCATGCTAAATTTCACGAAAAAATTTGGCATGACCTTTGCTAAAAATAGGACATATGGAGTACCCGAATTTGCCGGAACGGAATTTAATCGACGTTCCGGCAATCTCAAGGGCCTCACGGGGTACCTACACAAGCATTTCACAAATAATATCCACAACTCCGGCCGGCATCTCCGGCCGGCATCTCCACGACACGATGGTCGGAGCACAAACAACCACGACACGATGGTCGTGGACACATATATATCCATCAACACCATTCACAACACATCCATAATTTCTCACCACTTGTCGACGAGCTCCGGAACAGCAGCGTCGAGGTCTCCTCTTCAAACTGCATAGTACATAAAAAAGTCAAAACTTGTGAATAAATTAACTTCACTTGTGCTATATTCCCTGACCATGCAACTACATTAAAATTAAATCTAGCCATGTAATCCAAACAACTATGTGCCGCACCAGCCGCCTCTATCTCCTGTAGGGAGAGCTAGGTATGATCGGAGACTTGCTACACAAAAAGAATCAATAGCTAAGGTACGTAAGTATAATGTGACGTGATATGGATTAAGTGCCATCCCTGATAAAATACTGGATTTCTCTAGCTCCTGTTAATTTCAGAGACAATGGTTCATGTCTGAATTTTCATTGCTTAATCATTTTTCATGCTAAGTAACTTTTCAGATTTAGGTACTGCTGGATTTGTAGTTGCACATATACATGGCCCGCCAGCATATGAAGTAAGTAGAACTGCGTAACAACTCACATGTCCTTTGAAGGAGAGACGATCAGAACTAAGCTTTTTACGTGAATAATGAAACCAACCACTAGTAGAAAAGGAGGCTTTGGTACGCCACATTTAGTACCGGTTGTACTAAAACCGGTACTAAAGGAGGGCACTAGCACCGGTTGTGTTTGTGGCACAGCGGCGAGGACCTTTAGTACCGGTTTTTCATAGAAACCGCTACTAAAGACAGACCTTTAGTACCGGTTTCTATTAAAAACCGGTACTAAAGGGGTGGAGCCCCCGCCGGCACAAGCGGCCGCGGTCCGTGGCCCCACGCTCAGACCTTTAGTACCGGTTTGTATTAAAAACCGGTACTAAAGGTCCCGGCCACTATAACCTTCTTCCACCCCGAGCCAGTACCATTTTGAGCTCGAACTCACTCCATTTTTCCTCTCTTTTGCTCTCCCAAGCTCCAAATTCACCACCATTTTCTCCAACAACTTCCAAGATTGGTGGCACCTACATATATAAGGGTTAGCAACTTCATCTTCTCTTCCGGCATTTCAAGTTTAGCTCATTTTCGTGCAAGTTTAGCAAGTTTGATTTTGGTGGTGCTTGCAAGGTGTTTGATGAAATTCCTAAGTTAGGGATTTCATTTGTTTTATATGCATTTTGAGCTCAAATTAAAGTATAATTTGTGGTTTTATATAGTGTCGTCCCGTCCCCTTCCTGACCGCCGTCGATCGCCCGCGCCGCTCCGTCACCGACACCACCTCGGTGAGCCTCTTTTTTTATCTTTTATTTTAAAAAATGTTAGTTATATGATTTAAATGCATAATTATTTCTTGTATAATTTTCTTATGTTTTATTATATGTATAGTGTCATGGTTTTGATATCCGTCCCCGTCGGCCCTCGTCCGGTCTATGATTCCGATGTGGTATATTTTTATAACTATTTATTTTGTTTCATGGTTATAACAATCATGTCGACCAACTTGACATAGATATATTTTTATTTAGGAGGTAGTTGAACCGGAAATTCCAGCCGACCCTATTGTCGAGTTTTTAGAAAAAGAAAACAACGATTTAAAAGCAAAATTGAAGATAAGTGAAGATCTTCGTCTCCAATGCCTGGAAGAGAAGATGATATTGGAATTGAAGATTGCCGACATCGTCGATGCTCACGGGGTCAAGCTTGCCGACGTCATCGCTGCTAACGAGATGAAGATGGATGCAATGCGCGTCAAGCTTAAAAAGATTAGAAAATATGTCATTAGTCAAGAGGCTTGGTATCATTATGCTGTTGGTTCAATAGTTACCTTGGTTGCGATTCTGATCGCATTTGTTGTTGGATTTAAATTCTTTAGATAGTTGTATGTTAGTTTCGTTTGATGTATGTTTCGTGAGAACTATGTATCACATTTGGGCACTTCTCTACTTTGGTTTTAATGTGATGAACTTGTATTAATTAATTTGGTCACGTATCTCTATTCATTATTTAGCTGGTGTAATGGTTTTTAATGTATTTATGTAATGCAGATGAGCCGAGAATGGATGTACGGTGATCGACGCTGTCCCGAGTTCATTGATGGCATGCATCGTTTTCTCGATGTGGTTAAGTTAAACAAGCTGAAGAATGGTTTTATGATTTGTCCATGTGATAAATGTCGGAATACGAGGAATTACCCGAGCGTAAGAACCATACACTCCCACTTGTTGCGAGAAGGCTTCATGCCCAATTATTTTTGTTGGACCAAGCATGGAGAAAGAGGGGTTATAATGGAAGACCCTGAAGAAGAGGATGATGACAACTATCCTGTGTTCTCTGAACACGGCGATACTACAATGGGGGAAGACGAAGTTGAGCTCGAGGTCATTGTTGATGAGTCCGATGATGATGATCTTCGTCGGGTCATTCTTGATGAACAGATGAAGTGCGGAAGTGAAAACGAGTGGTCAAAGTTGGAGCGCATGTTAGAGGATCACAAAAAATTGTTGTACCCAAATTGTGAAGATGGCCAGAAAAAGCTGGGTACCACCCTGGAATTGCTGCAGTGGAAGGCAAAGAATGGAATATCTGACAAGGCATTTCAGGAGTTGCTACAAATATTTAAGAAGAGTCTTCCAAGGAATAATGAATTGCCGCACAATACATACGAAGCAAAGAAGATTGTCTGCCCTCTAGGATTAGAGGTGGAGAAAATACATGCATGCATCAATGACTGCATCCTCTACCGCGGTGCGAAGTACGAGAATTTGGATGCATGCCCGATATGCGGTGCATTGCGGTATAAGATCGGGCGAGATGACCCAGGTGATGTTGAGGGTGAGCCGAGCCCCAGGAAGAGGGTTCCCGCGAAGGTGATGTGGTATGCTCCTATAATACCACGGTTGAAACGTTTGTTCCGAAACAAAGAGCATGCCAAGTTGTTGCGATGGCACAAAGAAGACCGTAAGGAAGACGAGATGCTGAGACACCCCGCAGATGGGTCGCAGTGGAGAAACATCGACAGTGAGTTCAAGGATTTTGCAGCTGACGCAAGGAACTTAAGGTTTGGTCTAAGTACAGATGGCTTGAATCCGTTTGGGGAGCAGAGCAGCAGTCATAGCACCTGGCCCGTGACTCTATGTATCTATAACCTTCCTCCTTGGTTGTGCATGAAGCAAAAGTATATTATGATGCCATTGCTTATCCAAGGCCCGAGGCAACCCGGCAACGACATTGATGTGTATCTGAGGCCATTAGTTGATGAACTTTTACAGTTGTGGTCTGACGAGGGCGTACGTGTGTGGGATGAGTACAAACAGGAGGAATTTGGCCTACGAGCGTTGCTGTTTGTAACCATCAATGATTGGCCTGCTCTTAGTAACATTTCAGGACAGTCAAACAAGGGATACAATGCATGCACGCACTGTTTAGATAAGACTGACAGTGTATATTTAGGTAACAAGAATGTGTACCTTGGTCATCGTCGATTTCTTCCAAACAAGCATCACGTAAGAAAGGCAGGCAAACATTTCAAAGGTGAGGAAGATAACCGAACGAAGCCTAGACGCCCTGATGGTGATGTTATATATGGCATGGTCAAGGATTTGGAAGTAATATTTGGAAAGGGTCCTGGCAGTCTAAATGTTCCGAAAGACGCTGATGGACACGTACCCATGTGGAAGAAGTGCTCGATATTTTGGGATTTACCCTATTGGAAAATCCTAGAGGTTCGCTCTGCCATCGACGTGATGCACGTGACGAAAAATCTTTGCGTGAACCTGCTAAAATTCTTAGGCGTGTATGGGAAGAAGAAATTAGATACATCGGATGCACGGAAGGACCATCAAAGTACGCACGAACGAGACAACCTGAATCCAGAGAAGTACCAAGGTACTGCCAGCTACGCTCTTACCAAAGAAGAGAAGGTGATCTTTTTTCAAGTCCTGAGCAGTATCAAGGTCCCGTCTGGCTACTCGTCGAATATAAAGGGAATAATAAACATGGCAGAGAAAAAGTTCCAAAACCTGAAGTCTCATGACTGCCACGTGATTATGACACAATTACTTCCGGTTGCATTGAGGGGGCTTCTACCGGAAAACGTTCGAGTACCCATTGTGAAGCTATGTGCATTCCTCAATGCAATTTCTCAGAAGGTAATCGATCCAGCAACTCTACCAAGTTTAGGTACGGGTGTGGTCCAATGTCTTGTCAGCTTCGAGTTGGTGTTTCCACCGTCCTTCTTCAATATTATGACGCACCTCATAGTTCACCTCGTCGAAGAGATTTCCATTCTCGGTCCTGTATTTCTACACAACATGTTCCCCTTTGAGAGGTTCATGGGAGTCTTAAAGAAATACGTTCATAACCGTGCTAGGCCAGAAGGAAGCATGTCCAAGGGCTATGGAACAGAGGAGGTCATTGAGTTTTGTGTTGACTTTATTCATGATCTTAAGCCGATCGGTGTTCCTCAATCGCGCCATGAGGGGAGACTGCGTGGAAAAGGCACGCTAGGAAAGAAAGCAACAACATGTATGGACGGGCATTCTTTCACTCGAGCACACTACACAGTTCTACAAAATTCCAGATTGGTGGCTCCGTATATCGTGAAACACATGGATATTTTACGCTCCGAATACCCGGAGGAGACTAACTTCTGGATTAAAGGAAAGCACATGGAAACTTTCGGCAGTTGGTTGCGTACACATCTCATTAATAACAGCACTGTTGAAGATGAGCTATACTTGTTGGCCAAGTCACCATCTTCGACCATATTGACTTTCCAAGGGTACGAGATAAATGGGAATACATTTTACACGGAAACCCAAGACAAAAAGAGCAGTAACCAAAACAGTGGTGTCCGCTTTGATGCAACAAACGACGATGGGACAAAGGACACATATTATGGTTGCATACAGCAGATATGGGAACTTGACTACGGACCTTCTTTTAAGATCCCTTTGTTTCAGTGCAAATGGGTCAACCTGTCAGGCGGGGTAGAGATAGACCGGCGGTACGGAATGACTACAGTGGATCTCAACAATCTTGGGTACCACACCGAGCCATTCGTCCTAGCCAATGATGCGGCTCAGGTTTTCTATGTAAAGGACATGTCTTCCAGACCGAAAAAAAGAAAAGATAAGCAAGCGGATACATCATACGATCAGCCAAAGCGCCACATAGTTCTTTCAGGGAAAAGAAACATCGTGGGAGTGGAGGACAAGACAGACATGTCAGAAGATTACAATAAGTTTCATGAAATTCCGCCCTTCAAAGTGAAAACTGACCCAAGCATCGTGTTAAATGATGAAGATTGTCCATGGCTACGGCGCAAGAAGAAGAAAGGGACACACACGAAGAAAAAAGTGAACACTAGTTAGGGATGTTGTTGGTGATGTGTAATAATGTATTAAACCTTTATGTGGTGAACATAATACATTGCTCGGGTCCATTCTTATTTAACCATCCATCTACTGTTATACACCGCTGGCGTATCCAACATAGACACATAGCGATCTGAAAAAATGAGACCAAAACACAAGGTTTCCCCGTCATACAGCCCTACAGTGCCTCGTGAGTGACTGCATATCAAATGCACCGTAGGGCCTGTAGGGCTGCATGATCATCGCGTGGTCGTGAGCATGGCTACCACTTCCACCACCACCACTCCCACCTCCTCGGCAATTCATCATTGTGTCACCCTAATCCAGTGGTTGGATTCAACCTACCTGAGGGCTTGTGTTTCCAACAGCGTCGTTGTGTTGTCATTGTTCACCGACCTATAGGAGGTGGCCGGTGAACAATGACGAACACAATAATGCCAGGGAACATGCCATCAGGTAGGCTAAATCCAACCATTGGATTCGGTGGCAAGGGTAGACGCTAGTTGTGTGCCGTTCGGCAAGACGTCTCTGATGTTCTACAACCGTCCGGCAAGACGTCCCTGATGATCTGCAACCGTTTGGAACGGTCGCAGGTCATCAGAGACGTCTTGCCGCTGATTGCCCAAAGATGCCTCTCCGAGTGACGCTGGAATGATTTGCGTGAGTGAGTAACCTGTCTGAGGTGGGCTATATATAGGGTCGGATGGGTTATGAAGTGGTCGTGATAGTGCTGATCCGACGGCTCAGAAGCGTTCGAAAGAAACACACCGCTGATCCAACGGCTCACAAGCGCTGGAAGGAAGCACACGATCCGTGTGCTTCTTCCTGATTGGGCATACTACATTAGTCCCGGTTGGTGTTACCAACCGGGACTAGTTCTAAAAATCCAACGGCTCACAAGCTCTCAAAAGAAACACACCCCTGATCCAACGGCTCACAAGCGTTCGAAAGAAACACACGATCCGTGTGATTCTTTAGTCCCGGTTGGTAACATGCATTTTCTTTCAATTTTGTTTCAATTTTTTGATGATATGGATTTAAATCTATGTCAAATTTACTCAAATCAACCATTTGAAATTTGAATACATTCAACTTAGTCAAATTTGAAAATAACCAGTAGGAAAAGATTTGGACAATTAAATCATCCATTTGAAATTTGAATACATTCAACTTAAATTTACTCAAATCATCCATTTGAAATTTGAATACATTCAACTTAAATTTGATATAAAGTTTGTCAAATTTGGATCAAATATAGACAATTAAGTTAGCAAAGTTAGAACTTTTAAGTTGAAAATTTTAAACACGATGCAATTTTTAGTAAATTTGAAAGTTAGTAAATTTGAAACTTAGCATTTTGTTTCAATTATTTCAAACAGTAGCAAAAGATTAAAGAAAACAAGCGGTTGCATTTTGTTTCAATTATTTCAAACAGTACCAAAAATTAAAGAAAACAAGCGGTTGCATTTTTGTTTCAAATACCTTTAGCACCGGTTGTAAACAGAAACCGGTACTAAAGGGGGTTCTCCCGCGGGAAAAATGAACCGCCGAAAAAAGGCCTTTAGTACCGGTTGTAAATTACAACCGGTACTAAAGGGGGGGTCTTTTGTACCGGTTGTAATATACAACCGGTACTAAAGCCCTTTAGTACTTAAACGCACGGCCGTTTCTTCTTCTTCCTCACTTAGCAGAAATCGATCGAGCGCTCTCCTCTCTCCACTACGGCCCTGCTCCGGCGAAGCGCTGCCCCCGTGCTCCGGCCTCCGCCGCGTCCCCCGCCGTCGCGCGCCCCTGCTACGGCCCTCCCGGCCCGTTGCGCGCCCCCGGCCCCGCGCGGTCGCGCCTCTCTCCCGTCGCCGGCGCCCGCGCCGCTCCTGGCCTCTCCCGTCGCCGGCCCCCGCGCCGCTCCTGGCCTCTGCCGCGCCCGCGCCCTCCCTCTCCACGGCCAGGTGAGCCCGCGCCCGCACCGAACGCCCTCCCTCTCCTGGCCGGCCGGCCTCTGCCGCGCCCGCACCATTGCTGACGTCAGCATGACGTCAGCGGATTAGTTAAGTATTTTTTTTTAGTAGCAATTTTTGTAGCACCATGTAGTAGAAAAGTTTAGTAGCACCATGTAGAAAAGTTTAGTTTAGCTAAGTATTTTTTTTTAGTAGCAATTTTTGTGTTATTACTTTTTTTATTACTGTTTTTAGTTAAGTTTTAAATTACTTTTTTTTTAGTAGCAATTTTTATTACTGTTATTACTTTTTTTATTACTGTTTTTAGCAAAATAACAGAAATATAGATAGCATTTTTGTATGAAAATTCTTGTTTCAATTAGCATTTTAGGTTGAGTAAATTAAGTGTTCATTTTTTTTGTTTTTAGGGTGAGTAAATTAATTTTAGGTTGAGTAAATTTTATATTTAGGATGAGTAAATATGTTTAGTTTGAGTAAATTTTGCTAAGTTTGAATTCTAGTAAATATGTGAAAATTTATTCTAGTAAATATGTAAATATGTGTATTTTGCTAAGTTTGAAATTGTAGTAGCAAAGTTTCAAAATTTTAGCTAAGTTCGAAAATTTGAAATATTGTAAAGTTTCAAATATTGTAAAATTTGAGTTAGCAAAGTTAGCAATTTTAAAATGTGTTAGCAATGTGTTAGCAATGTGTTAGCAATTGTGTTGTTGCCCATTTTTAAAATGTGTTAGCAATGTGTTAGCAATTTGTGCCAAATTTTTAAAATATTGCTAAGTTAGAAATATTGAAAAGTTATTTTATTAGTGTATAAGAAATTTTAGCTAAGTTAGAAATTTCAGCTAAGTTAGAAATTTTAGCTAAGTTTGAAAATTTTGCAGTGACATTGAGCTATGGAGGACGACGCCCCCATCATCGCCGATGTCCCCCCCTTCATCCGAGATATGGAGAAGGAAGAGCGAATGCAACAAGTAATATTTGACAACGCTGCCGGACCCAATACCGACGGAGAAGATTCTGATGGAGAAGATTCCGACGAAGAAGACGCCGAACATTTCAGCGCGAAATGTTTGAACGACTCCGGTGAGGGACTTGAGTTACAAAACTTCAGAGACGACGACGACGAAGAGAACCCCGGATCACTAGCTAAAAACGACTCCGGCAAGGTATATATTAAGTCTTGTTGATCACTAGCTAGATGCATTAATTGATTTATATGCGCACTTATTAACGAAACATTTTTCTTTCAGCCGTCTGGATCATCTAGCTCAATCCCTAAACGAGGCCCGACCAAAGGGTTAAAGCTGCCGGATGGTGCAAAGTTGTCGATCGACGAAGTTAGCATAAAAGGCAAACCGGAGAAACCCGATGGAATCTGCACTAAATATGTAGCTCAATGCGGAGTTCTTGTAAGGGACATGGTCCCGATCACCGTTGCAGAATGGAATGAGCCGAAGAAAAAGAACATTGGCGCAAAATTTCTCGAACAAAGAATTAAAGATACCCTTTGGGAGTCCATATTGAATTCTTTCAGCCTACCGGCAGATCTCCCACCGAGTAGGCAGAATAAAGTCAAGCAGTGGACTCTTAGCAAGATGGCCCAGCAATTCAACAAGTGGAAGAACACTTTGTGGAGAAAATATGCGAACGAAACTCCAGCATTCACTGGACGTCTAGAGAAGATAAAAAATGACTGGCCTGAATTTGTGGCGTATAGGAAATCGGGCGTCGCTGTGGCCCGATCGACCCAAAATAAGTTGAATGCTAAGAAGAAGAAATATTTCCATCGTTTGGGCTCAGGTGGCTACAAGACTGCCGTGCCTAAGTGGGAATCCTATGAAAACGAGCTGCGTCAAGAAGGGATCCCTCCAGAGACAGATGACTGGCCCGACAGGTCCAAGTTATGGTTGTTCGCGCATGGGGCAGTGTTGGACATGGAAACAGGGAAGATTGTTGCAAAGGGAAAATGGAGGAAAAGAATTACAAGGGTCGTAAAAAAGATAAAAGACGCAATAGAACTAGTCAAGTTGGGACAATATGTTCCCGATAGAGAGGACGACGAGCTGACACTCGCCCTCGGGAATAAAGAACACTGGGGACGATGTCGAGGTAGAGGAGGCGGGGTTGGTTTTCTTGAAGGGTTTCCGGAGGACACTGCAACTTACAGAAAACATTGCAGAAGTAAGAAGAAGGAGGCGGACAGGGTTACTGCGTTAGAACGCTCGTTGAAGGTTGTGCAGGAGCAACTGGCCTCAATTACCAAGTCAAGGGAATCTCAGCTGCGAGTAGAAGATCCTGCCGGCGATGCCTGCCCATCTCAGCGGAAAAGCAGCGTGGGTTCCACGCAGCTACAGGATGATCCTGCGCCAAGGCCACCGACTCCTCCAGTTGCTGAACCGTCGGCGGCTCACTACCCCGTGGATGATATCACGGAGAAGACAAATTGTGAGTTACATGCGCCAATGTTGAACATTACTTGTCCGGTGGCGATTGGCTATGCTTTACCACATCGACCTGGAGCAACCTTCCATTTTGGTGTGATTCCAGCTGGATTTGCTCGTGTCAGCGTCAAGAAAATTATGCCGGGAATGAACTCAATAGAGCTTGAAATTCCTGGACCTGAAGGAGAGAAGACACTAGGAGATGTCGAACTTGGTATCGTTCTATGGAAGAAGAATTTAATCAAGTTTCCAGACTCGGCGCCAAGGCCACCGACTCCTCCGGTTAGAAATTCACCACAGAATTGTCCACCCTCCTCCCCCCACGATTGGGACCCCACCGCGAGTCCATCGCCCGCGCCCTCCCGTCAGCCGACTGCTGCGGCCACTAGTAGTTTTTCAAAGCGGAAGCTGTTCACGGCGTCGTCCCCTGTCAAGAAACGTGCAAAAAAAACCAAGGAAGTCAAGGCTCCTGAGAAGTTAGCAGGCGAGATGACTTTGGAGGAATTACAAGTGAGGACACAAGGCCAGGCTGCAGCCTTTTTTGAACAGAAAAAAAAGGAAAGACTGGAGGCAAGACTTGACCCCATGAAGGAACTCCTGAAGACTATAGCAACTGAGGTAAAAGATCGCACAGTTGACAACCTGTATTGCCCTCCACCGTCGTCCCGTTCAGACTATGAGCGAGGTATTGACAAGGTACTTTCCTCACAGAAGAAGGAGGAAGAAAAAGCGTGCGGGAAAGGAGTTGCCCAGCTCGGAGAACAAGAAGCACAATCGATCGCCCCGCTCATTGTGCCTTCTGAAGCTCGGGAAATCGAGCATGGAGAAGTTGTCATTGGCGACACAGGTGTCCCCATAGCGGAGATGGTAATTAAATATAAATTTGAACTCGGGATGCCTCTGGTCGAAAATCCGAGTGCTCTAACAACACAGTTATATAAATTGCATACCTGGTACATGACCGCCGCAAAAGAAGGGAAGACATATCTCATGGCGGGAGTTAAGGAACAACACTTGTTCCGAGAATATGGTGTGGAGGTTGCGTTCTCCGAACTTTTTCAGATGTACAATCAACTTGCCCTCGACAAATCTATCCTCAGCCTCTATTGTCTGTAAGTTATTTATTCGTGTAATTTAATTATTTATAGTTCAGCTCGTTCATTGCTTGTAATTATCCTCACAACATTCTTTTGTACGCTATTATGCAGAATGAAGATTCGTGAATGCCGAATGGGAGGAATCTGGGACATTGGGTTCATTGACCCGGATAAAGTTAATGTGGAGAGCGTAGAAAAACCTTGGTATGTCAAGGACACAGAGGAACTTGTGCTAACTTGTTTTAAGCGACAAAGTACCAGAAAGGAAATACTTCTTCCTTACAACTTCGGGTGAGTGTTACTGTCTTGTACACATTCTATTTTGCTTTCCCGATATTAAGTGTAATTGATGAGTTCTGAATACCTGCGTATATAAATGTGCGCAGGTACCACTTCATTCTGCTAATCATTAGACTCGAGGAAGGACTAGTTGAAGTCTGGGATTCATTGAGGAAAAATCAAGATGATTACAAAAGCGTGCGTCTAATGCTTAGGAGGTAATTTCAATCGCACTATATCGTCCTCTTTCGTTCATTTTCGGATATCAAAAGTATAAGTAATAACTCCTCAATTCATTTTCTTTTCCGGGCAGGGTTTGGAAAAGGTTCATCGCGGAAGAACGCGGTGAATGGCCACAGAAGCTGGAGTTCAAGGCTAACACTGTAAGTACTACTACGTATCTAGGTCTGCGTATCTTTCTAATACCATTATCGTTCTCTTGATTATTATTTGATTAAATTATATTCTTGTATAGTGGTGTCTGCGACAACCACAGGGGACGGAACTATGTGGATACTACGTTTGCGAGTATATTCACACTTTGGTCAATGAGAGAGTCAATAGTCGAAGAAATCGAGAGGTACGTAAACATCATACACAACTTTTATTTTGCTACCATCAATTGTGTTTAGTTCCGATCATAACTGATTTGATCTCCTTCTTTTAAAGTTGGAAAGGAAGCGGAGCCAGCTCCTACCAGAAAACCGCGTGAAAGCTATTGCGGAGGAATTGGCGGGATTCATTCTGACGCATGTCCTAGATGATTTCGGTGAATTCCACTATGTCGAACAATAGACTCCCTCCATGCATGTACTAGTTATTAGCGGTGATCTCCATTGTAATTATGAGTACTTTATATGTAACGAGAGTACCTTATGTGTGTAATGAGTACTTCATATGTGTAGTGAGTACTTTATACGTGATCTCCTCCGAAACCCTGAAAAAATGAGCGACAAGGAAAAACAGAAACCCTAAACCACCGAAAAGAAAAAAACGAAACCCTAAACCCCCCTGAAAAAATAGGCGGGAGGGCAAAAATAGCAGGAACCTTTAGTACCGGTTTTTATGAAAAACCGGTACTAAAGGCCCTCAGGGTCGCGCGCGTCTGTGCGCCCACGTGGAGACCCTTTAGTACCGGTTGTATTTTGGTACCGGTACTAAAGGGTTACCCCTTTAGTCCCGACCTTTTAGTACCGGTTGCACAACCGGTACTAAAGGCCCAATACAACCGGTACTAATGCCCTGTTCTGTACTAGTGAACATTTACATCTTATAACTGAAATAATTTTTTTGTTGAGTCTAGCACCGGCTAAATATTCGAGAGCTTGAAATTATTTTGGTATGCATGATCTGGACACAGGAAATGCGACATATACTATGTCCAGAGGAGCTGCTTCACGTCTGCACGATTAGAGAAATAAGCTTGAATACGGAATCTTGGACATTACTTAGTTGGTTGTGGTTCAACCATATTGGAAGTGTGGTAAGATAAAACTATGGCTCTAAATATCAACACTTCCTAAGTTCCTAGAATCCTAGCACATTCAGCTGATTTGAACTCCAGAATATTTAGCCGGTTAGGCATTTCCACAAGCACCTAGAGTGCAAGGTTCGGTGGAGAGGAGGGAGGAGGAGGAAGATGGCAGGGAGAGAGGAGGGAGGAGGGAGGAGGGAGACCTGCGCAGGCGAAGAAGAAGGGGACGGCGTCGAGGCCGGTATCGAGGCCGTCGGCGGCGGGCGCCTGCAACCTCTCCTGATGCACGCGCGTGCCGGTGGCGAGGGTTGCCGGCGAGGCCGTCCGGGGGCGGGCGCTGGGCGCGTCTGGATGGGCAGTAGGCCGGGGCGGGCGGCGGCTGGTGCGCGTGGCCCTGGGCGCGTCGAGGTGGCAGTGGAGGTGGTGGTTCACCGGCGGCGAGCAGGGGCGCGTCGAGTTCGCGAGCGCGCGCGGTTTTGCGACTTGGGGAATTTTGGATGAAGAGGCGCAGCGCGATGGCGGGCCCACATGTAAGTGGGTACAAAAGATTTCTATGGCGCACCGTTGAGGGGGTGCGCGACAGAAAGGCTATATTCTGTGGCGCAGCAATCCAACGGTGCGCCACAGAATACAGCCTTTCTGTGGCGCACCCCCCCAACGGTGCGCCACAGAATTGTCTAGTACAAAATTTAAAAGATGTGCTGCTGTTTGATGACACAAACAACAACACAGCCCAGTGGTTTCCAACACAGTCCGAATTAGCCCGGATAGCCAGGTTCGAATCCTGGCAAACTCACTTTTTTTTTTACTTTTTTTCTTTAAAATTTGGTTCAAAACCTTGCATTGTCTCACACACAATGTATATTCAATTCATGCATACATATTCAATTCATTGACTCATATTCAAAAACTTGCATTAACTCATACATATTCAATTCATTGAGTACATATATATATGCTCTTGCATTGTCTCACACACAATGTCTCATACATATTCATTGAATACATATATAGACACACAAATTAAATACACCAAAAAAGTATTCTTCGTCTCGGTTCCGAGCTAGCTTCTCTTCTTTCCCTTCTTCGCTGTTGAAAACTTTAGGCCGGTCACCTTGAGATTTCTTCGCGTGAACGGACAACCTTTAGGTAGGGAGGTCTTCCTTCTTTGTGTACTAGTAGTAGGCATGTCGAAGAACTTGTCGAATTCCTCCTCGATCTTTGGCTCGTTGTCCAAGTCATCCTCGGTGGCGTCTCCTTCCATTTCGATGATGCTCCTCTTGCCCCTCCTCACGACAACACGGATAGGATTTGACGGGTCGGTAATGATGAAGCATTGCTCAACTTGGCTAGCGAGTACCCATGGCTCATTTTTCGCGGAGGCGTTCTTCGATTTGGCATCGGGTATTACCATGGTGGTGAAATACCGGCCTTCTTTGACGACGTCCTTGGCCCATCTTACACGGAACATTGGCACCAACACTCCACAGTAGTTGAGCTCCCATATGTCCTCAATCCTTCCGAAGTATCTTTCCTTGACAGTAGCCTCCTCATCGCCGTAGGATAGCATAGTTACTCCTGAGTTTTGATATTCGTTATTCTTGTCCTTTTCCTCGGTGTAGAATCTGTAGCCGTTGATGTCGTACGCCTGATAGGTCTTTACGTTGTGCGAGGGACCCCGTGATAAGGAGAATATGAGTCTTTCATCTTCCGTAGATGGCGTTTTGCTCTTTGCTAGCTCCAGTTGCTTTTGCTTGAACCAACGCGTGAAGCTGGAGTTGCGCTCTCTGGTTACGTCTCCCTTCTTCCTCGGCCGGCCCAGGTTGATGTAATGTTGCTCGAGTAAGCATTTGTTCTCTTCAACCCAAGTTTCGATCAATTGTAAGTGTTGTAGCGCGACCCGGTGAGCCCTGTCGAAGTCGTCCTTTCGACCCTGCATGCTGACAAAGATTGAGCTGGTGCCGTCTCGGTGACCATATCCATGGAGCCTGCCGAAGTGTTTCCTCCTGGGCAGACCAACATGCTGGTTCTCGGTACTTAGATAATTCTGGCAGAAGGAGATGCACTCGTAGGTTAGAAAGCCCTTGGCCATGCTTGCGTCTGGACGGGCCCTGTTGCGAACGTATCCTTTCATGACACCGTTCATCCTTTCGAACGACATCATGTAGTGCATGAACGTTGGCCCGAGCTGCCTGATGTCATCAACGACATGGAGAAGGAGATGCACGCAGATATCAAAGAATGCTGGCGGGAAGTAAATCTCGAGCTCGCATAGTATCAGCACGATCTCTTCCTGTAGCCTGTCGAGCTGCTTCACGCCGATCGACTTCCTGTTGATGACGTCGAAAAATTGCAAAGGGCAAGCAGCGTATCACGGACGTGCTCGTCCATTATCCCTCGAATCGCAACGGGAAGTATCTGCGTCAACAGCACGTGACAGTCGTGAGACTTCATCCCGCTAAACCTCTTCTTCGTTCCATCCAGATATCTGCTTATCTGCCCCGCGTAACCATGAGGAAATTTGACTCCTAGGAGACACCTGTAGAATTGCTCGAGCTCCTCCGGACTCATAGTGAAGCACGTAGCGGGAAGCACCACAGTGTTCTTCTTTACCCTTTTGCGGCGACCTTGAGTCCCTTCTGTCTGATCATCATCATCATCGTCATCACTATCGGGGATCTGAAGATCTTTCCTGACACCAAGCCATTTCAGATCGTATCTTGCTTTCGTCCCATCCTTGGACTTTTCCGGCATGTTGGAAAGAGTGCCAAGCAGAGCCTCGGTGACATTCTTCGTAATGTGCATCATATCGAGGCTATGTGGCGTCTTAAGGACCTTCCAGTACTCCAAGTCGTGGAAAACAGACCTCGCTTTCCATACACCCAGCAGCGGATCTACCTTCGGTCGTTTCTTTCCCGGCGCGGGGCACTCCTCCCAATTTTTCAACAGCTCGTCGATTTCTGTGCCGCTCCTCGGGCTCGGGGCTCCTTCGATCTCGTCCTTACCATTGAACAGGTCACCGCGTTTTCTCCACGGGTGATCCATGTGAAGCCACCTTCGAGCCCCTGGGTACACGGTTTTCGAAGAGCCGGGATTCCTTGGTAGCTGGAGATGCGGGGTCTTATCCATGCACCTGACACATGCGCAGAATCCATGGCCTACCTGGGCCGATACATATGAGCAACCAGGATAGTCCTGCACCGTCGTGAGCAACGCGGCTCTCATGTCGAAATAATCTCCAGTGTAGGCATCCCACGTACGGGCTGGCGTCTCCCACAACGTGGCTAACTCCTCTTTCAACAGCGCGAGATACAGATGTATGTGGACACCTGCTTGTTTCGGCCCCTGAATGAGAATACTCATGTGTATGTACCTTTGCTTCGTGCACAACCACGGGGGAAGGTTGTAAAGTTCCTAGATGAATCTGGCCCAATCATTGGACGTGGGACCCACACATTTTCTGTGGCGCATGTGATCACATGCGCCACAGAATCCTGTCTTTCTGTGGCGCATGGGAAACGGATGCGCCACAGAAAAGGCACGGTTTCTGTGGCGCACGGAGCACCATGCGCCACAGAAATAATTCTGTGGCGCACCAATTAAGGGTGCGCCACAGAGTGCCCACCTACCTATATAGGGTTTCCCTACTAGTGAAGTTCCGACACTTAGAGGTGAAAACTCCCGTGTCGGGTGCCGGGCATGGAATCATGCGATGGACCACATGAAATGTTGGTTCCCCATGGTCATATGACCAACCTAACACAACCAAGGAAAAAAGTTCATGCGTCTTCCCACTCTCAGCGCCGGTCAAAGGGGTATATCGACAGGTTGGACTTTTTTCCAGCGGGTGTAGAATTTCGCCGTAGCGGGGGTCCGGAGCGATGGAATCCCAGCAAAACATGCATGGGTCCCTAATATATGTATAAGAGTGTGTTGGTAGGTGGTGGGAACCAAGGTACAGCTCCGAGGTGCGACCCGCTTCACCGACCCCGCTTACTCCGTAGTAAGTTCCGACACTTAGTTGAAAACTCCCGTTTCGGGTGCCGGGCATGGAATCATGTGTTAATATGTGCCCAAAGTTGGGTAGAGATGTTTATATGATCTAACCTAACATAATCAGGGACTAAAGCCTACTGAAAAACCCCTTTTCGACGCCCTGGGTCCGGGGTAGACGACGCCCTGCACGTTCGGTACACTTTTTCGGGGTGTCGATGCATGCGGCCCGCACCAGAGGGTTTATATATATAGTATAAATAAATATAATTAAGTGAAGTAAATGAATATGCTAGAAGCCTTAACAAAGAAAATAAACAAGGAAAGCATATCAAAACAAAAAAGAAGGTGTTACATGCTTTGCTGTGCACCTGACAGGAAGGCACACGGCAAACAATTTCTATGCCGTGTACCGCCCCTCAGGGCACACGACAAAGCCATAATTCAGAGCGCGGGAAATTGGCCGCCAAGACGGGGACAAAATTTGTCCAGTCTTTGCCGTGATTTCTTCTATTGACACACGGCAAACATGTTTCCCGCCAATTTATTGGAAGCGAGGGAAAGTTGCGGTTCCTGGTCATCGCGGGTCCCACTAGTTTGCCGTGCTGGTGGGTTAAGGCGCACGGCAAAGATGTCTTTGCCGAGTGTGGTGTGTTTGCCGTGCGTTTTTGTTCCGTTTGCCGTGCGTAATTCGTTGCCGTGTGCCCTTTCTGTACCGTGCCGTGCATAATTCGTTGTCGTGTGCCCTTTCTTTGTCCAGCATGGCAAAGTTGCCTTTGCCGTGTTCCGCGAAACGTGTGCACACGGCAAAGATCTGTCCGCACGGGAAAGACACATTTTCCGGTAGTGAGGGGACTAATCCGGGCAATTGCCTCACCCCTTCTTCTTACGATCGAATGGTGACCCCGGTCAACCTCGTATAGACGACCATTCTTCCTCCAGGCTGCAGGCCATGTCGGGCGATCTTTAGGTTTAGCCAGACTTCACATAGAGGAGTTGCACCTAAGCGGTTTGTCTCCAGGAGCAGCCCTCGGTCTGGCGGTCGAGCTTTGCAAGATGCGGCGGTGGAGAAGGCCCTGATGGACTTGTTGTGTTCCTATTTTTATTTTGGAGTTCCTTTGTGTGCTGCAGCCCTGCAGGTCCCGTTTGTAATTTCTGGTTTCTTTCCGGATCTTCGATTTATATATTGAGTACTTGAGTTGTGATCCAAATTCACATAAAGACTACGGAGCTGAGGGGAGCGAGAGGATTGGGCCGTAGCGGAATATAATCCACCACACGGGATAAATTGATCATTATAAATTCTGGCGGTTTAGTCTTGATATAGTGAAGTTTTGCTGGCGTGATGTTTTACCCTTCTCATTAGAGGGGGTTTTCCAAGCTAAATTTTGTGTCCCTTATATTGGGTTGATCTTTATCGGTTGTGTTAACATATTGATTTCTACAAAATATCTGTAAGCCCACCGGCCACCGCCAATTTATGAGTAGTTTCGGCTCCTTTGGGAATTTCCACTTGGTAAAAAAATATTAAAGCTACTCGGGCCCCCCAATAGCCTAATTATAACCCCTCTTGGAAACTCGGTTTGATGACCTTGCTAGTCCACTTTGACTTTTTCGTTTTCGCAGTGTGCGGATGGTCGGGACTGGGTACATCTACATTCCCTACTGCTCAGTTGGGGACGCAGTCACCGTCAGTTGGCGCGTTCTTGGAGTCTCCTACTGCTCATCATCCTCTCCCTATCCATCTAGCTGTAGCTTCAAAAGTCCAAAGGTCCAACAACCACGACCATTTCTAACAATATAACCATTGGTATTTTTGTAGAGGAAGTAAGCATTCACATTTAAATCTGAACTTGGTGTAGCAGTCGTGTGAGTCTGAATCTTTCCTTATTAACTTCGGGGCTTGGTTTGGGGAGGCAGGAGGATGCATGCACTCCGGTCAGATGCGTCACCAAACCCTCGGTAAAACAAACTTTGTGTAGCGCAGTCGAATTCCATCATCGATCGTCTGTAACACGCATGGATAATTAGTTGGCGTCATGGAGTGTACAGGTTGCATTGTTGTCATCAGTGGCGGGGCGCTTCATCACGGTGGATCATCCAGAGTTTTGGCGCCGAGGCGGGGCATGTTAGAATTTGGGCCCATTATGTGGGCAGTTCAAATAAGCAGTTTCTGAAATCTTAAATTGGTCATGTACATGCGCATGGCTGATTGTGGGAGGTGCTAAAGTTTAGTCCTACATTGCTAGTTGGAGGAGAGTTGTACCACTATATAAGGTAAGGTAGACTGTTGTGCTACTTGGTGTGCTTGAGAGAACATGAAGCCTCTCTCCCGCGCACTCCTCCTCCTCCGTCGCTGCTCGCTCGTCACGACGCGCCGCGGGTTGCGGGAATGAGCCGATGCCTATATTTTTGCTACAGCAGCCGGAACCGTGGGCTCCCGGCGTACTCGTTAGGGTTTTCTGAGCCACACTATATATTGCCTTGCACTGCATGCGCCGTAACATACCGAACCAATCTAGGTTTTGCCACATCTCGCGCCTTGCACCGCCCTTGTAGTCTACTCCATCCTGAGCGCCGGCGTGCACCGGCGTTTGGGAGAGTAGGTCTCCGGAACCACTCGCCTTTGTGATCCTGTACGGGAGAGGGCGAATTAGGTTTTTGGGAAGCGCTCTGCACGACTGCTCACCGCTTTCACCACGGGTCGTCTACAAGCTGCTGCTGCGGATCATCTCCGCAGGCGTCGTCTTCTCCGACTCGTCTTCACCAACGTCATCGTCAACAACATCACCGCAGCTCTCGGCGCGGTGAACCTATCTGCATCGACTGCTGCTTCCTCTACAAACGTTCGGTACGTGCGACGTATTCCGAACTGTGGTTTTACTATGGATATGTTGGCGTTTGTGTTGCTGTTGTTCATGTTGCTTAGTACATCTAGTATGTTCGTATTTAACATGTTAGTAGCTGTTGTTGTCATGCTTAATATTCTATAATTAATCATAAAATTATTGCCTAATTATCCAACAGGGCAGTGGTCTAGAGCACAGTTATTTTGTGGAGAGAAGTTTAGGGATACCACGACGACATCGACGAGGTTCGGACCGAGCGAGTAGTACGTTCTGGAGCCATGGGCTTTGTGTGAGTGAGAACACATTTTCACTGCGAACATCTTTGTTTTTGTTTCTCTGCTAAACTAATGCAAACTTGTCCCTAAGAAATTTGAACAGCTATGTTCTCCGTTCTCTAGCATATATGTAGAGCTGTGGAAGAATTGTTAACCTTTGCCATGTTCTCCCGCAGGCCGCAGCAACTGCTGGGGCGAGACACCGCCAGGACATCCAGCTTTCCCGCCGCCGGTCCGGCTGCATTGTGACCAATTTTTTCCCTAACGGTGCCTCAGCCCCTCCCCGTACCTGACGGGTGGCTCTGCTCCACGGCCTGTGTCTGCCGGGAGCTCAGGAAGGTGGAAGGGATGCCGTCGCCGTGGAGGACAGTGTGTGAGGGCGGCGACCGTGGCAGCGGAGGGGCTGAAGAGCGGCAGCGCGGTAGCGCTCGATGGAGGATGAAGGGGATGAGAGACGACATGACGCGAGGAGGTAGGCACAAGCGGCGCCGGCGGCGATTGCTGGTGGAAGCATCCGGAATCAGGCAGGCTCCATGTACTGTTGGATTATGATTTCTTGGCCCAAGCAGAGCTAGCCCATCTTCCTTGCCTTTTCTTTTACTTCCCGCGCTTGGCGCCCATGTACTGTTGGATTACAATTTCTACATAAAACGGTAAATATCTCTACTATATATCCGTGGTACGTCGTCGTATGTTTTGCATTTTACACCCTAGAGTTTAGCAATATCAACCCGTACTCCTCTCCGCTCAGCATCCTCCACATATGTTTTGCGTTTACAACCCGAGCTCCTAACTGCTCGGCATCCTCCGCGCAGGTTTTCGCCGCGCCGCCGCTGTGTGCCGCCGCATCTGCCTGCGCCTCTCCTTCTTCGGGGCCGCATCTTTTTTGCCAACGCCTTACAAATCCACGTAGGCCTTGTTTGGCAGCAGTGTTTTTGGGTGTTTTCTGGTGTATATTACCTAGTATTTTTGGTGAAAACACTCCTCACACCCAAAACACTCCCACCCATCCCAATCCCCTTCTCAACGGAAACCCCCCACCAGCTCACGTTGTTTGGTACACAGGTTTTGCAAACAAGTGTTTTTTCACAGGACTAGCGCACACGTTTTGGTCGTCAACAAAAACCTGATATTTTTTTAACAGCATGTGAGCACACAGTTCATCAACAAAAACCTGATATTTTTTCACAACACATGGGACACACAGTTTAAGCAATTCATAAGATTCAGTAACAATAACGCATGCTTCCCAGGTTTATCACAGGTTATTACAACAAAATTTGATCAAAAGTCATCGAATGCTTCTCATGAACATAATTTTCCTTCCCAGGTTTATCCCAGATTATTTGAACAAGATGGTAACGTGACCAGGATTATTTGAACAAATTGGGGACAGCTAATGCACAAGAGATGGCTAGAGATTACAACATTCACACTATCAATTCCTACAAGCTAGTTTAAAGTAAGTTTTCGAGGCCAAAGATGGCTAGAGATTTCTTTGGACTGAATATCTCACTTGCAGCAAGTCAACCAACGGAGATTGCAGCAAGCTCTGTAATTTGAGAAAACATGCAGGAAATGGTAGACAGGAACACAATAGATACTATTCTCTATGCCACATGCATAGATGCTATAGACCATGCAACTAGAAATGGTCTTGCGTTACATAACAATATGTGATACAGTTTCTTGTTGCACTATGAACATCCAAAAGGATCTAAGAGGAAAAAGGCTACAACACTTATCTGCCAGATAAGTACAAAAGATAAATAAGATACCGTGCAAAAGATTACATAAAAAGGAACTCCAACAAAGACTATAGTCTTCAAAGGAAACCTTAAGAACAAGAAGACTTCTTTTGTGACATTTATTTAGGAACATGCAAACATTAAACGCTAGCTGTTATAAAGCTGAAAGGCCTCATTATCCAACTGATACGAGAAAGGAAGCAACAGACCAGGATGAAGTTGGCTCTAGAGGATGAATTTGCACCTGAAAAGTGTAGAAGAACTAGAATATTAATTAGGTTGCTGATTAAAAGCTATGCAGTGTGTCGAACACATTAATACAGACCAGGGAATTAAATATCTTTGCCAAAAAGGAACATGAATATGGGTTAGTGCTCTTCATCTTCTAGCCAGAAAACAAGAATCTGGCTCACCATGCATCATTCGGACTAATTCTCCCACTTTTATATGAACATGAGTATTATATGTTTGTTTGACAATTAGGAAATAACAGGCCATTAACAGATTGGCCTGATAAAGTGAGGACATAAACATGATGTTATCTTTGCTAAAGTGAGAATAAACATATATCCATCTTAGTAGCAGCAGTCTGTACAAAACGGAAGAAACCATCCTAGCAGCAGCAATCTGAAGTCTGAACTGAACCTAACAGCAACCATCCAACCACCAAAGACACTAGCAAGGTGCAGAAGCACCGTTGATAGGCAGACCACCAGAGGCATGTACAATAAGTATCACTCGTCCGGACATGTGCGTAAATCAAAGAAGCAAAACGTATCCATGGATCTCAGCGGGTCACCAAGAACCCTAGAACCTAGGGCGTTCATTCTAGCAGTACACATCTAGCACTAGAAGAAAAGGGGGTGAGGTGGAAAGGACTTACAGAAAGAGACGGACGACGGAAGCAGCAGACGAGGAAGGAGCTCGGCGGCGGCGGCAGGTCCTGAGGCGCCGTCGGCGGCGGCAGATGCGGAAGCAAAGAGATGAGAAGAACTGAAGAAGGATTCGTAGGGGTCGCGAACTAGATGGCAGCGGGATGGAGGAGTTGCGGACGTCAGCGGCGGCGTCGCCACGCTGTCGTCATTGTCACCACGAGGAGAGATTGGAGCGTCGCTGCGAGAGCTTGCGCCGCCAGCCCGCCCAAGACCCGAGGGGGCAGGAGTGTCGCGAATACACGTCAACCCGACTTGTAACTTGGGGTTTTCTCGGGCTGAGCCCGGTCAAGACCGGCCTGCCAAACAGCCCAGCCGTGTTTTCTGGTGTTTCTAAGTTAGGCCGGGATTATACAGGAAAACCCCGTCAAAACTCCTGTGCCAAACGTGGCCGTAAGGAGAGAGGGGCGGACAGAGGGAAGGGATGAAGAGAGGAGCGGTGGTGGGGTGGAGGACTGCGATCTGGTAAGGGGTGCCTGCTCCGTCGCGTGTGCCAATCACGGTCTCCGGCGGGACGGGGTCGCAGTTTGTTCCTGCCGAGGGCGACTCCTCCGGATCCCTCACGAGGCAACCCCAACGTCGGCACCGGTGCAGAAGTGCGACCTGGAGCAGGCCTAGCTCTCCAGCCGATACGTTGACCCGGAGTGATGGCCGAGCTTGAACAGGTTACGCTTCACTGCTCGGTGCTCGAGCAGGCCGCCTACCTTTGCCGCCTGGAGCTCCATGGAGGCGACGGGAGGAACGGGGAGAGGGGGCAGGAGGATGGCTGCTAGAGAGGTGGAGCAGGGAGGAGAAGATTGAGCTGCTACATGTGAGATATTGCGAGAGGAGATTAGACAGAGAGATTGGTGCGGCTGTGTGTGCTTTGGAGCTGTTGCTTATTGCGAGTTGTGTGTGTGTTTGCTGCTGATTGCACAATATGAGCTAAGCAATAAAGACCAATAAAATCAAAGTACCGAATACCAGAATATTCATATGACTAGCAAAGCAATACTTCAGTATTGAAAAAGAGTTAGGTCCCGTTTGGCATCATAGTATTTTTGAAGTATTATGCGAATACTATGGTTTCTAAAAAAGCTGAAGTATCAAATACTTTGAGGTGCTTGGATGCAATAAATAATGTGGTTTCAAAACTGAAGTATTCCCTCAAAGAAACGGAAGTATTCATCCGCCTGGCACTTAAATAATTCAGTTTTCTAATACTGTAGTTTTAGGAAAACTGAGCTCCCAAACTAAGCCTACATTCCTCTTTTTCATATACTTCAAAATTAGTGCAGTTTTCTCAATATTGAAGTATATATAACTACAGTTTTGCTTAAACCCAAACAACTTAAAGTATTTAATATTGTGTTTTTTTCTGAAAACCAAAATATTCTTGAAATACTTCAAAAATACAAAGCTTCCAAACGGGCCGTATTGTTGCATTGCATTGCATTACAAAGGCCAAGACACAATCCCACGATGCGCATTCCCTCAAAGATAAATTCTGTGATGTGCATGTATATGTACTGAAGCAGTACTACGTTAACCTCGGATTTCTAGACAATCTGTCGATTTATTTCTCTGCCTCTGCCGCTGCCCAGCCGCCAAAGGATTTTTTCCTTGAATTAACGTATCCTTTTCAAATAAATTAAATTATGCTGGACGATGTGTGTACTATCATGTATTTCATCCCATAAATTGAAGTATCCTTTTCAAAGTGGAAATAAAGAGATAAAAAATGTCGGATACTATTAGTTCACAGATACCGAGTGAATATATATTATCAAGATAATATCGAGGAGGAAGCTTTAGCCTTATTTGTGAAGCTAAAATCATATTTTTCACACCTTTAAGTAAAGACCAATAATTCAATAGCCAGATTTCAACTATACATTCCTCTAGAAAAATTCATGTGCTTTGTACACTTCATGAAATATTTAAAGCTAAATTTTAACTTTTACAAAAAAAGGGCATTATAAGATTCAACCTTTTATTTGTGCAAGCTACAACTCTACTGCTATACACCATAAACTTTCAATAGTACAAGATTTCTTCAAGAAGAAGTCTTATGTTTATACATTGTTGTAGAAAACATCTAAATTATTTACCATGAAATAACTTATTTCATCTTTGATATGTAAAATAATATAAGTTGGTTAATATAAGCTACGTTACAACTATTTCTGCATAAAAATTATGTAATTTTTGATAGTTTAGCTGGGCATGTGATGTTAAAATGTATGTCTTAAATTTATTGGATTCTCTAGGGTTGGGTTTGACTTTTTGTGGAGGAGAAAAACATTGTCGGTATTTGTAATAATTACTAGCTAAATACCCTTATTAGAAATAGGCTTTCGGGCTCGTTTGATCTTTGTTTAAGCTTATTGGCATGGCAATGCATTTGTGATTCACATGACAATTGGTATCGCAGGTATGGAGATTGTGGTCTAGTTCTTTTGTGTCCTCACAGCTCTCGGGCCCGACTATAAACCCTTCAGATTTTTTTTCTATCAATATCATAAGATATTCCTTCAAAATATGTTTCACTTTATTCTATTGCAACATAATCTTATACTAGATAAAACTCAAAGTTACACCTTTGGGAGTGTATCCATTTCTAAAATATTGTGTATTTTGCAATTAAGGATGTATATAAGATCCCCCCACAAAAGAATTACATAGAAGTTACAAAATTTGTGTTCATAGAATAAATGGAAATATTTAAAACTTTCGATTGCCCCTCACATTTGCGAGGGCCACGGTACTAGTTAAACGAAAAACACGTGAATACGAAACCATGAAAAGCATATTCATATGTCCAACTCAAACCCCAAGATTACACACGAGTAAACAGGCTGTCCACAAAGAAATTATTGCGCAGAGAAGTGCCAAATAATCTAACACTTACAGGTCAAATTAATTCGGTTGAAATCCAATTAAAGAACATGAATCAAAGTTTGTTTGTTTATCTCAGCATGGACAAGGAAGGCACGAAGTTGGCCCCACTGTTAGAACGCGTGGTGCCTATGCTGGAACCCGTAGTGGTGCCTGTCCCGTAGCTGCTGCTGGTGCTGCCGTGGGTCCCTGTAGCAGCGGGAGACTGAGATAGGAAAGCGTCAACCGTGGGCAAAGCCAACGAGAACGTCGCGATCGGCATCTTGGCCGGGCATCGTCGGCAATGGCGCCTCGGATCTCATCACGTTGATGGCCTGCCTGATGGACGGCCTCTGGCTGCAGTCGGGGTGCACGCACCAGAGCGCGGTGACCATCATGCGCTCCATCACCTGGCTGTCGAATTCGCCGTCGAGTCGTGGGTCGGCCGCGTCGAGGATCCTTCCGTCGCCGTACAGCTCCCAGACCAGCTGCACCAGCTACATGGTGACTGACCGGTTTCCCTGTAGGACCAGGATCGGTCCTCGGCCGGTGACGATCTCGAGGACGACCACGCCGAAGCTGTAGACGTCCGACTCCGTGCTGGCCTTCCCGGTGACCATGCTCTCTGGGTCCATGTACCCCATGGTGCCCATGAGCATGGTGGTGTGCGATCCTCCTTGCCCGTGGTCGACGAGCCTCGCGAGCCCAAAGTCACCGAGCTTCACCTTGAAGGACGCGTCCAACATCAGGTTGCTCGGCTTGATGTCCCGGTGGAGGACGCACTGCTCCCACTCCTCATGCAGGTACAGAAGCGCGGACCCAACAGCGAGCACGATCTCGTGCCTGAGTGGCCACGAGAGCACCTTCTCCTGGTTGTGAATGTGCGTGTCGAGGCTGCCATTCGGCATCATCTCGTAGACAAGCAAGAGCTCATTGTCGTCATGGCACCAGCCGACGAGCTGCACGAGGTTGCGGTGCCTCAGCTGGCTTATCACCCTCACCTCTGCGACGTAATCCTTCTTCCCCTGCTTGGAGCCCGGGCCACGAGAGCACCTTCTCCTGGTTGTGAATGTGGAATTGCTACGGGGCTTCGCCAAGAAAATGGAGAACAACTTCCTAAGATTCATACAGAGGCAACATTATAAAAAGAAGATACTGTTTCCTTACAACTTCGGGTAAGAGTGTTACTGTCTGGTACACATTAATTTTTGCTTACTCGATGTTAAGTATAACTGATGAGTTACTAACGTATATAAACGTGCGCAACTTCCATTACATTCTGCTAATCATTGAAGTTGACTCTGTAAGAGTTGAAATCTTAGACTCATTGGCGTATCCCGAAGAGAAGTACCAAAACATTTTAGATGCGCTCCAAAGGTATTTTCAATCATTATCGCACTATATCGGTCTCTTTTGTTCATTTCCTGAGATATGAAGTAACTAATAACTCATTTATTCATTTTTTTGCCGAGCAGGATTTGGACAATTTTCAAAATGAGGACACATGGTTATTTTAAAGAGAAGTTTAGTTTTCATCATGTCAAGGTAAGTAGTACGAGCTAGCTAGGTTCGCGCATCTATTTAATTCTAATTTCAATACCATTATACCATGCTTGATTATTATTTGATTAAATTCTATTCTCGTAAAGTGCGAGAGGCAGCCACCGGAGACCAATTTGTGTGGATACTTCGTTTGCGAGTGGATTCGCTGGGAGGTCAGTGAGCGGAACGCATCGACATGGATAGAAGTACGTGAACAAATATATTCACAATTCTATTTTATTACTATCAATTGTGTTGAGTGTCATTCATAATTTTTGTTATGATGATTGATATTCATATTGATCTCCTTCTTTTATAGTTGGATAAAATGCGGAGGAAGCTACAACTAAAGAACGCTTTATACCAATTCAAGAGGAAATTGCGGGATTTTTGGTGGACCATGTCATAAACCCAAAGGGAAAATACAATGACACCGAATAAACAGGGTTTAGTCCCGGTTATGGTCTCCATGTAATCGAATAGACGGGTTCTAGTCCTGGTTATGATCTCCATGTAATCGAATAGATGGGCTCTAGTCCCGGTTGTGATCTCCATGTAATTAATTAAATGATTGAATTATCATAAAGAATAAAGTATATTTTTATTTGATAGATATTTTTTATGAACATTTTGATATGCTATATGTATTTTTCTGATTTGTAATTAATTAACCATATATTTTGTAAGACTGATCATAGTTTTGAATATTCAATTAGGCGGGAATACAATGTAGCTAGAGGCTGCCACGTGGGAGCTTCTCTAGTCTCGGGTCGTATTACGAACCGGGACTAGAGATCCTCGACCACGCGCTGGCAGCGGCCACGTGGGGACCTCTTTCGTCCCGGGTCGTAACACACCCGGGCCATGTCGGGCGATCTTTAGGTTTAGCCAGACTTCACATAGAGGAGTTGCACCTAAGCGGTTTGTCTCCAGGAGCAGCCCCTCGGTCTGGCGGTCGAGCTTTGCAAGATGCGGCGGTGGAGAAGGCCCTGATGGACTTGTTGTGTTCCTATTTTTATTTTGGAGTTCCTTTGTGTGCTGCAGCCCTGCAGGTCCCGTTTGTAATTTCTGGTTTCTTTCCGGATCTTCGATTTATATATTGAGTACTTGAGTTGTGATCCAAATTCACATAAAGACTACGGAGCTGAGGGGAGCGAGAGGATTGGGCCGTAGCGGAATATAATCCACCACACGGGATAAATTGATCATTATAAATTCTGGCGGTTTAGTCTTGATATAGTGAAGTTTTGCTGGCGTGATGTTTTACCCTTCTCATTAGAGGGGGTTTTCCAAGCTAAATTTTGTGTCCCTTATATTGGGTTGATCTTTATCGGTTGTGTTAACATATTGATTTCTACAAAATATCTGTAAGCCCACCGGCCACCGCCAATTTATGAGTAGTTTCGGCTCCTTTGGGAATTTCCACTTGGTAAAAAAATATTAAAGCTACTCGGGCCCCCCAATAGCCTAATTATAACCCCTCTTGGAAACTCGGTTTGATGACCTTGCTAGTCCACTTTGACTTTTTCGTTTTCGCAGTGTGCGGATGGTCGGGACTGGGTACATCTACATTCCCTACTGCTCAGTTGGGGACGCAGTCACCGTCAGTTGGCGCGTTCTTGGAGTCTCCTACTGCTCATCATCCTCTCCCTATCCATCTAGCTGTAGCTTCAAAAGTCCAAAGGTCCAACAACCACGACCATTTCTAACAATATAACCATTGGTATTTTTGTAGAGGAAGTAAGCATTCACATTTAAATCTGAACTTGGTGTAGCAGTCGTGTGAGTCTGAATCTTTCCTTATTAACTTCGGGGCTTGGTTTGGGGAGGCAGGAGGATGCATGCACTCCGGTCAGATGCGTCACCAAACCCTCGGTAAAACAAACTTTGTGTAGCGCAGTCGAATTCCATCATCGATCGTCTGTAACACGCATGGATAATTAGTTGGCGTCATGGAGTGTACAGGTTGCATTGTTGTCATCAGTGGCGGGGCGCTTCATCACGGTGGATCATCCAGAGTTTTGGCGCCGAGGCGGGGCATGTTAGAATTTGGGCCCATTATGTGGGCAGTTCAAATAAGCAGTTTCTGAAATCTTAAATTGGTCATGTACATGCGCATGGCTGATTGTGGGAGGTGCTAAAGTTTAGTCCTACATTGCTAGTTGGAGGAGAGTTGTACCACTATATAAGGTAAGGTAGACTGTTGTGCTACTTGGTGTGCTTGAGAGAACATGAAGCCTCTCTCCCGCGCACTCCTCCTCCTCCGTCGCTGCTCGCTCGTCACGACGCGCCGCGGGTTGCGGGAATGAGCCGATGCCTATATTTTTGCTACAGCAGCCGGAACCGTGGGCTCCCGGCGTACTCGTTAGGGTTTTCTGAGCCACACTATATATTGCCTTGCACTGCATGCGCCGTAACATACCGAACCAATCTAGGTTTTGCCACATCTCGCGCCTTGCACCGCCCTTGTAGTCTACTCCATCCTGAGCGCCGGCGTGCACCGGCGTTTGGGAGAGTAGGTCTCCGGAACCACTCGCCTTTGTGATCCTGTACGGGAGAGGGCGAATTAGGTTTTTGGGAAGCGCTCTGCACGACTGCTCACCGCTTTCACCACGGGTCGTCTACAAGCTGCTGCTGCGGATCATCTCCGCAGGCGTCGTCTTCTCCGACTCGTCTTCACCAACGTCATCGTCAACAACATCACCGCAGCTCTCGGCGCGGTGAACCTATCTGCATCGACTGCTGCTTCCTCTACAAACGTTCGGTACGTGCGACGTATTCCGAACTGTGGTTTTACTATGGATATGTTGGCGTTTGTGTTGCTGTTGTTCATGTTGCTTAGTACATCTAGTATGTTCGTATTTAACATGTTAGTAGCTGTTGTTGTCATGCTTAATATTCTATAATTAATCATAAAATTATTGCCTAATTATCCAACAGGGCAGTGGTCTAGAGCACAGTTATTTTGTGGAGAGAAGTTTAGGGATACCACGACGACATCGACGAGGTTCGGACCGAGCGAGTAGTACGTTCTGGAGCCATGGGCTTTGTGTGAGTGAGAACACATTTTCACTGCGAACATCTTTGTTTTTGTTTCTCTGCTAAACTAATGCAAACTTGTCCCTAAGAAATTTGAACAGCTATGTTCTCCGTTCTCTAGCATATATGTAGAGCTGTGGAAGAATTGTTAACCTTTGCCATGTTCTCCCGCAGGCCGCAGCAACTGCTGGGGCGAGACACCGCCAGGACATCCAGCTTTCCCGCCGCCGGTCCGGCTGCATTGTGACCAATTTTTTCCCTAACGGTGCCTCAGCCCCTCCCCGTACCTGACGGGTGGCTCTGCTCCACGGCCTGTGTCTGCCGGGAGCTCAGGAAGGTGGAAGGGATGCCGTCGCCGTGGAGGACAGTGTGTGAGGGCGGCGACCGTGGCAGCGGAGGGGCTGAAGAGCGGCAGCGCGGTAGCGCTCGATGGAGGATGAAGGGGATGAGAGACGACATGACGCGAGGAGGTAGGCACAAGCGGCGCCGGCGGCGATTGCTGGTGGAAGCATCCGGAATCAGTCAGGCTCCATGTACTGTTGGATTATGATTTCTTGGCCCAAGCAGAGCTAGCCCATCTTCCTTGCCTTTTCTTTTACTTCCCGCGCTTGGCGCCCATGTACTGTTGGATTACAATTTCTACATAAAACGGTAAATATCTGTACTATATATCCGTGGTACGTCGTCGTATGTTTTGCATTTTACACCCTAGAGTTTAGCAATATCAACCCGTACTCCTCTCCGCTCAGCATCCTCCACATATGTTTTGCAGTTTACAACCCGAGCTCCTAACTGCTCGGCATCCTCCGCGCAGGTTTTCGCCGCGCCGCCGCTGTGTGCCGCCGCATCTGCCTGCGCCTCTCCTTCTTCGGGGCCGCATCTTTTTTGCCAACGCCTTACAAATCCACGTAGGCCTTGTTTGGCAGCAGTGTTTTTGGGTGTTTTCTGGTGTATATTACCTAGTATTTTTGGTGAAAACACTCCTCACACCCAAAACACTCCCACCCATCCCAATCCCCTTCTCAACGGAAACCCCCCACCAGCTCACGTTGTTTGGTACACAGGTTTTGCAAACAAGTGTTTTTTCACAGGACTAGCGCACACGTTTTGGTCGTCAACAAAAACCTGATATTTTTTTAACAGCATGTGAGCACACAGTTCATCAACAAAAACCTGATATTTTTTCACAACACATGGGACACACAGTTTAAGCAATTCATAAGATTCAGTAACAATAACGCATGCTTCCCAGGTTTATCACAGGTTATTACAACAAAATTTGATCAAAAGTCATCGAATGCTTCTCATGAACATAATTTTCCTTCCCAGGTTTATCCCAGATTATTTGAACAAGATGGTAACGTGACCAGGATTATTTGAACAAATTGGGGACAGCTAATGCACAAGAGATGGCTAGAGATTACAACATTCACACTATCAATTCCTACAAGCTAGTTTAAAGTAAGTTTTCGAGGCCAAAGATGGCTAGAGATTTCTTTGGACTGAATATCTCACTTGCAGCAAGTCAACCAACGGAGATTGCAGCAAGCTCTGTAATTTGAGAAAACATGCAGGAAATGGTAGACAGGAACACAATAGATACTATTCTCTATGCCACATGCATAGATGCTATAGACCATGCAACTAGAAATGGTCTTGCGTTACATAACAATATGTGATACAGTTTCTTGTTGCACTATGAACATCCAAAAGGATCTAAGAGGAAAAAGGCTACAACACTTATCTGCCAGATAAGTACAAAAGATAAATAAGATACCGTGCAAAAGATTACATAAAAAGGAACTCCAACAAAGACTATAGTCTTCAAAGGAAACCTTAAGAACAAGAAGACTTCTTTTGTGACATTTATTTAGGAACATGCAAACATTAAACGCTAGCTGTTATAAAGCTGAAAGGCCTCATTATCCAACTGATACGAGAAAGGAAGCAACAGACCAGGATGAAGTTGGCTCTAGAGGATGAATTTGCACCTGAAAAGTGTAGAAGAACTAGAATATTAATTAGGTTGCTGATTAAAAGCTATGCAGTGTGTCGAACACATTAATACAGACCAGGGAATTAAATATCTTTGCCAAAAAGGAACATGAATATGGGTTAGTGCTCTTCATCTTCTAGCCAGAAAACAAGAATCTGGCTCACCATGCATCATTCGGACTAATTCTCCCACTTTTATATGAACATGAGTATTATATGTTTGTTTGACAATTAGGAAATAACAGGCCATTAACAGATTGGCCTGATAAAGTGAGGACATAAACATGATGTTATCTTTGCTAAAGTGAGAATAAACATATATCCATCTTAGTAGCAGCAGTCTGTACAAAACGGAAGAAACCATCCTAGCAGCAGCAATCTGAAGTCTGAACTGAACCTAACAGCAACCATCCAACCACCAAAGACACTAGCAAGGTGCAGAAGCACCGTTGATAGGCAGACCACCAGAGGCATGTACAATAAGTATCACTCGTCCGGACATGTGCGTAAATCAAAGAAGCAAAACGTATCCATGGATCTCAGCGGGTCACCAAGAACCCTAGAACCTAGGGCGTTCATTCTAGCAGTACACATCTAGCACTAGAAGAAAAGGGGGTGAGGTGGAAAGGACTTACAGAAAGAGACGGACGACGGAAGCAGCAGACGGAGGAAGGAGCTCGGCGGCGGCGGCAGGTCCTGAGGCGCCGTCGGCGGCGGCAGATGCGGAAGCAAAGAGATGAGAAGAACTGAAGAAGGATTCGTAGGGGTCGCGAACTAGATGGCAGCGGGATGGAGGAGTTGCGGACGTCAGCGGCGGCGTCGCCACGCTGTCGTCATTGTCACCACGAGGAGAGATTGGAGCGTCGCTGCGAGAGCTTGCGCCGCCAGCCCGCCCAAGACCCGAGGGGGCAGGAGTGTCGCGAATACACGTCAACCCGACTTGTAACTTGGGGTTTTCTCGGGCTGAGCCCGGTCAAGACCGGCCTGCCAAACAGCCCAGCCGTGTTTTCTGGTGTTTCTAAGTTAGGCCGGGATTATACAGGAAAACCCCGTCAAAACTCCTGTGCCAAACGTGGCCGTAAGGAGAGAGGGGCGGACAGAGGGAAGGGATGAAGAGAGGAGCGGTGGTGGGGTGGAGGACTGCGATCTGGTAAGGGGTGCCTGCTCCGTCGCGTGTGCCAATCACGGTCTCCGGCGGGACGGGGTCGCAGTTTGTTCCTGCCGAGGGCGACTCCTCCGGATCCCTCACGAGGCAACCCCAACGTCGGCACCGGTGCAGAAGTGCGACCTGGAGCAGGCCTAGCTCTCCAGCCGATACGTTGACCCGGAGTGATGGCCGAGCTTGAACAGGTTACGCTTCACTGCTCGGTGCTCGAGCAGGCCGCCTACCTTTGCCGCCTGGAGCTCCATGGAGGCGACGGGAGGAACGGGGAGAGGGGGCAGGAGGATGGCTGCTAGAGAGGTGGAGCAGGGAGGAGAAGATTGAGCTGCTACATGTGAGATATTGCGAGAGGAGATTAGACAGAGAGATTGGTGCGGCTGTGTGTGCTTTGGAGCTGTTGCTTATTGCGAGTTGTGTGTGTGTTTGCTGCTGATTGCACAATATGAGCTAAGCAATAAAGACCAATAAAATCAAAGTACCGAATACCAGAATATTCATATGACTAGCAAAGCAATACTTCAGTATTGAAAAAGAGTTAGGTCCCGTTTGGCATCATAGTATTTTTGAAGTATTATGCGAATACTATGGTTTCTAAAAAAGCTGAAGTATCAAATACTTTGAGGTGCTTGGATGCAATAAATAATGTGGTTTCAAAACTGAAGTATTCCCTCAAAGAAACGGAAGTATTCATCCGCCTGGCACTTAAATAATTCAGTTTTCTAATACTGTAGTTTTAGGAAAACTGAGCTCCCAAACTAAGCCTACATTCCTCTTTTTCATATACTTCAAAATTAGTGCAGTTTTCTCAATATTGAAGTATATATAACTACAGTTTTGCTTAAACCCAAACAACTTAAAGTATTTAATATTGTGTTTTTTTCTGAAAACCAAAATATTCTTGAAATACTTCAAAAATACAAAGCTTCCAAACGGGCCGTATTGTTGCATTGCATTGCATTACAAAGGCCAAGACACAATCCCACGATGCGCATTCCCTCAAAGATAAATTCTGTGATGTGCATGTATATGTACTGAAGCAGTACTACGTTAACCTCGGATTTCTAGACAATCTGTCGATTTATTTCTCTGCCTCTGCCGCTGCCCAGCCGCCAAAGGATTTTTTCCTTGAATTAACGTATCCTTTTCAAATAAATTAAATTATGCTGGACGATGTGTGTACTATCATGTATTTCATCCCATAAATTGAAGTATCCTTTTCAAAGTGGAAATAAAGAGATAAAAAATGTCGGATACTATTAGTTCACAGATACCGAGTGAATATATATTATCAAGATAATATCGAGGAGGAAGCTTTAGCCTTATTTGTGAAGCTAAAATCATATTTTTCACACCTTTAAGTAAAGACCAATAATTCAATAGCCAGATTTCAACTATACATTCCTCTAGAAAAATTCATGTGCTTTGTACACTTCATGAAATATTTAAAGCTAAATTTTAACTTTTACAAAAAAAGGGCATTATAAGATTCAACCTTTTATTTGTGCAAGCTACAACTCTACTGCTATACACCATAAACTTTCAATAGTACAAGATTTCTTCAAGAAGAAGTCTTATGTTTATACATTGTTGTAGAAAACATCTAAATTATTTACCATGAAATAACTTATTTCATCTTTGATATGTAAAATAATATAAGTTGGTTAATATAAGCTACGTTACAACTATTTCTGCATAAAAATTATGTAATTTTTGATAGTTTAGCTGGGCATGTGATGTTAAAATGTATGTCTTAAATTTATTGGATTCTCTAGGGTTGGGTTTGACTTTTTGTGGAGGAGAAAAACATTGTCGGTATTTGTAATAATTACTAGCTAAATACCCTTATTAGAAATAGGCTTTCGGGCTCGTTTGATCTTTGTTTAAGCTTATTGGCATGGCAATGCATTTGTGATTCACATGACAATTGGTATCGCAGGTATGGAGATTGTGGTCTAGTTCTTTTGTGTCCTCACAGCTCTCGGGCCCGACTATATAAACCCTTCAGATTTTTTTTCTATCAATATCATAAGATATTCCTTCAAAATATGTTTCACTTTATTCTATTGCAACATAATCTTATACTAGATAAAACTCAAAGTTACACCTTTGGGAGTGTATCCATTTCTAAAATATTGTGTATTTTGCAATTAAGGATGTATATAAGATCCCCCCACAAAAGAATTACATAGAAGTTACAAAATTTGTGTTCATAGAATAAATGGAAATATTTAAAACTTTCGATTGCCCCTCACATTTGCGAGGGCCACGGTACTAGTTAAACGAAAAACACGTGAATACGAAACCATGAAAAGCATATTCATATGTCCAACTCAAACCCCAAGATTACACACGAGTAAACAGGCTGTCCACAAAGAAATTATTGCGCAGAGAAGTGCCAAATAATCTAACACTTACAGGTCAAATTAATTCGGTTGAAATCCAATTAAAGAACATGAATCAAAGTTTGTTTGTTTATCTCAGCATGGACAAGGAAGGCACGAAGTTGGCCCCACTGTTAGAACGCGTGGTGCCTATGCTGGAACCCGTAGTGGTGCCTGTCCCGTAGCTGCTGCTGGTGCTGCCGTGGGTCCCTGTAGCAGCGGGAGACTGAGATAGGAAAGCGTCAACCGTGGGCAAAGCCAACGAGAACGTCGCGATCGGCATCTTGGCCGGGCATCGTCGGCAATGGCGCCTCGGATCTCATCACGTTGATGGCCTGCCTGATGGACGGCCTCTGGCTGCAGTCGGGGTGCACGCACCAGAGCGCGGTGACCATCATGCGCTCCATCACCTGGCTGTCGAATTCGCCGTCGAGTCGTGGGTCGGCCGCGTCGAGGATCCTTCCGTCGCCGTACAGCTCCCAGACCAGCTGCACCAGCTACATGGTGACTGACCGGTTTCCCTGTAGGACCAGGATCGGTCCTCGGCCGGTGACGATCTCGAGGACGACCACGCCGAAGCTGTAGACGTCCGACTCCGTGCTGGCCTTCCCGGTGACCATGCTCTCTGGGTCCATGTACCCCATGGTGCCCATGAGCATGGTGGTGTGCGATCCTCCTTGCCCGTGGTCGACGAGCCTCGCGAGCCCAAAGTCACCGAGCTTCACCTTGAAGGACGCGTCCAACATCAGGTTGCTCGGCTTGATGTCCCGGTGGAGGACGCACTGCTCCCACTCCTCATGCAGGTACAGAAGCGCGGACCCAACAGCGAGCACGATCTCGTGCCTGAGTGGCCACGAGAGCACCTTCTCCTGGTTGTGAATGTGCGTGTCGAGGCTGCCATTCGGCATCATCTCGTAGACAAGCAAGAGCTCATTGTCGTCATGGCACCAGCCGACGAGCTGCACGAGGTTGCGGTGCCTCAGCTGGCTTATCACCCTCACCTCTGCGACGTAATCCTTCTTCCCCTGCTTGGAGCCCGGGCCACGAGAGCACCTTCTCCTGGTTGTGAATGTGGAATTGCTACGGGCTTCGCCAAGAAAATGGAGAACAACTTCCTAAGATTCATACAGAGGCAACATTATAAAAAGAAGATACTGTTTCCTTACAACTTCGGGTAAGAGTGTTACTGTCTGGTACACATTAATTTTTGCTTACTCGATGTTAAGTATAACTGATGAGTTACTAACGTATATAAACGTGCGCAACTTCCATTACATTCTGCTAATCATTGAAGTTGACTCTGTAAGAGTTGAAATCTTAGACTCATTGGCGTATCCCGAAGAGAAGTACCAAAACATTTTAGATGCGCTCCAAAGGTATTTTCAATCATTATCGCACTATATCGGTCTCTTTTGTTCATTTCCTGAGATATGAAGTAACTAATAACTCATTTATTCATTTTTTTGCCGAGCAGGATTTGGACAATTTTCAAAATGAGGACACATGGTTATTTTAAAGAGAAGTTTAGTTTTCATCATGTCAAGGTAAGTAGTACGAGCTAGCTAGGTTCGCGCATCTATTTAATTCTAATTTCAATACCATTATACCATGCTTGATTATTATTTGATTAAATTCTATTCTCGTAAAGTGCGAGAGGCAGCCACCGGAGACCAATTTGTGTGGATACTTCGTTTGCGAGTGGATTCGCTGGGAGGTCAGTGAGCGGAACGCATCGACATGGATAGAAGTACGTGAACAAATATATTCACAATTCTATTTTATTACTATCAATTGTGTTGAGTGTCATTCATAATTTTTGTTATGATGATTGATATTCATATTGATCTCCTTCTTTTATAGTTGGATAAAATGCGGAGGAAGCTACAACTAAAGAACGCTTTATACCAATTCAAGAGGAAATTGCGGGATTTTTGGTGGACCATGTCATAAACCCAAAGGGAAAATACAATGACACCGAATAAACAGGGTTTAGTCCCGGTTATGGTCTCCATGTAATCGAATAGACGGGTTCTAGTCCTGGTTATGATCTCCATGTAATCGAATAGATGGGCTCTAGTCCCGGTTGTGATCTCCATGTAATTAATTAAATGATTGAATTATCATAAAGAATAAAGTATATTTTTATTTGATAGATATTTTTTATGAACATTTTGATATGCTATATGTATTTTTCTGATTTGTAATTAATTAACCATATATTTTGTAAGACTGATCATAGTTTTGAATATTCAATTAGGCGGGAATACAATGTAGCTAGAGGCTGCCACGTGGGAGCTTCTCTAGTCTCGGGTCGTATTACGAACCGGGACTAGAGATCCTCGACCACGCGCTGGCAGCGGCCACGTGGGGACCTCTTTCGTCCCGGGTCGTAACACACCCGGGCCATGTCGGGCGATCTTTAGGTTTAGCCAGACTTCACATAGAGGAGTTGCACCTAAGCGGTTTGTCTCCAGGAGCAGCCCCTCGGTCTGGCGGTCGAGCTTTGCAAGATGCGGCGGTGGAGAAGGCCCTGATGGACTTGTTGTGTTCCTATTTTTATTTTGGAGTTCCTTTGTGTGCTGCAGCCCTGCAGGTCCCGTTTGTAATTTCTGGTTTCTTTCCGGATCTTCGATTTATATATTGAGTACTTGAGTTGTGATCCAAATTCACATAAAGACTACGGAGCTGAGGGGAGCGAGAGGATTGGGCCGTAGCGGAATATAATCCACCACACGGGATAAATTGATCATTATAAATTCTGGCGGTTTAGTCTTGATATAGTGAAGTTTTGCTGGCGTGATGTTTTACCCTTCTCATTAGAGGGGGTTTTCCAAGCTAAATTTTGTGTCCCTTATATTGGGTTGATCTTTATCGGTTGTGTTAACATATTGATTTCTACAAAATATCTGTAAGCCCACCGGCCACCGCCAATTTATGAGTAGTTTCGGCTCCTTTGGGAATTTCCACTTGGTAAAAAAATATTAAAGCTACTCGGGCCCCCCAATAGCCTAATTATAACCCCTCTTGGAAACTCGGTTTGATGACCTTGCTAGTCCACTTTGACTTTTTCGTTTTCGCAGTGTGCGGATGGTCGGGACTGGGTACATCTACATTCCCTACTGCTCAGTTGGGGACGCAGTCACCGTCAGTTGGCGCGTTCTTGGAGTCTCCTACTGCTCATCATCCTCTCCCTATCCATCTAGCTGTAGCTTCAAAAGTCCAAAGGTCCAACAACCACGACCATTTCTAACAATATAACCATTGGTATTTTTGTAGAGGAAGTAAGCATTCACATTTAAATCTGAACTTGGTGTAGCAGTCGTGTGAGTCTGAATCTTTCCTTATTAACTTCGGGGCTTGGTTTGGGGAGGCAGGAGGATGCATGCACTCCGGTCAGATGCGTCACCAAACCCTCGGTAAAACAAACTTTGTGTAGCGCAGTCGAATTCCATCATCGATCGTCTGTAACACGCATGGATAATTAGTTGGCGTCATGGAGTGTACAGGTTGCATTGTTGTCATCAGTGGCGGGGCGCTTCATCACGGTGGATCATCCAGAGTTTTGGCGCCGAGGCGGGGCATGTTAGAATTTGGGCCCATTATGTGGGCAGTTCAAATAAGCAGTTTCTGAAATCTTAAATTGGTCATGTACATGCGCATGGCTGATTGTGGGAGGTGCTAAAGTTTAGTCCTACATTGCTAGTTGGAGGAGAGTTGTACCACTATATAAGGTAAGGTAGACTGTTGTGCTACTTGGTGTGCTTGAGAGAACATGAAGCCTCTCTCCCGCGCACTCCTCCTCCTCCGTCGCTGCTCGCTCGTCACGACGCGCCGCGGGTTGCGGGAATGAGCCGATGCCTATATTTTTGCTACAGCAGCCGGAACCGTGGGCTCCCGGCGTACTCGTTAGGGTTTTCTGAGCCACACTATATATTGCCTTGCACTGCATGCGCCGTAACATACCGAACCAATCTAGGTTTTGCCACATCTCGCGCCTTGCACCGCCCTTGTAGTCTACTCCATCCTGAGCGCCGGCGTGCACCGGCGTTTGGGAGAGTAGGTCTCCGGAACCACTCGCCTTTGTGATCCTGTACGGGAGAGGGCGAATTAGGTTTTTGGGAAGCGCTCTGCACGACTGCTCACCGCTTTCACCACGGGTCGTCTACAAGCTGCTGCTGCGGATCATCTCCGCAGGCGTCGTCTTCTCCGACTCGTCTTCACCAACGTCATCGTCAACAACATCACCGCAGCTCTCGGCGCGGTGAACCTATCTGCATCGACTGCTGCTTCCTCTACAAACGTTCGGTACGTGCGACGTATTCCGAACTGTGGTTTTACTATGGATATGTTGGCGTTTGTGTTGCTGTTGTTCATGTTGCTTAGTACATCTAGTATGTTCGTATTTAACATGTTAGTAGCTGTTGTTGTCATGCTTAATATTCTATAATTAATCATAAAATTATTGCCTAATTATCCAACAGGGCAGTGGTCTAGAGCACAGTTATTTTGTGGAGAGAAGTTTAGGGATACCACGACGACATCGACGAGGTTCGGACCGAGCGAGTAGTACGTTCTGGAGCCATGGGCTTTGTGTGAGTGAGAACACATTTTCACTGCGAACATCTTTGTTTTTGTTTCTCTGCTAAACTAATGCAAACTTGTCCCTAAGAAATTTGAACAGCTATGTTCTCCGTTCTCTAGCATATATGTAGAGCTGTGGAAGAATTGTTAACCTTTGCCATGTTCTCCCGCAGGCCGCAGCAACTGCTGGGGCGAGACACCGCCAGGACATCCAGCTTTCCCGCCGCCGGTCCGGCTGCATTGTGACCAATTTTTTCCCTAACGGTGCCTCAGCCCCTCCCCGTACCTGACGGGTGGCTCTGCTCCACGGCCTGTGTCTGCCGGGAGCTCAGGAAGGTGGAAGGGATGCCGTCGCCGTGGAGGACAGTGTGTGAGGGCGGCGACCGTGGCAGCGGAGGGGCTGAAGAGCGGCAGCGCGGTAGCGCTCGATGGAGGATGAAGGGGATGAGAGACGACATGACGCGAGGAGGTAGGCACAAGCGGCGCCGGCGGCGATTGCTGGTGGAAGCATCCGGAATCAGTCAGGCTCCATGTACTGTTGGATTATGATTTCTTGGCCCAAGCAGAGCTAGCCCATCTTCCTTGCCTTTTCTTTTACTTCCCGCGCTTGGCGCCCATGTACTGTTGGATTACAATTTCTACATAAAACGGTAAATATCTGTACTATATATCCGTGGTACGTCGTCGTATGTTTTGCATTTTACACCCTAGAGTTTAGCAATATCAACCCGTACTCCTCTCCGCTCAGCATCCTCCACATATGTTTTGCAGTTTACAACCCGAGCTCCTAACTGCTCGGCATCCTCCGCGCAGGTTTTCGCCGCGCCGCCGCTGTGTGCCGCCGCATCTGCCTGCGCCTCTCCTTCTTCGGGGCCGCATCTTTTTTGCCAACGCCTTACAAATCCACGTAGGCCTTGTTTGGCAGCAGTGTTTTTGGGTGTTTTCTGGTGTATATTACCTAGTATTTTTGGTGAAAACACTCCTCACACCCAAAACACTCCCACCCATCCCAATCCCCTTCTCAACGGAAACCCCCCACCAGCTCACGTTGTTTGGTACACAGGTTTTGCAAACAAGTGTTTTTTCACAGGACTAGCGCACACGTTTTGGTCGTCAACAAAAACCTGATATTTTTTTAACAGCATGTGAGCACACAGTTCATCAACAAAAACCTGATATTTTTTCACAACACATGGGACACACAGTTTAAGCAATTCATAAGATTCAGTAACAATAACGCATGCTTCCCAGGTTTATCACAGGTTATTACAACAAAATTTGATCAAAAGTCATCGAATGCTTCTCATGAACATAATTTTCCTTCCCAGGTTTATCCCAGATTATTTGAACAAGATGGTAACGTGACCAGGATTATTTGAACAAATTGGGGACAGCTAATGCACAAGAGATGGCTAGAGATTACAACATTCACACTATCAATTCCTACAAGCTAGTTTAAAGTAAGTTTTCGAGGCCAAAGATGGCTAGAGATTTCTTTGGACTGAATATCTCACTTGCAGCAAGTCAACCAACGGAGATTGCAGCAAGCTCTGTAATTTGAGAAAACATGCAGGAAATGGTAGACAGGAACACAATAGATACTATTCTCTATGCCACATGCATAGATGCTATAGACCATGCAACTAGAAATGGTCTTGCGTTACATAACAATATGTGATACAGTTTCTTGTTGCACTATGAACATCCAAAAGGATCTAAGAGGAAAAAGGCTACAACACTTATCTGCCAGATAAGTACAAAAGATAAATAAGATACCGTGCAAAAGATTACATAAAAAGGAACTCCAACAAAGACTATAGTCTTCAAAGGAAACCTTAAGAACAAGAAGACTTCTTTTGTGACATTTATTTAGGAACATGCAAACATTAAACGCTAGCTGTTATAAAGCTGAAAGGCCTCATTATCCAACTGATACGAGAAAGGAAGCAACAGACCAGGATGAAGTTGGCTCTAGAGGATGAATTTGCACCTGAAAAGTGTAGAAGAACTAGAATATTAATTAGGTTGCTGATTAAAAGCTATGCAGTGTGTCGAACACATTAATACAGACCAGGGAATTAAATATCTTTGCCAAAAAGGAACATGAATATGGGTTAGTGCTCTTCATCTTCTAGCCAGAAAACAAGAATCTGGCTCACCATGCATCATTCGGACTAATTCTCCCACTTTTATATGAACATGAGTATTATATGTTTGTTTGACAATTAGGAAATAACAGGCCATTAACAGATTGGCCTGATAAAGTGAGGACATAAACATGATGTTATCTTTGCTAAAGTGAGAATAAACATATATCCATCTTAGTAGCAGCAGTCTGTACAAAACGGAAGAAACCATCCTAGCAGCAGCAATCTGAAGTCTGAACTGAACCTAACAGCAACCATCCAACCACCAAAGACACTAGCAAGGTGCAGAAGCACCGTTGATAGGCAGACCACCAGAGGCATGTACAATAAGTATCACTCGTCCGGACATGTGCGTAAATCAAAGAAGCAAAACGTATCCATGGATCTCAGCGGGTCACCAAGAACCCTAGAACCTAGGGCGTTCATTCTAGCAGTACACATCTAGCACTAGAAGAAAAGGGGGTGAGGTGGAAAGGACTTACAGAAAGAGACGGACGACGGAAGCAGCAGACGGAGGAAGGAGCTCGGCGGCGGCGGCAGGTCCTGAGGCGCCGTCGGCGGCGGCAGATGCGGAAGCAAAGAGATGAGAAGAACTGAAGAAGGATTCGTAGGGGTCGCGAACTAGATGGCAGCGGGATGGAGGAGTTGCGGACGTCAGCGGCGGCGTCGCCACGCTGTCGTCATTGTCACCACGAGGAGAGATTGGAGCGTCGCTGCGAGAGCTTGCGCCGCCAGCCCGCCCAAGACCCGAGGGGGCAGGAGTGTCGCGAATACACGTCAACCCGACTTGTAACTTGGGGTTTTCTCGGGCTGAGCCCGGTCAAGACCGGCCTGCCAAACAGCCCAGCCGTGTTTTCTGGTGTTTCTAAGTTAGGCCGGGATTATACAGGAAAACCCCGTCAAAACTCCTGTGCCAAACGTGGCCGTAAGGAGAGAGGGGCGGACAGAGGGAAGGGATGAAGAGAGGAGCGGTGGTGGGGTGGAGGACTGCGATCTGGTAAGGGGTGCCTGCTCCGTCGCGTGTGCCAATCACGGTCTCCGGCGGGACGGGGTCGCAGTTTGTTCCTGCCGAGGGCGACTCCTCCGGATCCCTCACGAGGCAACCCCAACGTCGGCACCGGTGCAGAAGTGCGACCTGGAGCAGGCCTAGCTCTCCAGCCGATACGTTGACCCGGAGTGATGGCCGAGCTTGAACAGGTTACGCTTCACTGCTCGGTGCTCGAGCAGGCCGCCTACCTTTGCCGCCTGGAGCTCCATGGAGGCGACGGGAGGAACGGGGAGAGGGGGCAGGAGGATGGCTGCTAGAGAGGTGGAGCAGGGAGGAGAAGATTGAGCTGCTACATGTGAGATATTGCGAGAGGAGATTAGACAGAGAGATTGGTGCGGCTGTGTGTGCTTTGGAGCTGTTGCTTATTGCGAGTTGTGTGTGTGTTTGCTGCTGATTGCACAATATGAGCTAAGCAATAAAGACCAATAAAATCAAAGTACCGAATACCAGAATATTCATATGACTAGCAAAGCAATACTTCAGTATTGAAAAAGAGTTAGGTCCCGTTTGGCATCATAGTATTTTTGAAGTATTATGCGAATACTATGGTTTCTAAAAAAGCTGAAGTATCAAATACTTTGAGGTGCTTGGATGCAATAAATAATGTGGTTTCAAAACTGAAGTATTCCCTCAAAGAAACGGAAGTATTCATCCGCCTGGCACTTAAATAATTCAGTTTTCTAATACTGTAGTTTTAGGAAAACTGAGCTCCCAAACTAAGCCTACATTCCTCTTTTTCATATACTTCAAAATTAGTGCAGTTTTCTCAATATTGAAGTATATATAACTACAGTTTTGCTTAAACCCAAACAACTTAAAGTATTTAATATTGTGTTTTTTTCTGAAAACCAAAATATTCTTGAAATACTTCAAAAATACAAAGCTTCCAAACGGGCCGTATTGTTGCATTGCATTGCATTACAAAGGCCAAGACACAATCCCACGATGCGCATTCCCTCAAAGATAAATTCTGTGATGTGCATGTATATGTACTGAAGCAGTACTACGTTAACCTCGGATTTCTAGACAATCTGTCGATTTATTTCTCTGCCTCTGCCGCTGCCCAGCCGCCAAAGGATTTTTTCCTTGAATTAACGTATCCTTTTCAAATAAATTAAATTATGCTGGACGATGTGTGTACTATCATGTATTTCATCCCATAAATTGAAGTATCCTTTTCAAAGTGGAAATAAAGAGATAAAAAATGTCGGATACTATTAGTTCACAGATACCGAGTGAATATATATTATCAAGATAATATCGAGGAGGAAGCTTTAGCCTTATTTGTGAAGCTAAAATCATATTTTTCACACCTTTAAGTAAAGACCAATAATTCAATAGCCAGATTTCAACTATACATTCCTCTAGAAAAATTCATGTGCTTTGTACACTTCATGAAATATTTAAAGCTAAATTTTAACTTTTACAAAAAAAGGGCATTATAAGATTCAACCTTTTATTTGTGCAAGCTACAACTCTACTGCTATACACCATAAACTTTCAATAGTACAAGATTTCTTCAAGAAGAAGTCTTATGTTTATACATTGTTGTAGAAAACATCTAAATTATTTACCATGAAATAACTTATTTCATCTTTGATATGTAAAATAATATAAGTTGGTTAATATAAGCTACGTTACAACTATTTCTGCATAAAAATTATGTAATTTTTGATAGTTTAGCTGGGCATGTGATGTTAAAATGTATGTCTTAAATTTATTGGATTCTCTAGGGTTGGGTTTGACTTTTTGTGGAGGAGAAAAACATTGTCGGTATTTGTAATAATTACTAGCTAAATACCCTTATTAGAAATAGGCTTTCGGGCTCGTTTGATCTTTGTTTAAGCTTATTGGCATGGCAATGCATTTGTGATTCACATGACAATTGGTATCGCAGGTATGGAGATTGTGGTCTAGTTCTTTTGTGTCCTCACAGCTCTCGGGCCCGACTATATAAACCCTTCAGATTTTTTTTCTATCAATATCATAAGATATTCCTTCAAAATATGTTTCACTTTATTCTATTGCAACATAATCTTATACTAGATAAAACTCAAAGTTACACCTTTGGGAGTGTATCCATTTCTAAAATATTGTGTATTTTGCAATTAAGGATGTATATAAGATCCCCCCACAAAAGAATTACATAGAAGTTACAAAATTTGTGTTCATAGAATAAATGGAAATATTTAAAACTTTCGATTGCCCCTCACATTTGCGAGGGCCACGGTACTAGTTAAACGAAAAACACGTGAATACGAAACCATGAAAAGCATATTCATATGTCCAACTCAAACCCCAAGATTACACACGAGTAAACAGGCTGTCCACAAAGAAATTATTGCGCAGAGAAGTGCCAAATAATCTAACACTTACAGGTCAAATTAATTCGGTTGAAATCCAATTAAAGAACATGAATCAAAGTTTGTTTGTTTATCTCAGCATGGACAAGGAAGGCACGAAGTTGGCCCCACTGTTAGAACGCGTGGTGCCTATGCTGGAACCCGTAGTGGTGCCTGTCCCGTAGCTGCTGCTGGTGCTGCCGTGGGTCCCTGTAGCAGCGGGAGACTGAGATAGGAAAGCGTCAACCGTGGGCAAAGCCAACGAGAACGTCGCGATCGGCATCTTGGCCGGGCATCGTCGGCAATGGCGCCTCGGATCTCATCACGTTGATGGCCTGCCTGATGGACGGCCTCTGGCTGCAGTCGGGGTGCACGCACCAGAGCGCGGTGACCATCATGCGCTCCATCACCTGGCTGTCGAATTCGCCGTCGAGTCGTGGGTCGGCCGCGTCGAGGATCCTTCCGTCGCCGTACAGCTCCCAGACCAGCTGCACCAGCTACATGGTGACTGACCGGTTTCCCTGTAGGACCAGGATCGGTCCTCGGCCGGTGACGATCTCGAGGACGACCACGCCGAAGCTGTAGACGTCCGACTCCGTGCTGGCCTTCCCGGTGACCATGCTCTCTGGGTCCATGTACCCCATGGTGCCCATGAGCATGGTGGTGTGCGATCCTCCTTGCCCGTGGTCGACGAGCCTCGCGAGCCCAAAGTCACCGAGCTTCACCTTGAAGGACGCGTCCAACATCAGGTTGCTCGGCTTGATGTCCCGGTGGAGGACGCACTGCTCCCACTCCTCATGCAGGTACAGAAGCGCGGACCCAACAGCGAGCACGATCTCGTGCCTGAGTGGCCACGAGAGCACCTTCTCCTGGTTGTGAATGTGCGTGTCGAGGCTGCCATTCGGCATCATCTCGTAGACAAGCAAGAGCTCATTGTCGTCATGGCACCAGCCGACGAGCTGCACGAGGTTGCGGTGCCTCAGCTGGCTTATCACCCTCACCTCTGCGACGTAATCCTTCTTCCCCTGCTTGGAGCCCGGCCACGAGAGCACCTTCTCCTGGTTGTGAATGTGGAATTGCTACGGGCTTCGCCAAGAAAATGGAGAACAACTTCCTAAGATTCATACAGAGGCAACATTATAAAAAGAAGATACTGTTTCCTTACAACTTCGGGTAAGAGTGTTACTGTCTGGTACACATTAATTTTTGCTTACTCGATGTTAAGTATAACTGATGAGTTACTAACGTATATAAACGTGCGCAACTTCCATTACATTCTGCTAATCATTGAAGTTGACTCTGTAAGAGTTGAAATCTTAGACTCATTGGCGTATCCCGAAGAGAAGTACCAAAACATTTTAGATGCGCTCCAAAGGTATTTTCAATCATTATCGCACTATATCGGTCTCTTTTGTTCATTTCCTGAGATATGAAGTAACTAATAACTCATTTATTCATTTTTTTGCCGAGCAGGATTTGGACAATTTTCAAAATGAGGACACATGGTTATTTTAAAGAGAAGTTTAGTTTTCATCATGTCAAGGTAAGTAGTACGAGCTAGCTAGGTTCGCGCATCTATTTAATTCTAATTTCAATACCATTATACCATGCTTGATTATTATTTGATTAAATTCTATTCTCGTAAAGTGCGAGAGGCAGCCACCGGAGACCAATTTGTGTGGATACTTCGTTTGCGAGTGGATTCGCTGGGAGGTCAGTGAGCGGAACGCATCGACATGGATAGAAGTACGTGAACAAATATATTCACAATTCTATTTTATTACTATCAATTGTGTTGAGTGTCATTCATAATTTTTGTTATGATGATTGATATTCATATTGATCTCCTTCTTTTATAGTTGGATAAAATGCGGAGGAAGCTACAACTAAAGGAACGCTTTATACCAATTCAAGAGGAAATTGCGGGATTTTTGGTGGACCATGTCATAAACCCAAAGGGAAAATACAATGACACCGAATAAACGGGTTTAGTCCCGGTTATGGTCTCCATGTAATCGAATAGACGGGTTCTAGTCCTGGTTATGATCTCCATGTAATCGAATAGATGGGCTCTAGTCCCGGTTGTGATCTCCATGTAATTAATTAAATGATTGAATTATCATAAAGAATAAAGTATATTTTTATTTGATAGATATTTTTTATGAACATTTTGATATGCTATATGTATTTTTCTGATTTGTAATTAATTAACCATATATTTTGTAAGACTGATCATAGTTTTGAATATTCAATTAGGCGGGAATACAATGTAGCTAGAGCTGCCACGTGGGAGCTTCTCTAGTCTCGGGTCGTATTACGAACCGGGACTAGAGTCCTCGACCACGCGCTGGCAGCGGCCACGTGGGGACCTCTTTCGTCCCGGTCGTAACACACCCGGGACTAGAGAGGGGGGCCTCTAGTCCCGATTCTGCGGTCCCGGGTGCACAACCGACTAGAGGTCCTCCTACCCGGGACTAAAGAGGTTGTTTAGTGGTAGTTACATACCACGGCAGCGAAGTATAATGCACTAAGTAATCCTGTAGAACCGCCGGCCGGTGAGCATGGATCGGTGAGATCTGGATCAGCACGGCGCTCTTGATCTTTGATGAAGAACGACCCCAAGAGGCCTGGCCTGCAGCGTCAAGAACGTCGATGTCCTCCAGCCAGATTAGCGGTGGGCGGTAGAGCATGTTGAGCTGCAGTCATACATGAAAAAACGATGATGGTCGTTGACTCCACTAAACTAATGCAAAGTTGTCCCTAAGAAATCGAACAGCCATGTTCTCCGTTCTCTAGCATATATGTAGAGTTGTGGTGGAATTGTTAATACCTTTGCCATGTTCTCCCTTTCTCTACCATACATTCAGCACAGACTGCATTTCACCCTATCCCATACCAATTGACCTCCTCCTATATTCAGCTGACACGGCATTTCACCCTTCCTCGGCGAGCTATCGGGCCGGCCTTTTCCCATCCTTCCCACGTTGCGGCACTGCGCCTCCGCCACCGCCAACTGGTGGCGCGAGACACCACCAGAACGGCAGGACATCCAGCTTTCCCGCCGCCGGACCGGGTTCCATGCCGTGACCATTTATTTCGCTAACCGTGCCCCAGCCCCTCCTAACGGGTGGCTCTGCTCCACGGCCCGCGTCGGCCGGGGGCTAAGGAAGGCGGAAGGGATGCTGTCGCCGTGGAGGGCGACCAGCATCCGCGCGCGAGGACACTCCAGGGGCACGCGAGGAGGTAGGCACTGCAGGGGCGGGCACGAGCGCGATTGCTGGTGGAAGGCGGTGGATCCAGGCTAATTTTTTTTAAATAATACATTTTTAAATTAAATTTGAGACATAATACGCATTTTTAAAGATTTTCAAAATAATATACCCTCGTTAACGCCATATCCGATAGGTACCTATCGTCTATGCCGTAGACGATTAGCTGGTCGTCCATCGTCTGCGGTAGACGACTGGACCTGCTCGTCCGCGCCGTGAACGACCGGTGCATGGATGCGTTTCTCACGGATCGATCGGTGGTAGCGAGTGCGTCCGCGCGTGCGTCCGTGCGTGCTCACCGGCGACTGTGCTTGTTCTCATGGATCGATCGGTGGTAGCGAGCGAGCTAGCTAGCCGGCCTGGCGATCGTATCGATCGATCGACCGGGCGTGCTAGCGAGCTAGCTGCGCATCGTGCATGCGTCCGTGCGTGCGCGCGTGCATGCGTCCGTCGTGCGCGCGTGCGCTTGTACGCCGGCTGTGCGTGCGCTCGCCGGATCGCTAGCTGGCTCGATCCTGCCATGATCGATGGCAAAGCTAGCTGCCATCGCGTGAGAGGCACATGGAGACTTATCGTCGACGCCGTGGACGACAGGCCTGTCGGGCGCATGACCGTGCTGGGCCACGACCTGCTCGTCTGCGCGGCAGACGATTGGGTCTGGTCGTCCACGGCGTGAACGATAGGCCCTGCTCGTCCACAGCCTCAACAGGTGTATTATTTTTGAAATTGTTTGAAAGCGCGTATTATTCCTCAAAATTAATTTTAAAAATTATTATTAAAAAAAATAGCTTGATCCGGGGATCACGAGAGGGAAGAAGGGCCCCGGGCGATGAACTTTTCTTTGGATGAGCATTGCGTTGAATGTTACGGCCCAAGCGGCCTAGCCCATCTTCTCCTTATTCTTTCTTGTGGCGCTTGGTACACATGTACATGTACCGTTGCCCGTTGGATATTACAAATTCTAAAAACACTACTTTTGCATTGCAGAGGTAGCATTTAGCTTCTGGAGTTTGTATATGTAGAAAGAGAAACATGTCATAATGCCCAGTTTTATTCATCAATTAACAAATCCACAAACGTCTAATGATGACACAACATGCTGAGATTTCTCAGATTATTTACAAGATAATTAGTTGTAATTTATGGCTTCAACTTGGCTTGTTAGAGACAATCCAAGGTTTGTGACTAGAGATGCAGATCAAGAGCATTGCGGTCTCCTGCTTGGCCCCTTCGTCCTTCATTCATGTCTGTATCTCTAGAGTCATTGATGTTATTCTACAAGCTGGATTTTATGCGCGTCATTGACGCCTTCTCTGAGCTATCTGTGCAAACTTCCAGATCATCAACTCGGTCAACATTGTGCTGCTTCCAAAGAAAGACGGGGCGGACTCGGTTTCTGATTTTCGCCCCATCAGTCTAATCCACATGATTCCGAAGATCATCGCCAAGGCAATGGCACGACGCTTAAGCCCCAAAATGAACAACTTGGTCTCCCACTGTCAGAGCGCATTCATAAAGAACAGAACATCCATGACAACTTCATGTACGTCAGAAACACTGCGAGATGCCTCCACCGTGCCCATAAGCCGACACTGCTCCTCAAGCTGGACATCGCCAAGGCCTTTGATTCTATGCGCTGGGATTATCTTCTGGATGTCATGCAACGTCAGGGCTTCCCTCCGCGCTGGAGGGCTTGGGTTTCCATCCTCTTCTCCACAGCCACGTCCCGCGTCTTGCTGAACAGCATCCCAGGGCTCGAAATCATTCATGGTCGGGCACTCAGGCAGGGGACCCGTTGTCGCCCCTGCTTTTCGACATCGGCATTGATCCTCTGAACAGAACTCTTCAGCTGGCCACTGAGCAGGGGCTTCTCCATCCTTTGCCTGATATGGCAACTTTGAGATTATCGCTCTACGCGGACGACGCGGCTATTTTCATATCTTCCACCGCACATGACATCTCTAACCTTGCCTCTACGCTTCGAAGTTTCAGGGAGGCGACGGGTCTGGTCACGAACATCGCCAAGAGCTCCATCTCGCCGATTCGTTGTGAGGACATTGACCTTGACGCTATCCGGAGGACTTCCCGGCTGCCATTGCCCAATTCCCCATCAAGTATCTTGGGTTGCCCCTGGCTCTGGGTAGGCTGCGGCGGGCCGATATTCAGCCTTACATGACAAGATGGCGTCCCGTCTCGAACCTTGGGAGGGTAGATTCATCAACCGCGCGGGTTGCACCGCCCTGGTAGAGTCGGTGCTCTCCTCGATGCCTATTTTCTCCTCACTGCCATCAAAGCGGACAAATCTATGCTGAAGGCTTTCGACAAGATCAGGAGAGGGATGCTCTGGAACTGCAGTGAGCATGTCAGTGGTGGTAAATGCAAGGTTAGTTGGGACAAGGTCTGCCGTCCTAAGGTTCTTGGTGGCCTCGGAATCCTCAACCTGGAAAAATTCTCAAGAGCGCTTCGCTAAGATGGTTATGGCACGAGTGGCCTCCCTGACAAGCCTTGGGTCGGCTCTGAAACGCTAAATGATGACTCAGATAGAAACTTGTTCAACGCTGCCACCAAGGTCTCTATAGGGGACGGGCTCAAAGCTTCATTTTGGGGATCATCTTGGCTTGCCGGACTTCCCGCCAAAGTTATTGCCCCTGACCTCTTCACGGCCTCTAAGCGTAAAAACAGAAAGGTCCATGACGCCCTCGCTGACTACAAATGGATTGCTGACCTGACGTGCCAACTTCACGGTCAATCACATCTCCTAGTTCATGCAACTATGGACTCATCCAGGACACCCCGCTCTCCCCTGGTGTCGAGGACACCATCACCTGGACCCTCTCTACTTCAGGGGTCTCTTCTGTGAAGTCCGCCTACAAGGCACAGTTCTTTGGTGCCCTGCTTGCCCTTTCATGGCCGTTGTCTGGAACACTTGGGCCCCTCCGAAATGCACCTTCTTCGCCTGGTTGGCCGTGCAAAACCGGCTTTGGACTTCTGACCGTCTTGCCATCAGGGGGTGGCCACATCAGCCGGTTTGTCAGCTCTGCAGGAACCAGCCTGAGACGGGGAGGCATTTGTTGTTTGAGTGCCGCTACTCTAAGAGAGTCTGGGCTGAAGCATCCTCCTGGCTAAAATGCCCGACTCATGCAAGGCCTTGTGGTCACTAAACCTACTGTCTTTGACTACTGGAAAGACCTTGCAGCCTCACCATCCCCATCTCACAAGGGTCTCAAGTCGGCGATCATCCTTATCACTTGGGAGATTTGGAAAGAGCGGAATGTGAGGGTCTTCAACAACACGTTCACAATACCCTCTATTCTGTTTCAGTGCATCAAAAAACGAGAGTACGAACTGGATCTAGGGGGGCCAAGGGCTTGGCCGAGATTTGCGAGTAATTAGTTTGTGTGTTGTTTTGTCGGCCTCCTGTTGCTAGGTTGCCTTTTTAATTTTTTCGGCTTCGGCCGTGTACTCGCCTTTGCTCCTACTTTATCAATATAAAAGCAAACCTTTTGCCTTGTTTCTAAAAAAAAGTAGCATTGCTGTCTTTTTTGGGCCCACAATTTGGGGCACTTCAGTCGAGAAGCCGAACTTCAACATTCCCGATTGCCATTCAGAAAATATTCGTGGTGAAGACCCCATGTCTGGTCCATACCGGTTTCATGATCCCGTCATAGTGTTACTAGAGCTAGACACTCAATCCCTCAGTCCTTTGCTGTTACTTTTTCCTTTTTTTTTTTAGAGGTGACCGGGGGAGAGGGAGAAAACCCCCACCTGAATTTTCATTGATGAGTGGCCGTAGCCGTATCAGATATACATGTTCATAAGGGGGAAAAGAACAGAAGCAAGGGACTAGCGAGGAGGAGCAAGGCACATGAGCCAGGCCTCAACATCTTCTTTCAGCTCGGGTGGCAGACGGGCCTGCCACAGCAACGCGTCCTCGCGACAGCAACGAAGTCTTTTGCTGGTTGCATCTTATGCAGATGCTGAGTCTTTTGCTTCTAACGCTTTCATGGAACTATAAAGCTAATAGAAACTCATTTTATGACAAAAGAGGCACATGTATATCTGCATGCAGAAAGTCCGTGGATAGGCTAGACATAACGCTTGCTCCGCCCTTGGACACCATATCATTTCCACGCGTGTTTCTGCATCAGATTATGAAAGAAGTTCTCTACGAGTAAAACATAGAAAACAACCACAAACTTGAATACAAAACGCCAACAATATCTTTATATGCTCAAATTATGCCACAAGATTACATGCAAGTAAACAGAGTTTCCACAAAGAAAATCAACACCTTGCTTCCAGAATTTTTTGGTTGACATCGAAAGAACACTAATTTAATTGGTTGTTTATTTTTATTCAGCAAGACGTGTCACCCCCACTGCTAGAACCCGTGATCCCTGCACCGCTATAACGGGTGGTGCCCATGCCGTAGCTGCTGCTGGTGGTCCCTGTAGTATCAAGAGACTGAGATAAGAAGCTGTCAACTGGCATAACGAATCCCATGACCGGCATCTTGGCTGGAAGGTTCGGCAATGGCGCCCGATGTCGCATCACGTTGACCGCGTCACTGATAGACGGCCTCTCGCTGCTGTCGGGGTGCACACACCACAGCGCGGCGACCATCATACGCTCCATCTGCTTCATGTCGCATTCGCCGCTGAGCCGCGGGTCAGCTGCGTCGAGGATCCTTCCCTCACCATACAGCTCCCAGACCAACTGCACCAGTTGCATGGTGACAGTTTTGTTTCCCTGCAGGACCAAGACTGGGTGTCGTCCGGTGATAATCTCGAGAATAACCACGCCGAAGCTATAAATGTCAGACTCTTTGCTGGCCTTCCCGGTCAGCATGCTCTCAGGGTCCATATACCCCATGCTGCCCATAAGAGTGGTGGTGTGCGACCCTTGCCCGTGTTCGACTAGTCTCGCAAGGCCAAAGTCACCGAGCTTTACTTTGAAGTTCTCGTCAAGCATCAGGTTGCTGGGCTTGATGTCCCGGTGGAGAACGCATTGCCCCCATTCCTCGTGCAGGTATAGAAGTGCAGATCCTACGCCAAGCACAATCTCATGCCTAATATTAATAAAACAAAACACTGTCAATCGAACTGAGTGAGCAGATTGCACACAGATGCTGATCAGGTTTGACTATATATTTATGAGGACTTGCCTGAGTGACCATGGGAGCACCTTCTCTTGGTTGTGAATATGCGTGTCTAGGCTACCATTTGCCATCAGCTCATAGACAAGCAGGAGCTCACTATCGTCATGGCACCAACCGACGAGCTGCACAAGATTGCGGTGCCTGAGCTGGCTTATGACCCTCACCTCCGCGACGTACTCCTTCTTACCCTGCTTGGAGCCCTTGGAAACTCTCTTTACAGCGACATGAACGTCTGTTTCCTTCAGGTACCCGCGGTACACTGACCCGAAGCCGCCTTCGCCGAGCTTCGCCTTGTCAGAGAAGGAATTTGTCGCGATTTCGAGCTCCTTGTAGCCGAACCTCCTAGGCCCCATCCATGTCTCGAACTCTTCTTCCATGGGCTTCGCTAGTGATCTCATCCTCATCACCTTGGGCTTCCTCAAACACCAAACAGCTGAGAGAATGTGGCAGAGTCCTGTTCTGCTGCCACTAGACGATTTTGGTGGTTGTCGACCAGACCCTGTAATTCATTCCAGATGAAACCAACACGATAGAGAAGATATATATTATGAACAAGATTAATTCACCATTTAGTTATGAGTATGATCTCAAATAGAAGATTCACCAAAAAAAATGCCACTGGGGAATAAATTACCAGCGTTATATTGGGGTGAGGGTTCGAATGGCCAAGTTGACACTGGTGGTGGTGGTGGTGGCTCCGATGAATTAAGCTGCAGCAGCCTTCTCACCCCCGCCGACTGTAGGTTCGACTGGACATCTTGATGAAGCGCAGCGCCGCCTTCTCCATCTGCCACCTCGTCGACCCCATCGGAGAAGACCGAGACCATTATCAATCTCTCCCTCTCACACCCCTCTCTCTGCGTGAGATTATCCATCTCGTAGCCCTGCCCTGGGTATATGTATTCCACTTGGGGTGTAAGACGTAGTAATTGGAGTTGACAAAAATGGTGAACTGGTCAATTTTTCTTGCAAGTAGAATAAAATTATCCAGTAGCGTATTGCAGATCATCATGTTTCCCCGTCAGCGATACAAGTAGGGACACCACTTGGATGAAAAACCTTGGGCTCCCGTCCACACAAGATGAAGACTTGACTTGTGTAATATGCATTGGCTGTATCTACTTTAGAAAATTGTTTAACGATATTGAATTTTTCCATGCCTACAACTTGCCAAAACTGCCAATGTCAGATGGGCCAAGGGGAACCAGATTAATACACAAGATAGCAACTTGTTTGGATCCTGGCTCGAAAAGAACTAAGAAGAATTCAACTTGGATTTCCTTTTTTTTTTAACTTGGATTTCTTGTAGGTTTGGATAGGTTCAGAAGTACTTCTCTGCATCTAATTTGCTAGGTGTAGCAACAAAATGTTCTGCGTCAGGTACAAGAGGTGTGGCGTCAGACGAAGAAATGGTCCTGAGCTGACGAAGAAATGGTCCGTGTGCCCTGTGAGCACAACACGGCACAAAACTGCTAGAATCTGGTCAACCCACAACTTGAATTGTTGTCGTGTGCCAGCCGTTTCCCATGATGGGTATCTTTGCCGTGCGCATGGAGCAGAAGAAACACGGCACATCACATCCCTTTGCCGTGTGCTCGTCACGGCGCAGCACGGCCAATCTGTCCTCTTTGTCGTGCGCTCTGCGCGCCCACAGCACGGCAAAGGCATTTGCCCAGACCCCAGGCCTCCCTCCTTTGCCGTGTGCTTCCTAGAAGACCGCACGGCATATCTGCAATATGGTCATCTGGCAAGTTGCCAGGATCACAGGTGCGCGCCACGTGCATGCTTTGCCGTGCGCCCCAACACGGCAAAGATCTTTGCCGTGTGTATTTACACGGCAAATTGATATTATGGTCCAGTTTTGTTCTATTTTTAAAAAATCCCTGCAATTCATAAAATTTTGCAAATATGGAAATAACAGATCACAATTCACACACAAATATGACAATCTGTGAACATATCACAGATCACAATTCACACGCACATATGGAAATAAACTCCTCCATAACATATAGATACAATCTCAAACTCCTCCATAATATAAAACGAAATCAAACTCCACAAAACATGTCATCTATTCTACAAATAGGTCATGCACTCCACATCTAGGTCACAAAGGGATGGAGCTTGCTCAATCTCCACATGTAGGTCACGACGGCGAAGATGGACATCATTGAGGAGGATCCTGATCCAACACGTTTGCAAAAAAATGATGAGTTCGACAACTAGGTGGAAATGACATAGTCATGGCATTAAAAGAAAGCGAACTAAAATTTGATGAGTTGAACTAACTAAAATTTGACAAGTTCAACTAATGGGTAAAATTTGACAAATTCAACTAACTAAATTTTGACAAGTTTAACTAAAGTGGCAATGGCATGGCAAGCTAAATTATGAGTCATGCGAGCATACCCACGGGAACCTCCGGACAACGGAAGGGTTGGACAATCGAGGTTGCCCCTCCGGATCGTCCTAGCCACTAGGCGGCGGCGCCATCGAGTGAGATCCACCCGCCGATCCTAGATTCATCTACAACATGGAAAAATGCTCGCATTACACAAAAAATTTAGTTACAGCAATAAGATGGATAGAATGACAAGTTTGACAACATACCCATGGGAACATCGTGCGCGAGATGCAAGATCATATGTTGCATCGGATTAAAAAACCCTGGCGGAAGTATCATCTCTAGCTTGCAAAGCAACTCGGGTGCCTGTTCATGCAGCTTCTGAACCACTTCACAATCTAACTCCCTTGCAAAAATCTGGCGGAACAAAAAGCTCAACTTCGCCAGTACTCGCCAAGTCTCCTCATCGACATAGCCTCGAATCATCACCGGCATTATGCGCTCAAGCCACACGTGGTACTCATGACTCTTGAGCCCTCCTACTCGCTGCGTTTCCAGGTTCACACACCTCGCCCAGTTAGCTGCATACCCATCAGGGAAGTACAAACACTCCACGAGCCACTGTAATATTTCCCTTTTTTCCGCCCTTGTAGGGCAGAACCGAGCCTTTGGCTTAGACCACCTAGTGCCGTTGACTCCAGGAGGCTGCATATCCAGATTTGGCCTGTCTCAAAGTTCTTCTTGGTTAATTCGAGCCTTGACGTTATCCTTCGTCTTCTTAGTCTCCATGATGCTGCTATAAAGAGCCTCGGCGATATTGTTTTCGGTGTGCATTACATCAATGTTGTGTGGAAGCTCGACATCCTCCATGTAAGGGAGCAGCTTCCAGAAGCACGGAATATGAGTCCACTGATGCGTCACCCCATAACCCATGAAACCATTCGCATCGGGGTTAGGAACAAGAGCTTCTAGCTCAGCCTTTATTTCTCTTCCGGTCATCAGACATGGTTTCGGAGCATGGATCTCGACTCCTTTCGTGAACCGCTTTACGTCACTCCTGTATCTATGATCTGGTTCAAGGAACTGTCGATTTGCCTCCCTTCTTAAGCCAGAAGAAAGTCATAGCCTGTCTGCACTGTGGGCAAGGCCACTTCCCATGTGTACACCAGCCGCAGAACAAAGCATGCGCTGGTAAGTCATGCAGGGATGTGTGGTACCAGACATACATATCCAAATGAACATTTGTTGAGGCGTCATATGTTCGGACCCCGCGACCGTTCCAGCCAACAGCCAAGTCTTCCACCAGCGGTTCCACGTACACGTTCATGTTCTTACCCGGGTATTTCGGTCCTGGGATTATCATCGACAATAACATGTTATGTGATCTCATGGACTCGCCGGGGGGGGGGGGAGGGGAGGTTCTGGGGGATGACAAACATGGGCCAACAGCTGTATGTTGCCGTCGACATGCCATACGGATTGAACCCATCGGTTGATATAGCAACAGCTACGCTCCTCGGGTCGCCCGCTTTTAGTGGATACTTCGCTACAAACTTCTTCCATGCGGCACCATCCGACGGATGTATCATCTTGTCCGTGTATGTCTTTGTTCATGTAAAGCCCTGGATCCTCGGTATAAATGGAAGGTACCGGAGAATCTTTTGGGGAATCCCGGTCTGCCTCTTCTGTCCACCACCGAGGTCGACCTCGAAGTACCTAGAGGAATTGCAATGGATGCAATAATTTGTTCCAGCATGTTCTTTCCTGAATAGCATGCATCCCTTTGGACAGCGTCTATCTTCTCATATGACATCTTAAGGTCATGGAGGAGTTTAGTCACCTCGTAGAAGCTCTTCGCCAAGATGTGCCGTTTCGGTAGAAGGCTGCCAACGACGGCCAGAATATCATCGAAACCATCCCTGCATATCTTCCTCTGGCACTTCACGCCATAAGGCGAGCGATGACATCTAGAAGGGTAACATCTGTATGTTGATCAAGGGGTTTCTGTGAACCAAACATAGTCTCGTAGTACTTCTTCGTGTTTCCCTCCGGCTGCTCACTCCTCTCCGCCTCCTGAGGTGTCTCCGCCTCTACATGAGGGCTTTCAGGCGCATTAGCATTAACAAAGTTGTCTAAGCAGTTGTTGAACCCAGTGTCAAAAACTGCCGCTGGCTGAATCTGACGTGGCTCGGTCCTAGGACGTTTTGCTAACTGTTCACCATGGAAATTCCAAACATGGTAGAACGGTGTAAACCCAAACTTGACCAGTGCGTACTCACATCTACCTTCGACTGTCGCTTTCGGTTATCGCATTTTTTACAGGGGCAAAACACTTTCATGGGTTGCTGGTGATGCCAAACACCTTGTTCACAAACTCCTCGGACTTATCTCTACATTCATCACTAAACTCCCACTGACTCTTTCTGCCAGCATACATCCACTCACGGTTCTCCATCCTTTAATCGGTACCAAAAAGGACATACACAATGCATTCAGTTCAACATGTCATTGAAATTTTAACAAAACCATTTTTTACGGCATGCATCCACCTATCTCTCTAATGGGTAAAGGACTTAAACAACCCGCGGATCCGTAGACTGAGTACGTTCTCCCCGCTCTACCCCGATCCGAGACAGAATTTCGACAACACCTCCCGCCGCTCTCCCGATACACGTCTCGGCAAAAAGCCGAGAGAAGGTGCCTCCGGAGAACAACGGGGAGGCGCTGCCGAAATTCTATCTCGGATCGAGGTAGAGCAGGGAGAACGTACCAAATCCACGGACCCGCGGGCTGCCCCGTAAATGTCGTAAGCGTTACGGCTGAAAATATGCAACTCTAACTCTATGTGCATATTTTTCTGCGTAACGCTTACGGACGGGTATAGACGCCTATGTGACTCGACATACTCGGTGATCTAGACCAAAATAAAATCCTAGGTACATTCAAGAGAGGCGACGAATTTCTTACCCTCGAAGCGTGATCGGCGGCGAAGAAGATCCTCGCCGCTCCTGCAAACCACCCTTCACCGACAACCCCGCTCTCACCCTCCAACCATACTCCTGTATGATAAAATAAAAAGCTCATTTTTAGGGTATTTGAAACTAATGCAGATATGCAAAATAATATAAAATGCACCAAGTTTATGTGTTTTTTTATGCTCTAAAAAAATCACACAAAAATCACCTCGGAGCTGCGGTGGAGGCGGGCTTGGAGGCGTGGAGGCGTGCAGCCGGCGAGGAGGAGGGAGGAGGCCACGGTGGCGGGCCGGCCGCCCGTGTGGAGGAGGGAGGAGGCCGCGGCAGTGGATGCGGGTGTCGGCGTCGAGGTGGGAGGAGGCCGCGGTGGTGGATGCGGGTGTTGGTGAGGAGGACGAGGAGGAGGCCGTGGAGGTCGGGAAGGCTGGCGAGATGGCCAGGGAGCGCCGCCGCGGGCGCGGGCGCGGCAGGGGAGGGGCGGGGTGGGGGCCACACTGCAGTGGAGGAGCCTGGCATGGGAGGCCGGCATGGAGGGCGGAGGAGGCGTGGAGGGTGTCAGGGCTGCGGCGGCGGGCCGGCGGCGGCGCACGCTGGATGCGGGTGTCGGGTGCGTGCGAGTGAGTGTGAGCGAGTGAGTGGATACGGGTGTCGGGTGCGTGCGCGTCCCAGATCTGAATGGATAAGGTTCTTTGTCGTGCAAGGAATCTTTGCCGTGCGCGTGCAAGCGGGGCGCACGGCAAAGACGGACTTTGCCGTGTGCCTGCCCTTTGCCGTGAGGATGTAGAGGAAAGCGCACGGCAAAGAATCTCAACGTAAATGAACGAAGTCACTTAAGTCTTCCTACTACTACTACTAAGTTCCCACACTTAGAGGTGAAAACTCCCGTTTCGGGTGCCGGGCATGGAATCATGCGACGGACCACATGAAATGTTGGTTCCCCATGGTCCTATGACCAGCCTAACACAACAAAGCAAAAAAATCATGCGTCTACCCCCTCTCGGCGCCGGTCAAAGGGGTATATCGATAGGTTGGACTTTTTCCAGCGGGTGTAGGGTTTCGTCGTAGCGGGGGTCCGGAGCGACGGAATCCCACCAAAACTTGCATGGGTCCCTAATATATGTAATATAAGAGTGTGTTGGTAGGTTGTGGGAACCAAGATACATCTCCGAGGTGCGACCCGCTTCACCGACCCCGCTTACTCCGTAGTAAGTTCCGATACTTAGAGGTGAAAACTCCCGTTTCGGGTGTCGGGCATGGAATCATGCGACGGACCACATGAAATGTTGGTTCCCCATGGTGCTATGACCAACCTAACACAACCAAGCAAAAAAGTTCTTGCGTCTACCCCCTCTCGGTGCCGGTCAAAGGGGTATATCGACAGGTTGGACTTTTTTCCAGCGGGTGTAGGGTTTCGCCGTAGCGAGGGTCCGGAGCGACGGAATCCCACCAAAACTTGCATGGGTCCCTAATATATGTATAAGAGTGTGTTGGTAGGTTGTGGGAACCAAGATACAGCTCTGAGGTGCGACCCGCTTCACCGACCCCGCTTACTCCGTAGTAAGTTCCGACACTTAGAGGTGAAAACTCCCGTTTCGGGTGCCGGGCATGGAATCATGCGACGGACCACATGAAATGTTGGTTCCCCATGGTCCTATGTACCAAAATAACACAAGCAAGCAAAAAAGTTCATGTGTCTACCCCCTCTCGGCGCCGGTCAAAGGGGTATATCGACAGGTTGGACTTTTTTTCAGCGGGTATAGGGTTTCACCATAGCGGGGGTCCGGAGCGACGGAATCCCACCAAAACTTGCATGGGTTCATAATATATGTAATATATGAAATGTTGGTTCCCCATGGTCCTATGACCAGCCTAACACAACAAAGCAAAAAAAATCATGCGTCTACCCCCTCTCGGCGCCGGTCAAAGGGGTATATCGACATGTTGGACTTTTTTCCAGCGGGTGTAGGGTTTCGCCGTAGCGGGGGTCCGGAGCAAAGGAATCCCATCAAAACTTGCATGGGTACATAATATATGTAATATAAGAGTCTGTTGGTTGGTTGTGGGAACCAAGATACATCTCCGAGGTGTGACCCGCTTCACCGACGCCGCTTACTTCGTAGTAAGTTCCGACACTTAGGTGAAAACTCCCGTTTCGGGTGCCGGGCATGGAATCATGCGACGGACCACATGAAATGTTGGTTCCCCGTGGTCCTATGACCAACCTAACACAACCAAGGAAAAAAGTTCATGCGTCTACCCCCTCTCGGCGCCGGTCAAAGGGGTATATCGACAGGTTGGACTTTTTTCCAGCGGGTGTAGAATTTCACCGTAGCGGGGGTCCGGAGCGATGGAATCCCACCAAAACATGCATGGGTCCCTAATATATGTATAAGAGTGTGTTGGTAGGTGGTGGGAACCAAGATACAGCTCCGAGGTGCGACCCGCTTCACCGACCCCGCTTACTCCGTACTAAGTTCCGACACTTAGAGGTGAAAACTCCCGTTTCGGGTGCCGGGCATGGAATCATGCGACGGACCACATGAAATGTTGGTTCCCCATGGTCCTATGTACCAACCTAACACAACCAAGAAAAAATTTCATGTGTCTACCCCCTCTCGGCGCCGGTCAAAGGGGTATATGAACAGGTTGGACTTTTTTCCTGCGGGGGTAGGGTTTCGCCATAGCGGGGGTCCGGAGCGACGGAATCCCACCAAAACTTGCATGGGTCCCTAAAATTTGTATAAGAGTGTGTTGGTAGGTTGTGGGAACCAAGATATAGCTCCGAGGTGCGACCCGCTTCACCGACCCCGCTTACTCCGTAGTAAGTTCCGACACTTAGAGGTGAAAACTCCCGTTTCGGGTGCCGGGCATGGAATCATGCGACAGACCACATGAAATGTTGGTTCCCCATGTTCCTATGACCAACCTAAAACAACCAAGCAAAAAGTTCATGCGTATACCCCCTCTCGGCGCCGGTCAAAGGGGTATATTGACAGGTTGGACTTTTTTCCAGCGGGTGTAGGGTTTCGCCGTAGCGGGGGTCCGGAGCGACGGAATCCCACCAAAACTTGCATGGGTCCCTAATATATGTATAAGAGTGTGTTGGTAGGTTGTGGGAACGAAGATACAGCTCCGAGGTGCGACCCACTTCACCGACCCCGCTTACTCCGTAGTAAGTTCCAACACTTAGAGGTGAAAACTCCCGTTTCGGGTGCCGGGCATGGAATCATGTGTTTATCTATGCCCAAAGTTGGGTTGAGATGTTTATATGATCTAACCTAACATAATCAGGGACTAAAGCCTACCGAGAAACCCCTTTTCGACACCTGGGTCCGGGGTAGACGACGCCCTGCACGTTCGGTACACTTTTTCGGGGTGTCGACGCATGCGGCCGGCACCGGAGTGTTTATATATATAGTATAAATAAATATAATTAAGTGGAGTAAATGAATATGCTAGAAGCCTTAACAAAGAAAATAAACAAGGAAAGCATATCAAAACAAAAAAGAAGGTGATACATGCTTTGCTGTGCACCTGACAGGAAGGCACACGGCAAATAATTTATGTGCTGTGTACCACCCCTCAGGGCACACGACAATGCCTTAATTCAGAGCGCGGGAAATTGGCCGCCAAGACGGGGACACAATTTGTCCAGTCTTTGCCGTGATTTCTTCTATTGACACACGGCAAACATGTTTCCCGCCAATTTATTGGCAGCGAGGGAAAGTTGCGGTTCCTGGTCATCGCGGGTCCCACTAGTTTGTCGTGCTGGTGGGTTAAGGCGCACGGCAAGATGTCTTTGCCGAGTGTGGTGTGTTTGCCGTGCGTTTTTGTTCCGTTTGCCGTGCGTAATTCGTTGCCGTGTGCCCTTTATGTACTGTGCCGTGCGTAATTCGTTGCCGTGTGCCCTTTCTTTATCTAGCACGGCAAAGTTGCCTTTGCCGTGTTCCGCGAAACGTGTGCACATGGCAAAGATCTGTCTGCACGGGAAAGACACATTTTCCGGTAGTGAGGGGACTAATCCGGGCAATTGCCTCACCCCTTCTTCTTACGATCGAATGGTGACCCCGGTCAACCTCGTATAGACGACCATTCTTCCTCCAGGGTGCAGGCCATGTCGGGGGATCTTTAGGTTTAGCCAGACTTCACATAGAGGAGTTGCACCTAAGCGGTTTGTCTCCAGGAGCAGCCCCTCGGTCTGGCGGTCGAGCTTTGCAAGATGCGGCGGTGGAGAAGGCCCTGATGGACTTGTTGTGTTCCTATTTTTATTTTGGAGTTCCTTTGTGTGCTGCAGCCCTGCAGGTCCCGTTTGTAATTTCTGGTTTCTTTCCGGATCTTCGATTTATATGTTGAGTACTTGAGTTGTGATCCAAATTCACATAAAGACTACGGAGCTGAGGGGAGCGAGAGGATTGGGCCGTAGCGGAATATAATCCACCGCACGGGATAAATTGATCATTATAAATTCTGGCGGTTTAGTCTCGATATAGTGAAGTTTTGCTGGCGTGATGTTTTACCCTTCTCATTAGAGGGGTTTTCCAAGCTAAATTTTGTGTCCTTTATGTTGGGTTGATCTTTATCGGTTGTGTTAACATATTGATTTCTACAAAATATCTGTAAGCCCACCGGCCACCGCCAATTTATGAGTAGTTTCGGCTCCTTTGGGAATTTCCACTTGGTAAAAAAATATTAAAGCTACTCGGGCCCCCCAATAGCCTAATTATAACCCCTCTTGGAAACTCGGTTTGATGACCTTGCTAGTCCACTTTGACTTTTTCGTTTTCGCAGTGTGCGGATGGTCGGGACTGGGTACATCTACATTCCCTACTGCTCAGTTGGGGACGCAGTCACCGTCAGTTGGCGCGTTCTTGGAGTCTCCTACTGCTCATCATCCTCTCCCTATCCATCTAGCTGTAGCTTCAAAAGTCCAAAGGTCCAACAACCACGACCATTTCTAACAATATAACCATTGGTATTTTTGTAGAGGAAGTAAGCATTCACATTTATAAATCTGAACTTGGTGTAGCAGTCGTGTGAGTCTGAATCTTTCCTTATTAACTTCGGGGCTTCGTTTGGGGAGGCAGGAGGATGCATGCACTCCGGTCAGATGCCTCACCAAACCCTCGGTAAAACAAACTTTGTGTAGCGCATCGAATTCCATCATCGATCGTCTGTAACACGCATGGATAATTAGTTGGCGTCATGGAGTGTACAGGTTGCATTGTTGTCATCAGTGGCGGGGCGCTTCATCACGGTGGATCATCCAGAGTTTTGGCGCCGAGGCGGGGCATGTTAGAATTTGGGCCCATTATGTGGGCAGTTCAAATAAGCAGTTTCTGAAATCTTAAATTGGTCATGTACATGCGCATGGCTGATTGTGGGAGGTGCTAAAGTTTAGTCCTACATTGCTAGTTGGAGGAGAGTTGCACCACTATATAAGGTAAGGTAGACTGTTGTGCTACTTGGTGTGCTTGAGAGAACATGAAGCCTCTCTCCCGCGCACTCCTCCTCCTCCGTCGCTGCTCGCTCGTCACGACGCGCCGCGGGTTGCGGGAATGAGCCGATGCCTATATTTTTGCTACAGCAGCCGGAACCGTGGGCTCCCGGCGTACTCGTTAGGGTTTTCTGAGCCACACTATATATTGCTTTGCACTGCATGCGCCGTCACATACCGAACCAATCTAGGTTTTGCCACATCTCGCGCCTTGCGCCGCCCTTGTAGTCTACTCCATCCTGAGCGCCGGCGTGCACCGGCGTTTGGGAGAGTAGGTCTCCGGAACCAGTCGCCTTTGTGATCCTGTACGGGAGAGGGCGAATTAGGTTTTTGGGAAGCGCTCTGCACGACTGCTCACCGCTTTCACCACGGGTCGTCTACAAGCTGCTGCTGCGGATCATCTCCGCAGCGTCGTCTTCTCCGACTCGTCTTCACCAACGTCATCGTCAACAACATCACCGCTGCTCTCGGCGCGGTGAACCTATCTGCATCGACTGCTGCTTCCTCTACAAACGTTCGGTACGTGCGACGTATTCCGAACTGTGGTTTTACTATGGATATGTTGGCGTTTGTGTTGCTGCTGTTCATGTTGCTTAGTACATCTAGTATGTTCGTATTTAACATGTTAGTAGCTGTTGTTGTCATGCTTAATATTTATAATTAATCATAAAATTATTGCCTAATTATCCAACAGGGCAGTGGTCTAGAGCACAGTTATTTTGTGGAGAGAAGTTTAGGGATACCACGACGACATCGACGAGGTTCGTACCGAGCGAGTAGTACGTTCTGGAGCCATGGGCTTTGTGTGAGTGAGAACACATTTTCACTGAGAACATCTTTGTTTTTGTTTCTCTGCTAAACTAATGCAAACTTGTCCCTAAGAAATTTGAACAGCTATGTTCTCCGTTCTCTAGCATATATGTAGAGCTGTGGAAGAATTGTTAACCTTTGCCATGTTCTCCCGCAGGCCGCAGCAACTGCTGGGGCGAGACACCGCCAGGACATCCAGCTTTCCCGCCGCCGGTCTGGCTGCATTGTGACCAATTTTTTCCCTAACTGTGCCTCAGCCCCTCCCCGTACCTGACGGGTGGCTCTGCTCCATGGCCTGTGTCTGCCGGGAGCTCAGGAAGGTGGAAGGGATGCCGTCGCCGTGGAGGACAGTGTGTGAGGGCGGCGACCGTGGCAGCGGAGGGGCTGAAGAGCGGCAGCGCGGTAGCGCTCGATGGAGGATGAAGGGATGAGAGACGACATGACGCGAGGAGGTAGGCACAAGCGGCGCCGGCGGCGATTGCTGGTGGAAGCGTCCGGAATCAGGCAGGCCCCATGTACTGTTGGATTATGATTTCTTGGCCCAAGCAGAGCTAGCCCATCTTCCTTGCCTTTTCTTTTACTTCCCGCGCTTGGCGCCCATGTACTGTTGGATTACAATTTCTAAATAAAACGGTAAATATCTCTACTATATATCCGTGGTACGTCGTCGTATGTTTTGCATTTTACACCCTAGAGTTTAGCAATATCAACCCGTACTCCTCTCCGCTCAGCATCCTCCACATATGTTTTGCATTTACAACCCGAGCTCCTAACTGCTCGGCATCCTCCGCGCAGGTTTTCGCCGCGCCGCCGCTGTGTGCCGCGCGTCTGCCTGCGCCTCTCCTTCTTCGGGGCCGCATCTTTTTTGCCAACGCCTTACAAATCCACGTAGGCCTTGTTTGGCAGCAGTGTTTTGGGTGTTTTCTGGTGTATATTACCTAGTGTTTTTGGTGAAAACACTCATCACACCCAAAACACTCCCACCCATCCCAATCCCCTTCTCAACGGAAACCCCCCACCAGCTCACGTTGTTTGGTACACAGGTTTTGCAAACAAGTGTTTTTTCACAGGACTAGCGCACACAATCACGCCACGTTTTGGTCATCAACAAAAACCTGATATTTTTTTAACAGCATGTGAGCACACAGTTCATCAACAAAAACCTGATATTTTTTCACAACACATGGGACACACAGTTTAAGCAATTCATAAGATTCAGTAACAATAACGCATGCTTCCCAGGTTTATCACAGGTTATTACAACAAAATTTGATCAAAAGTCATCGAATGCTTCTCATGAACATAATTTTCCTTCCAGGTTTATCCCAATTATTTGAACAAGATGGTAACGTGACCAGGATTATTTGAACAAATTGGGACAGCTAATGCACAAGAGATGGCTAGAGATTACAACATTCACACTATCAATTCCTACAAGCTAGTTTAAAGTAAGTTTTCAGGCCAAAGATGGCTAGAGATTTCTTTGGACTGAATATCTCACTTGCAGCAAGTCAACCAACGGAGATTGCAGCAAGCTCTGTAATTTGAGAAAACATGCAGGAAATGGTAGACAGGAACACAATAGATACTATTCTCTATGCCACATGCATAGATGCTATAGACCATGCAACTAGAAATGGTCTTGCGTTACATAACAATATGTGATACAGTTTCTTGTTGCACTATGAACATCCAAAAGGATCTAAGAGGAAAAAGGCTACAACACTTATCTGCCAGATAAGTACAAAAGATAAATAAGATACCGTGCAAAAGATTACATAAAAAGGAACTCCAACAAAGACTATAGTCTTCAAAGGAAACCTTAAGAACAAGAAGACTTCTTTTGTGACATTTATTTAGGAACATGCAAACATTAAACGCTAGCTGTTATAAAGCTGAAAGGCCTCATTATCCAACTGATACGAGAAAGGAAGCAACAGACCAGGATGAAGTTGGCTCTAGAGGATGAATTTGCACCTGAAAAGTGTAGAAGAACTAGAATATTAATTAGGTTGCTGATTAAAAGCTATGCAATGTGTCGAACACATTAATACAGACCAGGGAATTAAATATCTTTGCCAAAAAAGGAACATGAATATGGGTTAGTGCTCTTCATCTTCTAGCCAGAAAACAAGAATCTGGCTCACCATGCATCATTCGGACTAACTAGCAAGGTGGCCCTCGCAAATGCGAGGGCATTAGCTGTTGCCTATTGAATTTGCTCATGAACTAAACTTGTTGTTTCGTGGACGATGCAAAAATAGAAATTTAAATCGTAGCATTATATAACTATTGTAAATATTCTAGTAGATAAAATGTGACATGCCTGAAAACTTTTAATTTATTGGAAAGTAGCTATCCTGATTTCTAAAAAATACTGTATCACATATTTGAAAAGTTCATTTATCTTTGACCGTAGGTAATGCTATTTTACACATATTTTTACTCTCTACCCTCCATCACCCATTACTCAGTGTAGTCTCTCACTGACACATATTTGTTGTGTCATGTGACAATGACTACATGACTTTGATTCCGCATAGATTCATGCATCATACTAAGGTTAAAAAAAAGTATTCTTGGATGGTACATAGTTTCAGCATTTTGGTTAATCAACAATTTACTTCAAGTCATCTCACAAGTAATCTTTTTAATTGCACCGCAAAACTCTAACCAACATGTTAAGTCCCTCGCTGCAACATCCTCATGCTACCCCCATACTATAGGTGGATTGCTTGATTTGAACGATTTAACCCTCTTCCTACTAAAGTACTAAGCCCACTCTTCAAGCCAATAATTATATGTTGTTGTTCACTTGTATTTGGTGTGTCATAAACCATAACTATGCAACTATGGACAACATTGTTTGGGCATGTTCATCGGTCCTAATTTTTTCTACATGTATGGAAATTCCAGTGATGTCTTCTGTTAAATTATAAGAATAAGAAACCAGATAATGTTCCTCACAAAAAACCAAACGAAACTGGCATAAAGTTACCCTTAATCATATTGTACGAAACACACATGAACTCTTTAGATGTAATTTATTTTCAATTTTTTATAGTCAAGCATTTATTATATTTAGAGTCGAGTGTGATTTCTATTTATTATTTGAAATATATATTTTGGAAAAATGAAAATCCTGGATCTATTGGAAATTCCTAAGAATGATTTTTAAAAGTAACTCTGGAGTTAATTTCAACAAAAAAAAATGTAGCATATCAGTTATAATAGAAGATCAAATATTATCAGCGGCCTATCAACAACCCATCTTATTGGTATTGACATTTCAGTTTAATTTTTCAATCTGTACAATCATTGGATGATGTTTATATATCACGTTGAAGTAAATTAATGAAATGTGTTTCAGTTGTCATGAGTTTAAATTATATTATTAACCTTTATACACTTTAGGAAGATTTATCGCTGGTACAATTATAATGATCTATTGAACAATGTTTTCTTAAGTACGACAATGAAAATATATTGACTCGTGATTTGTTCAAACACAATCATTTGTATTGAACGCACTAAAATGCTTCATAAATATATACTATTTTATTTTACCTGATCTGGTTTACCTGCTCTTGTTGTACATCGCTGGTCAGGGGTTCCATGGATCAAAATTCGATCTTGTACAGTCATACATCCTGTAGCTGCTTGCCCTCGCCGGTGGATGGAATTACAGGTCGGTGTATGTGGATCCGTATGTATGGGCTCCCTTTATTCGATTTAGCTAGCTAGCTGACCTTGCCAACCATTCTGAACTTCTGGTCATAGCGGCGTGATACATGTTGGAGCAGATCAATAAAACGCATCTGGTTAGCGGCATTGGCAGCCGGCGAGGGCAACTCTTTATAGCAGTACTGAATTGACATATAAAAACTATAGTTTATGGGTTGTGGTCGGAAACTATAGCCCAAATGTTATGCTAAATATATCACATTTATGAACTGCATTTTAATATTTTTGACAGATTATTACTGATAAAATTTGCATAACTAAAGTTAAGACTGCGAGCTGATTGTTACTTTTGTTGTGATATTGAATCATTATTGTAGGTTTCGGGCCTTGGCATTAAATATAATGTTACAATTTTTTATATTTTTTCCAATTAAAATTGTAGGTGAACGTGAGAACTCGAAAGAGAGTGACAACACAAAACTATTTTCTTAATGAAACAATTTAGCCTTGTAAACACTTGGACCAACTAAACATCAAGAAATGTATTGCATTTGGTGTAGATATGTCTATTATCACTAACTTTTGATAGCAACCATGTTTGTTGGTAATAATATTTATGTTATGATATTCACTTTTGTCCATGCATACTCCTAATTACCAATCATGCGGTCTTCATATTCGGGAACATCTCAGCTCTGTCTATCTCTCTTCTGCCCTCTGCATTCTCTATATCTCTCACACATACGTATGTGCTACCATGTAACATCGACCTAACAATCCCAGTACGAACTCAAATCCTTCTGAGAAGAATTAAGAATATAAAGAGCAAATTGTCATTAGTCCTCCTCTAATGCCACCTCAAATGTTACATCTTTAAATAAGGCGCAACATGTATATGCTTTTGTGTCTATCTAATAATGAGGATCCACTATACAAAATTTGATGATGATTGTACGTTCTAGTACACATATATAATATATTAGTTGTGATCTGCTGTACAATAAAGAAGATCCTCAGTTGTGACATATGTATGTACAATTCTAAAGGTATATCTGGTTTGATTTCCTTAAGTACAAATATGATGTTCTACCTAATGTGCTATGTTGCACATAAGATTATTTGTATTTGGTTGTGATAATTTTAAAATAAAGATCTATCGATTGTATTCTTATTTTTTGGGAGGTTTAATCTTTTCTCGGACATTTGGAATCATATTTAGCATAGCGGCCCTCGCAAAGGTGAGGGAATCATATTTAGTTGTCTTTTTTAGAGAGGGCACCTTCTTTAGTATGTCCAAATAGATCAATAAATACACATATAGATTCATGGAGATTCACACAGTGCGTAAAAAACAATCCATTTTATAGCCATATCACTTGTGTAGAGAACATCTTTAATCGCCTGAAGGATTATTACTCCTCAACATTAACTCAAAAAAAGACAACATTAATGATGTGCGGGATATTTAATGAGTATATGCAATTAAAGTGCGATTGTGAGTTACCTTGTAGTTATTATGTGTTGTTAGATACAGTATGCAAGTTTAACATTCAAATTCTCAAGTAAATAAAACTTATTTGAGCACTGACCGTATGTTGTCTAGACCAAATCGAAGGAGCAAAATACTACTTTTCTTAACAATTGCAACAAAATGGAATTCGTCTTCTGTTAATATATGGGTTTGCTAAACAATAAGAATTTTATTTACTTTAATTTGATCTTCCTGCCTCTCCTTTTCTTCATCTAATCTGAAATTACATGACATTCTGACAGAGTTATGAAATATATGTGACATCTTACATATGGAAAATCTACAAAGAACATTGATGATTATTTACTATCCAGATATGTAACGTACAACATCATTTCTATTTTAACTAAAATTTACAGATCTTATGTTCTTGTATCCATTATCTGTAATATATTTATATATATAACCAAAGTTATATATACAAGATTGACTAAGGTTTGAGAATATCATTTCTTTTCCCTAGATGCAATGTATAATGTTTAACTCATTTTTTAACTCGCTCATGCTAACCCCCACTCTTTGATCTACCCATTGTTCACTCTCACACACTTGTAACGTCATGTACTGTAACATTACAACCCTTATTGGAGTTCGTAAAGATGTTATTTTTCTTTAGTGCTGAATGTTTGCTCCTTTTCGCTCGCGTGAATAAGATGTAGTGCTGGATATCCATGAAGTATCCTAACCGTCTCTTCGACTCATGAATCCACCTCAGCAGTTCAGCTTGGACCTCCTATGTGCCCTTTTCTTTTTCACTGAAAAAAGAACTGGTTTCAATTCCATCTTGTTCCTTCACCTCACCAAGTGATAAAGCTTTTAGGAAGTGAGGGAGGCACTAAAAAATCTCCACAATGAAGTTTAACCATCTTATTTCAGTGTGTTCTTCACGACAACGTCTAGGTGGCTGAGATGGCGTTGTATAGAATAAAGACAATTGGTTATGTTTAATTCTTCGTGTTTTTGTATGGATAAATGTTTAATCATGAAGTGATCCATATAACATGTCATGTATTGTCCCTCCATTTTTTTTTCTCGGCAGTTTGGCAATATATTGGTTTGGATAATACTATATCTTGGTGAGGATTGTGAGAGTGGCACGGCCGTGAGTTCGACGACTTGGAGTCCTACGCTTTGTAGCTGACTTCTCTCAATTTTTGAAACCTCCTGAGCTTTTAAAAATTATAAATTTAAGTTTTAAATATTCGTTAATATTTGTATGTCCTACTCATGAATTTCCGTTTAAAGCCTCTTGTACGTTTTCCTGTCAAGACGTAACCATGTCGTAGTGTAGCTAGCACTCCTGTAACCTGACACGCACATGCACACGCATGTACAAAAATCAGATCGCATCGGCATTGTGTTTTTTTTTCATCACCAATAAATTTGGAGCTAGCTTCCCATAGTTAACTATCAGCTTTAGGGTTTTTTTTTCGGGGACATGCATGTGCACGTGTAGTCGGGAGTTGCACAGCTATATGACCTGGCCGTAAGAGGTATATACAGTTTTGGTACCACAACTTGCGCCTGATGTGCATTTTAGTCCCACAAGTTGTAAAATGTGCACACGAGGTACCACAATTTGCGATGCGGACTGGAATTGGTCCTGAGTCGCCATGCTGCCGACACGTGTCTGCCACGGAGGCGCGCCGTCGCGTGTAACATTTCTACAAAACGCCCTGGACTTAATAATATTCGTGGATAGGTACCGTTTGCAGAAACAGAAACGTGCACGCGATTCGTCCCCAAATCGGAAACCCTCGGTGCTCTGCGCAGCTCTCCCGGTGGCGATGGTGACCGTCGAGGGCGTGCACCTCTCAGCTCTCCCGGAGGCCAAGGCTACCGTCGACGACCACCTCGAAGCTCCCGAGCCGCCCCCCGTGCCATGGCGGAAGGATAGCCCGTGACGCGCCCATCTCGTCGGCCCAGGTCAACTCCACCTAGCTGCGGCGGCCATCCGCCGGCGGTCCGCCTCCGCGCTCCACCGGCGGACCTTCTTCTCCCGCCGCCACCTACCTCAACTCCAGCCTGCTCACGGTACTGCTCTGCTCCCCCGCTTCAACTCTCTGCTGTGTGGTTCTCTGCTGTGTAGTAGTACTTGCTATCTGAAGTATCTCTGTGTAGTTGTGCGGCGGAAGCAGCTTGGCGGACAGCAGAGAGTTGACGGCGACGGCAAGTACTGCTCCCCAGCTCTCTCGGCGGCGTCGGTGACCATCGAGGTCAATCATGTTCGGCTCGGGGCAGGCATGTACTAGGAGCTTGTCTAGTGATGTATCCCTGTGTTGCCTTGATCACAAGCGAATTTGTGTGACGTACCAGTTCTGTAGTGTGGCATTATGTGTGCTGATGTATGCATGTGTTGCACATCAGTGTTGTATATCACTTCTGTTGGAATAATATGAATGTGAGATTATTTTGAACATCTGCTTGCATTTTCGTTTAATTTCGACATCATTGTGCTGAAATTTGAATATATGTTTGAAATTTGGACAATATCTATGCAGCCACCTATCATTTAAATGCCCCAGATGTAGGTTCCTACATGATCAGGTTTGCTAGCTAGATAGCAAATGCCAAGCAGCAAAGAAGATGCAAATGCCAGGCAGCAAATAAGCATATCATTCGAGCAGTACAAGAATTAACTGAAATAGGAAAAATGCCAGGTTTACATGGTTCTGCTAGCAAAGAAAATGAGAAGTACATAGTTCGAGCAAAACAGCTAAACATCATCAGCTGGTGGTGCATTCTGAGTAAGAGGAACCTCTTGTGCATCAACTTCTGGAACAAATGCAGCATTTAAATCAGGGATGTCTGAAGCTCTTCTCTGTTCTTCATCACCAAACAATAAGTGGTAAGCACTACCGGGACCTGTGTTATATGATCCACTCCTTGATGTTCTAGCTCTGCCAGTAGGTTCTCCATCAGGAACATGTGTAGTTCCACTTGTAGAAGCTTCTCCAGATCTTTTCTTGCTTTTCCTTCGGCCTGTACTGTTGTCTCCGTGTTCTCCTGCCTTAGTTAATCTTGCTGGTTCCCTTGGTGTACTAGTCCTTCCTCGGCCTCTTCCTCTCAAAGTTCCTCGAGATGAAGCTGTTGTCACTCTCGCTCTAGGCTGTGGAATGCTTTCTCTAGCAGCTACCACAAAAGCACTTTCTGGCAAAGGGCCAAGCACCCTATCAATTGGCACATTTTCTCTAGCCTGCCATATGAACAACAAGTAAAATATTATGAACAACAAATAAAATGTGAACAAGTAAAATATGAACAATAAGTACAATATTCACATCTTGTTGCATTCTGTACACCATGCTGTCCACAAGATGTGTAGGATCAAGGCTCGAGTCTGGAGTATGTGGTATGACATGCTGCACATATGATAAACGTAAGCATAAATAGTACTTGCAGCAACAATTTATTTCTTCAACATTGAAAATGGAAAATGTACCTCAAGAATAGATGGAATATCTATTTCTTCATCCTCCCCAAGGTTATGCATCTGCATTTGCTCTTGTTGCATTCTAACATATTTGTCGTGACCCTTCCTGTTGTGATCACCTTTCCCACATGTAGAGCAATGCATGGTCACTCCTGCCTTTGTAAATATTTTTACTCCCTTCTTCAATTTCTCCTCCGGTGCCTTCTTTCTATTTTTCTGAGGCCTGCCCATAACTTTGGTGTAGAGAGGTGGATGAATAGGCACAACATTCATTTTTTCCCAAAATACTCTCCCTCTCAGTGGTGCCAAGTTGTATGCGTAAGCTCTGTTGAATGTATCAACGGTGTAGCAACTGTGAACTAGATTTTCTGGATTAATTCTATCTAGTCTACAGCAAGCTATGACATGGTGACATGGAATTCCAGAAAGTTGCCACCTCTTGCAATCACATGTTTTTGCTTTGAAATCTATATTGTAGTCTTTCTCCATCTCACTGCTACTGACAGAGTACAGAAAGTTACCAGCAGGTTGGACTGAAGTGCAATTACTACTCCATTCTGTGAATTTGTCCAACTTCTTCTTAATCTTGGGACAAATTCTTCCTGTCCACTTCTCAGACTCTCGCTGCTTGCTCTCAATCCGTTTGAGAATCTTGTAAAATATTGTTTCCAACATGGATAAGAAAGGCATCTCCCTCGCATCTAAAATGTAGCTGATTTCATATGAACGGGAAACAACAATACATCAGAACATGATAATTGGAGTAAAATTGCAGAATCATTAGTATAGTGATGTATTTGTACCTATTGAACACCTCTGAATGATTGTTCAAAAGCATGTCACACTTGGGAAATTCACTAAAAAATGCTTTGATCCATGTGTTAGGCACTAGTTCTTCAATCCATCCAAAAGCTTCTTCACTGTCAACCTGCAATTTGTCCTTGCTTTTCTGCCACTTCGGAATATTTGTTGACCTGGCAATGGTCCACACATCATTCTTCAATGTCTCTCCTCTATGTCCAACCCTTTGAAAGTTTTGGATCATATGCCTCACACAAAATCTGTGCTCTGCATCTGGGAACACCTTCTGAACAGCATTAATCAGACCCTGAAATTGTGTAGGAAAAAATAGGAAATTATTTGACACCTAAAAATAGTAGACAAAATATATGGAGAAAGCTAGTACATGTATGAGCCTTACCTTCTGTTTGTCACTCATAATTGTCCAGGGCGATGTGTTGGTGATGTTCAGGTCATCCCTTAAATTTGTGAGAAACCACTCCCACGAGCTAGTACATTCAACTTCTACTATCCCAAATGCAATGGGAAAGATGCAATCATTCGGGTCAATGCCTACTGCTGTCAATAGCTGGCCTTTGTACCTTGTTTTGATGAAGCAACCATCAAGACATATCAAAGGTCTGCATCCAGCAAGAAAACCCCTTTTGCAAGCATCATAACTCCAGTAAACAGTGGCCAAATACTCCTTATGTTCTGGACTATCAGGATCATTTACTGAATTTGTTGTTACGAACAACTTAGAAACAGGATTGCTCAGCCTAAGCTCTTGACCATAATCCATCAGCAACCTGAACTGTTCTTCCTCATCACCATGTATTTTTAGCAATGCAGCTTTCCTTGCTCTGCTTAACTTCCACCTGAAATTGTGTAGGAAAAATATAAGATTGTTTTTGCTATGTGTGAACTAAATTGTGTAGTTACACTCCTAACAAAAGTAGAAAAAATATACCTGTCTGGGCACATTTTGAATTCTCTCAACACCTTTGCAGCAAAAGATTGCAGGTCTAACTTCTTGTTGTCTATGAACTCATGCATGAACTTCTCTGTTAGAATTTTGGAAGTAATCGCTTTAAGTGGCCAGCCCGCCTCACATGTGTGAGTGCCTTCATATGCAGTTATTACAAACCCACCTGTTCTTCTTCTATCATTTGATGATTTCAGAAACCAAGAACAACCAGGAGCACACACAGCTTCTAACCTTCTTCTATCATTCTTGGTCTTCTTCACCTGTACCCTATTCCTGATACTGTATGTTGTCAATGCCTTCCTCACCTCCTCAACACCACTAAACACCATCCCAAGTTTGAAAGAAGGATTGTCCATGTCCACCTCAGGATTAAATGCCCTGAATTTTTTCTTCAACTGTTGTCTATCTCCTTCTGTAAGATTCAGATCATCATCCTCGAGGGCATCCTCATCTTCATGTTCCTCACACAGTTCCTCCTCATTGTTATCGTTGACAGATTTATCAACATTCTCGGCAAATAGATCGTCATCACCATCTTCAACATTGTAATCACTGTCGTACAACTCAAACTCACTGTCTGTGTCGTCATCACTGCCATCTAACTCAACATTCTCTGAAACATGAGCTTTACCCTTCTTCGCTGCTACCATAGTAGATGAACTAGATGCTCCAGCTTTAGAACATGTAGTTGCTGCTGGAATTTGTGTGTGAGAGATGACGGAGGGCATAGAAGTATCTCGAACTATTACATCTGGTCTCAACACTTGGAGGAAATTTGTGTGATCGACAAATAAGACAAGTGTCCTATCTGACTTGATACCTTTGGTCATTTTAACAATCTGCGAATTGTTCTCAATAAGTACTAAGCCATTTGATATTTCCTTCCCTGGCAAACACCAATAGACATGAAGTCTTGCATCTCTCTCATAGCCCAGAATATGCAGAATTTCATCAATCCAAGGAATAGACCAAGCATCAACAGTGCAGTTATCGAAGACTCCCGTTGATGCAGAAACATAATCCAAGTTGTCCTTTAAACCGCAAAAAAAACCATTGTGGTATACTGCAACTGTGAACAGATTGCTGTCTTCTCCTGGATTGAAAACTGAACAAACGCAAGCAGGTCAAATTATGCAACCACAGTAGTTAAAACTTTACAAATTCAGTTACTGTAGAACACATTACAAAAAATTCATACTTCACTGACTACAGTAGTAGAACTTGAAAATTACTAGTAAATGCAATGCACTAGCAGAACTTTGAAAATACAATCTTGCAACCAAGAAATAGCAGGACACACAAGCTCATAGCATGCAGACAGAATTGTGAAATATTACAGTGCACACATTCAGTTACTGTAGCATGCACTAAGGTTCAGAAAAATTCAGCCTTTACCCAGTGTACGCATGAATTAGTTTGCTATGTGATCTATAGAAAGCTCAGGAATCAATTCGTGCCAAACAATCCTGGTAACCAGATTTACAAGTTGTGCGCTGATCTGGGCAAAATTAGAGGATAATCTCGGGAATTAACCCTACTAAAACATTGATCCAGTAGTACTAAGCCGGTTCCCAACAATTTTTACCTCTAAAATGCCCTAAATCAGTCCCGGTTTATACACCCACTAAAATCGGGGCTAGAACCACCACAACCAACAGCAAAATCAAAGTTCAGAAACGAAAATCGCCTACCGTAATCCGGCGGATCTTCGCCGTGCTCGCGGTACCGCATCTCCGGCGGCTTCTCGTCGGAAACCGCGACACAGAGACGACAACACCGTCGCCTTCAAAGTGGTCGAGGTGGTTTGGCCTCGCCTTCTGCTTCTTCGCGAAGAAGGAAAGCAGAGAAACGGAAAGAGATATCCAATCACGGGATCCTGGACTAAAGTGCAAACGTCCCATCAAATCTTAACTGCCACGCGTGGAAGGACTCGAACCGAAATTTCTTCGACTTTGGCGGACTAAATTGCAAAATTCTCATCCAGTCAGCGTATCCAACGTGGCAGATTTCGGACTAAAAGGACTAATTAATCCTCCAAACGTAAGTTGTGGTACCTCTAGCGCACGTTTTGCAAGTTGTGGGACTAAATTGCACGTCAGACGCAAGTTGTGGTACCAAAAACGTATATACCTCTGTCCGTAACCAAACGATCAGTTTAGAGTTTTTTTTCTCAAACAAACGTGTGCTGTGTGCACATGCTGGCCGGGAGTTGCACGGCTATACGACCGGCCGTAACAAATCTTTTTTTCTTTTTTAGAGTGAACGGGACGTGATTTAGTCGTACGGGTTGGAAACGACTTATTTGCACCAACTAATGTTGTACGTAACTTTTTGATTTTTAATCTCAACCGTCACAAATAAAATCAACGGATTATATAATTCTAACCTATGTGGATTAACGTGGTGGCTCTATTTTACCTTCGCATTTTGCTTTTAGTATATAATAGATAGATTCTCCCACTTTTATATGAACATGAGTATTATATGTTTGTTTGACAATTAGGAAATAACAGGCCATTAACAAATTGGCCTGATAAAGTGAGGACATAAACATGATGTTATCTTTGCTAAAGTGAGAATAAACATATATCCATCTTAGTAGCAGCAGTGTGTACGAAACGGAAGAAACCATCCTAGCAGCAGCAATCTGAAGTCTGAACTGAACCTAACAGCAACCATCCAAGAACCAAAGACACTAGCAAGGTGCAGAAGCACCGTTGATAGGCAGACCACCAGAGGCATGTACAATAAGTATCACTCGTCCGGACATGTGCGTAAATCAAAGAAGCAAAACGTATCCATGGATCTCAGCGGGTCACCAAGAACCCTAGAACCTAGGGCGTTCATTCTAGCAGTACACATCTAGCACTAGAAGAAAAGGGGGTGAGGTGGAAAGGACTTACAGACAGAGACGGACGACGGAAGCAGCAGACGGAGGAAGGAGCTCGGCGGCGGCGGCAAGTCCTGAGGCGCCGTCGGCGGCGGCAGATGCGGAAGCAAATAGATGAGAAGAACTGAAGAAGGATTCGTAGGGGTCGCGAACTAGATGGCAGCGGGATGGAGGAGTTGCGGACGTCAGCGGCGGCGTCGCCGCGGTGTCGTCATTGTCACCACGAGGAGAGATTGGAGCGTCGCTGCGAGAGCTTGCGCCGCCAGCCCGCCCAAGACCCGAGTGGGCAGGAGTGTCGCGAATACACGTCAACCCGACTTGTAACTTGGGGTTTTCTCGGGCTGAGCCCGGTCAAGACCGGCCTGCCAAACGGCCCAGCCGTGTTTTCTGGTGTTTCTAAGTTAGGCCGGGATTATACACGAAAACCCCGTCAAAACTCCTGTGCCAAACGTGGCCGTAAGGAGAGAGGGGCGGACAGAGGGAAGGGATGAAGAGAGGAGCGGTGGTGGGGTGGAGGACTGCGATCTGGTAAGGGGTGCCTGCTCCATCGCGTGTGCCAATCACGGTCTCGGCGGGACGGGGTCGCAGTTTGTTCCTACCGAGGGCGCCCTCCTCCGGATCCCTCACGAGGCAACCCCAACGTCGGCACCGGCGCAGAAGTGCGACCTGGAGCAGGCCTAGCTCTCTAGCCGATACGTTGACCCGGAGTGATGGCCGAGCTTGAACAGGTCACGCTTCACTGCTCCGTGCTCGAGCAGGCTGCCTACCTTTGCCGCCTGGAGCTCCATGGAGGCGACGGGAGGAACGGGGAGAGGGGGTAGGA